>JAZAYU010000010.1:8646354-9306603 GCA_038501625.1 Corbicula japonica
TTTCGACCAATGAAATATTGTAAATAAAATTTATTATGCAGCGGGAAAATCAAATAGATTATTTTGATTGGTTATTAGTGGGTCTTGTTAATGATTACCGTAACGATTTTTATATTGTGTGTAAGTATTTACCTGGCGCTTATATGTTCGGGCATTTTCGTTTTAAAAAGCGTTAATTGTATTGGAGAAAAAGATATTTATGGTATAAATAACCAGTTAAGTCAATTGATGGCTTAAATACGATTTTATATGGAATATTCATAGGTGTCAGGTAAACACTCGAGTACAATACACAATGTCAAACGACAGAGAAGTGCAGATATTTCTGGTTCTTACTGGTTCCTTTCTAGTTCCTTTGATACTGATTGTTAATTTCAAGTCCAGAAATTCAAAACGCCTTGGTGTAGTGGTTATCACACTCGCCTCTCAAGCGGAGGCCCCGGATTCAATACTCGGGAGGGAGACTTTCTTTTAAAGTTAATTTACGTAAAAGTTGGTAGATTTCGCTCTTGTAACAAGTTGTTATTATTTTCATTTATTGTATTTTAATGACATTTATTCATCATTAGTGCTAACTCTACAAGAGGTATTTTATTGAAACTGAATGTACAGTTAATGTTAGACATTTTTCTTTAATCGACGTTTTATCACCAGAAGAAATTTTTGCACGGTCTTTCTTTCTTTCTTTCTTATATATAAAAATCTTTTCCATCAACGCCGTTTATCTTTTTTAAAGATATTTCTTGTTTAAACAATATGTAGTACACTTGTCTCAAAAGCGGATTAACAATTTACATAAGCATGATGTTTAAGAATTGGAAACAAATATGCACGACCGACGTCTCAGATTACAGCGCGTGAAATATGAGATAGTAGAAATATATTTAAACTTCTCATGGTAGTGAAAATCAGTGTAGATACAACTATATATTCCCCCGAATCGATGCGTAAAGTAATCGCACTGTCCGTTTGTCTGCGGAGTCAGTCCTGCAAAATCTTGCCCTCGCTTGATATTGAAAAGCTCTTGGGTAATTTCATTGAAACTTCTCAGGAATTTTTGTCACTAAGCCTAGTTGTGCATGTCGTCAGGAGTTTCCGCTCGGATTATTTTTAGCAGAGTTATGTGCCCTTAGTAATTTATATTATAACTTCTATATTAAAATCTTGTCCATGATTCACCCCCAAAAACTCTTTTGGGATTTCATTGAAACTTAACAGGGATGTTTGTCACCAAGCCCTGTTGCATATCGTCAGGAGTTTACGTTTGGATTATGGCAGAGTTATAGGCCCATACTCATTTATTACTATATCTTCAATATCAAAATCTTGTCCATGCTTCATCTCCAAAACCTCTTTGGGGATTTCATTGAAACTTCTCTGGAATGTTTGTCACCAAGCCTTGTTGTGCACATCGTCAGGAGTTCCGCTCGGATTATTTTTATAGGCAGAGTTATGGATCCTCAGTCATTTTTAAAATAAAACTTCTTTGTTAAAATCTTGTCCATGCTTCATCTCCAATGCGGCTCGGGCCATTTCATTAAAACGTGACAGGATTTTTTTTGTCAACTAGCTTAGTCAGAATTTTCCGCTCGAATTAATTTTGGCAGAGTTATTTGCTTTTTTTCAATTTTTACTATAAGTTTTGTATTAAAATCTTGTCAATGCTTCATTTCCAAAACCTCTTTTTTGTCACCAAGCTTAGTTGTGCATAACGTCAGGAGTTTCCGCTCGGATGTTTTTGGCCGTGCTATGGACCCCAAGTCATTTTTACTATACATGCAACTTTAATATTAAATCTTGTTCATGCTTCATCTCCAAATCCAACTATGGATTTCCTTCATGTTCACAGGAATTTTTGTCACCTAGCCTACCTTGATGTGCATGTCTTTAGTTTTGGCTCGGATTTGTGGCAGAGTTATAGGCCCTTAGTCTTTCTTTACTATTACTTCTTTATTACAATCTTGCCCATGCTTCAACTCCAAAACAAACATGCCTGTGAAGTCACCAAGCAAAGTTGTGTCATCTGGAGTTTCCGCTTGTATTATTTTTAGCAGAGTTATGGGCCCTTAGTCATCCTCGGATATTTGTATGTCAGTCAGTCAGTCAGTCAGTCAGTCAGGAGTACGATTTTGCCTGCCTCGTCACACTTCCAGAACCAAAGCTATTCGGCTGTTAATCTTTCATAAAAATGAACATACACTGAAAACGAACAATTTGCGTGGATACAAAACCGCGCGGTTTCGGTGCTCTGCAAACTTTTAGTTAGGCTTTGAATTGCTCCTCAATGTGTTGTTCAACTTGTAAATCTTTTTCTTTGCTCTGTTAAATACTATCTGATGGCCAAATAATACAAAAGACCTTAAACTATGCAAAATGATATTTTAAGAATTCGTTGACCAAGTGTAATTGTTTTGACTCGGGGCACAGGCAGCGAACCGAGATTTAATCAACACATATTTTAATGAACCATAACTAATATACGAGCAGGACAATTTGGGCTTGTAGATTTTGAAGATTAAAGTTAGAGTTTAGGCTTAACTTTTCACGCCATTATCCTCACACGTTGTTAATTACAACTTCGTGTTTTTGTAATTTACGAAGTACAAGTATAAGCTTTACCAAAAGGCTTGTCTACAGTAGTTGGAATTTTTAGTGCTATATATATAACAGATTAAACATAAATAGAATTGTGTAATTTTACCAATAATTATGTCCATATAGACATATAAGCACAATCAACATATTCTGAATAATGATAGAAATAGAATGACACCATCCACGAAAACTATCTTATCAAATTGTCATATGTCACGAAGTAGGATTGTTTTCACGAATAATAAGCCGGTTTCCATGATATGTTTGCAAATTTTTAACCTATCATATAACACCAACATTAAAAATCTGTTACAGAAAGGATTGTTAACATGTAAAGCGGACAGCCTTTAGGCTTATCGCTGATTAAATTTTAGTGAATCGTGATAGATATATAAAATGCTACGAGGTAATATCTGAGGTTAAATTAATTGTAAAATATGAAATTAAATAGTGTGCAGTTTTTCGATGGTTTATGGTGATTTATACGAATATTATCGAAACTGAGAATCGAATGCTTGGTAAGCGAAACAAAGCCACAATCTCACTATCAAACTAAAAGTTTACATGACATCACTGAGAGACACCTGACAAGAACATAGAGCATTTTGGCCAAAAGAGAATTTTTTTCAATAGTTGGTCGAAACTTCGTAAAAATGCTCGACGGATATGATTTGGTGCGATTAGCTGAAGACGACAAAGATGATAATTTTTATGACGATAAGTCTATCGTTCATTTGAAAAATGATTCACTCTTCTTTCTTACTGAAGACGATCCCTGTAAAATCGAAACTCAGAAGTAAAGAGGACATAACCGTGACCGCCGAGAATTGACAATACTTTTTTTATCAACATTTTAAAATATATCAGAAATAGTACATACCGGTAACACATATTATTATTATTCAACAATTTCGAATTAATTTCAAAATTGGACATTTCTTGGTGTTCAATGGGAAAACTATCTGATATGCTGTTTTTTGCGTTTTAGAAGAATCGTCACAATAATCTATTTAACTTCGTACACGCAACAAAATATCATAACCGTGCTTTTTAACGAGGCGGTTTTTAATGCTAACTGGCATTTATTTAACATATTTAATATTCACAGAATGTCAATTGTTTAGCTACATTTTAAATCAATATGTATATCCAATATCATGGAGCGAACGTGCCCTCATAACGAGCCGAGATTTTGCGAACTGCCCTTTAAAATCATGAGTTTGTATGATAAAGTAGTTGAAAATCTATAACTGTCCTTTTGCATGTGGTTTAAATCACTTACTTGTTGAAAATGTGTGTGACCGTAGAGATGAAAAACAAGTAAAATTGATAGAGATTCATTATACGTTTCATCCCTTAACTGGTTTATAGCAATTATTTAGTTTGTAACGAAGATAAATGCTTCTTATATTTGCATCTTTGGTGACAACTGGTCTCGTTTGAAATGCTTATAGGTTACATGTAACTATAATCAATTACAGAATCTTTAGAAACTGCTGTTTGAACAGTGAGGTTAAAGGCAGAGCGATTGACGGTTCACTTTTTGCAGCAACTAGTGGCAAAACTCGCGTGCGATTCGGCGTCACATGTCAAACCATGGTGCACTTTCTAATAGAAGTAACGTAGTTAAGGAATTATAGTTACAAGCAGCAGCTTAAAGTTACAAAGCGATAAATAAATATGTTGTCCCGGATTTACTGTAGTGCTATAATATGGTCTATAAGGATTTAAACGCTTTTCTACTGATTTCACCATGGTATGAAAAACATATTTGTTTTAAAGCATGTAAGGCCCTTCTTCCTTTGAACAATCCAAATGGTCTATCTTTTATTTCCAGATGATTTGAACATAACCTAACATATGCCATCAATATACATAACATTTCCTGTTTGTTACTAAGATGGGACAATGTACGGGTTTATATATGTCCTAATACTCTTGCTTTAACCTATTTTAACACCTATGGGTCAATTTTTTATAAACAGATAATTGTTTCTTTGTTTTTAAGCGTTATAATAATAATATTTTATTTTAGCTTGAACGTCAAATTTATTTGTGTGGAAATGTGAGTACCGAATCGTTGATACATTCTATAATTTTACTCCTGTTAATGTTATAAACATAATTCCAAACTCATTAAAGTGCTATATTTCCCGTACCAGAAACAGTAAACAAAGTATGTATAGGAGAGTTAATTTTCTTTTTCATTGTAACTATATATGACTTCAAATAAATGTGAAATCTGATTATCGGAGGCATTTTTTAAAATGCCTTTTAAAAATAAGTGGATAGATTTTGTTGATCTTCCAAGTATATTTTGAGATAAAAAAGGATGGAATCAGCTTTGCATAACTATTTCATGATTACATGACCACTTTTTGTAACGATATTGCCTTTACCTGGGAGCGAACCCAAATCCGTCACGGCGACAGCGCCTAGCCCTGCAATTCCGACAACGTAACCATTTGAGCTAACCGGGACAACCCCCAATAAAGTTGATCGATAGACGATATATACATTATCATCACTGCCTGACATCGGCAACGGGTTATTTTGCTGACTACAGTACCGACTGTATGTACGAGGAGACTTTTAACGGCCGCTACACTGCACAAATAGCGTTAGTATGTTGGTAATTAATACAATTAAACCAATTAGAAACAAAATTTTAATTACATTTACATCATAAGTGATTAATAGATTATTTGAAACCTAAATCTTTAGATTAATCAAATTCAAAATAGTTCTATATGCCGACCAGATCGTTCTTCATATTATCAAATATTGTATAATCCGTAATTAAATTTAATGTTGATAGGTCCCAATTATAGAATTCCTTCTGATATTGATTTTAATGTGTGTCTTTTAAAAATTTAAGTCATTAGACTTGTCTTGCTTTTGGAAAAACAAATCTTCAAAATAATTAATATCTTATTTTTTTACATGAAAACCCCAACTTTATTAGCACATCGACATCGTTTAAACTTTCATAATTTGAAAGAGACTTTTAGACTTTCCGAGCAAATTCGTATTGACATCTGCTGCTAAGGATTCAAATAATACAGTCATATAGTTTGGTGGATATACTTTATTATTAATATTTAAAAATGAACAGCTTAACAGTAAAAATGCTTTACACACTGGCTTCTACATTACTGAAAGAGATACTTAAATGCTCATACTCTGAAATTTGCAAAATTTAAAATCGGATTAATGTTCAAGGAAAGAGATCGTATCAAATATCTTTGATAGCGGTAAAAACAGATCGACAACAACGGATGTACATCTAATACCCATAGGGATGCCAAAAACTTGTAGATGAACTACATACGATATAAATTTTATTCAGTATGAAGAGCGACTCGGTGAAGTTTTGGCAACACCATAAAGTATAATTATCATTAAACATATTTAACAAAATCTCTGTAATCATTACAATCAATAAAGGTTTCATTTGCTCGTGCATTTTTAGACTGGAGAGCTTGTCTCTTGTTAAATTATGATAAGTGTACACTGTGGAAATATCACAAGTTGACCAGAACACTTAACATTAGTGTTTTAAGCGTTTTTAGTTTTTTTAAAATCGTCCTTCGAGCATTAAAAGGACCAATATTGATTTTGCCATTGGTTTAAAAACGTTTTCACAAAACATGAAAACGTGTTCTTTGATGGTTGTAAGACATTGTATTAAAAGCACGGATAATTTAGTTGTTGTATGTGAACAGGAAATGGCGATACGTGTTTTATTTCTTTTAGGCAACCAATAGATAGTAGTTATTTTGTCTTGAAGCGTCTTAAACATTTGTTAAATTTTATTACAAAGACAATTTTACAGCTGGAAAGTCTTGCATGTTAAGCAAATTCAAAATGGTCGTAAATATTATCACTAAAACGTATCTTCAGCATAAATTATATTAAACTTAAAGCATCTGTCATCATAATCATTTATTTTTGTATCATTTATACATATTTGTTATTCCCCACTGACATACTTTTTAATAATTAAACGCTCATTATTATTCCAACTGTGCACAAAATCACATTAAACAACTTTTTGTTCTTTTGCAATTAATAATAATAATAATAATAATAATAATAATAATAATAATAATAATAATAATAATAATAAATTCTTTATTTAAAGAAGTTTATCTATTAATTTTGATAAAAACACTTAATACATTGACATACACAACCGAAAGACTCAACCGACAGAAATGTGTGAAAAACATCCTAATAAATTTCTTCAAGATTGCGACATCTTAAACAGATACTTTTTCAAAAGATGCTTAAATGAATTGGATTGACTTAAGGGCTTGCCACACTCCTCCCAACCCTGTTCATCTATAAAAAGAAAATTATCAAAATATCAATAATGGCAAAATGCCGTTCAATGTAACTTTGCACAAATGAATGTTACTAATGTATCTTTATTTTGCATACAGTAAGACACTTTAGAATAGTAATGAAAACAAGCTAGACCCTAAAATTCCTTAAAATTCTATTAACATAAATTCACAAAAACTAAGCGATACCAAACATAATTTTAAATTCCCACGTGAGTGCAATGTTACTGACAAGAAAACGTTGTGTACTTTGTAAGAAACTTTCAACTACTAAAAGAGAAATCAGTGATTGTCATCCGTTTACGCGACCAGGAAGCGACCAGAAAATTGAAGGTCAAACACACTTTTACTAATATCTCGTAAAGTTTACATATGTAAGTCACGAGGACACAATAAATTGTTGTCGGTATCATATTACTCATGAGGGCATTTAAAAAGATGTTTTGTGTTGTTTAGTTTATGTGAATTTATGTAAATATAAGTTGAGGGAATCTTTAGATCTCGCTTTATTTCTTTACTGTTCTAACGTGTCTTACCATCTGCAAAATTAAGATACATTAATAACATACGTTTGTGCAAAGTTTCATTTAACGGCATTTTGCCGTTATTGAGGTTTTGATAATTTTCTTTTCATCGATGAACAGGTTTGGGAGGAATGTGGTAAGCCCTTAACTGGTATAAATTCCACACTTCTCTTCTATAGTAACTTAATGTGTCTTTTATGTTATTTGTTCGTGGAGTCAATTGTGATAGATTTTACCGAGTTGTAGAGCGAAGATTATATTTGTCATTTGTAGAAAAGTCAGATGTATAGCTAGATGTGTGATTGTGATGGAATTTAAACCCTGAAATCAATACATTTGTATTGAAAGGGAAACCATTTCAGTTATTTGAAAAGAGAGGTAAACGGTGTTCTTTAAGATTTGCATAAAACAATTCGAGCAGCTTTCTTTTAATATTTACAATTTTATTTATACCAGCCCAATCTCCTTCGCAGAGTTGTCGTTCCTTACACTCACTTTCCATCTTTGCGAAAGGCTCGATGTCAAGTTTTTTGACATAACTCGACAGCCTTATTTTATACAGTCATAATTATGAATATGAAAGCTTGTGGATAAACAAATGACAGATATCTTCACTATCTTTCATTCAAACCAAAGAACCCCAAGCAAATTTAAATGTAATTGATGAACTCCTTTTTGGAGTTAAAGTTAAAGTAGTTGAAAGTAGTCCCAGCCTTTAACAGAGGTGAATGTAATGAGTCGATAGTGTAAGAGAGTGCTATCAGCCTGGTTTCCTTCGCTCCAAACAGTACAACACTAATCGAATGTCGACATAATGTAGGCATTTTATTGCATACTTTTAATTGTTATTTTTTTATTTATAATATTTATCTCTGATATATTATGAGATTCTTATTAAAAGAGGAATGTTAGAGTTAAGTTTCAATGACATTTTGTTGTCCAAGACATATTATTTTTATGAAAACACCCAATACGTTTTTATTCATAACATCCTCAAAATAATTCCTCGGATACTGTGAGATGAAATGGTGCTGACTTTTTTCAGTTTTTGTCTTGTAACAATAACCATACATTAAGTTTTATCAGGATGTAGAAGCATACCGTTGATGGAACACCACTTTTCAATAAAAATTAAATTAATCTGGAGATCTGCTTCAAAATTTTGTGAATTGAGACTAGCCTTGTACAATGTTGAATCATCAGCGTAAAGGTTAATATTCATTGACTCTGATAAATATGCTATGTCAGTAATATATAACAGAAACAAGCGGGGGCCTAAAATAGTTCCTTGAGGCACATCAGTAGGTAGGGTGTTTGATTTAATAGAACCTGGTTTGACCATTTGTGTTCTGTTTGAAAAATAAGACCTAAAGAGTTTAACAGCCTTTTCTGAAAACTGATGAATGCATAACTTACGTAGCAATATTAAATGATCAATCATTTCAAATGCTTTTCAAAGAACAAGCTTCAACAAAATTACCATTGTCAGTCTCTTTCAACCAGTAGTTACAAGCCTGATAAGAGCTGGGCTGAAGGTTATAAAGCTGAGATTGGAAACCAGTCTCAAATCTCAAGCATCTGATTGGCTGAAATGGCGACTGGTCGCCATTTCAGCCAATCAGATGCTTGAGATTTGTGACTGGTTTCCATGCTCAGTTTTATAACCTTGGGCACTGTATGACGCGAATGAGAAGTTCTAAAACCAGTCTTATTTATATGAAGTACATTCGTTTTGTAAAAAAAAAACACAATTATAATTGTAAAGCATTAATTATGGCGTTTAAATATTTTAGAAAGTGTGGGTAAAATAGAAATTGGACGATAATTATTTGCGTCATTTTTGCAAATATCTGCTATTGGTCGTGTTTAAAATGCGCTCAAAAATTATTGGATAGTGCACAATGTGTTTACTTTAATGAATGCAGTTTTTGTCAAGTGTTGATGTAACCCAAAACAAAATCCCGAGTAAGCAGGTGCTGGGGTAATGAAAAATGGGAATGATGTATTTACAAGAGCGCCACCTTCGTTAATAGTTACAGCCAAAACCGAGCCAGTTGTGTTTTTACGAAGCACTAATACAGACATTGCCATGACCCTATCTGTCCTATCCGTGAAACAATCAATAAATGCTTTTGTTTGGTAAAATCACTTAGAAAGCCGGTGTGTGATCTTTGAATTGTTTGACATATGGAGTCGATTGAGACGCATTTACTTTTCACCTTTTAATGATTTTTTCGCCGATGCATTGGCTCTAATGAAGATTGATAGATCAAAGAAGGTGACAATGGGACTGTTGTTTAATACTGTGAAAGCTCCTCATTCCACGACAAAAAATATTACAGGTTCGGTTTGGTTTAGCCTGTTCATGGGCAGAAATGAAAATGTATATTACTGCTCACGCCGCTTAGCCCCGGATTGAGCGCTGCTCAATATTAACATCAGTAAATACTAAATAGTACAATATTTTGATCAATCCCAAACGATGTTGTACATATAGTGGTGTAGATGGATCCTTCAATGCGGTATTTTCAGGTTAATACTCGTACGATTCCATGATCAGTGGCGTATGGTACCCCATTTAAAACAGTAAGAAGACGCATAGCTTGTTGAACATGCACATGAGTACATCATACATTTAACGTTTCAGGGCTGTAACATCTCGGGTTTTCATTTTTTCATTTCTTAACATTGCATTTTATTTTATTTGGAACTAAATCACATTAATCCTTTAGGTAAATTTGTAAAATATTTTTGACTTTAGAATGTTATATTACCGCTAATTGCATAACAAGCAACGTCGTCCGCTCAACTTGACGTCATTTCAAGGGTTGACGTAAAACTGTCCGGAGTAACTTTTTTCCGTGACAAGTCCCAAAATTAATTAAATCTGCTAAGTTCAGTGATAAGTTGTTACTTTGCCGAGACATGTGTTTTGTCGCAGGCATACCCATCCCGTAATATTAGTTGATAGATTGAAATGGTTTTTTATCAATAAATGTCTATTTTTTCGTTAGGTTAGAATCACTTTAAATAAATTGTGTGAGATCTTTGTAAAAGAAAGACATAAGATGTATGAAGTCGATTAAGACGTATTTTATGTTTAAATGATTTTTTTCGCCGCTTCATTGTTTTTAATGAAGATTAATGTTTAAACAACAGATAAATTCTTTTTGAAGAGAGAGAGTAGTATTCAATATTGTTTTCCACTGACCGTTCCAAGGCGATAAACCCCAAAGGTTCTTTTTCGTTAATTGTTTGTGGTGTCTTATTTGAAATTGATCTAATAAACCAACGTTTACTTTTCCTTTCTACATTTTTGCTGCGTGGGTTACTGTTTTTTCTGGATGTGGAGGTCTTGATATGCATATTTCACTTTTTCAAATAATTTTAAACTAGAAAATTATAACATACATATATGTTATACATGTACGACTTCAAATGGAAATTGTGAAATGAAGACATGTATCTCTTTTTTCCAAGTCACAAATGTGAATTAAACAGTAATGAATATTTTTGTATTAATTAATTGTATAAACTGATACTTGAATATCATAACTTAAGCCTAATAAGCCTACATGCAAAGGATGTTGAACACGAAAACCAGTGGGGTCAGTTCAAAGTTTTCACGCGAAATCACTACGAATGAAAATACATAGAATCGCGTCTTAGGCACCTTAATGATATTTTGTTTATATGCATAAATAAAATGTTATCATAGAACACCCATAACATAATTTAACACTAAAACTTCACATACTCAAGCAAACAGAAAAATACTTTGAAATCTCCCCTCTTATGCATAATATTTGGTAACCACAATTATTGAGGCCAGAAATCAATCGCTGGTACTTATCTTTCGCTGAAAACCTTTATATGAAGCCGGATCCACTGGTACTTATCTTTCGCTAAAAGACTCTATGAAGCCGGACCCATTGTCTCTTGGGTCGAAATAGATGTACGTGGTAATGGTCATCTTGTAATAGTTAACTAGTACTAATAAGTTATGACCCCAAATTCGTACAGAACATACCCCGTATAATGCATACATAATTGTTTTGCGACTTGGTTAAATATTTTCTGAAATGTTTTTTTTTTCACAAATTTTATGAAATTAAATTTTTGATTAAAATTAAGGACTGATACTCGCCCTATGTTATTGCCTGCCTACGCGGAATGGTGACGAAACGATACACCTTCGAATGTTATACTTTTTCTTTGATTGATAACTATTGATTTTAAGCATCAAGTGCAATTTATTTTCTCCGTTTAATTGCATACTTATAATCTGTAAATTTTTTCCCTTGTTGTATATGGCTTTATGACAATTTATTGCTGGCATGAAAAAACCCTAATCCGGTCGTGCACCTTCTATCAATCTTACTTCGAAATAAGTGGGACAAATCGCTATGCATTTATCTAAGTCTGCACTTAAAACATTCAATGTAAAGGCAACAAAAAAAACAACACAAGAACTTGTTCATTGGATTTCTGCTCACATACTGTATTTAGATATTTAGTAAATCCTTCGCCATTGAAAGAAAACTACGCTTTTGATTTCCTAATGAAATTATTATTCCCATGCCTTGTTGGATCTCATTTTACGTAAGATCAAAAAGTTAAGTTGTGGCTCGGATCTTATGACTAAAGTATGTAAAAACTGTTATATTTACTTTCTAAATTAATTCTAAAGTCATGAAGTTGAGTTTTAGCCACGAAAGGAAGAAGGATACACCGGTATATCATTGCTCGGTTAAAATTCGTCTCACAAATATCAGATGACGAATTTATAACTGTCAGTTTTAAAAAGGAAGAAAAAAACAATTTGTAGGTGTAAAAATCAAACTGGCCCATTTAAATTTCAGTCCGTACACGACGAAGTTTTGTTAATGGATTGTGATTAAGTTCACTTCAACACATTTCGGCGATTGGAACCCGTTTCAAAATCACAGTTATTGAATACCTAATACTTGCCTGGATACCAGGCGGTAATAAATGTAAGATCTATCACCAAACATCTAATATGTGGCTAGTCTGCAGACTTCCCTCTATCCTTTATAAAGGGTAGCAATAAGACATAGACTGTCTATTATGAGTAATTTAATCCAATTTTTCAGGGGTTTTAACCCCTCCTACCCTTTTTCAAGGAGCATTTACACGGAGGAAACATTGATGTTTACATCTTCTGAACGTCAGAATATTATGAAGTACAACATAATTATGTAAACATTATTCTTCCCTCTGTTTTTTCTTTGTCACGGCAAAATGCAGTTCAATAAATCTTAACCCAAATAACCGCGATCAGTTTATCTTCACACTATATATACCATATGTTTATTCAGCATAAAACATTATACAATGTTTATAGCCTAAGCCTATATAAACTAAGAAAAGTTAGCCTAAGCCTATATATACTAAGAAAAGTTAAAACAGTAAAGAAAACAAAAAACCAAGAAATTCCATTCCATTTCTCTGTGTAAATGCTCCCTAAAAAGGAGTTCAAACCCCCTCCTTCCTCAACGACGGATTTTTAATCTGTGTATTTGCACACTGTTGGGAGAACCTGTATCTATACCTTAGGTATAAAGAAAAAAGCAGACCGGTGACTACTCTATTCTACAACTGTCAAAAGAGAATTTATCAATTACAATAAAAATTCCTTTTACAACGAAACGTTTAAAAGTTTACACAATTCATCTTCATTATCATTGATTTTTTAGCCGTTTTATGTTGCCATAACTTATTTATAATTCATTCCCTGCAGTATAATTAAATGCTTAATGGTTAATTAATCGTCGCAACCAAACTTAAATTTCTCATCGCATAGACCTTAGTTTAATCATTATTTCTTTATGATGACCCGTATAATTCTTATCAAATACAAATGAAAGCTTATTAAAAATACACATGTCTTTGTCACGGTGCATAGATTTAAACTCAAATTGTTATATTCGTAAAAGTGGACTACTGTCAGCCTGGCAGTGTAAAATTGGCAGCTCGGAACCTTGAACTTTACACAGCGAAGCTGCTAACTTCACGCTGTAAGGCTGCCAACTTTACGCTGTGAGGATGCTGCCAAGCTGCCGACTTTACGCTGCAATTCTACCGGAAAGGCAATGCTGTAACGTACAGGATTCACACTGCAAGGATACCAAGTACACGAACATCAAAAAGATGTCAATTTGACCATGACAATATACCAAAAATTCTGTTAAAATGGTTCGTGGTAACAGTGGTTATAGTTGTTATAAGGAAAAGTTACCGCTTCGAGGAGTTTGGCCGTAGTGGTTTGATTCCTGGTTTGGGCTTGTATCACAAGACAGAATCATTCTCTATATTTAGTTTCTTTTCGTCAGAATTTCTCCATCCTTTGCTATGAGTCATACTCTGTACTATTTACTTATGAAGAACTGGAGCAAGGTAGGCTTGGACGGTAATATGCATTTCACTTTCTGCTCATCAACAAGTGCAATAAAGACGAGTACGAAATATGTAATATATTTGCCGTTGTTTTTATGTCGAATTGCAAGTGTCTGGTATAAACGACTCTTCGCAATGTTTAATAAAAAGTGAAATATTAATAAAAGTAACCGCCGCACGCAGGAATACAGCCTCCCCACGCAGCCAAGATAAGAGATGAAAACAGAGCATGGGTTTATAGGAAGATCCATTTCAATTAATACACCACATGCAATACCAAAAAAAAGAGCCTTAGAGGACCTATTTTAAAATATACTAGTAATTGAATTGCAGAGAGTCTTTTAAATTTTCTTTTTACATTGGCATAAAAGTAATGCTGCTAGATCCCACATTTGCTAGCATTTTTGCAGTGCAAATCTAGCCATGGTTATAAATCTGAGAATGGAAACCAGTCTCAAATCTTAAGCAGTCGCCATTTCAGCCAATCAGATGCTTAAGATTCGAGACTGGTTTTCTTTCTCGGTTTAATAATCTTCAGCACTAGTAACCATTAATAGAAAAGGCGTGCAAGCGGACCTTATAACTCAGTCGGAAGGTTACACATCCACTGTTATCGAGAAGTCCGGGGTTTGCGTCACAAATGCTTTGTCACTGGGAATATTTAAACAACATCTTTAATGCTGGATTGCAGCAGGTTCTAGCAAAACAGATAACCAGTTTGACGATCACTTTAGAAGTGGTACTTTAAATTTATTTAACAGTTTTTTTTAAACATCACTAGATTTATCATTGAGTTGAATACAGTTTTTTCAAAAGGGGAAATATTTAGCTTTTTATTGACATTTTGTTTTGTAACGACCGCCTGAAATATTAATTTAAACTTTAAAATGCTATCCGACTAGCTTTTTTGAAAGCTTAATCTTGTAAAACATTACACGCTGCGAAATTTGGGAAATTGGGGTTCTTCCACTATTTGCTTTTTGATGAATAAAACAAGGTTGTTTTTTTTCAAAGAAAGAAAGAATGGTCACTATTTTAACTAAATAAACTTTTATGCTTAACAAATTTTAGAGAAATATTCGGGTAAGCAATTAATAAAGAAATATTATAAAACAAGAACGCTTTTTAATTTTCTAAACAATCAAGTATTGGTTAATTTGTCTGGGACTGGGAATTGAAGTACTCGTTTGAACGCCTTCGCACAAATTGGTATTCTTCATAATGCACTACACAGAACAATTAAAAATTAATAATACAAGATTAATTGTTTTAACGATAAACAAACGATATTAAATGAGTTGACATTCATTGAAAGAAAAAGAAACATACGTTGCATTTTTTAACAAAGACGAATGAGTTTATAATGAGAAGTTATGTTTAATAATAATAATTCATTATGGATTTGATAAAACTAGTTTAATTACATTTACATCAATTAAATCCAAGTCCTACTTATTTGCACTTGAAATATGAATAATGTGAAAACGCTAGCTCAGAATCAACAATATCAATAGTTACCTTATGGTCGGGTGTAAGATTTCCAGAAATGATGTTCGTTTTTCTTGGGCTCTCGTTGGGTAGTTAACATGATATTTTCCAACTCTGGCCCAAGTTGCAATGAAATTCAAATATTGCTGCCCCCAAAAAGGTGGTTCGTGTAACGCTACTAAACCCTGGATTCGCCCCTGAACTGAATAAAAACTATTTTTGCTGGGTAAAAGGAGGTTCAGAGGAGATATCCAGCCTGAATAGATATGTTAAGTCTCTGCGTGATAGATGCTTTTTCTTGTATACCATTTATGCCTAATAATTCCTTTATTTCGCTTAATAAAAATATTTTTTATGAAAGTAGACTAACTTACTATAAATGTGTTTCTTATTTATAACACTTCAAATACTTCAAACCACGTGCAAACATCTTTCACGGGAATGCACGACGATTATTTTCAACAGAGGTAACAAGAAGTATTTTATGCTTAAATGTAAAAGAAGTAATATTAATCTTGACTGTATCCGTGGGACACTGATGAACCCACTGCTACATCATTTGTAACAAAGGGCTATAACTCTGGTAAAATTGGTCGCATGAAAAATTCTTTTCTTTATACCATCATCAACATAACCTGTTTGATCATCTATGCAAGTTAAAAAATATCCGCCGGATAGTTCATGAGGAGTTGATGCCACAAGATTTGGGGGACGTAGGGGCGGACGAGTGCAACTCAATATGCCTCCTACTTCGTGGTGGCATAAAATGCTTTGATGAGAAACTATTATCAAGAAACAAGTTATTTGACATCAAAAGCATAAAATTACGAGGTTCTTAAATGACGGACACTTATTTGTCACAACACAGACTGATTGACAGCTCGAATAACATTTAAGTGTGAAATATACACGAGTAGCTCGTTATTGAAAATATTTCCCTTGACAACCGCCGAATAAAACTTACAGGATATGACGTAATCATTATAATTATGACATATGACCTCGTGTTACCATGACACAGACATGATAAAGACCGCTGATCGTAAAACACGTATTTTGACTGTTAATTATAATTAGAATAGATTGCCTAACAATTAGTTATCAATCATAATTCGTTTGATATTCTTAATCAAATTGACAAGTGAATACTCTCAGAATCTATTTTGCATAAACACTTTGAAACCCAAGACATTTTTATTTCGTTTTCGAAATCTAAGACATGTATATTGTTATAAATGTGTGCTCAGATTCATCAAATTGGATCAATAGTTTTAAACCTTAATCCGTGTGTACTTTCGACAATACTGCATGTTGCAATAATTCCATTACGTGTTTGCTGTTCTCAATAATACAGTTTTATTTTGAGAACCACACATAGCATTACACAATATCACAAGGGGAACTTTATGAAAGTAAAGACAAACTTTTTCCAATAATACATAAAAATCAAAATTGATGATACATATAGATTGTATCTCGAGACATGCAAGGATAGTTGTCATGCAAGTTCACATAATGATGTATCTAAAAAGATCACCACTTGCAATAATCAATGAACACAGGAATTTTGCCCCCCACCTCCATCCCTCTAATTATTTCTAATGGAAAACCTCACTAAATATCGAAGCCAGGAGCGGTTTAGGGAGGAATTATTTTGATTGTTCGAACCCCTCATTTACACTGCGATATTTCATTTTCATTGGTTTATTTTGCAAGAACATTGGAAGATATAATGTAACAACCATCTGGTCACATCAAATGAATCCCTTTCTGGAAACTGCATCCTTTTTCTTTCACAATGCACGGTTTGTTCATTAAATAATAGGAACTAAAATGTTTTTATTCTGTATAAAAGTAAGAACATTTACGTTAAAGATAAACTTATTTTTAAAACTAACAAAGCTATTTTAACTTCATAATTAGTCAGAACAGAACTACATATAAATTTTATTGAATTATAATTGTCCTTAAATAAAAGTAAACTAAATTTGAATGTGGACGTTGAATTAAGCAAACTGACCAGCATGTGCCGTTGACATAAAATACCCGGAAGGCATAACTACACGTCGATTAGTGATTTAATGATTAGGAAAATATTATACGATTGTCATTCGGTACAAAGTATAAACAATTGTTGTCAAATAAACAACAATAGTGTATTTTCCTTTTGATATGCCCACGTAATGAGTTGATATTAATGACCGTATTATAACATATAACTATGATAATGATTTATGTCTAGACCTACCAATAGCTTTATTATTACACAGTGTATCTTTCACGAATGCTCGGTTCGGATGGAAAAATTCGGCCGAGTTTCCCGAGGGACGGATTTTCCCTACAGAACTACAGAAGCCAGCATGCGTGATAAGTACTTTGTCTTGCATACCATGGTGGTTAGTGGGCGGTAACACGACAGAGCCTCCGTACCCCCACGCCAAACCCACCCACCCCTACAAAGGGAAGAAAAATGAAAAAAAGAAAGAAAAGAAACAAACTAAAACCAAACAGTTCTCTCTGGTTGCGTATTCCATGAAACCAAGCATACGTGATAGGGATACTGACATTCTAGCACCGAAAAATGCGAGAAAAAACAACATGATTAATTCACTTATAGATAGTTTCTGTACGGGCAAAACTTCGCGCTTTCTTAATTACAGCATGATACTCTTAGCTCCGCCAAATAGCCGAGTATTCAGAAAATACGATTCAAAGGTAATAGGTTCACGCAACATATTGCTATTACAACGTTTTGATAACGTACTTAGATAAAGGGGATGGAGTTGTCGTGTTTAAGTTGGCATGAAAGGGTTATGTATAGAAACATACAACTTCTGCATACAACATCTAAAATACAAGATGACTACACGATTTACATGTGTTGATTTGATAAACTTTAGTCTTACTTGTTTCAAACATTATTATGTCGATTTAAATTATTTGAAGTATATGTACACTCTTAAGCAATTTAACCATCAACATATAATAAGTTAAATTTTACAATTAATTCCTAATTATTTACTGCAGCATGATAATAAGTTTCACTTTTATACATTATGCTTGCTGTGACTAAACTAAGTAAAATACCATTCAGGCAACATAGTACTGTTCTTTGAACATTAATGGTTACAAACGAAACGCACGATGCACGAACGTATAATAGACGAACGTATGATACACGATAGACAGACCAACGATGCACGATAGACGGACGCACGATAGACTCAGATTTGTAACCTTGAACTTAAACAGTACTGTTAGTCGTAAATATGATGATTATTAATATTGAGTAATTATTTACGATAAAACACGTTTCCATCTTTTATTCAGACCGTTCCATTTGTAACAGTTACCATAAAACGCAGAAATGTGAAGATAAAATGATGTTTTTGTAATAAAATTATTTAAAAACATCCATTTTACACCATTTGACATGGAACATTTTGACTGACACGACGTAGCTGTCGAACATATTTTATGTTTTTTTTCCCATCCGTCAATTAAATCATAAATTTTAAATTGGCAATAACTCCACTATTTTATCCACCATTCTTAGTAGCGAGGTATATAGCAAATAATAATTTCATTGCAGTCTTTAGGTAATAAATTTGTCAGTATAAAAGAGATGTCTTCATCAGAGTTTTCGCACCTGTTCAGATTCATGCAATTTAATAATCGAATCAAAACTCAAAAATATTTATTACAATAAAATTCTATCCCTAATTTAAGCACGACAATATATAAATGTTTCATATCAAACGAATTTTATTTCGAATAAATAGCATTTACCCAAACAATTACACATTACGACGGACACATTTTATCGTTTTCACATTAAATTTGCTTTAATATCTTGATTTCTCTATTAACGGCGAGTCTCTCCCTCTTTGATACTATAAAATGAGCAATAAATGAACATTTCTTCAATTTCAATCCCCAATCATTTTAGTATGATTTTTTTTAATATAAAAAGGCAATATTGTTCACGTGGGGCGCATTTTCGCACTCATACATCCTCTGCCTTCAGTATGACATTAGGCATTTAATTTAAGCAACAGTATCATTTTAGGTTATCACTGTAGCGTTTAATTTTTCAATTTTTATTTCGCAATGATTTCACAAATTGATACGCTAATGCACTTTAAGAAAAATTAGAAAATGGAAATTTCCGCAATATTGTGCTTCAGAGTCTTTTAACCATCAGGGGCGGATCCAGAAGGGGTTCATTGGGGTTGCTCGAACCCCCCTTTTTGGGCAGCAATATTTAATTTTCATTGGTATTTTCTGGCCTACGTAACTACACTAACTCTGTCCAAAATGAACCCACTTTCCTGGAAATCTTGCATCCCACTCTGATAATTGTTTGAACTAAGTTGTCTATTTCTATGACATTGTTCTTGAAAAATACATTGGTATTTTGAATGGTTTGCATTTATATATAAAAACTCTATTTTCTTGTTTCAGGAAAGCCGTTTAAAACTAGAATCTTTCAACAAAGCCGCTTAACTAGAACGATATATAAATGTATTGACTCTAATTTAAAAAAAACACTTTAAATCTGATATTTAAATAAATGCCCAGACCCTATAAACTACCTACATTTGCTTTCTGATGATGCAAGTAAAACAATGTATTTTTCAGGACGTCTAAAACAGTGTTTTCAGGACCTCTTAAACATTATTTTCAGGACGTCTAAAACAGTGTTTTTTGAGGACCTCTAAAAGTGTTTTAGGACCTCTAAAAGTGTTTTTCAGGACGTTTAAAACAGTGTTTGTCAGGCTCTCTAAACCAGTATTTTACGACCTCTAAAACAGTATTTTAGGACCTCTAAAACAGTGTTTTTCAGGACCCCTAAAACATTGTTTTAGGACCTCTAAAACGTGTCTTGTACCTGTTTAGGAATTGGATTTGATTACATTTTGTCTATAACGATTAAATTCCGTTTGCGATGAATTCTAGTATTTCAATAAATTTAATTTGTTTTATAAAGTTATAAATTTGATGAAGTGTATTCATCGTGGGTGTTCTTGCACACTGTGATTGAAGTTTATTGTAAAATTACAGTTTTAACCTTACAAGTAATTCACTCAACAAATTTAATCAAGGGTCAAATGTAAAATTATGTATGCCTCATATGTGCATGTGTTTGCCAGACAAGTAGCGGTTAAGCGAGCATGAGTTTTAAAAATTAAAAAAATCAAAGAGACACCACAAACAAATAAGAGTGAAAACTAGGGGGTGGGATGGTGGAGGAGGGAGAATTAACACTATGGAACGGTCAGTGGCAGTTTCAATATTGGGGGCTTAAAACAGGCTTTAGGGTGAACCAACTGCGCACTTGCCTGTTAGGTTCTTAACGGGCATACCGTTGGACAAGGTGTATTTGATGATGTTTTTTGACTTAATAGCTGTTACTATATTTGAAAAAAACCCACTTATCTATTATTTTCTGACAAGTAACAGATGAAGGAATACCAAGTTTCTACCTTATAAAATTAATTTAACCCCGAAATGCCTATTAAATATGTCGTCTGCTCAACTCTGAGGTGGTAAAAGCTTAAAGATTTTTTTCCTGAGAAGCGCATCCTATAAACAAACAAGAACATTTTTCGGCTACACAGCCTCTCATCGCTTTCAACGTTTTGCCGAGTTTGGCGATTTCTGATATGCATATTTCACTTTTTTGCTGCAGCCTCTTTACATACCTAAATACATTTCAATTCAAATAATACAGTTGATGTTAAGAAAATAAGAAAAAAGTCCTAATTGACGAAATGATTGTACATCTATGCCCAATTTAATGTTTTAAGTTATTATCGGCAAAAAATTTAAACATTATTTCAGTACATGGCGACACATTGTATTAGATAAGAAAATTAATAATGTATTTAAAATTGCTCAAGGTAAATTAGAAGACTCATTTTTGAATATTTTCTGCTCAATTATTAATTTACTTAAATACATTTTGCACTATTTTAATGTCAAATTGCCATTTCGCGAAGTGCGGTATGCTTTTAGATGGTGCAAATCAATTTTATTGCTTTGGTTATGAAAAGAAAATTTAATAAAGATGTCATGTTCTTATACAAACGAAATATTGAAACAACTTAATTGAAAAATTGAGACTGGTAATATCAAATGTAACATCTTTATATAACAGTGTGATGGTTATTTATTGAAATTGCTGAATTTTACGGGAGGCAGATATGATCTCTGTATACGCGGTCTCTATAGAAAGGTACAACCGTCTAGATCAGATGCATTTGATATTATTATCATTCAATTTGTCATGTGTTTTCAATTTCAGAGCATACAAAGAAAGCCGGTTGATTGAAAACAAAATCATGGTGTAAAACATCAAACAAAATTTTCGTACGTTGTCTTCCAATTAACCTTACTTCTTTGATCAAAATAATTTTGGTTAACCTGGGTTTCTCCTCGTTTCCTATCAGTTGTATCAGAGACGTTACTCAACTAATGTCGGTTTCGATATCAGATATAAATACTCGGTTTTTAATGATTTAACACATAGGCGTGAACATTTGAACACCCATAGCTTAGATGCAGACTTGGGTACATTAATGGTCACATTTTACAAACTTTGGCAACCAAAATATCAAAGATTTTTATGAATAGTAGAGGCTGAACTTGATTTCGTCATTATGACGTTGACTTATTTGTTCCACAGTGAAAGCCATGATAACTTAGACATTGTCTTATTGGCATGGGCTTTTTTCCACACTAAAGCCATGATAACTTAGTCATTGACTGACGGGGCTTGTTCAACATTATTGACATGGTCATAGAAAGATGGGCATGTTCAATAATAATTCATTTGGTAACAAAGTCATTGGTTGATTGGACTTGTTTCATCTAATAATGCCATGGTAATTGAGTCGTAGAACGACGAGCATATCCCGCAATAATGCCATGGTAACCTATCCATTGACGGAGATGGTTTGTTCCACAATAACCCCATGGTTACTTAACCACTGACTGATCTGTTTTTTCCACAGTAATCCATAGCAACTAAACCATTCTCAGGTATGTTTAATATCAATGCCATGGTAACTAATCCAATTACAGACTGGGCTTGCTTTACAATTATTACATGGTAACTGAGCCATTGACTGACGGGTCTTTTTCCGCAATAATGCCATTGTAACAGAATAAATTACCTACCGGCGTGTTTCGCACAATTTAAAGCTTTTTGAAAATACACTATTGTCTCGGTCAGGATGACATTGTTTCAAACTTTTAACGGCTGAGGTAGGAGCTACACAGTTTATCGAAAAGTCTCTTGATGCCGTTCACAACTGAGCTGAACTAGTTTAGAAAGGTTGAAGTGATATATATGTCGCTTTACTTAAGTAAAATGCATAAAATATAAATTGTTCATATACACGTTCCTATAGATATATTGTAAAACTTTATCTTGATCGCAAAATATACATAGACATGGAATTGTGCAAATCAAGAGTAACAGTAAAACAGAAAAAAATTGGAACTTGGAAAGCCACCGAACACGACTAATATGAACATATTGCAGGCTCCGTTAGATTGAGTCAGTTCATCGGCAGTAATGCAAATGCATGATACTGTCCACGCCACCTAACCCCGGGATTAGCGCAACTAAACATCCACACAAGCAACCAATACAAACTTTTATTGATTCCAAACGATATTAAAGTGAAAGCAGCAGTATTATTTGTAAAAAAAGGTGGAACGGGCCTATCAGAAATATCCACAATCAGAAAACACAACCTCCCAACGTAACCAAAAAGCAGAGAGCATGTGTTAATTAACATGATCAAGATTTTTAATTAAGACACCACAAAGACAATCTGGGGTTACAGTTACATGTAAAAAAAAGTTGCTTCTGGGGGTTTAACAAGGTTTTAGGGTGCACCAGTCTTACACACCACAAACTATTTAAGTAAAAAAGGAGAACCTGAGAGGTCTACGCTTTGAAACGGTCAGTGGCAAAACCATTTTCCACTGGAGGTTTAAACCAGATTCTAGGGTGCACCATCCTCATACCTCAGCCGTCTAGGTAAAGAGTGTTTGTCGGTTGCCTGCCTGCCGGGCGCCTGGAACAATTTCAAATCAACAGTAGTAAGAGATATTGTAAAACTATATCACAAATACATAAAATCTTCCAAAGAGGAAGTCAGTAATAACACACTTTAAAATTTACTCTTTAATTGCTTTTCGGAAACTTGTTCTTTTTAAAGAAAAATACAAAATTGTTAATCAAAAACAACATAAACAATATTAATTATTGATATCACTATGTAACAATTCTGCATTTTTCTTGATAAAGGAAAAGTGTCTTCAAATGGTGTTAAACTATAAAAAATCATTCATTGAGATAAGGGATTTAAATAAATAATGAATAACAACGAACCGTGAACTTACAAGGTGTTTTCTATAAGAAATATCACACTGATTCATAATGTTCTATTATTAAATAACAACCGAGTCATATAGTGAACACTTTTATTATTAATTACAAATTAACAATATAATATTAGTTAGATATATCGATAAAACATATACATATAAAAAGCAGCATGCATAAAAATAAGCATCTATACAGTCAAACAAGAGAGAGCAAAAGATTACCAATTCACAAAAATGAGAACCCGAGGGGTTGCCAACTTGGAGCGGTCAGAGGCTGAACAATGTGTCACTGGGGGTTTAAAACAGGTTCTAGGATGCACCAACCTCACACTTGCCCCAACAGGTTCTCATTTGAACAAACAAGTACAAGTTGTCTAGGTGAAATATAAAATATGATCAATAAAAAAAGACAAAAACAACGTTACCAAGTTGGAACGGTTTGTTGCAAAAAATATTTGACATTGAGGTTAAAACCAATCATTTGGGGAAGTAATATCCATTCATATACTACCAAAGAACAGGTTCAATCAAACCAAGTCAGTAAAATTTTCATACTTTTTTGTGTTATCTAACTTTCAAAGTTCCTTTTTTCATATTTAAATATCTGTTGCAATAGTTTCATATTTGGTGTACGTCAGGGGAAAATGAGTTTTCGGGAAGTCAGTCCTTTAAACGACGTCATTGTTGAGCAGACGACATTAGTTATCTGATAATAGAGTTTTTTTCAAACAACAAAAATCTCAAGATATATCCGAAGACAAAAAGACGCCCTTTTCAGATGACGTTCCTCGTTTTTATTGTTGGTGTCTTCATTTTCGTCCTCTGTGAATAAAAACTTTTAGAACCCCTTGCGTAAAATAATCATTTTCACTTTATCTGTTTTTCAATACGGACTTTTTTATGATCAAGTATTGGTTGATTTGTTATTCATAAGAAACAGAATACTATTTGGATTGCTTGAACTATTTTAATGATATGTAGACCAGGAACAGTTTGATCCTTTAAGCATATTAATATAATATGTGAAGCTTCGTTTGACTAATCAGTTAACACAAGAGAATCTTCCTTGCTCATTGATTAGTACGAGCCCCAATGTGACCCACTGCACTAGTTTCAAAGCAGTGTACCTATAATTTATCAATTGATTATTTTCCGGATAACTTTTTCTAGAAAACAACAATTAGTAACATATTGTTATTTTACGAAAACGTGTTGCTAGTTTATGTAATTTTTTCGCTTAAATGGTATATATAAGGGACTTGCCAGTCGTTTTACTCACTTCAAAAATCTTATTTTGTGAAAGTTTACATGCGTATACCATTAATAAATTAATCTTAATTTTTTGATATGTATGCTTGAACAGTCTCATTCCGACCATGGAGTCATCTGATGTCGAAAATTTTACTTCTTGCGAGACATTTTTAAGCCCCAAGAAACCTGCAAGGATGCGCGCATATTTAACAGTAACACGGCGTTTTTAGCATCCACTTCACTCTTTTAAAGTAAACACTAAATATCTAAAGCAAAAAATGCATTTGTTTATCTAAATTTTCGTATAAAATAAGGATATGACATTTCCACACAAAAATAAAAATGTACACGTCTACACGAAATTCAGTAATACAACGAATTTGGACATGTAGCACATAAGGTGCACTCGATCTGAGAATTGTGTAAAATACTTAAAATATTTTATATGTGAACAGTTGGCAATGAAATAGTAAATCACAGTTCAACATTCAATACAAAGCCTTGCAGTCGACAAACAGCTCTGCATTGGCAGAGTATCCGCAAATGAACAGCTATACATCACACCGTTCAACCCGATAAGATGAATGCCTTGGGTAAGACGACGGCAGTTGCTTGTGTACATGAACGTTTTTCGGCGAAACTGAGTATTGGCCTGATTTTTACATTTTCCGGCTATATCTTAGCAGACAAAAATATACATATTGATTCCCTGTTTGTTAAGGACTCTACTGACGAAATCTTGACGCACACATGATATTATTTACAGAGAAATTGCAGAAAAAGTGTGCAATTTTTTGACAAAATATGTCATTTGACGAATCGGTCGCAAATATCCTTTTTAATTACCAAATCTGAAATATTTGAAATATACCATGATAAAGTTCAATTATTTCCCTGTAATTATTTGAAACCACAGCTTACAATTCGCTTTCTCTAGAAAGATATTTACTTTTAAACTTGGTACGTCGTAGTGATTTTGGTAATGACAACGGCCGTTAACACTTAAATATTGGTACAGTTGAATGCAGTTTCGTCAGTGGATTGGATAACGTTAACGGCCGTCAAGTGAACTTATTTTCAACGTCGCTGTTGTCTGCTTTATGCATAAAGTGTATCAGACTCTAGTGTTAACAAACTAGGCTACTCCTTGTTGTGTATAAATCAAGATAATTATTGAAAAGTATGTTTACCTAAAGAAAAACATTTATAACAAAACACCTGATTTCCAGGTTGAATAATATTACCTAACGTTTTGTTGTTGATGCAATTTTAGAATTGTAATAATTTTAAGTATTCAATTATTTCGTACACTTGTCAAAAGAGAAGTACAAGCGTCTGTACTCATTCAAATGAAAACAATATAATATTTTATCTAACTTTGTACAAATTCTTATATTATTTACTATATATACTTTACGAACTTGAAATTTAATGCACTTGCACAGCCGCCTGCAGACGAGAAAAAATGTTGCACCGCATATTATTTCAGCTCGAACTTTATCTGGGGACGAACCATACCGAGTACGTAATATTATAGTTTTAAAATTCGGAAATAAATGTTATTATTCTTTATTTTCATTTGGTAGCCATTACTCTTTAAGAATATTCGAAGCGCAGGCGGTCTTGATTTACTTCTGATTTATAAATAAAATTATATAGACAACGAAAGTAAGTAAAATTCAACTCAGAATGAAGTATTTGAAGTTCTTTTGCTTCATATTTGTAACAGACGAAAAACAACTATTTTTATGCGACTAAGTTTTGCCGTCGGACCGTTCCAAGGCGGTAACCCCTCGGGTTCTCACTTTCGTTAATTGTTTGTGGCGTCTATATTGAAATTGATTATTGTAATACCATGATCTCTTTTCGTCTCTGCTGTTTGGCTGTATGGGTAAGCTGTGTCTGCTGGATGTGGCCATCCCTGATATGCATATTTCACTGTTTTATATATCATTGTCGTCACCTTTGCTTCGCTGACAATACGGCTAAGACGTCATGGTCATATCTCTAGAATATAGTTTAAATACAAGGAATCGTAATCTCTGTCAGATCAAACTCAATTTGTAAAACAGTATTTTAAAAACTTTCATAAATATGTCATTTTCAACAGCTGTTTAAGGAAAAAATATACAACAAAATTGGCAATGTGTGCGTTAAAAAAACATCGGTCAAATCACGATGCAATAAAAACATTTAATTATGTTCTCGGGTCCAGTGTTAATCATTGTAAATACAAAGCTAATTTTCGCTTGACGGCCGTTTACGTTATCCAATCCACTGACGAAACTGCATTCAACTGTACCAATATTTTAGTGTTAACGGCCGTTGTCGTTACCAAAATCTCCACGACGTACCAAGTTTAAAAGTAAATATCTTTCTAGAGAAAGCGAATTGGAAGCTGTGGTTTCAAATAATTACAGGGAAATAATTGAACTTTATCATGGTATATTTCAAATATTTCAGATTTGGTAATGAAAAAGAATATTTGCGACCGATTCGTCAAATGACATATTTTGTCAAAAAATTGCACACTTTTTCTGAAATTTCTTTGTAAATAATATCCTGTGTGCGTCAAGATTTCGTCAGTAGAGTCCTTAACAAACAAGGAATCAATATGTATATTTTTGTCTGCTTAGATATTGCCGGAAAATGTAAAAATCAGGCCAATACTCAGTTTCGCCGAAAAACGTTCATGTACACAAGCAACTGCCGTCGTCTTACCCACGGCATTCATCTTATCGGGTTGAACGGTGTGTACATAGGCATTCAGCTCTGCATTCAAGAATTGTAAGGATCTAGATGTTTACTTATAGGTTATACATTATAAAGATATGCATTTTTTTCGCCGAATCGATTTTATTTCAGCTCTGAATTCAAAAATAGGTTTTCCTCAATATATAGCTATGGGTTTTCGTTATCAGCTCTGCATTCAAAAAGGTAAATTTCCCTGTATTTTGCTGTGGGTTCGGCAGATCTGCATTCGCACTGTGTACAGCTATGAGATCGACTTTCAGCTCTGCATTCAAAACAGTATATTTACACCTTTATTTCCACTGCTTCAATATCCTTTACCGGACGAGTGAAGGTCAATCTTCAATGAACACCGTTAGCCTTATCACCGCGCAATGGTAAAGGAATGCCCTGGTGACGTCATGAAATCCCCGCTATTTTTATAATTGTTGCTAATTTTAGATAGCTCTTCCTGGAATGTTGCTATTTTTAGATTACTTTTATTTTTAGTTACTTTTATACCCCTCAAACCGGAAGTAAACAAGTTTACTTATATGACATCATCAATAAGCACGTTCCATTTTCTAGAATTATCATTGGTTGAAAATAACGCATTAGCCTTTTCTAACTTCCCGCCAAAATAACGGTTTTTACTTAGACTATCATTTACTCGCATAGATAGTACTTGCTGTGATACAAATTTGATGTTTGTTGTGAAATATTAGGTTTTTCTGTATATAAATGTTTGAAAAAAAACGGATGAATGTGTTCAATAAACATGGAACTATTTTTGGTCGTAGTATGATTTTTTTGATTTGAGTAAATAGGCGGACCAGTCCAAATGCCAAACCCGGGGTAAGAAATGTTTTAAGGGCTTGCCACACTCCTCCCAATTTTATTCATCGATAAAATAAAAATCATCAAATCTCAGTAATGGCAAAATGCCGTTCAATGAAACTTTGCACAAATGAATGTTACTAATGTAACTTTATTTTGCATACAGAACGACACGTTAGAAAAGTAAAGAAACAAAGCTAGACCTAAAAATTCCTTGAATTCTATTTGCATAAATTCACAAAAACTAAGGGATGCAGAACATAATTTTAAATTCCCTCGTGAGCGCAATGATACTGACAAGAAAATGTTGTGTACTTTGTAAAAAAACTTTCAACTATTAAAAGCGAAATCAGTGATTGTCATCAGTTTACGCGACCAGGAAATTGAAGGTCAAACACACTTTTACTAATATCTCGTAAAGTTTACATATGTAAATCACGAGGGCACAATAAATTGTTGTCAGTATCATATTACTCATGTGGGCATTTAAAATGATGTTTTGTGTTCTTTAGTTTTTGTGAATTTATGTAAATAGAAGTTGAGGGAATTTTTTGATCTCGCTATTGTTCTTTACTTTTCTAACGTGTCTTACCATCTGTGAAATAAAGATACATTAATAACATACATTTGTGCAAAGTTTCAATTAACAGCAGTTTGCCGTTATTGAGATTTTGATAATTTTCTTTTTATCGATTAATAGAATTGGGAGGAGTGTGGCAGGCCCTTAAACAACATTTCGAAATTAGTAAAAAGTATATATTTTATGTTAAATTTAGAAACAAAATGATAAAATGAGGTGTAAATATAAGAAATAAATTTCGTGTTTGATAAGTTCACCGAGTCTTGAACGTCATTAGGGCTGGTTAAAGCACGCGTGGAGTCCTTCGGACTCCACACACTTTAACCAGCCCTAATGACGTTCAAGACTCGGTGAACTTATCAAACACGAAATTTATTCCTTAATTGTCCTCTAATGTTTAGCTATGGGTCTGACATTGTGCTGTGCCGTCCACAACCTACATCTACCAGTTCGTCTTATTGAATGATGAGCTTTTATAACTCGATCTTATGGCTGTACATAGGCGGATACTAGGCCAATGCAGATCGTTTGAATGTCTATTGTGTAGCTTTGCATTTTTAATGTTGAACTACATTCTTCTTTTTACTGCGAACTTCACACATGTAAAATTAACAGTATCATTGGTTTCTTGCCATATGAATCGAAAATCACGCGTTTCAACCATAAGCTGTGTCTATTGTTTTGATTTGATAAAAAAGCCTTAAACAAAGGTCAAAACGAAATATGACTTTTAAACCTTTGGACTAGAAAAAATTTATACAGCACAATGTTATAAACTTTGTTGCTATAGAAATGTTACACGCGCATGTCAAAAACGGCAACGCACAAAAAGACAAAGACCGTACGTTTTTAACACAATCAATTTTCATAACAAAACATAACAACTTAAAACGGTTGACGAACAATAGAATTTGAAGGATAACCTCGATTAAACGACCAGTGGCAAAGCATATTTCGGTGCAGAAACGGTACAAACACCATTGAAACATGATGGAAATATACCTCTTGTGCACCAAGGTGACGATTGGTCCCTGTTGGGTTTAAAACAGAATTATTTCCCATTTTATTCGTTTCAAACCATTAGGGATTTCGCATGGCAAAATACTGTCATATCACTTTATAAAAAATATTTTCCCTTAATGTTCAATCTGTATGTGAATGACAAATGTTTAACATCGACTTATTATTCTCTCACTTAATAATAAAAAGCACATCATAAAGCATTAAATAATCATTGCGTTAAACGCTACTAAAACGCACGGAGCCTCGGCGACAATAAAGCACAACGTAACTCGTAAATTCGCCTATCGTTTTGCAGGGCCTTCATGTGTGTCGATGCAAAATTGTGATTGCGCCGAAATGTGCGAAGAACAAAAGCATTAGTTCCTATTAAATCAATTTTATTGGCTGAATTTACGGCAATTACCCGCACCGTCATGAACGATGGAAGTACGCATGCGTGACAAAGTACCCGGATAGGAGCCAGCGATGATGCTATCGGCAACTGCTTCCGCCATTTTTGTTGACGTCTCAATAATCCCTTGTTATTTTCAATTACTGTCATTTTTGTCTGCAGCTTAATGTGATTTAATCACTTTTCGAAAATGAATCAGACAGATCTAACGAGGCAATAATTTTATCACTTTTACCTATATCGCATACATTTGCATTTAAATTTTCATTAGATTCTGGTTACTTAATGGTTACGAGGTGAAATCAGTGAATCTTAAGTTCTAAAATCAATTAAATATGGTATTCATAGCTCAAGAACCTCGCACTCTATGGTTTTAATTGTTATATTTTTGCTAGTTATGACAGTATCATAAAATTTCAGCTTCAGTTCGTTTTGTTTATAACAAAAGTAAACATCAAGAGAAGCATTATGATGAAAACTGTTTTTGTTAACATGATTGTGACTTACATAAAAAACTACGTTACATCGAGAATAAACGAAAATGTTACCGTAGTAAAAAAGAAAAGAAAAAATATTGGCAACCATAGATCGTTAGATATGAATCAACACTTCCATTATTGTTATATTTGGTTATAAAGACCATCTAGACTACCTAGCTTCCTGTAAAAAGACGTACTTATTGATTAATGATTTATGGATTTTTAGTAAAATGCTTTGCTGTTAAACATTGACAACCGCTTGGGTAGTAGAGTTCTGAATGAGTTTACAGGCCATCTTGTTTGAAAATTAATATATAAGTAAACATGTTTACTAATCATTGCAATATAGAGCCATTTTCTTGTTGCTTGACCTTTTAATGTATAAAATCAATCATAAACCTTGGTTTGTATTATTACCTCCTATCAAAATTCCAAAACCCTATCTTTAGAATTACGTTGAAATATTACATACAGACGACATAATATATGAATTATAATTATATGTTTATACACAGAATTGAGTCTACGTTACGTAAATAAAACGGGCTTCGAGAGTTTTTAACAGTGATGCAATATCTATTTTATCGCATATTAGATTTCATTACACATAAAGAATGTGACTTGATGACGAGTAAATCATTTCATGTAATACATGTAAGAATTGATTAATTACCGTCTTCAAACTATTGCTTATTATACTCATCCCAAAAGTTACACTAAATACAAATAATAAATTATATAAAATTATTTGACACTTAGATGTTTAAAATATTTAAAAAAATCTTCATAATATAAAGATATACGGCAAATCAAATACAAAGAATACTTCTTATTGCCTATTGACATAACATAAAAACTATTTAAATTTACCTAAGGTTACCTATTGCTATTTTAAGTGTCGTCAGCATAACCTAAATCTGAGTCTCCTTGGGTAGTGTCGGTTTTGATTCAGGATGGTAAAGTCAATCTATACAGAACTAGTTTCCGAGCGGTGACCCGCCAGGTAAACCTACTATTTCTCCCTCAATAATTATAATATCATTTAATATCATCAGAAAAAAAACAACAAAGTGCACTTTATATGTGCTGCTTTGTGGCTTGCCTAAAAAGGTTAATCGAAATCCTTTATATTATATTGAAACATTTTCCGAATCGCCAATATTGAAGATGAAAATATTAAATCATTCTTAAGTAGTGTGGCGGCCGTATAAATATCTAAAGTCTCCCCGTACATATACTCAGTACTTTTATCGGTAAATAATCAATTTCCGGTGACGTGCAGTGATGATTATGCATATCAGGGTTATCCGATCAACCTTTTTTTGGGGTTGTCCCGGTTAGCTCATCAATAGGTAGTGTAATTGGCATTGCATGGCTAGGCGCTGTCGCCGTATGAGTTCGCTCCCAAGTAGGGGCAATATCATTTCAAATCAGAAATGGTGTTGATCTATTTCTGAAATGTTGGAACACTATAACACAATCCTAGCAACGGGGATAAAGAAATACTTAAGGATATATATAAAAATTGACAATGGGTGAAAGTCTTTAATGCGCGGAATAAACCAACGGTAATGGTGGCACAGTATGCATTTGTTCAGTACGATATATTCAATCTTGATAAAAAGACTCATTACCCAATAGTAAATAGAGACCTAAATCAAAGAGACATACGGACCATAACAGAGTAAACTATCAGTGTGAGTGCAAAAGGAGAGCCAGTAAACGTTGAAGACATGTTGTCCTCCGCCAAATCACTATCGAATTCATTTAAGTACACCAATTTGATTTTCGCAAGAACGATTTCGAATCATAAATGAGTTAAATTGTTATAGCAAAAATAATAAAAATCATCGCCTAAAAATTACATAACGAGGTAGTTAAGGAGTAATGAACTAGACAAAATTTATCAAAACACGTATTTTCTTATCGGAGTAACGTTTAAAGAAATAAAAGAACAAATTTACACTAAAAAGTAATTAAATTAGTTTAAACAAAGGAAGCAGCTGTTGGGGATGAGAAATTAGATTGATCTCAAGCAATTGTTTTAACTCATTATTTGAATTATTTCCACATCAAGGCGCATAACTTATTGAGTAATGTTTTTTGGAATCGCCAAACTGATGTTATCAGAGCTAAATAACTTTTCTTATGGCTTTAGAAACATACAGCTGCCGTTGTATAAAACCTGGGTCACGAATTTGCAGTTCTTGGGATTATGACGTCATGTCTATTAATAGAGTTTATAGAGTGGTGACACACTGACTGAACCCGTGGTTTACAAATATGCACAATGACTATCAGACAAAACGTGAACTTTCCATATTTTAATAAATTCAGATCCAAAGATTACATCAAAGAGCTAACGATAGTATTGCAAAACTGTAAGATTAACATAGACTATTAAGTGAAGCCATGTTCCAAAAACACAGCTTCTCATACAGACAAAGACTTAAGAAAATATTTGTCATGTTTATACACATTAAAACATTTGCACAGCAAGACGAAAATAAAATGTTAAGTTACAATTTATCTCTGGGATAATTTGAATTAATAGAGTTGTTACTCATTTTGACTATAAAATATGAATTGTATCGCATATTGCGTAATAAGTAATGTCGTCTGCTGAATTTTATGACGTCATTTCAAGTAATGACGTCAACTTCCCGACGACACGTTTTCCCTTGACGCGCCTCATATTATAAACTCTTTACTATCTTGCTGTGTAACAAAGCTGTTTTCTGGGTAAGCTTCACCTGATATTCATAATGATTTAACTTTTCTCGATGGTCACAAGAAACAATTTGAAAATTGAAATAGTTGAAAGCAATGCTTAAATTTCATTTAAGTACTGAAATGCAAAAGAAGAATGTGGAATTCATTATTCTGTTTCTATGTTTGATATTCTCATTTCACTGTAAGTACAGAGCACGAGTATTGTAATTAAGAGTATAAACTATTCAACTAATTTAAGATAACATTTTAATCGTTAATTTATAAAACTGCATTTAACTTTTACTCGTACGCTTGATTAAGTAAATGTCATACTTAAAGCTGCATATTCACAGTTAAGGGTGGAATACTAATGTCTCAGACGTGGTACCTCTATATTATGCATATAAATGACCAATATCCTTCGAAATGGTGTCGTTCCTTACACTCACTTTACATCTCTGCGAAAAGCTCAATGTCAAGATTTTTCACCAAACTCGACAGCCTTATTTTATACAGTCGTTATTATGGATGTAAAAGCCTGTGGTGAAACAAATGACAGAAATCGTCACTATCTTTCGTTCAAACCGAAGAAACCCAATTAATTTTTAATGTAATTCGCGAACTATTTTTTGAGTTTAAAGTAAAAGTAGTTGAAAGTAGTCCCAGCCTATAACAGAGGTGAATGTAATGAGCCGATAGTGTACGAGAGTGATAAATGACTGAACAGGAGCGAAATATTTTCGCCGAAATTTAATCATGAACGAGAGTATTTATGTGTGTAAATATAAGGATTGAATCAATTTTAATGGTTTTCATTTTGGTATGAAAAACAGTTGGATTGTTTAAAGTACGCGCGAAGCCCTTCTGGCTTTACACACTTTAAAAAACTCAGTTATTTTCATTACCCAAATGAAAACCATCAAATATCGATTCAATCCTTAAGGGCTCGCCACACCTTAAATACAAATTTCGATATTGAAAACACATGCTATTTTTATCCTGATAGGTAACCAGGCACCTTTAATCGTAGTGATGAATAATAGATAGATTTTCTACTGAATTTATTCTCTAGAGTTACTTTACAATAAAAAAACAAAACAAACAAACTATTAACTCCAGAACTAAATGAACTATTTTATTAGATAACAAGCAATGTCATAGATCATTGAACATTAATGATCAGATCACATTAAAACCTATTAATATTATTAACAATTCCTTCTTAAATCAATATATTACGTCCTTCAAGTCTTGTGCTACTTTTGGATTCCATTAAAGAAGTTAATTACACGTATGGGAATCAGAAACAGTATGTTTTTGTGCGAAGAACGGGATTAATAAATATAACTCGTATGCTTTTTTAAAAGAAATCTCTGCACTGAGCGCTTTAATTTGAATTTTATCACATTTTTTCTAGACAGAACATATTGAAAATATGTGCAAGGAACTCGCAGACAGATTAATTAATAATAAACCTAGTTAATGATGTTAAAATATCAAAACTTTTTTTACACCGGTAACAATACCGGTTATTCATAATCATGATCCTGGGCAAAAACAAGTAGCTTATGGACTTAAATTCTCTTTCCCATATCACACACGGCTTGAATGAACTGAACGAGCGATGAAGGGGTGATAGTACCATGCTAAATGAGGTACCAATACTTAACGAAACGATACTTATTGTTTAACAAACGTTCAATCATTAAGAAACGAGAAAGACAGGTCTTTAGTTCACTGTACAGACAATTTTTCAATTAGTCGCCAGTGCTAATTGATTGCTTTTGTTCCCTTTTGTCAATGATAGACTGCAACTCGTTAACCACCCGCCTTGTACCAGTGTATATATCTCTTCAAAGAGGTGTGACCCTTGGTGTCGGCTAATTTAATTACCAAAATTATCCTGTTTTAGAAGACGCTTATCTTGTAGGTAAAAGCGACATATTAATCAAAATTGTAAATCATTATATTCACATTATGCTAGGGCTTGTCATGGTTCGAAAGAAAGATTTGTGATGAGTCGCTGCTAATCTCGTTGGCTTTTGAAGTTTGGACATTGTTTTTGTAAAAATGCACATGCTATCACTGCAACAAGACAAAAGAAAATGCACTCATTGATTGTTCTGATAAATGAAATTCACATTCCATGTATGTATGAGTTTGATAAAAATAAAGAACAGAGACAATGTATGCATAGCTGTTATTGTATAAAATCTGGTTAATGAATGAACGTGCTTTTAAGTAAGTTGGATAGCTCTTACTGCGATTTGCCAAACTGTGTAGTAAAAATTGACACGCTTTCTCAGTTTTAAGCTAAGCGCGCGCGCGCGCGAGAGAGAGAGAGAGGGCGAGAGAGAGAGAGAGAGAGAGAGAGAGAGAGAGAGAGAGAGAGAAGGGGGGATGGATAATATTTTAATATATCATTATTACATGTTTGAGTATCGATTTTGATATTGACCTTATAATCAGACAAAACCACTGAAACCATTACAATGAAGCCAACTGCACGAGATACTACATTAATTTTGTATCAATGATTGGCGGAAAATTTAATAATTAAAAGAAGTTATCAATTTTTTTCTGAACAATCGTATTCTTACTGAAACTTGTCTTAAGGGTGAGGATTGTGTATCATAAAACCTGGTTTAAACACCCAGTGGCAAATTGTTTAGCTACCGACCGTTGCAAGGCGGTAACCCTCAGATGCTCATTTTCGTAAATTGTTTATGGAGTCCATTTTGAACTTGATAATTTTAAAACACATGCTCTTTTTTCCCGCCAACTTTTGGGCCATGTCTTCTGGATGTGGCCATTCCTGATATACATATTTCACTTTTTGCGAAGCTCGAAGCTCATTCATTTTCTGATGACGATGCTCTCATTTGTATTTTTTGTGTTTGCAGGCTTTTTGTATTCTTGCCATTGAGTGTATGGGTCGGAATGATCTTAATTACCAATGCAACAGTTATTTTTCTTTGATGTTAGTAGAATCTTTGGAGGATGTGCTATTGGGGGTGCGTGTGGGCAAGTGTGTATTTGGTGTACTCTAGAACCTGGTTTATCATGACATCAATCTCAAAGTGGTTTAATAAGTTAGTTCAAGTTGTTGCATCGTCGGAATTTCAGGAGTGGGCTCGTTCGCCGTGATGGTGCGGGTTTAATACGTAGGACTTAATATAAACAGTTTTCATTTCTTCACCGAGTATGGAGCCTTTGTATTTCTGTTTCTGGCATTTCCTGTTACTAGTACTTGTATTTTACTGTTTTCATAAAACACGCTGCCACAGCGGTATGTATCTTGTAGGTAATCAGTGTAACATTGTGGTCCACTAATCTTATACCTGGTCGTTATGAAAAATTAATGAACAATTAATTAGCATATTGCATCTATATCAGGACAATCCATAGTTTGCTATTCTAAGCATGCGATGATAAAGTTATGACGCTGATATATTGCGCATTCGTTCAGCTTCCTTAAACTATCTCTGTTAATTTAAGTTCCTTAGGGTAAAACATTAAGATTGAATTAAAGTACAAGATCATTAAAATAGGCCTCCAAGGACCAAATAAGAGAAAAATGAACGTCACATGCTTTCAAGCTGAAACGCTTGTGTGTTAATTAAATCATGGCGTGAAAAGCTATGTCGATGCACACAGTAAGAACTACACGCTAGACGATAACTGGTCCCCCAGCAACAGGAGTTTACCGTAGCGCTGTGATCAAAGTTGTACGGATCAGAAAGAACATGATTTTTTGCTCTCTGGTGAGACACTACTGGGATTCAACTAGGACAATTATGCGTCTTTTTCAATTTAATTACTGCCGTATATTCGGTGCGAGTTTAAAAAAAACAACAAGAAGTATGCGTAACAGGAACAGCCAGAGATAGAAAACACAGCCTCCCCACACAACCCAACAGTAGACAGAAAACGAGAGCATGCGTTTGCAATATGGTCAGTTTTCGCATGTGTTTGCAATATGGTCAGTTTTCGCATGTGTTTGCAATATGGTCAATTTTCGCATGTGTTTGTAATACTGTCAGTTTTCAAAGTCACTAAAAACACTCAACGGTTTTCTTCTTTGGCAAAGCATTTGCTACTGGGGTTTTAAACCAGGTTTTGGATTTAAAATCGCTCTTGTGTTTTCAGGTTCTCATTTGAACAAACTAGTACAAGTTACCATGCCCAGTTAACTATTGCTTGCAGAAGGACACGAATTCATTAAACATGATTTGCTTATAGTAGTGTCGATATAAATTTGTAGGCACTCGATGACTTACTGAAACCCTCTCTACATGGAGTTGAATAATAGAGAACACAATGGAAAGATAAAAAGAAACTGATCTAGCTTTTACTACCCTTTCACCGGCAAAATCTCCCTAGAAACCTTTACCATGGCAACTCCTGTTACATTCCTGACACTGCCGTACAACCCAGAAAGAACTGTAAATTTTAGTTTTCAGTCAGGCGGTTAAAATGATTTTTAAAATGTAAGTTTGTTGAATAAACTTACAGAAAGTTAGAAAAAAAAACTCATTCCAAGAGGTAACTTTTGAAATCTTAAAATCAAATAAAAAATAGAAAAATTGTATACCAATCTATTTGGCCATATATTTATAAACCAACTATGAAATGAACTGAAATTTAAACAATAGAGCACTTGTTCGAAGTAAGTGTAGAGACTACTAATTTGTTTATCTGATCAATTAAGGGCACGTGTTAGGAACACTACGAACATCTAGTCAAAGTAACCTAACGAGTTTGTGGAACGTCTAATTGATTTTGCTTTGTTCCAACTCACGCCAGCCTTTTTAATTAAGGCATTCCGATATAGAAGTACAACTTTGTTGAGATATGATCAAAGGTACCAAAAGGTAAAGTGTATCAACTAGAGTACGACCTTAAAGCGAGGACAGGTGCCTGATAAGCCTTTGACCTATTAATTATAGGCAAAACACCATTAGGGTAAATAATATAACATTGTGGTAATCCAATTTTGTCACTAATGAATTTAAACGAAACTAACCAATTAACTTGAAATTGATATTTTCTTTGACCAAGGCCTGTCACGTATATTGCTTTTGTATCAAATGCCCAAAAGAAAAAAATATTCAATTAAAGTTTTTGCTGAACAAAACATGTACCGATTCTTTCATAAAGATAACTAAAACTCATTAATCTTTCTGTTAATTACCGAATAACCACACAATCAAGGTTTCAACATTAAAAACGTACTTTTAAACATTAGGGATCACTAATGTCAGTGTTGGATTAATATTTAATGTGTAGATTTAAAATAAAAAATAAGCGGCATGCGACAGTACGATAAACTTTGGACGTAGTCGGCATATAAGCTTCGTAATCTGTCTTAGTTAATCTAAATATTTCTTTATCATACTTACCTAACATATCTGCTACATATTTTGTACTTCAAAATAGAGTGAAAGTTTAATTTGTTTGTTAAATAATTCTGAATTTCACAAAGTTTTTCGAAAGACTAACCATTATAAAGAAATATCTTTTATAAAAGGAGTGTTGAAATATAAATGCAACTAGGCAAACATCCACATTTATCCACAATTTGCTCGAGATAGGCACACGTATCGCTCAGAGGGTTCACTGAATCTTCGATATACTCCAATCCCTCTTCACGGAGTATTACGTTGAGTGCGCAGCCTCAGAGTTTTGGGAGTATCATAAGGTTTCAATGATTTGGGTTTTGTAATTTACAGAGGTGTTTAGGTTGGTTTCCGCAGTTAATTCAATGTCTCCCTAAAAGCTAAGAACCTTACAAGATGCTGGCGTTGATAACATGTATAATGTGCTTTGATAGATATGAGTTGGATGGTTTGGATGAAAAACAAATGATCTGATGGACGGGGTGAAGATGAAGGTTGATGAATATTTGTAGCATTCTGGGTAAGAAACAACGGCTTTGCTTCCTAACCTTGAATAAGGTCTGGCTGTCTGCCAAAGTAATGTCTGATGGTAGACTGTTCCAGATCTGTGCTGTGCGTGGGAAGAATGAATGCCTGTGCCCGTCAGGGTTGTGTAAGCTCTTCGTTGAAACCATACGTGTGTCAGTCTTTGACAAAAACAACCACAACCAGTATACAATAATGCTAAAATAGTTGGGAAAGGGTTACTGACAAAATACGGTCCTAAATGCAGTAATATGCATTTCAATTACTGCTCTTAAGCAAGCAAGCCGAGCCTGCAATATTTTCATATGTGTCGTGTTCGGTGACTTTCAAAGTTGCTTTTTCATCTACGGTTTCATCTAAGAACCGCTGGGTTCTTTGTATACAGCCAAATGACATATTTAATGGAATTTGTCGTGTTTGTGGGAACGATGATATCTCTATTAATCACCTGTCACACGGTGGTGTAAGATTTTAAAACTGGTGTATATTCACTAAAAAGTGCGCCACATGCACGTTGTCCGAAATCTGCAACTTCGCTTAAGATATTAAAGAACTTAAAATTGACTGTTAAAAATGCAAGAGTATGCATCTTCTTACAGAAAAGTGAAATAAGCTTATCAGGAATGGCCATGTCCAGCAGACACAGCCTTCCCACATAGCCAAAAAGTAGAGAGGGGAAGAGAGCATGGTAAGGCAATTATCAGTTTCAAAATATACGCCACACACAACTAACGAAAGAGAGAACCCGAGAAGAGCAAAAGACTTTCCCAACAATATTTGAAACAGTTAAATAAATACAGCAATCGATCTTTTACAAAAATATTATCACTGGTGATGAGGCGTGGGTTCTCTTTTAGCCTTAGCGAGAGATACAGAACAACAAAGGAAGCCAAAGACCTTGCATATCAAATCCACCATAAGAGTCAAAGAGGTTATGGATGGAATTTCTATTAAATATCAAGGGCCTGCTATTCAGGTTAGGGAAAATCGGTAAATTTAAAAAGACAAGGTCGTTCATAGGTTAATCTGTAAAAGTCAAATTTAAAAAGGCAAGGTCTTTCTTTGGGTTAATCTGTAAATGTCAAGTTTAAAAGGCAAGGTCTTTTATAGGATTAATCTGTAAATGCCAAGTTTAATAGTCAATGTCTTTCATAGGGTTAGTCTGTAAATACCAAGTTTAAAAGGCAAGGTCTTCATAGGGTAAATCTGTAAATGCCAAATTTAAAAGGCAAGGTCTTTCATAGGGTAAATCAGTAAATGTAAAGTTCAAAAGGCAAGGTATATCATCGGGTAAATCTGTAAATGACATGTTTAAAAGGCGAGGTCTTTCGTATGGTCAATCTGTAAATGGCAAGTTTAAAATGCAATGTCTTTCATAGGGTAAATCTGTATATGCCACGTTTAAAAACGACAAGGCCATTCATAAAACTAAAGAAATATTTCATAAAGCTTCGACCAGCAACTGGTATCCATGCTGTCGGGTTGTTGAATGAAAATTCTTCGTCGCATAAAGCTGCAATTGTATGCGAATATCTAAAACAAAAGAAAAAGAAAAGATTGTCTTGCCCCTTGTGACATTTTCTTATATTTGAGGCTCAAAAACACCTACCTTCCTGAAAGAAAATTTCAATCTCGGTTCGGCAATTTCCTAGTGTACCTCTACAAGATTATGAAAGCGCCATTTAATATCGATAAAAAATTGTTTATCAAATAATGACGAGTACATTTAAAGATTATGATATTTATTTTGCCATTGTTCTTTAAAACTTTGTTAGAAGACTTACATTTTTTTATAACTATTGAATAATGTGTCGCACCATAAGACAACGGGGTTTATATACTTTTTGATAAGTGTAGACACAGATCAAACTGCGATCTTAGATGTTGGAAAATGGATCAAAGCTGCTCTCTAGATGCATTAAGAATGCTTCTCTAACTGAAAGGAAATCAGTGTTGACCATGATCAGACTTGGCAGTTGTCCAGGCTAATCTTGATCTACACTGGTTCATAATAGGACATAAGCACCATTTTGTCATGATCTGTCACATATTTGTTGATGGCACTAATTATTTAAATGATTTTGAATATCTTTTTAAAGAGTTTATACGCAACTCAAAAACATCTTATCACAATTTCAGTGGATTGGTGGATTAAAGGATAACGAAAACTCAACCAGCTCGCTTTCGAAAAACTGTCCGTAGCCGTTTAATAGTTTATGTTTTGACGGATGCGTTAAAATTTATTGTCATATTTGTGATAAATCGGTAAAGATTTATATTGATAAAACGGTAAAGTGTTTATTTTTCAAATTAGACGACAACTTATTGTCTTATTTTTTTTTATTGTTGTCTTGTTTTTGAAACATGCCATATTGAGGCGAAATATTTTTGAAAGATGTCATTTGTCATTTTCAAGAACTAGTGTATCACTTTTACTTAACAATTCTGCTCAGACTTAACTATGGTTATTAAGGTAACTTCCTGTTTCGCTCAGCAACAATTGAATTAGCTTCTTATGTTGTACTTGTTTGTGTGTTTTTGCATGCAACATTATCGAGTTAATTGGTGTGTTGGGCCTTGTTTTGTAAACCTCAGATTCTTTTCTCCGATAATTGTTAGAGGTGTATTAACTTGAAATCGATATTTTTAATAAACAAATGCTATATTTTCCTATTTGTTTTTTGGAGTGTGTCTATGTGACATTTCACATTTATATGTCATAAGCAAGTGTTTTTACGAAGTTTGCAATGATCCACTGGTAAGAGACAGAATACTTATGGCCTTCAGTCTTGTCCGTCTGTGTTTCATTTCACATACATTTCGTTTACTTTGTTTTCAATTAACAACGCGTTTAAATACAATTTTGTGTAAGGAATTGCATGTTTTGTGTTTTAACTTTATAATTCTATACCTTATCATTATATATTTTTTGCTGACAGAATTCAGAATTAATATATTAATAAGTTTGGCATTTATCTTGTGCTCTACTCCATTCACTTCTACAATCGCCAGCAGTGTATTTAACTCGACCTGCTCGCATTTCGAAAGCTGTCAGTATCCGGTTAACGGTTTTGACGGATGCGTTTAAATTTATTGTCACATTTGTGATTAATTAGTAAAGATTTGTATTGATAAAACAGTAAAGTGTTTATTTTTCAAATTGGAGAACTAATTGTCTTACTCTTAACCGTTGTCTTGTTTTTGAAACATGCCATATTGACAGCCAAATATTTTTGAAAGATATCACTTGTCAGTTTCAAGAAATAGTTGAAAACCTTAAATCTTAAATATTTGTTTGTTTTCTCAGATTTTAACAAGACGTATTGTTTATTAATAAATATAAACTTTTATATTTGATATTGCCATTGATATTTTAGAACTTTGCTTATTCGCTTTGCAATGCCATTTGTTACTTATGTTGTATATGTTTGTGTGCTTTAGCCTGCAAATTTGTTGAGGGCTGGTTCATCCTTGAATCTGGTTGAATCTGGTTTATTCCCTCAACCCCACTCTAATGACATATTGTTTTGCCCATGACCGTTCAAAGGCGGTATCCCCCTGGTGCTTAGATTCTTTAACGGCTTGTGGAGTCTTCCATTGAAATAGATCTCTTTTTATAAATACATGTTTGCTCTGTTTTTCTCTCTGCTTTAAAGGCTGTGTAGGGAGGCTGTGTTTTCTGAGTAAGTCTATTCGTGATATGCATGTTTCATTTTCTCATATCATATTTAAGTGTTTTATACGATATGCAAAGACACTGTGTTTGGAAGACAAAATATATATGGCGTCCAGTCTTGTCAATCTGGATTAAAAATCCTCTTTAATTTCGTTTACTTTAGTTTTAATTAACAACGTGTTAATATGACTTTGTTTAACAAAACGGCATTGTTTTTCATTTAATAATTATACATTTTTGATGTTAGCATTAATAAATCTTTTTATGACATCTTTTGCAAAATTCTAATCATTTGCTCTTGTCATAACTAGAATCTCCAACAGTGTATTGAGCTCGACCTGCTCGCATTTCGAAAGCTGTCAGTATTTGTTTAACGGTCTATGTTTTGATGGATGCGTTAAAATTTATTGTCACATTTGTAAGTAATTGGTTAAGATTTATATCGATAAAACGGTAAAGTGTTTGTTTTTTCAAATTAGACAACTAATTGTCTTATTCTTAACCGGTGTCTTGTTTTCGAAAACATGCCAAATTGACAGCAAAATATTTTTGAAAGGTGTCACTTGTCAGTTTCGAGAACTAGTTGAAAACCTTAAATATTTAAACATTTTGTTTTCAGATTTCAATAAGACTCTTTGATGATTAATAAACATGCACTTAAATATTTGATATTTCAATTGATATTTTAGAACCTTCTGGTTTCGCTTTAGAATTGCCATTATCTACTTATGATGTATATGTTTGTTTGTTTTTGCATGCAGTATTATCGATGGTTTGTGCATCATAGAATCTGATTTAGTACCTCTATGATCCGCTCAAGTGGAAAATTCATTGCCGCTGACCCTTCCAAAGCGGTACCTCCAGGAGCTCAGATTAGTTAATGGTGTGTGGCGTCTTCTGTTGGAGTAGAATGTTTTTATAAATACGTGTTTGCTCTCTTTTCCTCTATGCTTTATAAGCTATGTATGGAGACTGTGTTATCTGAGTATGTCTGATCGTGATATGCATGTTTCGCTTTCTCGTTGTTTCATATTTAAGTGTTTTATAGGATATTTGCAATTATACTGTGTTGGAAGATAAAATATTGCGTTCAGTCCTGTCAGTATAGGTTAAAATTTCCTTAAATTTCTTTTACTTTGGTTTCAATTAAGTACGCGTTTAAATATTACTTTTTTAAAGAATGACATTGTTTTTGATTTTATAATTATACATGTTTTGATGTCAGAATTAATAAATCTGTTTAAGGCATATTTTAAGGCATCATAAGATATCTTATGTTCTACTCAAGACACCACTGCAGTCACTTTCAGTGTATTGAACTCGGACCGCTCGCATTGCGAAAGCTGTCAGTATCCGTTTAACGGTTTTTTGACAGATGAGTTAAAATTTATTGTCACCTTTGTGATTAATCGGTAAAGATTTATATTGATAAAACTGTAAAGTGTTTAGTTTTTAAATTTAACAAGAAATTCTCATATTTTGTCTTGTTTTTTTTTAATATGCCAAATTGACAGCAAAATATTTTTGAAAGATGACACTTGTCAGTTTCAGGTAAAAGTTAATAAACTTTAAGGGTTTTAAGCAAGATTTTTATCAGATTAAAAAACGACATTGTTTATTTATAAATATGGTCTTTAAAATTTGCTATTGCAATTGATATTTTAGAACCTTCCTTTTTCGCTAAGCAATTAGTTTCTTATGTTGTGTATGTTTGTGTGGGTTTCGCATGCAACATTGTTGCATCCTTGAACCTCGGCTTACACCCACCATTGGAATATTGTTTATCCACTGACCTTTCCAAGGCGATAACCCTAGGTTCTTATTTTCATTAAATATTTGTGGTATCTTGATTTGAAAATTGATAATGTTCAAAACTCATGCTCACTTTTCTTCTCTGCATTTTTGCTGGCGTGGGGAGGGAGGTTATGTTTTCTGAATTCGGCTATTTCTGATACGCATATTATAATTTTGTAAACATTTATACTCTACCTAAAATATTTATTTTTGCTAATCTAATCTATATTTTTTATTTTGCATCTTATCGCTTTTATTGGATTATTGATTTACATTTGTATAATATATATCTGAATATGCCTTAAGTTATTGTTAAGCCGATTTGCCAAAAAATGAAACCGAAATATTTGGTTATTTGTTCTTTATAGTTATTTGCTGATTTAAGAGCAGGAGACCGCTGTCATCCCTTTTTCATAAGACAGTTGCACAATGCATATCAGAAGAAACCAAAATGCAGTCAATAAAAACCACACCAGCATTAACATATAAATACAGTTGTAACAAAAAATACTACAAACAACAACAACAACAACAACAACAAAACATAACATGCAACGGAAAATCGAGGTTAGTTAGGATGCGCGTAGCAAAGGTACCTTCTCAAAATATAGAATTTCTTAGCTTTCACCTCACCGACGGGAACAAGTAGGGAAAGATAAGTATATCAATTATGTTAGCTGTTGTATGACGGTGTTATATTTAAGTATAAAAACCTCATCGCTGCACAAACTGTGTACTTATGCACTGCATTTAAGATTCGAAATATTTAACAATAAAATATTATCTATGTTGCTCTCTTGAACATAAATTTATAAACTGATAGTTTCGCTATAATTTTGCTCTATATTAAGAATTTCGTTACGAGTTTGTTAATTATGAATTTATGACTGATTTCTTCGCTGCACAATTATTATACTATGCAATGCATTTAAAATTAAAAAAAGACACAACAATAAAATATGATTAATGTTGATAATTAAAGAATAAAATTATAAACTGATAATTTAGATATAATTTTGCTGTTTTTCAAGAATTGCTTATTTTATGGCTTTAAGTCATGCCCCGCCTTCCACGAGTGCATATGGGGCATTGTTTCAGGCACGGGCGACAACCTGGGTAAAACCGGCGCCCTTTCGTTAGCTAGCCGGACAACTTCCTGGCAAGATTTCGGCTCTCTGGAGGACCCTTATCCACAGCGGTTTGGGATCTGTGGTTGTCAGCCAACAACCTTTAACACTCGGTCGCTGAGGCCCTGTGTATCAAGAATTTCATTAGGAGTTTATTAATTGTCAATTTATAAGCTGATGGTTTAGTTACAATTTTGCTCTATGTCAAGAATTTCATTAGAAGTTTATTAATTATCAATTTATAAGCTGACGGTTTCGCTAAAACTTTGCTCTATATCAAGAATTTCATTACGAGCTTATCGTTCATCGAGTGCTTTTTGCCTTTGTTCGTACAAATTTAATTCACGAAAACTGCGAATCATTTTCAATTGTTTGTAGGAAAGGTACCGTGAAAAGTTAGACGTATACAGCGGGCTTAGACAAAATACACGCATTTGTGTGTAGCTAATTGATTCATGCTTCACGAATTCCATGTCACGATATTACATTTTGGTGGTCTGTAACCTTATACACCATAAGTCATATTACTTTGGGCACATCATTGTGTAATAGAATCAGTCCTAATTATATAAGCCTTACTTGAATATCATAGTAAAGCCCTGTATATATTCCTCTTAACCCATGGAGGGGAAGGTCTGCTAATCCCATATATCAGTTGTAATCTTGTGAATAGTACGTAAGACATTTAACATAATGACATCATTATGCAAGCGTCTTCCGCTAATAAGTTAATTAATAAGAGACGAAGATAGCATGCAATGAATTTAGATAAGCCTTATTGTCTAAATGTGAATTTGCAAATCAATTACGCAATTTTAAATCAGTTTAAATGTTTACTGATTGACAGTGCATCTAGATATTTGTATGTCAACGTTGACCTTATTTTGTGTTCCATAATCGCGCGTTGGGTTTTAACAGCATAGCAAAGTATTTGATCGGATTTTCAATTATTAGAAATTGTGCATTTTGTATTTGTCTCCCTTTCTCGTTGTGTGAAAGGAGTTGCACTGTGTTAAGTTAAAAGATAAAACATGAACATTTTTGTCTTTTTGTAAAAATGATTCACAGTTAATAATGACATCGGCGACTTCTCTTCTTTTAAAAGCTAATTTTAAAATAACTACCAATCTATAAAGCGTTTTATTGGTTTATATTTTTCATAGAATTCGTAGAAGATTTAAGTTTAAGGTTTCGTGGGGTTGGAGCGAAACGGTTCGAACAGCTTCATTATTTAATACCACTGATTTTTGACTTAAAACAGTGAATGTTTCTGATTTGTTAAAAAAGGTAATATTTGCTTATCAGGAATCGCCACACTAAAAAAACACAGCCTCCCCACGCAGCGAAAAAAAAAGAGGAAGAAAGAGAGAGAGCATGTTTGTTATAAGTATGTCAATTCAAAAGGACGCCACAAAGCTAGTATTACGTACGTATGACATCAATAAATGGTTTACATGAAAACTATTTGAACGAGGGAAGGATATCTCATTCACCAATTATGGGTATTATAACCTGCTCTGGAATAACTTTTTTGTGTGAGATAAGTGCATCATAGAACCTGGTTTAAACCCTCAATGGCAAACTGTTTAGGTCTGTGAAGTTGGCTCTACGCCCTACGTTCTACGTCCTCCATACAAATCTATTTCTACGTTCTCCATACGTAGGGCGTAGAGCCAACTTCACAGACCTAAACTGTTTTGCCTCTGACTTTTCCAAGCCGGTAACGCCTTGGGTTCTCTTTGTCTTTACTTGTTTGAGGTGTCTTATTTGAAACTGATCTTTCAATAAACTGATGCCCCTTTTCTTCTATGCTTTTTGGCTGTTTTTGGACGGTTGTTTTTTTCGGTGGTAAGCATAATTCAATTTGCTCACAAAAGATGATAGCTGTCTACCGCAGGGTCATAAGAGACATACACCAATTTTAAGATGTACAAATGAATGAGAAATGTTGTATTTATGAAGTAGAACTAAAACTAAGACTTTCATCACAAGCTATCATACTTGCACCGAAATTCCGTGTGTATTCAATAGATGAAAAAGGAACATTGAAAGCCACCTACATGTCAAAAATCAAATGGGGCACGTCTCGGGAAAAGGTACTTTAGGTCATTTTTAGTGATATTTTAGTTTTTACTAAATTTAGAAAGAACTTACAAGTATAAATCAATTTCTTATAACTAAAATGTGATTTTGTTACAAATTTTGACAATTAAATGGTACTTTTTTTACCGCGATATGCATAATAAGTAATGTCATATGCTCAAATTTATGACGTCATATCAAAGATTGACGTCAACTGTCCGAATGTACCTTTTCCCGTGACGCGCCCCAAATTATTACAGGCTCGGTTTTATTGAGCCTGTTCATAAGCAATAATGGGAATGCATATTGCTGGTCATGCCGCCTAGCCCCGTGTTTAGCGCAACTCATTTAACACAATTTACACAAATATAAGTTTCGTGCTCGAGGTCTTTAAAAGGCTATATAATTTATTACAGCGTTGATGGAATGTACGGGGAGACTTTTTACGGCCAACAAGCTATAGGTGAGAAAAATTGCTTTTATACAATTATCGCTTTGAGCGATTATAATGGCTCCTTCCTACGTCAAGTCAACAACATTTTTGTTTTCTTGAATTTAATGCAATCAACAATGTAGAGGATAACAAAGTACATAGTCTACTTCTGATACAATAGAAGTACACGGTTTAAATGCAAAAGCAACAACAAATAATGTTCAAAAATATCAACTATTTAATAAAACGTGACACACAAGTTAAAGTACATGAGTACATATTGCGCATAAGTTTGAGGTATTTAATATGAAAATTTCATTATGTGTATATATCAGAAACGAACTGAACAATTTGCTTTTGTAATAGGCATAGCTATGCAAAACTTAAAACTGAACTTTGTCACTCATGCCTTATTACAAAATACCCTGTTTTTATGTCATATTTTCTTCTTTTTTTTCAGAAGTTTAGACCATCAATCCAAAATATTGTCATTCTTTTTGTAAAAAATGTGAATAGTAACACGAGGTGACATCAAATTTGTTAAATGAAAATAAATTTAGAAAAATCTTTAAAGAATAGTGATGAATCTCAAATAAAATAAATATTTAATGAACTTCGTCGTCGGTGATATCAATGTCTTCAGTGTCACTATCGTCCGTGTGATTTCTGTCACTATCGTACGTGTGATTTCCATCGTACGTGTGATTTCTATCACAACTATTACTGTCTGGTGATTTTAACATTGAATTAGTATTAAAAGTATCATTAGCTTCATCTGAAGACGCACTATTGTCCATTACATCATTGTCTGACTTAGATTCATCTTGTCTTTGTTCCACAACGAAACCAATCGGCTGTGTAATTGGATAAAGGGGCATCATACCGATGCCAAATGAAGGGATTGATTTACACGCTTGAACTCGTGGATATTTGGAATTTGGTCGTCGTCCTCTTGGAACTTTTGGCTCTTCTAACAATCTGGCAATACTAAAAGCACAAACACTTTTCTTTTCCTCAACTATGTCAATTTCTTTATCTAAGTTTCTTTCTGAAATTTCTGAACTGTCATTTGAAATTGTATTACATTGATTGTGGTTCTGTTCTTCTTGTGTATTATGCATATCCTCTCCAGTAATACCAATCACTTTTCTCTTTTCTTCCATTTTTCTGAGTCTTTCCTCTTGTTTTCTTTTCTTCTTTTCTTGCCTTTCTTGTTCTCTACGCTGGATTTCTTCGGCATCGAGTGGAGCCCCACTGCAGGTTTGTGGGTGTGCATTGTGTGCAGGGCGACCAGGTCCTTTCTTTGTGTTGTCTCGTTTTCTGAATTTAGCTCGTCGGTTTTGAAACCAAACCTGGAATAGCAAATAAGGATTTATAAAATAAGTATGCAAACAATTGAATAATAATAATAATAATAATAATAATAATAATAATAATAATAATAATAATGAAAATAACTCTATTCGACCTGACATTAATAATAATTATTATAATAATTACAATTACAATTATTACGCACAATTAAAAATATAGCTTATTTTTTAAAACTACATTTTAGCTAAACACGTAATATCTGACAGCGCAGGTCAAAAACCTCGTATCTCCGATACGTATACGGTATACCTATACATAATACGCGACCCAATATGTTTTTGTAGCCAGTTAGCACGTGATTTACTGCATAAAATTGTTATGGAAAGTTAAATTCTAGTTTTATATAACCATGTAAATTAAAGTGGAAAGAAGACCTTCGGTGTCGAATCTGCTAACGAGGCTTTCGAGACGTGTCAAACACGCATCTCAAGTCACCAACTAAATGAATTAAATGTAACTAAATAATCTAACTATTTTCAATTTGATATCGCCTTTGCATAAAGGTCTTTAGGGTGGTAAAAGAAGCTTGGGAAGTAGATATTTAACCCTAGCTCATCAAGGCATCTTCGTTATTTTTATGCATTTATATATTTAAAACACGCCATTCTGATGACGGGTTTCTCATAGCAGCGTCCAGGTGCGATGGCATGACGATACCGTATCAAGGATTGAAATCACAGACTATCGTATGTAGGGAGATAATAAATCTAGACTAACTACCCTATCATCATTTCAGGCAGTAAGTTAGCGTTTTCTTCAATGCTTAGTAAATTTGGTGCCGAGTCTCGTTTAATTTCATTTCTCGCATTTTATGTGGTTTATATTCATGCCAAATAAAGTTTTCAATGTTCAACTGCCGTGGGTTGTTGGCCTGGTTTAATAAGTTATTATTTATACAGTTTTCTAAGTGAGATTATTTAAGGTTTAAAACATTTTAGATTTATGGCTACGGTGATTTTTAAGTTCACCAATTATCTGTGCAAAGTAATAAACAACCCACATTATATTACGTGAAGAAATAAAAAGATAAATAAAGATTGACTTGAAGTGAGCGGAAAGTCATCAATTTTAGATTTAAGCTTATATTTTTTAAGAAACGTAAGTATTGAAAAAGGTTGGTAGTATGTTTCATTTACAATAACAAATTTGAATTGTACTGAAAAAATTAACCGACAACAATTGAAATTCGGCCACTTTTTTCGAATATAGTATCAGTAATTTTAATACATATTGAAAACCACAATTTTAGTGAATTATTTACAATAATACAACTTAAAAAAACCCTCAAATATGTATCCTTTATGAAACTGTATTTTTGTGGGGAAAAGGCATTAAATTACGTATCAATTGAAAAATAAATGAATAAACAAATTATAAATACATTCTAAACATTTTACAAAATAGCGTTTAATGTGTATTATTCTGCTATACAATTACGTTCATTTGGTAAATTACAGGGATGGTATCTTGTTAAATGCTTGATGTACTGGCTGAAGTCATGAACTCAACTTTAAAGCCATCACGTTTGACGGGTAAACTATCAATATTTAAGTGACTAGACACCGTGTAATAGTTTAATCTGGTCGGCCCTTTAATCATTTAATTGTTACCACTTCTTGGGCTCAGGGTTTTGAAACCCATATTGTAAGTGTTTGGAACGTTTCATCTATTTTTTCCACGTGTTTTAAAATAGCAAGTAATTTATTAATTTCACGTATACCCTAACCTTGTCGATCTTTGAAAGGAACATTATTTCAGCATTCAGACACAAATTTATGCCCCAGATATCTTTGTAAAGAGTGCATACTTCTCAATAATTTAAGGTCGATTTTACGATTCTGTTTATAATTTATATACACAAAACTTAATTGATAATATGTGGTAGTCCGCGTTCTTTATTTCCATCTAAATTACCAACAAAAAAATCATACAGATCGTCAGAACAGCTCTTTACTGCCGCGCAATGATTGAATATATGGTGTGTGTTCAATATCGCGTATGTAGTTAGGAAACAATAAAAGCCAATCATTTTCCATCGGTTTATACAGTTGTTTCTTACATTAGTTGATTTTAGATTGATTAATAATTGAATTAATGGGAGTCAGAGGACTTTATTGATCATTATTCGCGTATTGCTTGACAGCTGGAATCTTTTACTCGAGTAAGTGAACGTTTTCAGCAGCTACGTTGACTTCGGCTAGTTGGGCAGTGTCTTGGCGTAGTTAATGAATTAGTACCATATGACAAGGGAATGTTGTTAATTGTTATTTTACGACTTACTAAGGTGCGTTAAAATATAATCGGACATAAGAAACGCAGTAAATGTTTAAGAAATTGACATCTTTGAATGGTGGGAGTTTGTAGCAATTCCTTTCATGTTGACATAAAAATATCCAACTTTGACGAATTAGTGTTTTTAAAAAGCTTAAGGGGTTTGTTTTATTGTAAATAATATTAGATAAGTTTATTATCAGTAAGGTGACAGTGACTTCTTAAGTATTGTTTATCCAGTTGTATTTATCGTGGTATGAAAAACTTTATAAAATAATTGTAACATTTAAATTTTTAAATTTTAAAACATGAAATATTCATGATAAAAAACGATAATTTGTAATAAATAACAAATTCATTATTTAGTAGGAAAGTTCATATAACCACAATGGCGTCACATAAATTTCGTTAACCTTTGTTATATTTAAATAAGGGAAAAAAGAAAATAATTTAATAATTCAAATAAAAGAATAGAATACCAAGCCAAATTTATAGACTCACGGTGGCGTCAAATAAATTTAAATTATCTTTATTGAAACCATTTACAATTTCTTGCATGTTTCAAAATTCTTGTATTTAAGAGACTAAATGGCTCATTAATTTGTGATGCTTCACAAATACGTCTGTTATAGTACGTAAATAACCCGTCCCCTTGCCTCTCCAATGATACTTTAAAATTATCGGGTGAAAACAACCATACAGTTTAAGAAAATGACTCGTCTGCTGATCTTTTTAATAAATCAATTGGTTTGATTTAAATGTGCATTTTAAAATTATAAAAAGTTAAATAGAAGTTCTTTAACATGACAAAGTATGTATACGGAAAGATTAAATACAGTTACTGCGTACAATGTCTGAGAAATTTATCCATGAAAACCCAGTCAAAAACATTTATCCATGAAAACCCAGTCGAAAACTTTGATACGCTGTGTTCACTGATACTTATAAAGTTATGTGTTCTCTATGAATTTTATTTATAGACGTGATACAAATTCGCCTAATTGTTAAATCGGTAATTTGTTAAAACTGTAATAATGTTGTGAAATTTAATCTCAGAAACGAAGTTTACGATGTTTTCTGGTTTTTTTGAAGATCACTTTTTAAAAAAAATCCAAAAGAGAACGATAATATCCGGCATTTAGATTTTGAATATATTTACTTTCATATGCATTAAATGTGTTTATTCGGTCGGCACCAACTCGGTATAAACACGTGTGTGCAAAATTATGTAAAACCTATTTCAATCTGCATCTTGGATTAATTAATCGGTGTAAATAGTGTTTGCTTGCCGTGGTCTTTGATTCAATAGATACAAATTAAAAAAATAAAATACGTCCATGGTAGAATCGGAAAAATAGACTATTATAATAGATGAACAGGGAATTTCGATAGCCATCGAAAACGACATATGAAAATATTGCAGGCTCGGTTTGATTGAGCCTGTAAATAAAAAAAGTTATTAGAAAGGTAATATAACTTCCAAACAGCCATTATATTAAAAAGGTAGCAATGATTTTAAAAGGTTCCTACCTGAACTCTTGATTCCACAAGGTCCAGCCTCATGGCTAGTGCTTCTCTCATGAACACATCGGGGTAATGACTCTCTTGAAAAGCTCTTTCAAGTTCTTCCAGTTGCCAACCCGTGAAGTTGGTTCGAGTTCGGCGACGTTTGCCTGGTTGTCCATCGCTTCCTTCACTGTCGCTGTCTGTTAAATAAAATAAGATATCATCAAATTCTTTAACGATTAAAATTAATCTTCTTTTTAATAGTGCAACCATTTCATTCACCTACGTTAGCATGTTTATCTTTATCTTGGTTTCCTACATTTTTCATCCTATACTTTCGAAACATTACTCATTTTACTTATTCATTTAATTTAAAATTTCATTTGGTTTGATAAATGTTTGAGTATTTGTGTTTAAAGATTAGCATTTGATATGAATACAATTTATTTTTAACGTTTCATAATATTCCTACGTTAACTGTTTCGATTTTTTAACTAAATAAGGAAATGTACCTAGAAATATTTTTTGTTAAAACAAACAAAACAAACTTGAATATTATTTTTGATAGTATCGCAAATAGTCATCAAATTTTTAGCTTTTATAGATGTTATCTACATCGTATGAAAACCATGGACCTGACAGTGAAATATTTGTTTTCTTTTTAAATTAAAGAAATAATTACAGACCAGTAGGAACGTATTACAGTGGAACTACTTTACCAACAGGTTTTGCAATTTTATGATGAAAAGTATCGTAATTAGCAAGTAAAGGAAGCTGTAAATAAGAAAGACTTACCGTCATCATTCTTTAGGTAGTGATCATCCTTTCCGTCGGAAATGCTGCTGTTTGGCGACAAATTCATAGATTTCCGTGATGTTAAACCATTTTCCATGGCAAAATTCATATGGCTAGCCAACGTTTGTGCATATTCGTAAGGATATTGTCCCTGAGTGGCGAGAGCTAAGGCTGCCAAATTTCCTGGATAATTAGCGTAAGCCAGTTGTGGATATAACATCCTGAATGCATTTGCTTGCGAGCTAGCAAGGTAACTGGCTTGCGTATGCATGTTCGTATGTCCCAAAACACTACTACGTTTATCACTGTAAGCTATCATTGAAATCACCTCTAAATTGACATTCAAATTAAAGAAACGCTGTCATTTTAAACGATACTGTACATGAATATTCATAACGTCATTTTCTCTTTACTCTATAACCAATAATAGCAGTGCGTTCCGCCTAGTAGGCGTTTCAAATAACGTAAAACGTCCTCATTTGTCATTGAGAATGAATCTACTGTTAAAGCGATAGAGAATTGCCTCTAACCAAATAGATCAATATACTTGTTGTTAAGCAAATTGTTTGATATTCAAGCTGATAAAATAAGAAATGAAATATTATGATAAAACATTAATAATCCTCTTGGGTAAATATTTTTAAAACAGTTATACTTTAAGACACAGTGAGCCTGGTTTAATAGAATTTTGTACAAAGCAATTTATTTTTTTACATACTGTATATATATATATATAACTATTATTATTTTGGCAAATAATCATGTTTCTATTGGTGTATATTAACAAATTGCAATATGAAGGACTGTTTCCTATCCAAATTTAAGCAATCGTGAGTTAAATATGCTAAAAAATGAATAAAGAATTACTGATTAAATAAAACATCAGGCAAAGACATTTGAACATTTGTTGAACATTAGAAACAAATTCTATGTTCAATTTCTATATGATGTGCATTTAACGTTATTGTTTTTGTCGCTTTATGAACGCGAAATTAGTTATAAGCCTTTAATTGCAACCAGATCTACACGCGTGTTGCAGATCGTCTCTATAATGTTACCTATTGCCTTACATGTTTAATGACTTGTTATATCGTAACAATATTAGCTGTATATTTTGAGTATGGGTTTTCTCGAGATGCAGTTTAATTAAAAATTTTTAAACAACAGATGCAGCCATAAATGATATCGAAGAGGAACATAGAATTTGCTGAATAATTGATTATGTAAACTTAAGGAAATTAGAAACGCAACTTCTTTTTAACACGAACTTTATTTCGTGCTTAAAGAAGTTGCGTTTCTAATTTCTTTAGGTACATTTATGTAAATTTGTAACCTCTTGTGCTTTGTTTTAAGAAGACCATATCGAAGAATGGCTATGCCAAATATGTCATCCTCTCAAAATAGAGAAAAGAATGTATTATTATTATTATTATTATTATTATTATTATTATTATTATTACTTTGCTTTTGCATCACAACTCTCACACCAGTTTACATATTTCACATTCTGCTTACCTAAGTTTGGAATATATACATTTTAAAACATTAAAGGTTTTAATTGAAAACTTTGTTTCGTGAAATAAATTGTAAATTTGACTGAATTTTCTAATTGTAAAATCCAGATTTTGTTTACGGTCTGAAGCCGCAACCTTGGATAGATATTAATAATTTCTATATAGTGGAGGAAAGTCTTTTTTAATATTACTATATTTAATAAAGAAAAGATTTTGATAGATAAAACGTATGTTTTCGCACAATAATAAACAAATAAAAGAAAATGATATTTGTGACAGAAATATATCTGGCCAATCTATGGAACACGCGCCTTTTCGACAGTTTTAATAGACTTGCCTTTTCTGGGTTTTAAAGCCATCAACGCAAGCTAATAAAACTAATGCATTAATCTCATTAAATTTCTTTTAATAAAGCTTCGTATCTAGCTGTATATGCCAGCTGCCATGTGTGTGACTATATAATGAAAAACGGATAAAGTTCAAATATATTTATTTATATTAATTCAGTCAAATAAAGTAACCGTTACGAAAAAAAAGGTATTATTATGTTGCTAAATGGGTTTATATCGTCACATGTTGCCCATTTATTATATTTAATCGGGAATAATGATCCACAAATTGCTTGTCCACAAACACATTTTCATGAAGTAAATGAAGCATCTAATACGTTAACACCTAAAGCATTATTCGGAGAGGCTCAACGTTTCTCCATAACTAGTAATTTGGCTATCCAGCCAGCCATCTGCCCGTATAACACAAGTTTAACTCCTATCACACTTACTGTAAGCTCTATCTAGTGGTCATCGAACATTAAATTTTGCCGATTTACAAGATTAAGTTTATTGGTGGGCCTGGTATAAAACATATCAGCATCGATATAATTGTTATAAACCCTAAGGATATATTTTCAGTACTGTTTGAAACGTAGTTTAACCAAGTGACACATAGACAATGTCTCTTGCACGACTGTGTCAACTTTGACACTAATGACAACTTTGCTTAATCGGGCATTCGAATTTTCAAACTGAAATTTAAATCACCACAAACAATGAAAATGAATTTATAGAATAAATATTTATTTTTCAAACAGTTGATATGACTAGGCAAGTCGGAGTTGGCAGTAATATGTATTTCCATAACTGCCCATGAACAGGATTAATCAAACCAAGCCTGAAATAGTTTCACATTTTGTCGTGTTCGGTGGCTTTCGAGTTCTTTTTTTCATCTGTTTTAAAACAAAAAAAAAATAATATACGAATCCGTAGAAACCGGCGTGAAAGTCATTGTATTTCCAACACAACACATGAACATGCTCGGTAAAACAATCATGCCTTCAAAAGTTTCCCTTTTATATTTTGTAACTTTAAATGGAAAACAACCGCTAAGCAGTGAACCTCTGAAAATTCGCGGTGCTTTATTACACACAAACAACTAAAACAATGTCATTTTACTATGATTATATCAACGTGGTGTGTTTTTTAATTACACGCTTTCAATAATGAAGGAAATGGAAGTTGAAAATGTATAATGTTATTTTTTCTATCTTATTATATCCTGTAAGAAAATATCAAATGTTTTACGAGATACCAAGAGAATCGAGCCTCAAACTGGTTAAGATTATACGTCGCCTAATCGATCCACCGTGATGAAGGGTTCATTTACGGTTCATTGTTTATACAAAAGTAACTAAATAAGCTATTTTGTGTGCAATAGCATAAATAATGAAATTGTATAATAACTACATATCCATAAATATGTGTAAAATAACTGTATTGGGAGGACCGCAATAAGTGTATGGACCAAACCATTTACTATGTTTTAGAGGCAATAAAATATGTTGAAATCAAATTATCAATAATTTTTATAAAGACTAGTACGATATAGTTCAACCGATGCATAAACTTTTCAAACAACACCAGAAAGAATTGATCTAGAAAATAAATGCTGTATCTAATTTTCTTTATTTAATTCGGAAGGATCTAGGAATTCTTTTAAGAGGTTGGCGCCAATCTCAGAGGCGCTATAAATTCTGGCTGCGGAATCAGTATGACGACATTAATTTGCAATTAACGGTGATTTCAATTCTGTTTGTAGTAATTTCGCAGAAGTTCTATTAATTCTGATCCTTGTTATATTACATTTACTGCTCACTTCGCGATTACGGGCTGGAACGGATAAGCAAATTTTTAGCCAAACTTGGATAAATTCTCATGTCGCTTAATCCCTGGACATAAAAGAGATTTTGTTCCAGAAAATGGTTGGTAATTCTATTCCCTGAGATCTCGTTTATGCTGGAGGAGTCTTTTGTGACAGAAGGTATACCTAAATATATGGTAATCAGTCGGACTGAGAAAGATCATCAGGAGTATTATTAATTACTCTCGTATGGATTATATGGGACAATCAGATATTATCAATTGTTCGGCCAAACTCGGGTGAATATTATCTGACAGTTCATGTTGATGACTTCACACGCTGAAACGCAGTCAGTTCTAAATTCTAATTACTGTGTCATTCTAAGCGTAAACAAACCAGCTGTCCAAGTTTATTAAAATATTCACAATAATAAATATTATGATTTATGGCAGAGATTATTGCTTTAGTGTTAGTTCAGTATCATCGTCATTGATCAAACGTTTAGAATGTCTCAAAACTTAATTACAATGTACCTAGGAGGGATAGGAAATATCACAGAGGTTTAATGGACCGATAACTCTGACTGATATTTGTATAACCGATGTAAAACAGAACTTATTTTATGCTTTCCGGTGAATGTTATAATTTTCTCGGTGAATATCATTTTTATTTAAACTATTTTAGGGTCGGCAGACCCAGAGCTATCAGTTTTCTGACTCTTGACAGTTTCAACTGATCTAATAATAGTAACAAACTGCAGGCCTAAGTACCGCCGAAATGTAGTTCCAATTTTCAAACGTCCAGACAGTATGTAGCCGACCCTCAGTACTTTTAATGCTTTGATTTTATGATGTTGATACCTGCAAGCAGAAAAGTTGATTTTTTTAGAAAGTTAACTTGGTTAAGAGAAGCCTCATTCACAAGTACGGAACTTTTTCCAAAGACAGTACTTAGTTAGCAATCCAAATTAGAATGAACAACTGTAATCGACAAAAAGCATAACAGACAATACGGATGACTGACGTAGTTAAGAAAGAGTCACACAATGGAGATTCTGTGAGCCAAGATAATAAAATCGATATTGCAGATTTTTCTGTGACCGGCCAATCAGCTTCAAAAAATAGAAAACAAGATAAGCTGTTTATTTTAAGATATTGTCATCTTAATAAGCTTAGCCCACAACAGACAATCGAAAAGTATACACGCGACGTAAACGACGTCACTTTGTAACTGGCCTACGTCGGCAAACAAGACGACACAAACAGTGGTGTAATTGGTAGAAGAGATACAGTTATCTCTTATTCGTGATGTCAAATTTCCAATCTTGGTAATTGATGGTAAACTAGTGTCAAACAATGATGCAAATTAGATTTCAGTGTAATGTCTGCGCAAGTGTATATTATTGAAGAAAACCTGTGCAAACTATCCAATATTTCATTAAAATCGGCATTTTAAATGTGTTTGCTAGTAATACAAATTAGTGAAACTGACAGAACTAAGTATTACCCTGTCAGGGCGAAAGGTATTGTATCAATTTGAGAGCAGGCTAATACGTGCTATATTGTTTCTTTGTACAATTTTAGCAGAATCGTTTACAATTCAGATTTTTAAGAAATGGTCACGTCCTGTAAATTGCATTATTAACTAATTAATGTGTCGGAATTAAAATATTTCAGAGGGAAGCACTGTTACAAGTGATTTCGTAATAGATTAATTTGACCACCTTTAAGATTTAAACGTCTTAATAACACTTGAAACATTGGTAGGAAAACATGTCATCTTATTGTATAATGTTTAATTTTTAATCTCATCTCCACTCATTAAGTGTTTAATTTTGTTGTCGAAGTGGCATTAAATGTCATTTTATAAAAAAGAGCGGATACAAGGTTTGAAGTTGTTTGAGTATTTTCAACACAGTTCGAATTTAGGTTCCTCTGTACCTAAACATATTTCAAAGATCTTTAGTATCAGTTAAAATAGATTTGAGAAAATTTCGCGTTAACCCCCCACTCGGTAGTTTGCGTGGGTATAAATTCTCGAGATTTTATACATAGAACAGAACCACAGAACACAACAGAACACACAAGGCATAAGCACTTTTGAATACGATCTTTTAGTTTATAAAATTCAATTACGTCAGTACCAAAACATTCCTACCTTGTGAAATCCCGCTACTAAGGCACCTTTGGGAGTGGGAAAAAAGGTGGCCTTAATAGTCGGAGTGGTATTTATTTTGGGTTGAAAAATACTGCAAAGCTTTAAAATTGGAACATAGGAATAGAGGTCTTATTATCGAGTTTTTTTTCCATTTCAGTGTGGATGGTGAAGCGTGTTTCACTGTATAAGACAAATGATGAAGTGTTTTTCACTTTTTAAATGCTATTTTATGTATAAGTCGTTGAAATAATATATTAAATGCTTAATATTTTTCTAGTATGTTTGTGTTAATTTTTTAACCATTTTATAAAAGATATGTGATTTTAAAAAGGCAATAAAATGTGGTCAGATCAACTCCATAATGATGTTTTCTCATGGCTCAGTTCGTAATATTTTTACATGATTCAATTAAGACTAATGACAGAGTAGACAACCCCAAAATGACAAACCCGTGTCCTGGGTTAAACGACCATACATCCCAACTCTCTATTTAAACCTAAAAAAGTAAAGGGTTTTCATTTTATGCTTGGTGACTTGTACAACTGCGTATGCGCCTAACTGAACAATAATCGAATGTGTCTAATTATGCACCGGCTCGCTTAGTGCTAGACCTTAATGTCTGCATTGTAGAAAATCAGTTAAAACCTCCTTTGAAGTGACAGCACTTGTGTTAAAAAGTCAATCGTTTTGACTAAATTAATATCAAATCTGTTCCTCGGCAAAAGAAACATTATAGATTTCAATATAAATAGCTCTTAATCGTCTAGGATGACATTAATCATTTAGGTAGATGTAGTTTGAGGTCTTAATAAATTTGATATACCGTCCGAAGCGGTATCTCACTTTAAAGTTTCGTTTGAATGTTTCGCTTCTATCGCTGATTGAGATGAAATCGTCACAAAAATGTCCAAAAAATCATTAATAATAATAGTAGGAATGTAAGCTGCTGAGCTTCAAATACTCCGATTTATCTTTAAGAAACACTTTCAGTTTAGTACTGTGTTAATGGTATCAAATAAGTTTAATACATTTATGGTTGTCGATAGTATCTTTAGCTAGCTTTAAAATATTGAATTATGCCAGTAACACGTGATGAGTTGAAATACAAACATCGAGATGTAAAATTCTCATTAGTTCGAGTTGGATTCCTCGTGGCTATCGAAAAGGGTCGAATATCTTTATACTTGTCCGTCTAGGTTTTGGTTGGCGTGCTTTTTGGGCGGCTTTAAACAAGAGATGTTCAACTTGGCCAATGTGTTGTTGCTGCTGTTTTGTTGTTGTTGCTGGTGCTGTCGTCGTCGTCGTTGTTGTTGTCGTCATCGGCGTCGTCGTCGTCGTTGGTGTTGTTGTTGTTTTTGAGAAGAGTGATGTGAGATTTTGCATCTTGACTGTATTAAAAGTCCTAAATTGCTTCTGTGACCTTGCTTGACAACGACTTAGTTGATGACACAAAGCGTTGGCAAATGTTTTGTTAGTCTCGAAGAATAGGGTTGGGAGGCTCTGTCCATAGGGTTGCAGGGGACTAAACTATGCTCGGTAAATAGGGCTGCAGGAAACTAGAGATAAGCTCGAAGCTTGGGTATATTATGAGACTAGAGATGAGCTTGATGTAGAGGTTTATATGAGACTAGAGCTTAGCTCGGCGCATTGTGTTGCAGGGGACTAGAGCTAGGTTCAGTGCACAGGGTTGCGGGGGACTCTAGTTATGCTCTCCTTTATAGGGTGACAGGGGACTAGAGCTCATCTAGGTGTTTTGGGGTTGCAGGATACTAGAGATATGCATACAGACACAAGGCTCGCGCTTGTGGTTGATGTAACTGAAACTTAGCTCGTTGTTGAAAGGGATATCAGCGAAGCGTGATGCATAGGTTTGTCAGCGACAAGGTCTAAGCTTGATGCATTATCTTGAATGGGACTTGAGCTAAGCTATTAAAATCAACCACAAGCAGATATTCATAAGTCACCACATTTAAGAAACATCCCACTCAACTTCGAACATTTTAAATGAAGTTTTTATTGTCGTTAAAAGAAAGCGTGTCGCCAGTCTGCTATGTCGGAATATATAAAAATATTTATTAATTATGAAAATTGATAATTTACGATTATACTGTCACTTAAAACGAAAATTAAATACTTTGAAACAATAACATTGTCACTTATTATTAATTAATTTATTTCATCAAACGAAAAGTGCTTTTGCTGTATCATGGGGCGAAGATAAATTCAACCAGAAATTAAAATGAATGAATGATCAATCAATAAGGAAAAGATTAAGGTGACGGGTTCCAGGAAATGACACATTTTATGTAGATTTAAGGAATTCAAATATATCGCGGGGTTGTTGTAAAAATTAACTATCTCTTTTTTAATTCTATATGAGTTACACCATTTTACCAGTATTGACCAGAGCCCTCGAGATAATGTTGTATTTTAGCGTTGTTTAACCATTGACTCTATTGGTACACCTCTTTTTCACATGCGGGAGACCAGTAGAGCTCCAGATCAGCCGGAACATGTGTTCCATCTGATCTGGATTTAAACTTTCCATATTTTGATCAGAAATAACCTAATGAATTTAAAGGCAAACAATGCAGATCCTGGTTGAAATTTATACCATAATATTATTGTTGAAGAACTATAAAAATACAGATAATCCGCATGCGGTTCAAGTTTATTTGATTTGTGTGAAGACGCCTTATTCAGAGATTGTGTTTCTTAGCTCACATTACTTTACTGTCTTTTTCTATTCAATGACTAAACTAATATTGCAGCTGCATGTTATATACACATAATCAACGGCTATCCCTAAAACAGGTGGAACTTAAATAGCCTTAAATGCCTTTGTAGGAAGTTTTACTACTTATTAGTAACCATTATTACTTATTATACATCGTAAAATTGAATAACGCAAAACCATTTACAGTCTTTGAAATTAACGATATGCCTCTTAATATATGTTGTTATGAGTCATCAAATTAATTCTTTTCTAATAATGAAATATAATCTCCAAATTACAATTACAACCAGCTAGGTTTTATATCCATTCGGCACGTTGTCTCTTTTTGTTTCGTATAGATTACGATTTGCAAAAACAAACCGCATATTTCGTTACATAAGAACACCAGTTCAATGCAATGAATTCCATTTACGGTCGAATTTTTGTAAACCACTCAATCAATTATGCCTTTTTCTTATAATTATACCGTTGCATGACTATTAACAAATTTGGTGAAAATTGGACCAAAAAGTCTTTGCCACAAACTATGTTATCTCGCTATCGCCAAATATCCAAGATTCACTACAACATGGTGAACCTCTAATTTCATAGATCCTATCTTTTGTCAATAGCATTATTAAGCAGCAATTGGTCAAACTTACAAAAAGATCATTTCTTCTTCTGTGATCTGCCACACGCCGAATGTAATACAAGACAAGAGCAACAGGTACATACCGGCTTACGCGGTTTTAGAGGAACTAGAATCGATCTACGCGAAATTAGATGACTAATGTTTTAATTTTTACATCGCCAATATTAATATGCTTCTATTTCTGAAAACAACAACTACAAATAGAAGACTCTTTATAAGCCAAACTAGGTATTTGATTTGATTATACGAACCAGTAGTGTTTATTTTACTCCATATTCAGCGACCAACTTTTTTATTTTATAAACAAGGCAATTTATACATTGAATATCATGCTAAAGGTAGTAAATTACTCTTTTTCGGTATCGCAAATTTAGCTAAAATGTATGATTACCAATTAGACCAATCTACCTGTTTTTAATCATTAACATTAATACTTTCAGAAAAATCCAAATAGTTTTCATACGACAACGTTTTCGTAGTGTTTCCTAAATTGGTTGAGCAACCAGGTATCTTTTTTATTTTTTTTCCACGGGCTTAAATAAAGCGGGTTTACTAAACAAGCCTTGGGTTTGGGGTCACTTTTCGTAGGTCTACGCAGAAATAGAATTCAAATTCAAAGTTTATATGTAAATCAAGGCTGTACATGTACTCAAGATTTGGTACAGAATTTTCTAAATCTTTACAACTGAATTCAGATAAACTACCTTCAATATGTTCGGCCATTTTGACTTGGTTATTCTCAATTAGATGAGAAGGGATCATTATGACATAGCATTTATACATGTAACAGTAAAAACTGTTTTATTATAATTTATCTGTAATATGTGTCATTATTAATGATGAATTATTTTATTTGAAAATAACTGAAGACAAAACAGTCACTTATTGTCATTTAACTATTCATTGTCGTTGAATCAGAGCTTTCACACTGACACCTACTACTAATGATTCGTCTTCAGCGTCGAATAATGATTGCTGTTACGTAACATCGTCTACGGAAGTCACACTTTCTTAATGTTGTTATTAACAGATTTTGAAAATATTTTATGAGCTTAGTTTTGAAAATAGACACGTACAGCGAAATTATTTTCAGATTAAGGCTCATAAGAGGATCACTGGAAACTCACAGACAACAAACACATTTTGAAAATAGCGAAATGGGATTAATTGAGTTCGATCACTTGGGTTCTATAAATACCGCAAAGGCATTCGCGCCGCGTAGCACTGGTGTCAGAGAATTACACTGTATATACAGTCGAACCGGTATTAAGCAGCCATCCAAGGGTATGACAATACGTGGCTGCTTGACACAGATGGCTGTTTAAGACATGTACAAATTAGAACCATTGTAAGTTTAGGACATATTAAAACCGGCTGTTTCAAACAGGTTGTTTCTAAATGCAGGTGGTTGCTTAGGCAGGTTCAACTGTTTTCGAGCGCATTTTAATGGCTAAACTGCACATATCACTGAAGTCTTAAGACAACAAAGCGATAAACCAAATAGAGAATTCGAGCGGTTATTGATGAATGAATGCGGTGTTTAGTTGTGGTTGTATATCACCATTTCAAAATGTTTGTCTTATTTTTTTTCAAAACTTTGTTTCAAGATGTATTGTTTTCTTGAATATAGGTATTTATGTGATGTGATGGTTTTATATCTTTTTTTTAAATTTTATAAGAATGGGCTATTGACTCAGGAATATGTGCTCCTCACAGTATCTCTCATTTATTTGTGGACACGACCTGGGAAGAAGTTTCTTCGGTTGATTATTTTTAACATTTCAGTTGTTACTAAATTTGTAAAGAACTCACAATTATGTATTATTTTCTTTTAACTGGAAAAAACTTTAAACACACTTCAACTTTTACGAAACTTTAGAGTTAAACGTCTGAAAATAAAGAATTTATTATTATTATTATTATTATTATTATTATTATTATTATTATTATTATTATTCTGTCGTCGTTATGACGTAATTTCTCTAACGGTCACCTCAGTTAACAAATTGACAAATGGCATATGTTATTTTTTAAAATACAAACATGAATGTCATGAATTAAATCGATTAACACTGATCTATTGATATTATTGTTGAAAATTTAATTTTGACAAATGCGACATTGACAGTTTACATACGGAGAATTCAACAGTATTGAAATCGACATAGATCATATTTTGTCACTGACAGGACAATTGTTAATTGTGCCCTGGTTAAAATTATAAAAAGAAAATAAATGATCACATACCGTTTAAAGTATATATTATATTAATTTATAAGAAATAACATTTTCATTGTATGCATTTGTATATGATTATTTTAGAAAAAGACAAAACTATTGTTGATTTGCTGAAATAAAATCTGAAACTTGAAAGTAAAGAAATAACAGTTAAGGTAATGACAATTGGTATAGTTTAGTTTAATCTATTTCATCAGTAGCATTATTAAGCAGCAACTTGGCTAAAATAAACAATGCTCAAAGGTTTTCACAGAGATGTTTAAGGGTCAGGTAGCAGCCAGTGTTCCCGGTTCCCTTCGCTTGCTTAGGCAGCATTAACAGTATCTAAATTGCTATATTAAAAGTCTTTATTGTAAAAACTATAAAAAAAAACTAACACATAATATTTTACCTACTGGGGAGCGAACCCGTACGGCGACAGTTCTTTGTCGTCCAGGGCACCACCAACCTACTCGTCGACGCCTTAAAGCTTGTCTCAAAGATTCATAATAATAAAAATCCTATATCGCATGTGATTATCAGTGGGCGGATGCAATATTCCTAGAAATGGGGCTTGGTAAGGCTTTTCATGATAATTTCCAACTTTCTGGTCAAAGTACTCTTTAGGGTTAAATGTTGTTGCCCAAAAAGGGCCTTCTTGCAACCTTAATGACGCTTCCCTCTGTCTGCCTCTGAAAATGACCCTTAAAGGGATATTAGTTACCCCAACGAAGCTTCTTTAGGTACGCCCCTGAAATATATACAACTTGGATCATCATCTAGCCGTAAAATACATTAAAATATTAAAATGCATGTCATATTATTTTCACATTCACGACTAATTATGATTCAAAAACAATTAAATGTCAATAGAAAAGATTCATCTTGAGTGAAAATGTATTTGTTATTTTGTCATTAAACACTTAGGTTTGTTTAAATAGACACTTCAAAGGTCTAAAGGATTTGCATTGTTAAATTCATCATTATCATTCATGTTTTATTGCTAACATTCGCAAGAATAAATAGGTTGATGTGTACCATTATAATTAATAAACAATACATTAGAACCTGAAAATTAATAACTTTCGTCCAATTAACATCAATTTTTTGCTATTTTGACCTAAGCGTTTAAGTGATTTGTCAATTCAACACTTAATCGCTGCAAAATATTATAGCTATGAAGAGATTCATCATCGTGATGAATATGAGAAAAAATGCTTCGTAATTTTAAATTGTGTCATTGATTTAATTTCGGAATAAAATTTCAATTTCTTGAACAATGTGCCATTTATCGGTCAGGTGAAAAGACAAAAAGAGGTTGTATTCCAAAAATAATCTGATTTTGCATTTTTATCTGTACTAAATTGTTGTCATTATAAAAGGAATGTGATGTCATTGCGATCATTTGATTGAACAGGGCCGGATGCAAGATTTCCAGAAAGGGGGTTCGTCTGAGATAGTCTTAGCCTCGTATTGTTGTTACATGATAATTAAAAATGGTTTGGCCAAAATCCCAATGAAAATTAAATGTTGCTGCCCAGAAGAGTGTTTCGAGCAACCCCACCGAAGCCCCTCTGGATCCTCCCTGTTGAAAGATGGAATTCTGCTGTAAACGGTGCTATGGAGCGCGATGGATCGCAGTATCATGGAACCCTATCGGACGGGCTTAAAGCGATTTCGCTAGCTTCAAGGAAAGATAAACCGCCAGGTGGCGCTTGTTATTCCCCAATGACGCCATAAACCGAAATCAAAACATAAAAAGGTGAATGGTTTGAACTATTTTTAGAATTAATTCATTGAAATCTCCTAACGTCACAAATGTGCCCATCTTCCTTAAGTTTAGTCCATGGTAAAAGATATCAACACTCTTTACCGCTTTGCATCGCGTTTAACGCCTAGGGGACGCGCCGACAAAGTTGCCGTTATTGTTGTACTCAAAAATCAATTATATCAGTAGAGTTAACTTTTTTCATAATCGTTTGTTTATTAGGGCATTTGTGTATTTGTGTTAATGTCCACTTGGGGCAACTTCAAAAGAAAGCCGTTCACCGTATGATGTAAAAGCAGATATCATCTGTATAAACTTGATAAAAATCGGCTCTTGTTTGTGATAAAATCAATTTCTCGCGAATAAAAAATCAGTGTTGTTTCGGGCACTTTGTATGTTGTTAAAGTCAAATAGTTATTGTAGAAGCATTTGATATTAACCGTTGTTGTTGCGTAATTGTGTTATCTCATACGTGTATCACTCTCCTATCACCTTACATGAGATAAAGAAAAGAAACCGACCCATCATTGCTCCTAGCTATTAAATATCTGGTGTTCAAACCTTTCCGACTGTTCATAATTAAAATAGACATCACAAGATATTGTCCAAAACTGTTTGTTTAAACGTGTACGCGTATGTATTGGTAGTTTGAAAATGACGGATCTACGTAGTGTAACGCGGCATAGCAGCATCGCCTCGTAAATATTTTTTTCGTTCATAATTAAAAAAGACAACATAAGATATTCTCAGAATCTGATATTTAAACATGTGCATATTGGTAAGTCCAAAACTGACTTTTATGATCTTCGATCCAGCTAACAAATAAAACACAAACGCACTTAACAACCAACAACTTTATGACATTTAACCCTGATAGCACACTTTGGGGCGTCGCTTGTAACGTAAACGCTTCTTTCTCCAAAACAAAGCCCCTTGTCAGTAGAAGCCTTGGGGAATGTTAAATGCTACTCCATTTGTCTAAGTTCAATGATTTTGAACAGAAATCAAGAGAAAAGATAAACAAGTCAATTTCTTTCTCTAATTTGACTGCTCTTCCAATTCTGATTTAATTAATGGGGAAAGAAATTAGTTGAATAGAGGCACACGCGCAAAACAACATGGTCAAAGGGTCTTTGCCCTTAGAGCCATAAAAAGATAGATTGAACAAAAATTTGAATCCTTACTTGTCAACTTTGTTAAAGCGTTTATAGAGCTTCCAATATGACGCTGATTTGAGACTGGTCTCCAGTTTTAGATTTATGATCAGGTGCCCTGATTTAACTACTGTATATTCAAAAATATTCGTGGGCATAAAATATCGTGTTTTTCTGGTAAATGACAATTTTGAGGGTTCATAATTTCGTAGATTTGTATTTTATTTAATACTTCTTTGTTAAATAATACATTTCGTGGCTGTTTTCAATTCGTGGATCGATTGGCCCACGAAATCCACGAAAATAAGTTGCCCACGAAGATTAGTGAATTGACAGTTTTATAACCGGTAGACACAACCTGAGAGTGATGCGTGTCCGGTCTCTTTGTTAGGGCGTGGACATTTACAGACCGTAATAAATTGACTTCACTGAATCCAAGAACACCCCTCCCCACAATACAACAACGTGTTATTTTAAAAGTAGCTTTGCTGATATGCCTATTACAACCTAGATATTTCAGTTTTTTGTAAGTGGCCTTTCATGATGTAGGTAATTCGTCTAAAATAAGCTTTGAAATTTTGTTGTTGTTATTTTTATTCATTTATATATAAGTTCAATTCAGTACGCGATGGTGCTAAGCTTTCGTGACGAGTCGCATATACCACCTTGTATGCGAGGTATGGCACGCGCAACGCTATCAAAAAAAATCCTGTAGCAAATAAACCACAGTAATTTTGCAGTTATACATATCGTATGAATCATACATAATTACTCCAATTTGTTTGTAAGAAATATTCTTTCTAAAGTTCCAATGTCATATATCAATTAGTCTTAAATACCATTTTCAGGTATAGAAAATTATATGGAAGGGAATATAATATTACATTTTATGACTGTGTCAAAATGCCAGCATTTAATGGGAAGATTTCTACATATTTTTTCATCAAGTAAGGTAAAATTAAATCAACCAAATGCTTAATTATTTTCTAATTCTATATACACGTCGCTCTGTCTATGTATGCGGCATTTTTGACGGTTATAAATTGAATTTTTCTAAAACGGAATGTCTTTTTTGTGGGAAGTAAGGCCGTTTGATTGAAAATTGACGTGTTGAGGAATTTATCAACCATTCGATCAACACTTATATCGGATCTTAACATCTCAAACTAACTTTTTTAACGATACGAATTGTAAACTGATCGTCATTGCTTGCTCTAATCGAGAAATATATTGACAAATCTTCCGAAATCATAATAGTAAACAATTCCGGGTAGCTATTCAATTACCAAGAGCGAACAGAAATCAAAATTAAATGAAAACAAAAATATCATTGAAATCAGTAGAAGTTTTATAGTATTACAGGTGTTATTTAGAAACTAAACGATCATGAATTCAATCGATATGTATGATTATACTAAATGTGAGGTTTTATTTAGAGAAATCAGAAAAAAGCCAAGTTCTGATAACAAAGCCTCATCCCACGGCCAGTGAGACGATTATAATTGTGAAAAATGTTAATGTGTGATCAAAACACAAACAAACCAGACTTCATTAAACTATGAAAACAACGCGTGCTTTCTTCAAACTGTGCTCACATTCGCCTTATGGCTATCGTCTTGTAAGGAAAAGGAAACATTCCAGTGCAATTTAAAACTGCATTTTAAATTTAGTCACATTATGCAATGCGTTTTTACCTCACAATTAACTTAATCCTTAAAGAACAAGTCGCCAAATTGCCGTGGTGAATTTCTTTTAACCCACCCAGAATTTTTCGTACGCTTAATTTTGTCACTTAACCATTCGAAAAGTACAACAAACCCTTCCCGGGGCATGAATGTTAATGATGATGTGCCTGGAAAGGCAACTGTCGAAGATAGAAAGATTGAACACTTTGGGTCTGAAATAAAACTGACAGGGTTTGATTGACTGAGCTTGTGTGGACAGTTATAGAAATGCAAACTATAAATTTGAACAAGCATAATCGGTTGGATGTTTTAATGTAAAGAACTTTGAAACGGAAGTTTTTCTTCGCGTCAACACATTAGGCCTTAGGGTTCCATGGAACACTCGCATTTTGTATTTAAATGTAATGGAAGTACGGAGCGAAGTTTTACAGCTACAAATTAATATGTGTTGAACAGATAAATGTTTTGAGAGATAATTACTGGTGTACTTAGTACGTGGGAACCCCGTTTAGTTAACAGCATATTTGTGTCACGTATTTTGGGGTCACGTGTACAAAGAGAATGTGTCACGTGTACGAAAAGTTTGAAGACGAAAGTGTAGCTGAGGGGCATGGCATTACTGACGAAAGTGAATCTGATCATTTCGAATAATTACATCGTGAAATTAAATGATATTTAGAGGCTTCATCTAAATGAAATTCTGATGAAAGTGGGTTCGACTGTTTGCGTCTCGTCGAAAATGATTGGTAAAAGTACCGGAAAGCATTACCAATATTCTAAATTAGATTTTTTTCAGTAAAGATCAAGGCTTAGTTGTTTACGTATCAAAGAAATCGAATTGGTTAATTTTGTTATATAATTAAAGTGATAGAAATAGTTTGTTTTTCACACTTGAAGTGTATCGTACGTTCGTCGTGTTAAGGACCATCTTCATTCGTCATTAGCACTTTTATTTATACACAAGAAAATTATCAAAATCTTTCAAATGGCAAAATGCAGTTCAATAAAACTTTGCAGAAATGATGGTCTTTAGCACTCATATATTTTATTTCAGTATTCAAAATGATCCCCACCCATTTAGAGTAATCCAAAGCACACTTCTTGAAAAATGTTAATTTTGCGTGAATTTTCTGGTAATACTACGTAAATAAACAATTATAGTAAAATGGATATCAATACATTCATTCGATCCAGCTAGCTGGATTCAAATCTTGCTAAGAACTCGTTTTATCCGCCCGCCCCTCGCGGTAAATCCGGTTCGCGTTTATTCCGCCTTCCCCTCGTGGTATATCATATACTATAAATTTATTATGTGTAAATATCTTTTAGTTTTAATACATTTACTAATAAAAATATGCAACGAAGATGTTTAAATGCTTGAATTTATCTCATATAACCATACTAACCTCGTGTCAACGTTTATTGTAAAACGTTAACAAACGTTAGCAAATATTTATATTTATAAGAAAAAAATACAAAATACCGAATTTACGCAATCAATTTTATTGATTTTACAGGTGCGATGATCTAAATAAAAACTCCCTATTGCTCCCTACCTTTGTTGTTACGATACGCTATTGCGCGTGAAATTTCATTTTTAATGTTTCTTTTAATAATAAAAAATGACAAATGCATTTCCCAACCGCTAGCAGGCCTAGTTTCATACATAGAGATTTTGCAAAAAGACCGAATGTTCAAACGTCAAATTAAATAATAAAATTCAGTTTTGATGACATGGTTTTATGTTTACTGCAATAAAGTAACAAATGTGAAAAAGGTTAACCAAAATGTCACATAAACTACAATTAACAAAAGAAGTATGAAGTAATTACTACTATGTTTGATTTTTTCACATTGCACCAAGCAAAGTCGGAAAGGGATTCCTAAACCTTTATGAGTCAATTATTAAGTTGTTACCTATATAATGAATCAAGTTTTATTGCCCTCCCTTATCGCACAATAATCGGGAAATAGATATATCAAATATACAGGTTGATATATAAATTTGATTTCTTCATTGTATTTTTGATCCGAATAGGTATTAAAGCCCCAGTCCTAAACTTAAGTACGAATATAGTATTGAAAAATCATATTTGTCCATATAGACTCCAATATATAAACTCTCTAACAGAACACAAAAGGTCCAGTAATTATTTTCTGTGTAAAAATACTTCTCATCTTAAAAATACCATTAGGCACTGTTCACAAATCAAGGGTTTATTGCAATGTTTTAAATTGGTGCTGTGGTGTTTTGTTTTAATTGATTATCGCATGCTCTCTTTTCCTACCAGTTGTTTGACTGCGTTGGAAGGCTGTGTTTGCTGAAGCTATACCTGATACACTCCAGTCAAAAGGCAGAACCTGGAGCGGACCTTACTGTGTCTGCTCCTGGATGTGCTGCCGCTCCTGACTCTGCCGGTTGACGGGGATGTGATTTGCAAATTTAATTGTTTTTAAAAACGGTATTATTTCCTTTTGAAATAAGAACTTACACATATTATGAATACGCTAAAGAAAGTGAATCATCCATTACCGGAAAAGCCAAAATCAGAACTCACAGCCGAAAAGCATCTGGAGAAAAAGAGAGAATCGGTTTATAAAATGATCAATTTTAAATAACACACCACAAACGAAAAACGAAAAAGAGTACCCGATGCGTAACCGCTTTGAAACGGTCATTGGGAAAAAAATTAGGGTGCACCCTTGCAGAGTTAAAAGCATGGGGTAGGCCATGGTGTTATCTTAGATAAAAAAAAACAAACCTAGAGAGCTGTAATATTAATGTTAAGTTAGGTTTATAATATTTTGATGAAAGCTTAAGTTTTTTTTTACTTGAAAGCATTGTTTTTAGGTTGTCCGCTAAATAATTACGTTTTAATCGGTTAGATCACAAAATTGAAAGTAGAATGTCATTTGGGAGTCAAACTCTATATAGCAAGTATGAATCTTTTTTGCGAGTAAAGTTAATTACTAATGCAATTTTAATTGCCATTTAAATTAATAAAAAAATAAACGTCGTGTGTGTTTGATATAGGTTATGAGAGATTGAATCTAAAAATGTAATGAATCAAGCAGCTAAGCAAACTCATTTGTACACCATTCAGATCACATAATCATTTGATTAATGAAAGAAAGAAGAAATCACAGTATAAAATCTTTCTGTTTTCACCGGCTGCAATATGAAAGTTTATCACAATATTAGCATATTTCGAAGATAGGTGTATACATTGAAACCCTATATTTAGACCATCTCTGGCACTGGAAAAAATTACAGTAAAACACCTCTTTAAGACCACTCTGAAACTTAGACCACCTCGCTAACAAGACCACTATTCTTATGTCCCATTTTACAGTCTTGCACTATTTTCTTACCCTATATAAAGACCACCCCACTATTAAGACAAATTTTTCTTAGTCTCGGGCCCAAGATCATAAAACTAAGTTTTGAGATCAGTCTCAAATCTCAAGGATCTGATTGGCTGAAATGGCGACTGGTCGCCATTTCAGCCAATCAGATGCTTAAGATTTGAGACTGATCTCAAAACTTAGTTTTATGATCTTGGGCATCGGTCTTGATAGCAGGATTTCACTGTATAGTGCAAACTGCTGCAATGCACATTGAAATATTGGTCTTACTATCGAGGTGGTGTTAATTTGGGTGTTCTTTATGACAGGTTTTACTGTATGAATACATATGTAAAATATCAGTTCTTACAGATCCTTCATATCGAACATGTAACATCGTTTTTTCTACTGTTACAATTTATTTTGCTCGTATGTGTGCTGTCTAATCCATTTAGTGTATGATTACCTTGCAACTTCTACGGCTCACGTCAACAAAACTTTTGTGCGATAATTTACATTTTTTACAATATCTGAAATTAAAATTTATGGTAAAATGCCTAAATATCACTTAAAAAATAACTAAAAGCTGTACCAGTCTCTCCAAATACCGGTCGTTACTGTCAATTTTAACAATCAATAAATCAAAGAGTCGTTAATAAACTCCGAAAAACATTTTAATACGCTAAACATTAAAAAGTATCGATAAAATAAGTGAAATAATGTAAATTCATTATAAAGAATATCGACCCTATCTCAAAGAAACGCGACTATAAATTAAATGAGCCAAAATATAATTTTAATCCGCAGATTCGTATCAGAAAGCGTAAATTCGAATGATCGGCTACGTGACAAGGAGTAACGTCACGTGCTGGATAAAGTTTTGATTCGCATTAATGATAATATTCCTAACTAGCTAGAAACACTTAAGAAATTGAAGAGTTAAATATTTTAACATTTTCAAGACCTTAATAGAACAGTTAAAACTGTTAACCACAACCATCGTTTTCTTTGAAGTTGTTTTTTCTGCACTGTGCTAATTGACAAAAAAGCTTGGTATCTATTTTCTATTTACCACACAAATGTTTCACAAATCAATGACTTTCAGCATTCTTTTCAGACTTAAATAAATAACTAGATAAATATTAGTGCCAGGTTATCGAATGAAATAGTGAAAACTCATCGAGAATGTTGAACATATAAAAAGCCAGTTTTTTTTGTGTTTTTTTTTAAAGAAAGTTTGAAACTCTACAAATAGAATGCATGCTAGATTGGCTTAAAGTCTCTTCTCCTACAGCAAATGGAATGCAAATAAATGCCAACGTCGCAAGCTGATATCGCATGGATAAACTCGGGACTATCGGTTTCTTGTAGATATAACCATGGAGAGCCATCTCAAATAAGGAATACGTAAAACTGCCATTCTTGCTACTGGATTTGTCTTGTAATTAACCCTTTACTCCACAGATACGCTTTTATCGCTTGTGCTAACAATATAGATCTAGATCAGCCGGCTTTCGTGCCATCTGATCAGTTTCTGCACTAATCGCTTTTGTATTTATTAGGTTATTTCTGACAAAAAGGCGAACAGTTTAGATCCTGTTCAGACGGCATACATGTGCCGGCTGATCAGGATCTTAACTGTTTACACATGCGATAAAACATATATATATATGATGTTAAGTGTTAACATTTAGTTGGTGCCATTATTATCCATGTTTTCATACGTTCATTTGCTTCAATGAAACTTTTCGAAAAGACGAGCTTTAATAACGTGTTACTTCTGACAAACAAACTCACTCCTTCGTTTTCAATCTTCATAAAAAATTGTCAAATGTTTGCGCTTAACGCTGAAGAGCTCTTCTTGCTAGTAATTTCGAATTTGCATTTTCTTCATTACCATTACATTCCGGAGCAAACGTTTTCCATTTTTGGAAGTAAGATCGTATCTTCAGGGTTATTGCCCTTGAAAAGAAATGGTTCTGATTCCCTTTGATCACCCTCATATATATTTCGATCGAAGGTGATAAGATCTCAACATCTGTATGATCTCTGTCGATTGCAATGAAACACAAATACTCAAGGAAAAGTCACGATACCCGTGCCAAGTTAGTATAAAACCTGAGACTAATTAGCAGTATTCACCTATAACTGATTTCAGATAAGTAGATAGTCACGTGATACACTATTTTTATAACAAAGAATTCGATTTCTGCAAACTCATAATATTTTCATCCTGATACGTCACCAGGCACCTTTAAATTTGGAACCTAACTGATTGCCAAACATACGGTAGTGTTGGAGTTAATTCACCATTGCTACCTGTACGTCTTTGTGAATATGAAAACATGTAGGGAAAGTGTTAGGTTGTTGTTAACTAGAACATTGGTAATTATTTTGCCATTGACCTTTCCAAGGCTGTCACCAATTCGGGTTCTCATTTTTATTGTATGTGGTGTTTTGTTTATTATCATTTATAAACACGTTTTCTCTCTCTCTCTCCCTCCCTCTCCCTCTCTCTCTCTCTCTCTCTCTCTCTCTCTCTCTCTCTCTCTCTCTCTCTCTCTCTTCTTTCTCTTTACTCTATCTCCCTCACTCTCTCAACTTTTTTAATATGTGGGCGGGCTCTTAACTGTTTCTAGTCTTTTGTAATTGTCTCTTTTTGTCCCAGACAAAACATTGCATGCCATAAAAGAATCGAGCATTCCATAACTATTTAATCATAATTTTTGAAAATCAAATTGGAAATTTTGCCACAGGATTAAAATCTTCAATTAATAATTAAGCTTGATTTATTTCAATAAAGATGCATTTTCCTTTGAAATGACGATGTCCATTAATTGAAAGATGCTATCGTGGAAGTTGAAGAAATTGATTTTAAATGTTACTTTGTTAATCTGTCTAATGAATCTGATTTAAAGGGATTTTGTGTGCGTTGTTTGCCCGTAGCTGGAGGCGATCAATCACTAATCAGGGAAAAGAGATGTTCGAATATCTCTGGATTGTATTACAAACCGTAATAAATTTGACCGTAGAAATTACTCCAAGAAATTCTTTTGAGGTCCGGATGTTTTAGACTAATAGAAATAATCCAAGTATCTTTATCGTGGGGATTCATCCAGTTCATCACAAAACTGAAACTGAATTTAGCCTTGTCCGGGTTTTTTATTTCGTCCAGGCAATTTTTTTCTAAATGTCACGCGATAATGACGCAATATCTTAGCAGTATTCGATTACAATCGAGTACATTCGGCTAAATTCGTACATCTCCGGCTAAATTCGTCTATCTCCGCAATGATACAACAATCCCCGGCTTGACAGTTCACCACTGTAAATACCAACAACATTTTATTTTATTGTATTTTTACTAAACTTGAATAAATAATGCATGTTAAACCATATTGGAAATTACTTTTCATGAAACAAAAAATGACAGATAGTTGTAAAATTCTTTCCAAATTAATCAATAACTTAGAAGTCAAAAATATGACCGAAGAGACCTTTTCCCGTGTCTATCCCCAATTAATAAGTTGCAACAACTTGGTTTGACGCTGTTTTCGATTGTAGTAGACCTTTTCTGCTAAACGTATCTAAACAGCAATATGGCGGAAAATTAAATCAACTAATCGGACACCATAAATCATCAGACGAGAGACGCTCTTTGACATTATTGATAATTCATTGCCAATACTTCCATAGCGTGTTAGTTTTGACATCATGGAAGCCACCGAAACTAATGTTTTAACGAAATAGTTATCGCCGTTCATAAATTCTCCAAGGCAGAGGTTAAAATGAGAAGTAATTTCCCGAAATGTCAAAACGAGTCAATTGAAACAATTGGTTACACTTACTGCTCTATTGAGCCGGTGAAAGATTCAATTCTGAAGAAGATATAATACAAAGAATATTTATTACAGTTTGTCTAGAGATTTAAGCAAGATTATCAACTTTATGTACCAAGTCTTCGTAAAGATTTAATATGGTGTTTGTTTTCAAGATACATATATTCCGGGAAGTTGATATCTTCTTCTTCTTCTTTCATAAAAATTATCAACATCATCATCATCAGCAGCAGCAGTCATTATGATTAAGAAATAAACAATGTTTTAATGCTCCATTTGTTTTTATGGATGTTAAAGTACCAAGATTTAGCACTGTACAAGAAAAATTAAATGTTGTTCTTTGTGAGCCTTATCTGTCGATGTTATGTTTTAAATGCCAGTTTTTTTGTATGTGTTTTTTCAGTTTGCTTTAGTCTTATGTTGTATATGTGCGATTGTATCGTCTGCATTTTATAGTCAAATTTTAAGAGCGCGCGCGTGTTGTGTCATTTTGTTTACATAATTTAATATTAAAAAGGGTAAAGGGGAGACAATCTTCAAACATCGATCAGAACAATTTGTTTACATTCAGTGACCTACATTCCTTTAAAACCTAATTATTTTAATTTCTAAGTGGGCGGAGTTGTTTTGTTTACAATTCAATAAAAATAGATATTCCTGATTATTTGCTCAAATACAATTCAAACACATTTTTCCTGATTGGCACGTTGCGACTAACCCTTTAGCCTCGGGAGAAACGGGGTCATATGCCACTGTGTATTCAATTACGTTTTGTTCTTTTTACCACCAATGTCGATGAAGATTCGAATAATAACCTATTCAAAATCACTCTACGCAATGTTAATTGGCTATAGTCTTCTAGTGTACCCATACAAAATATCGTCTTAAGTTCTAGATTATGGTGATTGAAGTGTAATAAACAATTTACAAAACGAAAAGAATTTCGATAAGAAGATTAAAAGTTTGACAAATACTTGGCGCAAAACGAGTCGACGTTTATTTCTGTATCTTTTTCATCTAAAATTTGATTGGTTCAGAGATCCTAGGTAAGACATGCGCGGAAACAAAATATACTAGCCTTAATGACCCCAAAACATAAATGTCGTTTAAAAAAACACAAACAAATAGATCTACTGAGCTTTCATAAGTAAAAATAAACATTTCATTACCTTTATATACATGCATTATTGTGCAATTGATAGTATTACATTGTTGTAGTACTTGAGCGGTTTATATTAGAGCTTCTATGAGATAAAAGGATATGCACAATTGTTGTCTGTCTGTTTGTCTCTCTGTCTGTCTGTCCGTCCGTCCATCCACCCATCTATCCATCCATCCGTCCGTCCGTCCATTCGTTCTTTCGTTCGTTTGTTTATTCGTTCGATCGTCCTTCGTTCGTCTCTTTCTCTATCTCATGAATTTTTAAAAATCACTACGTGTTCATCTCTCCTCTTCTTTTTCTTTTTCTGTTTCTTTCTCTTCTCTTCTCTTCTCTTCTTTGCCTATGTTTATCCTTACCGTTGTGTGGTATTTAGGTTCTATAAGGTGCAGTTTGAATATCTTGTTGACCAACGGATTTACAAGTTGAAAGATGAACGATAATTAATGATCCTCAAAATATTTGTTATTGTTTTTACTGTACGATAAACGCAATATATCATCATACATAAGGTTAAGTGGGTAACAAATCGGATTTTAAATAATTAGTAATTGATTCTGATTCCAAAGATTTTGATTTAGAAGCAATTATTCGACATACCAGATTATGAGATAAATACTAATTAAGCAATCAAAGAATTTTAATCAGGTGTGTGTAAAGAAACCCAATGCTGAAAGGTTAACAGAATACCTCCAGATATTTTTAGCGTTTGTTACGAATTCTGTAGTATCACTTCACATCACAGGGACGTGGAAATGTAGCGCGTCACGTGAGATATACGGTGATTTTTTTAAAAAGATTTTTAGTTGTTTGTAAATTTTGAAAGAACTTTCATTTATCTATTATTTTCTCATAATTTTATAGCCATGGATGGTGATTGCTTGATCACGAGCTACAAATGCTTCATCCCTACATGTTCAGATGTTGAAAATTAGGATTCAAATATTTATTACATAATTGTCACTTGCGTAACCCAAGATGATTTCTTATCTTGTATTTCTTAAAGCCGATAAACCTCACCTGGGTTAAACCCAGGCATCACCTACTGAGTAACTTATTACTCTGTTCTGGCCACCGCTCGCTTGCTCTCTCAAAATCACAATCAAAACAATAAAATTATATGCTGTACATCAAGAGATGTATCATTTATTGAATAGTTTTTACCAAGTATAATATGCTCGGTAGTTTCAAAATTATAAAATCGGAAAAATTTAGCAAAATCAGTATAACTTATATTTTTAGGAAAATTAGGAATTTCGTTGAGTGTAGTGTAAGTTTTCGAAGCCTGGCGGCCTAGCGGCCTAAACGTAATATTTATCATAATTTATGTTTATCTTAAAACGTCTTGAAATCGATTTTTCAGCATTTAATGTACATTTCAGGGGTGAATAAGCAAAATATCAACAAGAACTAGCTTCGTTTTTTTTAAGTTTTCGAAGCCTGGCGGCCTAGCGGCCTAAACTTAATATTTATCATAATTTATGTTTATCTTTAAAACGGCTTGAACTCGATTTTTACACCATGCAATGTACATTTCAGGGATGATTAAGTATAATATCAACAAGAACTAGCTTTATTTTTTTTAAGTTTTCGAAGCCTAGCGGCCTAGAGGCCTAAACTTAATATTTACCATAATTTATGTTTATCTTAAAAACGGCTTGAAATCGATTTTTTTCAGCATGCAATGTACATTTCAGGGATGATTAAGTAAAATATCAACAAGAACTAAATTTGATTTTTTTTAAGTTTTCGAAGACGTATTAAGATAAACATAAATTATGATAAATATTAAGTTTAGGCCGCCAGGCTTCGAAAAATTAAAAAAAATCAAAGCTAGTTCTTTTTGATATTTTTCTTATTCACCCCTGAAATGTACATTACATGCTGAAAAAATCGATTTCAAGACGTTTTAAGATAAACATAAATTATGATAAATATTAAGTTTAGGCCGCTAGGCCGCTAACTTCACGCCGCCAGGTCGCTAGGCCGATAACTTCACGCCGCCAGGCCGCTAACTTCACGCCGCCAGGCCGCTAGGCCGCTAACTTCACACATCTGGATAATAATCGTTTTTATATAAATTTATTCAAGGACTTGTTTTTAACTTTCCACAGAATGGCCTTATTGAAAAAAAACTTTTTATTTAACTAAATTACTTACATAAAAACAGGAGTTTTATTATTTTTTCAAAAGTATCACATGCTGAAAATTTGAGATAAAATTCATTTAATAATAACTTACATTATACTTTCAAATTTAACTAAAATTGTAAAAATGTAAATAATACACTATCGAAACAGGTTAGTGTGTCTTATAATTAGAATTTCTAGGATATTTACGGTTGTTTTGAAAAATTTAAATATTGTCAAACCACTTACACACAACAACCCGGGTCCATGGCCGTAATTCCCCGTATTACTTCATTTTTTAAACATAGACAGCTATAAAAACTGAAACACAAACAAAACGTCTGAAGAAAAAAGTACAATAATTTTTGAAAACTATAATATTACTTTTGTTTTTAACAAAATGCACTGAAAACTGGGGATTTTACATGTAATTTTGTCTGTGTTCATTTCAGTCCCACTGGATTTTATGACAAGACACATACAAATAGACCTTGTTTACTTCTGTTTGATCTCTAAGGGCACCTTTTTACTCGTCTTTACATTGAAAAGTATCTCTGTTCTTAACCACAGCCAATTTTGCCCCACTGTTATTATCCCGTATGCTCTTAAAATGTTACGATTGTTTGTTTAGATACCGCTTTTGGTAGGTAATTGAAAATTATAAGACATTTTGAAGAAAGACGGACAAACTTGGATACATCTTGTAATAAAATCGGCATAAAACGGAATTTGTATTAAATTAACCACCGGCATCCACAACCATTTGCTCATCTGGGCAATTAATATACAACGGTAGAGTTCACAATAACTTTCCACTTTGCAGCGTGGGCCCCAACACTGTACTTAAAATCTCATTTCCAATTTTTAATTCCATTTAAATAAGATGTCTAACATTAAGGGGTAAATTGCGGTGGGGTTTTGTTCTGTCGGAGAATTCAATGCCCGAATTTTGTGAATCACGGTTTATGGCGATATTAATGATAGTAATTCATGACTAAACAAACAGGTGGTCCTCTGTAAGTCTATAAATTACACACCGATTAGGTCTAATGTCAGTTTGAATTGAAACAGATCTCAAACTTATTAATTTAATATAATTATTACATTCGGAAGGCCTTGCTATGGAAGATTTCGAAATGACATGTTAATTAATAACATTTTATTTTTATAATATTTGCTTATTTTCTGCTCGCTCGCACACGTTCTCCAAAAGGCCCAGAAGCCATGGCAGAATTCCTTTGTGTCTTTTTTGGCGTATGGGCTTTTACTTGTTTATAAAGGCAAAGTTTACTTTCAATATTTCCACCAAGGCTTCTATTGATTAGTAGTGTAAACAAATTTTACTATAAATATTGAGTTGCGCGCAACCCGTGGCTAGGCGGCGTGGGCAGTAATATGTATTTCCACTGCCCATGAACAGGCTCAAACATAGCCTGCAATATTTTCATATTTGTCTTGTTCGTGGGTTTCAAAGTTCACTTTCCATCTATTCAAGTTCAGTCCAAAGTTGACATAATGTATTAAACAAATAGACGTCCCGGAACAATGCATTGTTCAGCATTGTTTTTTAAACTCTGATTGTGTGTTGAGTAACAATTATTGGTACAATGTATATGATGTAAATCTATTTTTATGACGTAATTTCACTACTTAACTAATCCTCATTAGTACACGTACGTTCATTTAAAACACATTGTAGTAAGAAACATTGATTGCAGTACTAAGACTAAGATGATGTGTAAAGTATAGCTCTTTTCAGAAAACAAGCAAAGCCAAATTATATGTATGAGTCAAAGCAAAAGACATTCGGACAATGAAAACAACTGAAGGTCAGAGGGTTCGTAACATCATTAATAAGATCGTCATTTTTCATGCCATGTGATTACCTTCTCACCTGAAGAACGCTGCCCTTTCGCCCGAATGCAGTAAGTGGCGCCATCTATTGTTGACATGACAACCTGAACTAAATTGCTGTCGCTTAAGCCGAGGAAAATAATATAATGAACATCTTTTACAGCAATTAAAACGCCATAAACCAAATATTCACTCACGGAATTTCATTTTGATTTGAACTGGTATGATTTTGGAATTTTAGGAATTGTGATAAATACAGATATGTGCGAGTTAAAATCTACAACGGTAAACATATTAAATTTAAAAGAAAAATATTTTGGACTGGAAAAGTAATGTTATAAAAGAAGTTCTTTTTCGGACCAATGTTTGATACAAGTACACCTAACTGTTTGGCGAGAAGGTTTGTATGTAGTATACGAAGGAGTGGCATTTAAAATATCCGTAGACATTGAATTTGTATACAATCATTTTACTATTAAATCGTTATCGCAAAGATAGGATGATATCTCTGCTGCAAAGGTAAGACATAATCTTCAGCACAATCAAGAGCTAACAAGCTACTGATGTAAAAGTGAATCGTAGAAAATGGAATAAAACAACCAACACAGAGAACGATTTATGTGGAAATATATCGGCTAAACGATTAAGAATCGTAAAAAAGAGCAAGACAACGTGTAAAACTGGAGAAAATCTCTTGCATGTATACTCGTGTATTTATTATCTTAGAAATTTTCTTTCTTACAACCGTTTTCCGTTTTTGGTATTTTCACGTCGCGACTACGCAGTAGCGTTGATTATCCTTTTTCACAATCCCTCTCATTATACTTAATGAATTGTTCAATATTCATGTTCAATCAATGGCAAAGATTTTTATACAGCATCAGTTTGCGAATGGTCGCATTTAAATGTGATTCCAAAATAATTATTCCCAGTCTCCGGTTCTCACAGTTACGCAACTTTTCGCTCTTCTTATTGTTGCCTTGTAGGAAAATACTATGCTCATTTGCATACGCTAATATTTTCAATTTACTCAAGGAAATAATGGAAAATCTCCTATTAGAAACAACCGACAAATCTATCTTTCTGGGCGACAAATAATTTGTCTCTGGAATAGAGAGGCAATCATAACCCCGACAATCACGGACCTCAATCATCCTTCCCGTATTATTGTTATAGAATTTGATTAAGATGGTTATCGTTGTCGGATACATTTCTTTATGACTACAAAAGAATCTAAATCAGGTTGATTCTGATAAATAACCGAATACAAGAAATATTGGAACATCTCAATTATTTTCCTTTATTTTCCCTAATTGGGTAATTTGTAATCGTCGACAGTCATTATCTCGGACTATATTAAATACACCAATTTGGAACCGCTGTAGCAGAACGATTCCGAAGTCGTAGATGACGGACGCCCATCCGGGCATTTCGGCGTCAACAAAAGACAATTACTATCCTGCAAATAAATAGGAAATTAACTGTCGTCTGTGAAACGATTTCGGATGTTCCAAGCAAAACATGATCGTTGCATTTCTGCCGGAACGGACGAAGAGGTTTTGCACTTTAGAATCGGTAGATATTCGCCTTAATGGTTTGCTTTTTTGTTGGCACTCATTTCGCTACGTCGTTTTCTTCACTTTGTCCTCGCATGTCTTGATATTTTTATTGAATATCTGTCTTTGATTTGTTCTCTTTGATAAGGCTGACACGAAATCTTAATTCAATCAAGCCTTGCTTTCTCTCTTTTGATAGACATTTTCACTTCCTGTCATAATGCCGAATTCTAGAGTTATCTTATGTCAACGAAGTTGCAGACTTCCTCTCAAGAAATAGAAAATTATTCATTGAATGATTATCAAATCCAATCAAAGAATGCATCGCTGGCTTGTTGCTAACTCTCGATATGTCCGTTCTCATATTTTTCCCATAGATGTAATGAAATTTGAATTAATCAAGATGAACCACAGTTCACGTGAAGTGTCGATTTTTCATTCAGTTTTCAAAGGCAATGGATTAAATAATTGTGACATTTGTAAGCATATGCCAGATAAAAATAGTTATGGCCCGTTTTCTAGTTGTTAATTGTACGCAATCGGCGCAGATCATCTTTGTTAGCTCACTAATTGGGCACGTCGCAAGAAAATGTGTCATCGTTCATATTTTTGACATAATAATATATAAGCTGTTACTACACTTGGAAAGAACTTACAACAATCAATTTTTCATACATAATTGTTGTTGTTACACAAATTCACTATACATGTTATTTTTCCGCGAAATGCATGTTAAGCAATGTCGTCTGCTCAATTTTATTACGTCAGTACATCAATTACCAGAAGAACCCTTTTTCCGTGACGCGCCCAAATATAATTGAGAAAAATATTAAGCTGACATCAAGCGGTGCTCATATTGAAATCGAGTACACCTATTGAAAGATTACACAGTCCGTCATATGTGGACTCCAGCGGTAATACACAGGGGGTGAGAGAAATAGTGTAAATTTAAACTTATACTTAATGCACTTGTAACCGAGTCTTAAAAATTCAATATTTTTGTAATTATCACCTTTATACCATCCTTATGCGACATGACATTTTCACGCTGCACAAATATCATTATTTTCTAGATATTGAATTTATTTCAACACAATAAAAACATTTAAACACCTCCAAAAGTTTTGGTAAGAATTTTTATATAGGTCATCTGCTTATAAAAATGACCAAGGATAAACTAGAAGTTTCATAGAAATCGAAGAATCGGGAATTTGATTGGCAAATTTAACAAAATGACACTTTTTACAATTATTATTATTGATGTTGACATAAGAACAAACACGCCATATTACTGCAACCAGTTTGGACATTCTCTCAATAACATACTGTTCATCACATTTTCATATGAGAGCTAACACAATAATAAACTACATTATCATGACCTCTATGACGAAACTGATTAAAGTTTTATTTCTAGCTGTTTAAGATGAAAGTTAAGAAAGCAATCGCCCTCAGGCTTATTATATCATCCTAATTCAATAACATTTTATTGTTTCAAATATTTACTCTACGTCCTGATAGCACTAAGCTCACTCTCTTAACAAACAATTCCAATACTAATTACTAGCATCATCAATTAACGTAAACAATAAATTTCAGGGAGATAGTCTATAATTTTCTTAGTTTATAGCGAAAAGTGATTCTCATTTAATTAGGTCTGTTGACATGATAGTGCATTTCGTGAGCTAATACCACGCCGGAAGTCACTTGAAATACGTTTTATTTAATTATCTTGAGATACGGAAACGGCTTTCGATCACGTATTAATTGACTCTAATTTTAGAAAGCTTCACGTCAGTGGTTTCCTCAAACTGCTTGTTTACGGTCAATTTGTTGATCATCAAATATCTTCTTGTTCGTCTCTTGTCCTGCATCTGAATTAACTTAGGGAAATGGGAGACCGCATTAATTTGGTATTGTCTCGGTTAAATTACAACTTGTTTTGGTGTTGTTTTCAGTGAAACTTTACATTACAATTACATTACAATTGTTTCTGTGTAATGGCTTGAACCTCCGCTAACCTTCATGAAGAAGTTAAACCGTCAATTTTGTTTTCAATATTTGTCTGTTTCCAGTTTTTCAGCAGATACAAATTTAACAATAGAATATCTGCGACGTTTACCTTTCTCTTCCATTGTCCAATTTCCGCCACTTTTCATCAAGGGTTTTTTTGTTAGGCGGTCTGGCTTGTGAGCGCAAATATATGACCCCGCCAATATATAACACTTTAAAATACGCAAAAATTTGACACCGCCAATAATAAGCGCTATACAGTAATATTTGTTTCTTTGATTCTTCTTCGAAATTTCCACTCTGTATCAGTTTGTGCAGTAATCTAGAAAGCTAAGTTAGACTCCTGGTTTGTGTTAAACCAGTTTGAACTGAAAGTACGTTTCATTTTTTTTGGATATGCTTTTTTGGAATTAAATTAACTTATCTTAATAATGTTCATTTATTAAATGATCAGGAGTCGCTTCCAGATGAAGAGATTGACATAAAAAGTTAATGAGGTCCGAAAGCATAGATGATGCGGTCCAAATACACAGTGGATGAGGTCTGACATCACAGTGGATGAGGCCCTACAACACAGGGGGCGAGATGGGAAAACACAGTGAATGAGAGATAACAAAACAGTGGATGAGGCCCTACAACACAGGGGAAGAGGTGGGAAAACACAGTGAATGAGGGATAACAACACATTGGATGAGGACCCACAACACAGGGGACGAGGTGGGAAAACACAGTGAATGAGGGGTAACAACACAGTGGATGAGGACCCACAACACAGGGGACGAGGTGGGAAAACACAGTGAATAAGGGGTAACAACACAGTGGATGTTGCCCTACAACACAGGGGACGAGGTGGGAAAACAAAGTTAATGAGGGATAAAAACACAGTGGACGTTGCCCTACAACACTGGGGACGAGGTGGGAAAACACAGTGGATGAGGCCCGACATCGCAGGGTGGTTATAATAATATTATTATATTATTTCAAATTGTAGCTTTTTTAGCCATTAAAACTATTGTTAAAAAAAATTAAATGAACTCAAATAAGAAATAAAAAGAAAACTAGATATTTGTTAGAATATGGACAACAAAACCTAAAATATTATATACATTTAATACAAGCAACATCCGAACCATGCGGGGTTTTATCTTTGAATCGTCGTAGGCCATACATATGAAATTGACGTGTTGTTTTTATTTGCACTCATAACAAACAAGACCTTTTTTAAAATTAAAATATTTTTCAAAAAGACTAATAAATGAACGTTTGTTCAGGTGTTTACTCATCAAAGACGTTAAACTTTTGCTATGTTTAATGACAAGGCACGCGCCTTAGAGATTATTTCATAGATAATCCTCATAAAGCCCTCATTTTCATTTTTGTCTTTATGAAGAAAAACACAATCTCTGTAATTTAATTTCTTATCGTTCTTATTCAATTTCTTTAAGTGTAATTGAATATAGATTTACCGCTTAAATCTGTTAAAATAACATTTAAATTTGTTAGCGTTATAGAGCAAGGAATGCAATAATTTACACCAAACCTATTTGTTTTCTAGATCAAAAGCCTCAACACGCGCATGCATTGTCGATTCCCTTCAAAACTATCTTCTAAAACAGCAACGAAGGACAATCAAAGATATAATTAAACTAGCCGAAATGTTAGGTGTAATTACATATTAGGCACAAAATGAGGAATTTGAGAAGGATTTGCTAAACAGTACCATCTTAATGAGTCCTAATAGCCTTTCATACAATAAACAAGAAACATTTCATTTTCTGAAATAAGATTGTGCCTCAAGTAGCCTTGAAACCAAAACATTATTTACTATTATTTACTATAATGACATAATGAAAATTGCATAATTGTGTAATAAATACGATCCTTCTATAAGACAAAGTCTGCTATTCATATAAGTGCAAAACTTCTCTGCTGTAGTTGAATATTTGAGAGATCGGTAAAGATTAAGTGTCAAAATCTATTAGTTTTTGCGTAAGTTGTGACGGATATGGGGATCTCTTCAATTAAAATTAAAGAACACAACTTGAATAGAGCGGACAGTCCAGGAGGGTTCCAAGAAGCTGCAAACACAACTTGAAAAGAGTAGACTCAGTCCAGGAGAGTTCCAAGAAGCTGCAAACACAACTGGGCTGTTTCAAAAAAAAAGGCTGGTTTGGGTTTTCCTGTTATTAAAATGTACAACAAACAGTTACTTCCATTTTCCTACTTTGCAGAGGTGTCTCATCATGCCCTTTAAAGATTTGTGATGTTTCATCAAAATAGCACCATCCGTAAAAAAAATATTCTAAAATAATGGGCAAAAAATGTCAGGAGTGTGACAAAAAAGTGTGACACTTTTCAAAATCACATTTGTTCAGACCATTATTTTACAAAAAGCTTGAGTAAAGACAAGTTTTAGTGTTGTTTTAGTAAAAGGTGCATTTATTAGGCATCAAATAATGATAAAATTAAGCATATTATACTTTAAGTAATCAAAATTTATGCTATTAAGTCAAGCGTGGTAGATTAGAAAATACCTCAAGAAAATCAATACATCATTGCTTTATAAATTTATAGGACTTTAAAGATTAATAGTACATAAGAAATGTTTTGTGTATCATTAAGCATTATGTTTCTAGATGCAATAATTATAATATTATCACCTCTATTGAAATTATATTTGTCTGCAGCTCCCTTCAGAAAAAGTCAGCTAAATTTGTCAGGAGTGTGACATTATGCACATATTGCAATATTCTGTCAACATATCCTTTACATGAAAACAAGAGCATGTTTTTTCCTAGAAGTCTATGTCATGTTTTGTTAAATTGTGACAAATAGGAATGGCCTTAGTGAAACATTTTTGAGTACACCGCAATAATGTGGCTGTCAGGAGTGTGACACACTTTTTTAACAATATAAATTTTTTATCTTTATGCGATACCACAAGTTCTCAAGCACTTATATTTGATTCTTCAACATGTATTTTAACAGAAATGCACATTTAATTAATAAAAAATAGTAATACTTGTATTTTAAGCACATAAATTAAAATTCTTTGATTTATTTAATATTGGTCAATAAAGCTCCATAAAAATTTTATTCTGCCACATATGAGTATAACTTGATTGATTTTAATCACAGTTAAGACTGTACAAACATATGGACCAACCAGTCTGGACTTTTTATGAACTTAAATTCTTTACATTTTTTTCACTTCACTTGCCATTTTTCAAATGACAATTTATCAGCAACCAGTTGACCGATTCCAAAAATCTTTTCAGTTCTTTACTCAGTTTCAATAAGCAAAAAATACAGAATAACAAGTTTGGAATTTTAATGAACTTTAATTTTTCACTATTTTTTCACTTTTCCAGCCATTTTTTTAAACAGCCCAACTTGAAAAGAGTAGACTCAGTCCAGGAGGGTTCCAGGAAGCTGCAAACACAACTTGAAAAGAGTAGACACAGTCCAGGAGGGTTCCAAGAAGCTGCAAACACAACTTGAAAAGAGTAGACTCAGTCCAGGAGGGTTCCAAGAAGCTGCAAACACAACTTGAAAAGAGTAGACTCAGTCCAGAAGGGTTCCAAGAAGCTGCAAACACAACTTGAAAAGAGTAGACTCAGTCCAGGAGGGTTCCAGGAAGCTGCAAACACAACTTGAAAGGAGTAGACAGTCCAGGAGGGTTCCAAGAAGCTGAAAACATAACTTGAAAGGAGTAGACAGTGCAGGAGGGTTCCAGGAAGCTGCAAACACAACTTGAAAGGAGTAGACAGTCCAGGAGGGTTCCATAAAGTTGCAAATCCCTCCATTGTACATCTAGCATCGGCTTCAACGGAATTCTATTTTTGAACCATCAAAAGGACTTAATGGCAACAAAGGACCAGTTACAATCACTCTAGATATTAGTTATATATCTTGTCTGAGTTATACACATAAAATAAATGAAGGATCACTTGTAAAATATGTATCCCTCATATGTGTATGTGTACAAGCAGAGGACTGAAGGTTATAAAGCTGAGTTTGGAAACCAGTCTCAAATCTCAAGCATCTGATTGGCTGAAATGGCGACTGGTCGCCATTTCAGCCAATCAGATGCTTGAGATTTGAGACTGGTTTCCATGCTCAGTTTTATAACCTTGGGCAGAGTCGGATGCACGATTTCCAGAAAGCGAGAGGAGTCGTCGTTATGGGCTGTAGTAACATGATAATTCCTAACTTAGTGGGAAAATTCCTATGAAAATTAAAAATGCTGCTCCTAATGGGGGTTCGAGCAACCAACCCTACATAAACACCACCACCCTCAGAATGCGCCCCTGGTTCAAGAAATGAGCATTTGAATACAATCATAAAACATGAAGATATAAAATTCTGATCTTGATACAGTAAAATATTGTTTTGAAATCGTTGAATATATATATTGATTTGACTTTAGTATAAATTAATATAAGTAACATATGGTTTGATCTGTAAACTATTTTTGCCGGGTGTAAATTCAGTGTTGTTCTTTATATTGATACGTTTTCTGATGTTATAGCTACTAGAAGCACAGAGCATAGACTCTTTTCATACTGGTTATATTGAAATCTGCAGTAGATGGTGACTTGAATTAATGTACAGCGGATAATATTCAATTGGTTTAATTTTCTTTACGTTTGCTACTTTTTAATGCGAATTCAAAACCCCGCGTTTTTCCAGTGATGTTCAAAACTTTGTTTGAGAAAAATCTCCCTTTCCAAAACGGCGCAACTTTAAAACACCGCGAATGAAACTTCTGGGGTAAAATTGCGAGATTTTTACCCAGCGAAAATACCGAGTCGTTTAGCCTGCATCATAACCAGTTTCAATCAAACCGAGTCTGCTGCATACACAAATCTGATTGTGTAAACAGCAGGCCTATGCTTCCAAATGAAAACACTACATGTAGTCATTAATTGATTATTTTATGTATTAGGTATGCAAAGGCTGGAACAATATTTTCATTTTAATATTAAGTTTGACCGACCTAATTTAAAAAGATACGATAAGAAAAAAGTAAATATATATTTTATAGGTACCACTCTTAATTGCAATGTATTTGCAGATAATTAAAGTTAAATCAATACAATTCACTTACGAATGTTTCGTTATAGTTGCAATATAGTCCGAGTCATTATTTTCCACACAAAAAACCTGTTATTAACATTTGTTTTAAAATTTTGAAAACAATAAACTATAATTAATAATTATTTAGAATTATGAAACATAATTATACATGGCCTAACTTTGCATAGCTCCAAAATTGTATATAAACTAAACAAACTATAATAATTTCTTTTGTTAGAACCCGGGTCTTATTAATGACAATAATATTTTGTCTGCTAACTGGCCATATGACATGTCGCAAAATTCAGAATTTTAGTACCTAACGTCTTGTGGGGACATGTAGTTTGGGTGGCCGAGGACTATTGTACGGAAATGAAACATTGTATCAAATAACATCGCATAATTTAGTCCCACCGACATGGGGCGTGGCAGGAACACGTGCTTTGACACAAACAAATATTTGTCAAGACCCTTTCGCGATCTGTTTCAATAGTACAGCGGTTAAAGGTACAATTCTTAACAAAAGGACCATATTGGCTCTTGAAGTGTTGCATTTGTTTGATTTTGTGTTCTCTATGGCCCTCCACCGGGGACCAAATATTCATTATACACTAGTTGACATGAATATCTGTCAATTAGCGGTGTAATTAGCACACTAATGGTTTCGTATAATTGAAGCAATAATTAAAATAAAGATCCAGCCGAGTACGCTTACTCTATTAGTTCGATATAGGAAATAAATTAAGTAGCAATGAGCGTTTTCGATAAAATCAAAGGGCAAACATTTGATACAGCAAAATATCCGTTTAACACTGAACGTGCGTCAGAAAATGCAATTACTTAGGCTGTTATGTTGTAATGTAGCATGGTTAATTTGAAATAGAACAACATTAAATAAATGGCGCTTTTCCTTTCCGGTAGGTTTTGGCACTATAAAGTCTTTGAAAAGTTTGAAATGACAATTTAAAAGAGACAACATTAAATAAATGTCGCTTTCTTTTCCGGTAGGTATTGGACATATCAATAATGTTAAAACTTTAAAAGGAAATGTTCCATTTTCGAATCAATCAGCTTTTCATTTTATACATTAGTGAACTGCCAGAGGATTCAACGATATCAATTTTACTTTATTTTCTAAACATTATTGATTACTTTGGTGTTATTTAATTTCTCAGACTTGAAAGTTTTGCGCATGCAAATGGGTTTTGAAATATTCTCTAAATTTAACAATTTCAATTTTCCGATTGCATTTTACGATAAAAATTTTGGATAAAATTTACATTTTAACTTCTTAATTGTAAATAGAAAGGATTTAACTTTTACAAATAATTAAGTAACATTTACTTAAGTTATCTTAATATATATGTGTTGTTTTTAGATAGGCTTGTATATAGATGAGACTTTTTCATGACGATTTTAATTTTTATGCATTTTCTTATGATTGACATTTTGTGTACCTCGATGCAAAGACCGATATAGATAGATGTAATATATAGATCTTTGCTCAATGCGACATATTGTTAATACACAAAATGTCACATTTCTTAACTGTTGATTTACCTGGGGTTCATTGTAATTTGTTACAATTATCACCTATTTAGACTTTCGTCTGGGTTTATTATATTAATCGGATTTTATTTTACAACTATATCAAAAAGACATATATTTATTTCTAAATGCCATGAATAATTTAGTACGTATTTGTTTCGCCTATCAAATTTGTAAAATATTGACGGATTCGCCAAAATTTAGTGTTTCTACTTAATTCAAAGTAATATCACACAATTTCAAAACAATACTCCAACTTCTACAAATTACTAGTAAGGCTCTATATTGTTTTCTGTACTTGACTGCCGAATTAAACAATCTTCCGTCAATGATCGTAAAATATCGGGAATGTTCGCAAATTTACGGAGAGTAAAATTTTCACTTAAAATATTCGATAATCGTGTTAGAAAAGCTAAAAAGGACCAAAATGTTTTAAATTTAATTTAATAAAAATTAGTTTAAACAATAGCTTAATATTTTTTGCAAAATATGTAACCTGGGTATTTTAAAACTTATAATTTGGATAAAAGCTATTAACAATAGAATACGTAAGGATAAGCGAAAAAATCCAACTTTCTCTATAGTTTCTATGTAAATAAAAGGGAAAATAGGGTGGCTATATTCAAAGTCAAAAAGGACCAAATTATCGTTAAGATAAATTAAAATAAAAATAACGATCTTAATCGGCAGAAATTTATCTTTTATATGTACTATGGGTTTTTTCGACTGTTTAAGAAATAAAAATGTAGTAAAGAAAAAACTAAATTGTTCCTTCATAATCTATTGAGAAGTTCGTTATCGATTTTTGCTAACTGATGATGAGCAAAGTTGGATCAGAGACCTATATATATAAATGTATAATATAGGTCTTTGGTTGGATATGTTTTCCTCCTCAAATAAATGAATTTAAGGTAAGACCTGTGTAATGAATACCTATATCCAGAAGAGTATCCAAGGGAGGTAACTATAGTAGTAAATTAGGGTAGATTTCTGTCATGCAAGAGGACCAGGGTTCAAATCCCACTTGAAGCTATTTTTTTTTGTAAGCCTAGAGCTTAAATAATTGGCATATTTCTTTTTTTCCTGTGTAATTCTGTCATTGAATATAAAATTCTCATGATTTAAACTAAAATAAGCAAAATAATCAAGATTAAAGGGGTTTTCGCTATCAGAATAGTGTTTATTCAAGTCATCAATTTGAAAATTTCTTAAACTGGACGGTAAACTTTTCTGAAATTTTGTTTAAATTTTGTTTAAGGTATATAGTTAAAAAATGGTAAAGTTTGGTATATTGCACCAATCAGGATTTTGCAAAATTTTCATTAATTTAGTCTCGTGAAATATAAAAAATGCATTTTTTAAATTTATTTGGTCAAAATATGTCATTTTAAGATAAATTCTGTATTTATATATTATATCTTAAATTGGTTTAGTAAAATATAACATATTTTGGATAAACTGTAAAAAAAATTAAGGTTGAATTTATCAATAACAAAAAATTTTGTCACCGATTAAAGAATTTGGATACTTTCACGTTTTTCTCACTTTTTTAAATAAAAAAAGCTAAAAATCTCAAAAACTACACGGTGAAAATCATTAAAAGTTTGCATACAAGTCAGTGGTATGAAAATATAATCAGATGTTGGATTCTTAATAGTGCCTATTACACAGGTCTTACCTTAAGGTTTCGTTTTCACATATTCTACCGTGTTTTTCTGGTGCACCAAATATTGTGAACAGTTTTTTTTTTCAAAAAACAAGCATGATTTGCTTATTTATTTTTTTTAGAATAACGTTTTAATAACATTTGGGTTATTTAAAGCGAATTCTATTGGTCATGATAGGAAATTTTAATTTTATTATAAAACCTTTATTTGTTCTGCCAAAATTATCTTTCTTTCTTTCTTTCTTTCTTTCTTTCTTTCTTTCTTTCTTTCTTTCTTTCTTTCTTTCTTTCTTTCTTTCTTTCTCTTTCTTTCTTTCTTTCTTTCTTAAGTCTAGAATAAAATACAGAGTTTATTGTGATTAATTGTGATTTTAAAGATGTTTTTTGTTTAACCAGGTATAATCTACTCCATTTGGCTAATATAACAACATTTAAAGGTCAATAACATTTAAACAATACCGGTAACATATCATTTTAGTTTCGTACTATATTATATAAGTTGATAACCATCAACACTGAAAATTGTATCAAACTCTGTTGGTAGGAAAAAGAGGTGACAAAACTGTAGCAATCTTCTTTAATACTGATAACGGATTTACAAAACGGTTATTAAAGCTGTCGCCTTTCTTAATCATTCTGTTTTCTTTCAACCTGTTTTGATTGGTAAATTTGTACACGTTTGACATTGATATCTTGATAAAAAGTCGGTTTCTTTATGATAGGCATCTGTACAGTTATTAACATAATCATAACTTGTTCAAAGTGACATTTTATTGCACAACTCCCCCTTAAATCTTGCTTCATTGTTTTTATACGGGTGACTGTTACTATCATCTTAAGAGACAACCGAAACTCAACTTAAAACCCACCTGATCATGATAGGTCAATTAAAGAACGATAAAAACTACCCGTAAGTCATAACGCTCTTGTTATCAAAGTAAAAGTAAAGCGGTGAGCCGTTTGAAATTGTGATACGCATCGTAAAAGTTACAGCGCTCCCCGCGGTGCGATAATCACGATGACTTAATGATATGCGACACCGATACAAAGTGGACACCGTGTAAGATGGCCGCCGTGGGCAAAGTGAATTAGTTTTACAATGATCAGATGATGTGTTTTGACAGGGATATGATCACTGTTATGAGATGTTTATGTAATAGTTATTGTATTCTAAATTATTCTTATGCTAAATGAGATGTTAAGACAGCGAACGGGTGGTGTAAGACAACTGATATCACACATGTTTACACAAAATTGTCAATGGTGTAATGACCCTCCGTAACAATATAACCTCGCGTGCCAAGTGTTTCAATGTTTACAAATTAAATATTATGGCCCAAAATACACCACAGAAAAACATACCTCATTTTTTATGCTTAATTCGTCACACTTTTTGATTCGTAGTTCTTTATTAAAAGCCATGTATGTCCCATCTGACCAAATTCTTTTAAAGAACTTGCAGTAATGTCAGTAGAGCAAATAGCGTTAATTAGTAATTAAAGTTTAAACAAAGTTAAACACGTTAATGATATAACAGCTCGTCTGTTCCCTCGAGATTTACTATAAAATGCATGATGCTCTGGAAATATCTCTTGAGATATAATATTAAATACATGATGATCTGAAAATAGAAAATTCTCCAAAGATGCATTATCTTCCCCCAATATCAACGATATCCATTAGTGATAGAATAGCTAATTTAAACCACTTATAGATATTATTAATGAATAAAAAAAATAGTCGGTCGGATAGTAATCAATTTGACAGATATTTGTGAAAATACCAGGGTGCATATCGCTCTACTGGCAAACGATTTCCGCTCGACTGACGCGGGTCATAATCGAAACGAAATAAAATAATTATGCTCTATTTTGAGCTGACCTCTTAGAGCCATGCCGTGAACTAGTAATAGTATTGTTTTTTATGTATATGTGTTCTCTGGTTTTGCGTATTTGTACATAATGAGAAATTTAAATGGAAATAAACTTGGAAACCTCAACTATAATATGGGAATTGCAATGTTTACGTGTATAAATATAATGTAAAACATTCGAATGTGAATTAAAAACCCTATTATTTACTCAAATTGCTGAACATTTTTTATCGGCCAGGTAGCTTAGTGATTAACACTTCGCAGCTGTCACACACGAGTAGTTGTGCAGGCCACGAGTTCGGATCCCAGTTATATGAATCTTATTTTGAACATAAATTAAAGGCATATTGTTTATTTTTTTGTAACAATATAAATTTTTTTTTTCATTTTTAAATAATCTTTTTTTTAATTATAATCAACATTTCTTTATCAGAATACTCAATACCCAGACGAATAATTTATATATTAATAAATTTTACTTGAGGGCTTTAAAATTGTTTTCTCGGAAAAGCGTTAACTCAAAATTAATTGCATTATTTCACTAAAATATATAATGAATAATGAAAAAAGAAAATTTAAAACAAGGTGGCAATCCTGCGACTAATGCATACAATTTTGATTCTTGAAGGGAATTTAAGTCTTGTCTGCGACAATGCCTGAGATCTCTCGGCTCGTTGGACTAGTGGGCCAACTTGATTTGCCAAGACGGCTAACGAACCGGCGTTAACCGGTCACCGATCAGTTCGCACCGGTGTGAACTATGAATCAAGCGTTCCGGCCAAACTAAAACTAAACTACGGCTGTGGTTGTTAGACGCTCGCCGCTCAAACGTAACCGGCGTATTCGACGTGCGCCGGTTAGTGATCCCGGCTTCATATCGGAACAAATAAAGTGATTTGCCGGTGCCCGTTTAGGAATCGGCGTACGCCGGCGTAAACCGTCTTGGCAAATCAAGTTGGCCCACTGTGACATTTGTGCAGTGTAATATGCAATGACTAATCTCCTACGTAAATATTGCCAAGTGATGCATGTTTAACATGAATGATTCTTAATTCTATCTTCATTGATTATTTAATCCTCGTCTAAAAAGTAAATCACGATGCTTTATTTAATAATTCACTTTGTAAAATCTTTGGGGGATATTTAGTTCTAAAAATGAACACTCTTTTACAAATCCCATGACTGCATTATGCGTTAACTCGTAAAATTAACGTAAATGTTAATTTCTCGGTTAAAGTGCATGCTAATCAAGCGAACAAAAAATCAATGTGCTTACAAGGAGCAAACTAATTTCCACCTAGATTGAGCTCATTGGAAATTTTCCATTTAAAATGCAGCGATGTCTACCCCATGAGCATGTCGGATGACGTAAACATCCTTAAATTTATTACGAATGCCAAACGCATGTTCGTGTCTTCGAACAGTGTACGTCATTCCTTGAAATGACAGAACAAATTACTTGTTATGCTTTTTGCGGTTAAACTGATATTTTGTAGTAAAAATTGAGTAACAAAGCCACTAGTCAGTTATGAGAAAATAAAAGAAAGCTGTAAGTTCTTTTCAAATTTAGTTCCAACTAAAATGTCAAAAATATCATCAAATACATATTTCAAGTGGCGCACCCTGAACCAAAATCTTATTTCAACTAAATTTCTAATAACAATTGTGTTTTTTTAAATAAATTAAAATAATCTTTATCTATCATTTCACTATAAAACCAAAGCCTCATAATATATAGTTTAGTGCAGATTTTGTAAATAAAACGAACTGAAAATTTTCAATGCCAAAAATTGATGGTATTATTATTTCAATATCTGATTTTTTTACAATTAATAGAAAGTGATTGAATGTTTTTAAATAATACAATGGCATTTTACGAAATTAAATCATTCTTATTCATTCATAAAATGCTGCTGAAACAACCTTTGGAATACGAGGAAATATAATTATTCGAATTTAAATAACTCACGCACGCAAGACCCGAACAAGGAGCATTTCTGCATGACAAGACAGCGAAATTCGATAATGAATTATGAATAATTTGTACATGATTTATGATAAGAAAGTAATTATTTGTCACCATATAAACAACACTTGCATTAAAAAACGTAATAATCACGATAATCAAGTTAATACTGATGCTCGCGGTGTCTAGACGAGGAGGTATGAACAATTATTTATCAGTCGTATAAACTGACAAGAAGTGTGCTTAATGAAGCACTTCTATCTTATAATTACGATTTTATTTCTTAAAGTCAAAACCAATGATCCTTATACGCTGAACAAAAAATATGCATATTTTTGTAATTTGCCGTTTTTTAAATTAGAACACTTTTTGGCGCCTTTTCTGTTAATATCTTTTTAATGAAACAGATGTTGAAGCAGGTCTAAAACAAAGTTTTCTTAAAAGATGAAAGGTAATGAATAATTTGACGCTTTTCTTTAAACATAAAACCTTAACGTTTAAAAATAATGAATATACTTGACGCCATTATAAGTACCTTAAACACGGCCACCCAACGCAATCGCAAGGCATGCGCGCAGAATCTATGCGCGCGCATCGAAGACGACATAACGTTTTCCCGACACGATAACTGTAAATAGCTCAAATTAATGTGTGAGTAAAACTGCAGATGAAGCAAATTAAAGACAGCTTTGAAATAATAATTTATTTTTATAGCATTTCGATCTACAAAATCCTTTTGCATTGTTCTGATTTGGTTGTACGACAAACAGCTACTAAAACTTTGACTATATTATGAAAAAAATAAGAGTTTTACAGGAAGCATTCGTCAATTTAGTTACATAAACGATTAAAATGTTTCCAAATTTTTCGTAACCTTAAAACGTTTTAATATATTATTGTTATAGATATGAACTTTGAAAGCCACCGAACACGACAAGTATCAGAAATATTGCAGGCTTAGTTTGATTGAATCTGTTCATGTGCAGTAATGGGAATGCATTATACTGTCCATGCCGCCTAGCTCCGGGTTGAGCAATTCAAATTTGAGTATCGTAACTAATGGCCTTCAAAGGTTATAAATGATAACAGCACTTATCTTGCATATATTCTTTGAAATAAGTCATTGTTATCAACGGAAAATTAAAGTTAAATCACCACCTGTGTAAATCATTTCAGTTATGCCCTTTTGCATCAAATTGACTAATTGAAAGAGGACGTATACACGCGTTAATATATTACATTGACCGTAATTTCATTGCTTGAGATCAACGGACGTTTTTGCCGAAATAAACGGACGTTTTCACGCGTTAATATATTCTTCTATTTTCGATTTGAAACGGACGCTTGTACGGGTACATATATTCAAACACTTGAACGGTTGCATGTTTTTGAAAATTATGAAATTGCTTCAGTTGGAATTATCAAATTTTCTTGTGATGTATGCATGTATTTACTCTGTCAATTAACGCAATCTTACATCTGCGTCATTCGGGAGTTTACACACACATACACCTCCCCAACAGGGGTATAATTCTATAGTATCCCTGTTTAATATCATTGTTAAAACTCACAAGACCACACATCCTTTCATACCGATGTCAGCGTGCCGTTGCATCCAACACCCTTTTGAAGGCTTGGTTTCAAAGAGAGGTCAGAAAATACACAAATATAGAAGTTAACTAGGGTCGAGTGTTCATAGAGATAAAGCCACTTGATATCTTTAACCATAATTCGCGAACAAGCTGCCTTATACGTGACGGATTCAGCGCTCATTCAATGCGGTTGATCGTCTTTTTATTGAAAGTAAATATGCATTTCAGAAATTAAAGCTTCTTAAATCATTTTGAAATAGAATTAAGGGTTGTTAAGATAAAATCTAAATAGCATTTTGTTTCAAAATGATTTGACATATTCTGTTTCCCAGGGACACCTTTTCACGTTTAGTGTAAAGATGAGACAATATGGCGCGTGCCGGTATATTCATCATTAAACACAAATTACACCGAAAATTGCATAACGAACCATGCGAACTACACCGTCCTACAAAAGTATGGCGTCTGGCGGAATATTCCTCATTAAACCCAATTACACCGAAAATTTCATAAAAGCTTTAGGTCGGTATTACATCTATACGTGAACGTGAAACGCGAACGTAAAGCGCGAACGTAAAAAGATAGAACAAACGAATTTCTGTTGTCAGTATTCCATATCGGCATTAACAAACGATTTTCTGTTGACAGTATTCCATATCGGCATGAACAAACGATTTTCTGTTGACAGTATTCCATATCGGCATTAACAAACGATTTTTTGTTGGCAGTATTCCATATCGTCATGCACAAACGATTTTCTGTTGACAGTTTTCCATATCATCGTGAGCAAATGATTTTCTGTTGACAATATTCCATATCATCGTGAGCAAACGATTTTCTGTTGACAGTATTCCATATCGGCATTAACAAACGATTTTCTGTTGACAGTATTCCCATATCGGCATGAACAAACGATTTTCTGTTGACAGTATTCCATATCGGCATTAACAAACGATTTTTTGTTGGCAGTATTCCATATCGTCATGCACAAACGATTTTCTGTTGACAGTATTCCATATCATCGTTAGCAAATGATTTTCTGTTGACAATATTCCATATCGGCGTGAACAAACGATTTTCTGTTGACAGTATTCCATATCATCGTGAACAAACGATTTTCTGTTAACAGTATTCCATATCGGCATGAACTAACGATTTTCTGTTGACAGTATTTAATATCGGCATGAACAAATGATTTTCTGTTGTCAGTATTCCATATCGGCATGAACGAACGATTTTCTGTAGACAGTATTCCATATTGTCATGAACAAACGATTTTCTGTTGACAGTATTCCATATCGGCCTAAACAAATGATTTTCTGTTGACAGTATTCAATATCGGCGTGAGCGCGACGTTAGCCGATATGGAATACTGACATTTTGAATTTCTTTTTCCCGAGTCCCATTTCTTTGCAAGGTTATGTACATGTTTATTTGCATGGGGAGGATTGCACACAAGACTGTTGTAACGCATTCTTTACTGCTATTTAGTTGCGAAAGTCTTGGGTGAACCCAAGCTGCATCTTGTCAGTTCCCTTGTCAACAGTTTAGATTGTTTCCTAAGCGTGAACACACATTTTTAACTAATAAGAATTAAATTTTGTTTTATTTTATTTTTGTTTTTATTTTATTTTATTTACCACCCAAAGTTCTTATTGGTCAATTTTCGTCCCTTATTTTTTATTAGAAAGACATTGAATTAACACATTATTTGTGATTAGTTGACATCAGCAGTTCTATATGTAAGCTTTTATCTTGTATTATTTGACCTCCTTACTCTTTAGTGAGAGTTGTCCTAAATTGTGCTAAAATGCATTTCATGCAATTTAAACTCAAGCAACAAGAAAAATGCTCAAAATTGCTGGTTTTGTTTTAAAAGGATCCCGAATCAGTATGAAATACATAAAACCTTATTAATCAGCAGCGTTTTTGTGTTAATGAATACACTTCAAAGTACCCGATTTTATAATTACCTCCCTTTCAATTAATGCCGTTTTAATTTTGATCCCGCGGTGTGAGCAAATGGTATTGGATTTATTTACGAAAACAATGATAAAAAATTAAAAAGACATCTTATAATTGATCCCAAGACAAAATAGTTCTTTTCACAACCTCTTTCCACATAGGGAAGCAACTAAACTAGCATTCATTGTAAACATATACAATTTGATGACCAATAAAACTTTTGGGTTAGTTTTTTAACATTATTTTTATTTGAAACAAAAAATGGCTAGGGTGGGGGTGAGGGGGTAATGTTGCATCCTACAAAAACGATATCATAAAGTATACACATTTTTTTTCAAAATATTCTCATATTGAATATTTAATTCTTGCTTGTAAAAACCTAAATAATGCTATCATTCAATATGCTTTACAAACTTTTAGACGACTAATTAGACTAGAAGTGAAAATATGAGTTTGACCAAGAATTATCGTATGACATATTTTCATTCGATTACATACACACAATTGTTCTTTCATTTATAAATAAATGCAATTCTTATGGAATTTATTTAGTAAATTCAACTTTATTGTGATAAACCCTGTCAGTATGGACTTTTGTAGTATGTGTATATGATGTAAATTGTATGTACAATGATGAGACTTAAATAAAAGATTAAACTTCCATTGCAATCAGCCTATAACAAACACAATTTTGGAATTGAAATGCGCATCTGCTCCCTGTGCTACTTCTTTCCCGGTGTCTAATACTTAAACATTTCTGTATTATCATTGCAGCCATGGCCCTAACTGACATAATACAACATAAATTTGTTAAAACTCTTTCTTATTAAACTTTGACATAGTGTAAATTGCTATCTTCTATTTAAATTGGTTATTAATATGAAATAATGCACTTATTTAGTTTTCGTTTGTCACACATGTAAAATAATGAATACAATTTGAATAATTTAATGACTTGACTTGACTACAGATGTTTCATTTTCAGTTATAATGAATCAATATTCAGTACCATGACTTTCTGAATATTGTTGACTTATTTGACTAAAAATATCAAATTGTTTCAGTTTTGTATATTTTATCTGCATGACCGTTGACACGGGAAAAGAGGTCTCCAGTAATATTATTTTTCATAAAAATGCTTCTATATTTGGGTTACAATCATCTACTATTTTTCATATCTAATTGTTGATTTTGGTACACAATTAGACTATTATGATGCAATTTTTACCGCGAAATGCATAATTAGCAAAAAAGCAGTATTTTCTTTTTATACACCATCGCTCGGGTTGGATCGAAATTGTACTGGTTTAAATATAGCGCTCAACATGGGGTTAGGCGGCGTGGGCAATACTATGCATTTTAATTGCTGTCCATGAACTGGCTCAATCAAACCGAACTGCAATGATTTTATATTTGCCATGTGCATGGCTTTTAAAGATAAGATTTGGCAAAAAGTTCATTTTCATCTATGTTGTTTACTATAACAATTTTAAGTTGCTTCGTTTTACATCACCCCACGTTAGCATCAGGCGTTCAACTTGACCCTTGAGATCATTTTTTATTGAAATTTCCCCAAACCCAATGTTGACCCCTACAATTTTAGCTGAAGGGTTATTTTTCATTGAAATTAGGGGTATTTTGGCAATTATTTGGCTGAATTCCCTAAAAATTATGAAAATGACCCTTCGGATTCTGCAGATAATGGAAACCCTGAGCATCTTTCTCTCTGTCAGAGTGGCGGGCAACTAAAAAAAAATAGAAGTTAGACAGAGGTTCAGAAAGTCGAAATTTAAAGGCATGATTCATCTATTATACTTTATACTGCAAGTAGTCCTCGGTTCTTTGAGACACATTTTCAAGAAAATTAAATTTAATTAAGCAGTTTTATCTGTAAAATCAAAAATTTCAGCGATATCGTCATGTGTGATTTGACGAGATTTGATGTTCCTAATCACTTCACAAATTTGTTAAAGATAGCTCTTTTGACATCCTAAGTGGCGATATAAATACGAGTGAATTCTAGACTAATATGTCTTAATTCTTCAATTTACAAAGCATTAATATCCTTGTCAATATTCATATTATCAACATTCGAGGATTGACACGTAAATTACAAGGGAATATGTGAAAATGAAATCAAGCGGCGACCAGCAGGATGATTTCATATCAATTTCCTTGTTAGATATCAATTAACATTAACCATTTTTCAATCATATATACACAAAAAGAAATATTTGATTTTGTTATAAGTGCCAACTTTTCAAGTATTGTGAGCCGCTGGAATGTTTCAAGATTAGTCATACAAATTGCAATACAGAAGATATAAAGAACGTGTTTAATTGAAAACACATTTCAATTTAGCTGTATATTCAATTCCAGTCGGCATATTTCAACCGATTTTTTGCTTATCGACTATTCTGTAGGGTAAAAAACAAAAAAAATTATAAAAGAGCACACGGAAGAAGAACATGTGGATTTCAACATATGTTCTTAGCGTTACCGAAGTCTAATGGTCGAATGCAAGATTTCCAGAAACGTGGTTCGTTTGGGCAGTCTTATGTTTGTTACATGATAATTTCTAACGTTCTGGCCAAATCCCCATGAAATTTAGATTTTAAAAGGGGGAATCGGGATCGCTGAACTCTCCCTAAGTCTGACCTACTTGACCAGATGAGGCCATAAACGTGGCAACAGGTTTGTTTAAAAACATGTAAAGGTTCTTTTCGCAGTTTCCGCAATGCATTTATTGTAGCACAAGTAGAAGCAAGCTGATCAGATATACCTTTAAGACAACATATCCTATGACACAAAGTACTACTATCAAACTGACCAAGAGTGGGGTTGGGGGCAGATACCAGTATTTTCATGCATTGGTAATATCTTATGACGTAAAGCGACATATCTAGCGAGTAGTGTTGCCAAGCTAGAATGTTGTTTCAATACTAGTATTTAATAAGTTTGAATAAGTTCGATCAAGATATTAGGATTGTTAGCTAGCATCTTTTCAAAACTTAGTTTTGTTTAAGAAAACACTCATGAACAAGAACAACATAAAAAACGCATATCTAAGGACCACAATCTGCTGCCTTGGTCCCAGATATGCGTCCAAAATTAGAATTTTAAATTGTCTGAAAGACATATGTTTCGTGTTATTTTAAAACACTATCCGACCAACTACATGTCTGATGCGAATCTCATAAACAAGTCATATTTTGTTAAAACATAATATACATTCACTTGCTTTAAAATATTCATTAAATATATTCACATTTCATTGCAACAGCTTGTAAACAATCAAAAAGCAATATTTCTATCTGAAATAATTCTATTCAGCCAAGTATTAAAAGTTATAAATTCTTTTGTTCAACACGGCAAGATGTTTAATACAAATCACCGTAAAAGTTTTATTAAATAAATAAAGCACGATAGAATCTAGTAAACGGTAATTTTAAAAAGATAATTGTCAGTAACAGACGCTTTTAAACAGCTTTCGCCTGATTCCATCTTTCTTTTTATTATTTAGAAAAAAAAAATTCCAAGCATGCATCTTGATTAAGTGACAGTTAGTAAATTACTTAATTAATTAGTATCAACATATTCAGACTGAAACAATAACACAAGTAATATGGATCTAGTTCGTAAGTTTTTCATCTTCGTGGGTTTTTCTAAAGAGGGACAAACAACGTTTTAGAATGAAAGATTATAGACAAACTAACAAAAACATGTATGTGGCTACTTTTGTTGACTTCGTGTTTAATTTGAAAAGAAGTGAAAAAGGCATATCAGGAATAGCCCTATTCAGAAAACAAAGATTACATACAGCAAAAAAGTAGAGGTAAAAGTACATAAGTTTTTTTAATGTGATCAGTTTTGAGAGGCATCTCAAACAATTAACAAAAACCCAACTGCAACAGAACGCTAGAGTAGAATAGAGACTTCCGCTTTCGGAGAGCAGTTAGTGGCAACACAATTAGCTTCTGGGGATTCAAACCAGGTCCTTAGGTTCATCTACCTAAACTCTTCCCGTCAGGCTCTCAAATAAACCAAACCGTACATTTTGCCTTTGATAATTATATCCAAAACACTCATCGCTCGACAATGTTGGACGCATAAGCACAAAACACATAAACATAAGAAGCTTATAATACTGTCAAACATGTGTCGGTACTCGATTACTAGACTGGCTCCCGTCCGTATGTTCTGTTATATAGTCTCATGTCACTTATACAATAATCATCAATACCTCCAAGAAAAGCAACTCCTGCAGGTACCTTACTGATATGCATTTTACTTCCTTATCTCCCAGAACATAGATGGTTCAGCATATCAGTAAAAAAGTAAAATGAAATGAATAAAAAGGAGATAATAAGTATTTCAGTGTTTTCATCTAGCTGGTGCCAGTCTACTCGATTACTTACTGAGGCCAGAGCACTTGGAGTAAAAGAAACAAGAACATTTTAGCAGGAATAGAAGAGTTTGAATTCAACTTTTTCTTGAAGTTTTACAGACGATTTACAGATCTAAGAGTTAGGTTTACAAATCCCGAGTCAACAGTCATCAGATACCTACAACATAAAGATACTTCAATTCAGCTTCCGTATTTACATAAAGAACATGACATAACACAATTCTTAAGAAACCCTTTTGCTCAAACACTCATCGAGAACCTTCTCGAAACTTCTATTTCATGTTTGATTATGAGTTCCAGCGAGGCGTACACAAAACTCCATCTCAAAGACTCTGTAAGATTAGCAACCAATATAGATGCAAATTTCGGGGCTTGTTTTCCGTCATTTCTTGCCTCCGACAATTACAGACCCGGTGTCTTTTATTCAATACTATCGCTGATTATGCTTGTTTCAAGCTTGTTGATTAATTCAAATTTAATTACTTTCGACAATAGAGATAACAAATTCTTTTAGATGTCTTTCTATCAGACGGTGTTATTCGACCTATGACTGCTGATGTCAATCCCATAAGAAGAGGTTTTACAAGAGGGGGCTTTTAACTGATTGTTTGGGATTTTCAGGCGCTTTGATGTCTAAACATCTCTAATGCAACGAATCGTAGATCTTAGAGAACAAGTAGAAAGTGATGCTTTACTGTAAGAAGGTTTCGATTTGTTTACCGTATTGAAAACAAGAAAATCTTTTAACACTAAGGATAAGCGGTAAACAATATGCATATAATATAGACATTACAAACTCGGCATATTTAAATTTGTCACAATGGACTTTTTGCGGTCTTGGTCCAAAAATATACATAATATGAAAGTTAAGCTAGACTGTGTTAACAACCAAAAACAATGTGCTTAAACACAGAGTCAATTTGACATATGTAAATTTATCACCACTGGTTGTTTTTGTAGTCTAACGCAATATAATATTAAATTTAAACTAGGATGTCTACAAATATGTATCAAAACTCGTCTCCAAAGAAGTTGTTGCTTTGGGACATTTGGTCAGTTAAGTCTATGAAATATGTTAACATGTCTGTCTGCTTTGAAATGAGTAAGTTGAAGAGCAGCAGAATTAAAAGGTTAAAAGTTATATTTAGCTTCGAATACAATTCAACAAAATCAAGGAACAGAATATGCCAAAACATAAAAAAATCATTTTTGAAGAGTGCTACGTAGAAAAAAAAACATTCTGAAGTAAAATCACAACAGTTATATGAAAAGGGCGATAAAAAAGTTTAAACCACTCAAAAAAGTGGAACATGCTTATCAGGAATGACCACATCGAGAAAAAACGGCCTCTACACACAGCCAAAAAGAAGAAATAGATGAAAGGGAACTTTGAAAGCCATCGAACACGACAAATATGAAAATATTTCAGGCTCGGTTTGATTGCGCCTGTTCATGGACAGTAATGGAAATAACCATCATTGCTACTTCGCCTAGCCCCTACAGAGCATGAAGTATAAAATGGGGCGCGTCACGGGAAAAGGTACCTTCGGACAATTGACGTCAATCCTTGAAATGACGTCATAACGTTGAGCAGACGACATTAATTATTATGCTTTTTGCGTTAAAAATGTCGTTTTATTGTCAAAATGTGTAAGAAAATTACTTCTTAGTTATGAGGAACTAAAATGTAGTTGTAATTTCTTTCAAATATAGTAACAACTAAAATGTAACAAAATATGACCGAATGTACCTTTTCCCGTGACGCGCCCCAAATGATCAATTGCAAAATATACTCAACAAAAATGTTTTTCAACTTTCTCTATGTTTTGCATGGAAGGGAAATAAAAAAGACAAATGGTACAAAAACATATGTTTTTATAAAATCCATAACAGAGACACAATGTAAACATAAAATTATGTAGTAAGATAGATTTCTTATGTGTTTTTGACAACTTAGAATGTTCGTACGCCGTCCGTGGAATTTCACTTCTCACTCATTTGGGAAAAATCTGCTGATTTGTGAAAAAATTACAGCCTATATCCAATGATTTTCGTCATTCTTTTTCAATCTTTATTGATAAAAACTTAAATTTGCATAAAGGATATTATGCTGGGACAATAGTTCTTTTATATTAGGATGGTTTTGTATCACTTGTTAACTTTCGTTGTTTTTAACTGTTAAAAAATGCAAAAGTTGCAAAACATTTTTTGTTGAGTATAGATAGCACAACCAATTAACGAAAATTACAGAATTTATACCTACAAGTAACCGAAAACTAGTGTTAGTGCTCGAACTCGGTAAACATTGGTTTCTGTTGAAATGAATAGTTGACAACGAAAACCTACAAGTCATCTGTGAGGTCGCGAGATATTATAAAGCATGATTATCTCCAAGTATTTTTGGAATAAATTGATAGTTCTGTAATTAAAAACAATCTATCAAAGAAATTAAACCTGCAAACGAAAACAATAAATTCTCTTATCTACGCAATCGACAACACAACTTGTCAATTAAGAAAATACTAAAACCTTCAAAATGCTTCACAAACGAGTTACAGACAATGCAAGTTTTGGATTATTTAACAATAATTTCGGGCCCAGCGAAAATAGACAAAAGACTATGATGATTTTGGCCGGTCTTTGGTATAAGTGACGTATTAATATACAGTCTAATTACCCCTGAATTACAAAAGAAATGGCTGAAAATGTCTCTCAAATTTCTGATATTGGAGTTTGTATAGAGCAAATCACTGAACAGGTATTGAAAAGATCTGAACCTTGGTTTTCTAAATCTGAATTCAAAAGAATAGAATCACCTAACACACCAATAAAGCTGCCAAGATATGGTGGCTATTCCGTGCGTAAAAAATTCTTAAATTGTTTCTTATTTTGTAGAACACATTTGTTATTTCATTTACCAAGCCATGGTTAGATTTATGCGATACATTAGAAACAATAAACGTGTCGTAATTGAAAATAAATTAGAGTTATTTTATTAGCAGAAACTAAATTCTAAGGGTAATGAAATCAAGACGTTTGTCTAACCACACACGATATAAAGATAATTTTTTCAGGGACATCGCAGGAAATACATTCAGTTTAATACAACTTATAAAGTCCCTATAAAACTGCTTTATTTTGCTAAAGATGAAAAATATATCCCTTTCTTATGTCAAACTTCGGGCATATGTTTTTGCACCCTAGAACCAGGTTTAAACCCCTAGCGGGTCTTTTTGTTACTGACCGTTCCAAGGCGTTGACCCCGCAGATTCCCATTTTCGTTATTTTTTTGTGATAGCTATTTTGAAACTGATTATTTTATAACACATGCTTTCTCTTTTCCTCTGTTTTGCTGTCCATGGACGCTTTGTCTTCACCATTTTGTCATCTTTGCAGTCATTTGATACATTAAATTTAATACAGTTTAACTGCAATTAACATTCCCATTTGTTGTGAAAACAAATATTATGACATTAATAAAAAAAATCTAACAAAGTCTAAAACAACATTTGGGTAACCGTCATGGACCCAACTTCAGTCTCTTTTCTTGAATTCAATCCAAAACTACTCGTTGACAACTCGTTGACCAAGGCAACGACACTAATACTCTCGTCATTACACTGTCAAAACACTTAAGAATGGCCAACAAACGTGCTAATTACACATATCCAGCTATTTTTACAAAATAAAACGGAAGAAACACTCTTACGAGGGATGATCCAAAATTACGTAGACTTTTGTTATTGCATCTTAATTTGAAACAAGTTCACAATAAAGTATATACTAAATTCAACCAGAATACAAACGTAACAAACTGAACTAAAATATTCATATATTTCATATATATATATATTTAAAAGCGCGTCGCTTCTTCTTCTTCTTGGCGTTCGCAAAAGCGCGTCGCTTATTTGAATAACCATGGTAACAGGCAGGCGGTGCACGTCATTGCCATTGTACTTTATAAAGCAAATACCTGTCAATTTAAGAAAACTACTAGTGAGAAAAGAACCAAACTTCGTGACGTCAAAGCACGGTATACGAATGATGTCTTGCCGAAATTTTACGTCATTCGGACTTTGCGTTTTAAAAACAGTCAATATTCAAGAGAGCTATCACCAACGTGAAAACGTCAGAAATATCGTCGTCAGATCGCCCGGAAATACGCGCTATTATTAAATCACCTCCTGAAAAGCTAAAATAATTTAGCATAAGCAAACGAAACATTACGTAAGTCGAGCTGTAGTTTTTAAGTGGTACCAGTAGGGGTTTTATGGTCTGGATAGCCATTACATATTCCTGGGGTAAGGTAAAAAAGGCAAAAAATCGGCGTTACGGCAGTGACGTCAAGCCGGGAGGCAATTGAAGCGCACAAAAGTTCAACTATTGTGGCGCTTTTCGAACTATTCTAGACTGGATGAGGTACCGTGCAACGGATATTGCCAAACAAATTACATATTTAAAGTTATGTTAATTATAAATTAACAAATTTGTTTAATAAAATGTTTTTGTTTGGTATTTGAATCGTTAATAAGTCATAAATTATCAAAGAAGAATAAATAAGTTATTTATTTTAATTACACTTGAGTCAACAGCTACAGAGACTGTGTCCGCAATCCAAAGGCTTGTTAAATTATAACAAAAACAAATTTGTAATGAATTATTTTTACAGGTAACCGCCCGTTGCTAAAGAACCCCGATACTGTGGGTATTGCATTCCCGGTCGTTTCTCCGGCGGTACGAGCGAGAAGAAACCAATTTCTTGATCGCCTTATAACCACTTGCGCGGCATTGAACAGCAGTAAAACACTGCTATGTTTAATCAATGGGTTCCATGGCATCGCATTCTAATGACAGGGTCTATTTAAAAAAAATACGCCGCTTCGCTAACGCTGCGCCCGTGAATTAACGTCGTTGATGATGAGAGATCTAATTTGACGTGCGCCGGATAGCGCTTAGTGTATGATTTAAATTGTTCATAATTTTTTTACGCGATGTTGTATTTTGCTGATATTTTGTAATAATATGCAGGACATATTCCGATTAAAGCTTGTGCAATTTTATTGTGATATTTTGAATAATATAAAAGCTATCACAAAAGTTTACGTTATTTTGGATCATCCCTCGTAAATGAGATTATTATATTTATAAATAATCAACAAACTGTACATTGTTTTTTTTGCTTCTCTTTCTTATATTGAAATGTTTTTTTAAACACGTACATTACACTTACACTTACATTACACTTACACATATGTCGATTCTTCTGATTTTTTTCACATATATTCGATATTATTGAAGAAAGCTTTTACACATAAACATGTTCTCAGTACCTTTATAAGTTTGTCTCTCTTCTTTAAAGGGAACAATGAAAAAAAAGAAAGCAATAAATTATTAAGTTTGATTGAGCCTGTTTATGGGTCTGTACCACTGCCTCCGCCGCTTTGCCCAGGATTAGATGCAATAGAATTACTACACAAATAAACAGTTCACATTTTGATCCATGCCGTACAATAGGCCGTTCACTTGACGATGAGCACGGAACATTCAATGGGGTATTTGTAGATCAATACCGTTCTCAGGGATGGTCCCATAATTGAGGAAAGGGTTTGCTCTCAATGAATAAAACATATGGCGATAGTAACATAATTTTATTTTGACAAGGCATCTGAGAATATAAACAAAAAAAAACAAAACGATGAAGAAACAAAGATTTCTTTATTCATCCACAGACAGACGTTTACATCAATATTTGTTCATTAGTTATAATGTCTAATAATTCTAACATTATTATTTCGAGTCTAAAATGACATTGGTATTTGTGTGCGCTAAGTCATGTTTTACAAGTATATTTAAACACATATATTACATACGGCGAAAAAAATCGTTGCTAAAATTTAATATCGTAAATTGTATCAAGAAAATTTCTGTTAACCTGAAATTCTTTAGTGAATAAAATGCAGTGACATTTTTACTCTAAGTATTTTAAAAGAATCGTCAATAACTTTAGGCCGTGAAATAACTTTATTTCTTGTACACTGTCTTTGATGAATGCATTAAAACACATCAATCAAAATAAAGTGTCATTCTGATCAACGCCGACGAACTGTAAACGTCTAAAAAATTTAAAACGTGTTTAATCAGATTAAACGATTGATCTTATTTTTTTATTACACTTGAAAATGGATTTTTAATTGCCCAAAACGTATATTTTTGACAGACGTGTTTTGCTAAAAAATGTCACATCGGCCCAAATTCCAGTGCTTTTTGTTTTGCTTACTTTATATTTTTAGAGTGAAACAAAGGAATTTTATAGACTATATTGCAAATAGGATCAGAATTTCATATGCATAAACGGAACAGATATGTGTATTTTGTTCATTTAAACATATTAAATATCATTACAAAGCGCAAGCAATCAAACGTGTAAATATGGTTTACAGATTAAACAATGTTTTCTTTTATATGTATTTTAATATTTATAATAAAGGATCTAAGAGTATAAAGAAGAACAACATATACTGGTAACATTGTCAATCAGAGGCCGTGCATATGTCGAGCAAAATTGCAATTGACTTCTGTCGTTGTGAGACGCCAAATTCTCTCTGTTAGACGCGGAATTCGAAAAACTTTTGAACCGTTATAATTCGATGTTCCCAAGTGAACTGACCTATTCTAAAATCAGATTCCGCCATTTTGATTCCCAAAAACCCGTGTCGTTGCGTGACTTTCTGCGGGATTTCCTTAACTGTCATTTCATTTACATTCCCTTTTACTCTGGCAGATTCCTGGATTATAACTGATGTATTTAATATCCTGAATTAAATATTTCCTACAGATCGTAAGGAAATCTGAAATTGAATGATTAAATGAAACAAAGTTTAATTATTATCACAAATCAAACAGCTGTTTATCTCGCGTCCCTCGAGATTCGGAAAAATTTCCCGAGAAAACACGGGATTAGATCTGATGCTCGACTGATGGAGATCAGATTGATTTTTAAAACAATGATCCCTTCGTTTTTGCTTGAGCGGGTAATATTTTGTAACGTTTAAAGAATCAATTTGACAGTTTAATGAAAATAATGCATTGCCTCAGCGTGTTTGGGGGCTTTAGGGACACGTTTTATCTGATAGTGATGATGGGCACATCCATCTGGCTATCCCTAATAGGGATAATGCTGAGGCAGAGAAATACTAGGAGATTTGAAAACTATTTACTGATGACAAATTAGTTAGAAAACGAATGCTAATTAACATTAAGATATCATCAAGATACTTAATTATTTGTTTATCCGGAAAACATCTTTCATCGTGACAAGCAAGAACACATACGTTCATAGCGGTAGAGATAAATTTATCTCTTGTGTAGAGAATTGCCAACAAATATATAAAACCTGTATATCAAACCTTACATAAGCTTTAAAATTCAAAGAGTATGCTAAAAGGCACACAGGCATTAAATGTGCAACAATTTAAGGGAATTTCAGATTTTTTTATATGGGAAATTTTTCAACTTAAAATCTGATAAGCGTTCGGAATATTTAGTAGTGATTTGAATGATTCGAATAAGGAAATAATACAAAATGTTCTTGTTCGATCCGTTTCTGATGCCGATTTTGGAATGCTGAGGAACATTCTGCACTTTCGGATGTTCAAATCCTCGTTTCCCATGTGGTATTTATATAAGTTACATGGCCTTAACAAAGCACCTGTATATTACGTATTACACTTGTTTCGTCATAAACTTACCTGATCAATACGTTTCACATATTATTATTATTATGAAGATTATAAAGATTGCGTTTTATTGTAGCCATAAATCATAATAAACAGGTACTTTCAACCTGGAAGACTTTCTTCAACGGCAAGTTAATTTTCTTTGACAAGTCTTCTGTTTCAAAAGTCGAAACCATCTTTAGCAATGATAAGGCTATAAAATGAATTATAAAGTGATTATTGTAGATTAATTCTCGATCAAATGAGATATTTTAACAAATATTTGACATATTATATGATAATGGCATTTGTGGTGCTTAGGTGTGCATTGTAAATCAAAACTATTTCAAAGAGAAGTATCCATTAATTTTTCTAAATAAATACAAACCTACTCTACATGTACGTTTAATGTGTATCGTTATTGAGTACAACGAGTCAATTACCTAATTAAATTGGAATAAAATTCTTTAAAAAAAAACACGATCAAGAAAACTTCCTGCAATTCGAACCCTTTGAAGGAATGCATAGGAATAATTATATCGGAACAAATGACTCGCAGACAGTGTATCTTATGCACGCTCCAGAGCTAAGCTGTGAAGTTTCTTCCGATCGTCAGAATGAGCCTATGTATTCTCAAGAGCTTGATTGCTACGCCTCTGATCATCCTATGAGCGTTTGAACAAGGTTTTGGTCGAGTATTTATGATTCAATTTAAATATTCACTTTAGATTCTCTCGATGTTTCACCACTTTTCTTTCAATAATATATCTATTCTCCGCTTCTGAATATAGATTTTTTTCTCATCCGTATCTTCTTTCATTACACCTACTGGGGAAAATACTAGTAATTAAATAATAACACAAATGGTCTTTTAAAATTTTGTATAATTTGTGAAATGTTGGTAAAAAATCTTCTTGAAATCAGTGCCCAAGGTTATAAAACTGAGCATGGAAACCAGTCTCAAATCTCAAGAATCTGATTGGCTGAAATGGCGACCAGTTATTTCACCAAGACATATTGTACTTAATTGTTGATATGAGAACCTGCTGGAGCAAGTGTGAGGTTGGTGTACCCTATAACCTGGTTTAAACCCCCAGTGGCAATATGTTTTGACACTTACCATTCCAAGGCGGTAACCCCAATGGTTCTCTTTTTCGTTAATTGTTTGTGGCGTCTTACTTAAATTGACATACTTATAACAAACATGCTCTCTCTTCCTCTCTTCTTTTTCACTGCACGGGGAGGTTGTGTTTTGTGAGTGTGGCGATTCCTGATATGCATAGTTTAGTTTTTTCTATTAACAGATCCGTATATGTTTGCTAAATGCATTCCAATGCTAGCTAAATGTATTTTTCTCCCCACACAGCCAAAAGGTAGAGAGGAGATAAGAGATGAGAGCATTTTTATACAATTGCCAGTTTCAAAATAGACGCCACAAACAATTTACAAATGTAAGAACCTAAGGGATGACCGCCTTAGAACGGTCATTGGCAAAACAATTTGCCTCTTAGGGTGAAAGTGGCATTTTTTAATAGATGAAATTGTTCAGAAATGTAAACTATTTTTACATATTATAAATCCCAATAATTATAATGAACGCCTTAAACTCAGCAAAAATTCACAGTAATAAAATTTGTGTAAGTAAAACATATTTGACCATTGAGGAATACTTTGTTGAATTCAACCTATCACGTGAATTAACATTAAGAGTTATCATTGTACACACTTTCGTATTTAAAGAAGTTGCGTTCCTTATTTCTTTAAGTATATATTGTTATGTTTTAGTTGTATATACTTTAATTAATTAGCAACGCCCCTTATTATTAACATCTATATTATCTGACAATCAGCAATGTCAAACTTGTAGTACCTGTTATGTGAATTTATTTTTGTACCTTATTAACATTTACTCAAAACACCTGTGACACAAGTTTTGTCAATAAAAGTAACATATGCACATTTTATTAAGGCACGCTTCGCATTTTAGCAAATGATGCTTTTTCAGTTTTCGTTAATTTCAGCTTATATTTCTCATTATGTCCAACAGTTAAGGTAATATTTGACGTTTTTCGTGCATAACTGTTTTATCATTTCACAACATTAAACACATACAACATTTTCGTTTGGTAATTACGTACAAGGTCGAAATTCGGAAAATAAAAAGAACTGTTTGCCGAATTTCCAAAACTTTAACAAGCCCTGCATTCGCGGTTAATGTTCGAGAAGTAAAGTTACATTATTACAAGGCGGATCGAGAGGTGTTCTGTGGTGTTGCACGTGAACCACTTGTTAAAGGCAGCATTTTCATTTGCATAGGGATTTTTAATAGAAAGTTTGAAATCAATATATAACTACCATAAGACTAACCTTTTCTGGAAATCTTGCATTCGACCCTACATAGTAGATCAATTTGTTTCCAAATATCCAAATATAGGTCATAAAATGTGCGACACGCATGTCAAAAAGCCTTTATTTAGAAAAGCCATCTACCCAATTAATGAAAAAAAGAGAGAAGGCATGCTTTTCGAGAAATTCACATTCAGCAAGTACAGCCTACTCGCATTTTGAAAGAAGAGATAAATCCAACAATTGCAATAGAAGAGGATTATTGTCTTATTATATGGTAATCACCATTTATATTCTTATAATTTAATAACTGACATTATAAAAGTCAATAGTTACCATAGAGGTTCTTGTTTTCGTTAATTGTTTGTGATGTCACATTTGATATTGATAATTTGATAAACAGATGCTCTGTTTTTCTCTAGGTTTTGGTTGCGTTGGAAGGCTGTTCCTTTTTGGTTGTGGCAATTTCTGATATGCATAATTTACTTTTTTCGTAAATGATAGTGAAGGTCTATTTATAACTTTATACTGGGCCCAAGATCATAAAAGTAAGTTTGGAGATAGGTCTCAAATCTCAAGCATCTGATTGGCTAAAATGGCGATTTAGTTTTGGGCCCTGGGTTTAACGTCGTTTCAATAGATTTGGCGTTCCTTTAAGACATTTAGATGCTCTTAAACCCTCGATTTTTTCATTATACTAATGGTGCTGTTATATCACGTTTGCTTTATTGTCCCTCAACATTTTGGCAGTGTAGGGAGGCTGTGTTTTCTGAATAAGGCTATTCCTGACTTTTTTCACTCTTTACAAATTTCCATATGAGTAGGTCATGAAACTAATTATAAATCAAAATCTCTAGCAATTAGGACACAAACATATATCTTAAATGCAGAAAACAAGCACAGTTTGACATAAGCCTGCACATATTGCAGCATGTTCCAAACTTAACAACACGTACTACTCAACAGTAAAATTGTGACCCAAGCATCATATGCTGGTGGTTCTGAAAGAGAACGCACCAACAAACCGATCGGTATTTCCTTCAATAACTGGCATTGATCCTCTATTCCTAAAGTTATAAATATGGTCACAAAAGCAATTTTTAGCATACTGGTTACCATGAATGGACTTTCTAGCTTTGAAACATAAATTGCAAATGCATCTATGGGTCTCAAAACACTTTTGATGTTTCATTTCGTTATGTCTCAGATCGGAAAAACAAATATGACTAAAGTTTACAAACTCGAACGATTTTTTTCCATGTATCATTTACCATTATAACCAAAATGTATAAATTATAGTTTTGCAAAATTGTTCCAAACCTATACGCAAGTAAAACACATTTCATCAAATAATAAATATATGTGAACACCTTGAAGGTGTCTTTTAAAGTAATCTGTTTATTCTATTACACGGTATTAACTGTAATGTTTAACAATGAAAGCACATGGTTAAACTAACAAATACCATATGTTACATCGTTACATCGCCATTTGATAATTATTATACGGCGTGTCACGGTGTAACGTCACTGTTAGAGTTAGGAGTAAAACACCATTAAATAGTGTTAGATTTCATTGTGTAATTTAAATCAAATTTATTGTTAACTTGGAGTGTTGATGACTTGATTGTCAGTTGCTTCAGATAAATGTGGAACTGTATCTATTTTATCCTGAAACATGTGATTTGTATGACCAGCGTCGTTCTTTTTTTCTAATAAACTATCAATACTAAACGGATTTTTTCTCCGTGGAACCAAATCAGCTGAAGTATCAAGCGGTTTTTCTACTGATGCTACCTCGCTAAAATGAGGTTCTCCACAAACGTCAATATCATCTGCTTTATCAGACAAAGCATTATCAATGCGCATATTGTCATTAGAGGTGTCTTCCGTGTCGTGGTTATGTTTAGAGGTATCACAGCTAGTGCTACTACTAGAAGTGTTAGAAAAACTGCTCATAGAACTAAACAATTTCTTCTTTTCTTCAAGTTTCTTCAGCCGCTCCTCTTGTTTCTTTCTTTTACGCTCAAGCTTTTCTCGCTCTCTTCTCTTAATCTCCTCCTCGCTTATTGGTTCCCCGCTGCAGGTTTGTGGCTGTGCATTGTGTGCCGGTCGCCCAGGACCTTTTCGTGTGTGCTCATGTTTTCTCCATTTGGCTCTTCGGTTTTGAAACCATACCTAAGTAAAAAATATACAACTGTTTACGGTGGAATACCTTTTAATTTTACTGTAAATATTCGTTCTGAGAAATATGTATTAGAGTGTTAAAAATGTTCATGAAAACAATCAACTTTCATTCATTGACATATTATATATTTTAACAAACATTCGCTTGAAATATCGTAAAAAAGTTAATTATGTTCATAACGGGACCACATTTGCGAGAAGTTCTCATCAGATTCAATATATGGGCTGATCCAAATGATTAAAGCCGAGTGCTCTATACTAATCAAATATGTTAAATAATTCTAATACAATTAACAGGATCGGTCAGTTTAGTCAAGCTCTTTCAAAATTATACGTTAATTAATCAAAGGACAAAATCATCAAACCGTATTGCAGTTAATACATACATATTTTTCGTATTCGTAAATTAGTCTTAGATGAACTGATGTGGATGACACTAATGTATCTTGCGAGCCTTTACAATATCAACAGAATCATCAGTTCCAGGTTCACGATTTTCTTTAGATTTATTACCCCTTGTTTTCTGACACCCAATACAGTATATATGATGATCTTTTGTTTTTCTTCCTTTGCCCGTATCTAATGGGCGAACCTTTATTATTCGCTTATTGGCATAAAACATGCCTTTTAAAGAATTACTGCCCGATTTGTTGTTTGATATGCGACAATCTTTCAAACAATTTATTTTTTCAACGTGTACTTGATATCGTAAGAGACAAGCAAAACTATTTGTTGAATGATTCTCCGGCATGCGCATATAACCTCCCTCTACCCTTTAATTAGTGCGTACTTAATGGTGTTGGGCGCGTGCAACGACTTCTAATTATACACTCAGGTTATACGCAACCTGCAATTCAGTGCATAGTTTTTAAGGATTAAGTACTTTTTATTTTTCAAAAGTGTTATAATAATTTAAAAATGTGAAAACATAATTGGATAAGTATAGTGTTTTTATTGGTGATTTCAATAAATTATTTCAAATAACATATTGGATGTGTGGTTAATCTTTCCCTAAGTTTCTTGATTTTTGTTTAAAAATTTATAGTGTAAATTGATGATCAAGATTCAGCAATATTTGGAACAATTACCCGCGCTTTTAAACATTTCGTTCGGCCTCGTATCTTCTTAATAATGCTCATAATTTACATTTGATATCAATAATGCAAAATACACTCGGCAGAGTAAAATATGGTAATATAATCAGATGTAGACATATTTCTCAATGACAAAGACTTTCGGTTTGATTGAAATTAATTGAAATATTGCATTTTGACTATTGACGCCAATTGCAGAATGTTTCTTTATCTAAATTACATCAGAAGTTGACATGGGTGTAGATAGCAAATCACATCATAACATAAAAAGAAAACACAACAAATGGTTCGTAAACTGATGACTTGGAAGCTGGCTTATTAAGGCGAATTTCCGTATTTCAATAAAAAATTTTCATTCATCTCTTCCAAATACCACGTTACTCTTTTATCAATTATTTTTTACCCGATTTTACCACAGAAGAAGCAACATCATACTTAATGAAATAATCATCGTTGTCGCATAACTTGCCAGAAATAAGCGTCTAGAAATAAGGATACCAACTTTATAAATATGCGAATAATTTTTATTACTTCCCATTTATACATGACCAATAAAATATATGTGGGAATTAAAAATATCAAATTATATTCATTTTAGTGTGTTTTTTTTTAACCTCAGTAAGTTTCTCTTATAAATTTATAAACACTACATAATTTTACTATAACATTAATGTCATAATTTTAAAGGAATATATTCGACGTTTTGAAAAAAAAGCAAAATAACATTACGTTAAAACATCAATGACTAAAAGCTTTAAATTTAATTAAAAAACGACATCTTATAAGAAGTGATATCTGTAAAATGAAAATATTGGGAATAAAACTTTTTGAACAAATAAGACGGATCAAAATACGTATAACTTAAAACAACTTAACCCATAACTATAATAGCTAAAACAAATGATAATTTTACTCCCTTGATCCATCGTGATATTACCAAAAAATTCGGGGAGTTTTATTCCGTTGTATCTTTTTACTTCACTAATTATAGGGTAGGTGGAGAAACAAACTCGTTGGCACGTGTCCGTATAATAAAATCTTTATCTAATGGTTAGTGATGATCAAAGAACAAATATTTCATACAAGTATCATACGATCTAAAAGAATGTGTATTTGTTGTCCTTTTTAATTAATAGTTAAACGCAATAAAAATTCTTACTTTTGTTAAAATACTTAGCTATTTGAAAAAGATATTATGTCCAAAAATGTGCTTTCGGAAAACTGGAATAATTTCAATATTGTTTTCGCGTCTGTTTATTTTTATTTTATAAAAGTTAACACGTATGTATTAATCCTAAAAATACATTTTTAAAATGTGGACATTTTTAAAGATTGCATGTGCTGGACTATATTCCAATATTTATTAAATTCATCTTCTCATTACAAAACGATTAATTTTCAAGTTAAAAAAATCATATGTGTCACAGGCGATATTTAATTTATGTGATGGTTGTTTGTTTTATAAATTGCAGTATAACTTTATTAATTTTGTTATAAATTTGATTTTCATATAAAGCATCGCAGTTGATGAAAAGTTACAGAATGATATTATGTTATCCGATTTTTTATATTGGACAACGCAGTAAGTACAAATTTACACCACACTCGTATTATGTTAAAACATTATACAAGGGCAAGCATTGGTAAATATATTTTGGATATATAATGTATCAGTCGCTTCATTTTATGAATTTAAGCGGTGATATAAAAAGCATTTTAATTTAATTTTTCTCTTAATGCTCTGAAATTAAATAAATTATGAATTCAGGCGCATGTACAAAATGCTCGCATAGCTTCTATATAAAATGACACAATGTTTTGTGAGTGGACGGAATGCATGCTGTTCAACATCACCTGAGGTTTTTTACCTAGCATACGTATGTCACTATGCTAAATAGAGGACAAAAACTGAAATAGGATAATAGCAATTCGATCAATTGCGAATAGTGAATATTTAATTCGAGAACAGTTCAGTAACCCTAGATGCCAAAAATGTGATAACAATCAACATCTAATGGTTCATTTCCTGAATAGTTTCTTGTCATGATATTGAGGTTGATTTCAATGATATTAAATCAAGGACCTATGGTCTACAGGCTGCTGTCGACGAAAATCAATCATGGTTGCAATTTCTCATCTCACCGATTGTGGCATCAAGCATCATGTTGTGATATCTGTGTAAACTAATGCTCACTATCTCCCTACAAGTTGCCTCCACTTTGGATTTATTTGTTTTGTCTTTCATAGCATCATATATGTAAGCTTATTTTAAATGGCAAACCACCTGGTTTTGCAATCGTTTATATAACATTCTGTTTATAAAATTTCCAATGGGGTTCCACTAGGTGATGAATCTGAAGGGTCATTTTCATCATTCTTTAGGAGATTTAGCCAAATAATAGCTAAAATACCCCTAATTTCAAGGGGAAAAAAGAAACTTCAAATAAAATTGTTTGGATCAAAATGAGGCTTTTTGAAATATTTCAAGAGTCAAAGAGTCGTCTCCAGGGTCAAATGGAACCATTGATCCAGTGGGACGAAAGTGACCTATTTCGCAAATTTATTTTAATATTTGACTTTATTTTGTCTTTAAACGACATCATTTTGGCGGAATCCAATTTCACAGTTAGCTTTTATAAAGGATTGAGTTGCCCTAAAACGCAATCTGTATTTTCATAAGTGACTATGAAATGGCATTAACATCAAGGAAGCTCTATCAAACCGAGCCTGCAATATTGTCATATTTATCGCGTTCGGTATCTTTCAAAGTTCCCTTTTCATCTATTTCATGAACACAATGTCACCTAAACTCAATTTTCTACAAGATCCAATCACATGCCAATTTCATGTATAAAATCTTACCTGAACTCTCGATTCGACAAGATCTAGTCTCATGGCAATCGCCTCTCTCATGAACACATCCGGATAGTGGCTGCTTTGAAAGGATCTTTCCAATTCTTCCAATTGCCAACTGGTAAAGTTTGTGCGAGTTCTTCGTCGCTTGCTATTTTTGTCATCTCTTTCATCGTAACTGTCTGAAAGTTGGTATTTTCTTTTTATTAACATTGTATATTTCAACATATATATTTCCTTTTCCATTTAAAACACACGGTCTTCGAAAAGAAATGAAGTTGTCAGTACGCCCGGCATATCACGTTTGTATGTTTTTAATATATATATAATATATAATGTATATGTTTCAATAATATTACTACATCGATACTAATTTAAGAAAAAGGAAAAAGAGGATATTATATGCGAATGGGTGACAACGTGAAAAACCTGTGAAAATTAAAATGACATTTCATAGTTTGAAATAGTGGAATACCACTTTAATTTCACCAAGAAAATTCTATAATTCACATGAAAGCATCAAATAATACGATATAATTGTTTCAAGCTTACACAAGTTAAAGCGCAATATCTCCTTTTCAGGCTCAATAAAAACCAAGCCTGCAACATTTCCATATTATGTCGTGTTCGGTGGCTTTCAAAGTTCCTATTCCATCTTTTCTAATTAGATGAAAGTTTAATTGATTGCATTACATCATGAATATGTGTCATATTATTCGGATAGAAGATGACAGACAAACAAATTCTGTCAACATCAATATCTTAAGGATTAAAATTGCATTTTGCAAACTAAACTATCAAATTGAAGCGTAATTTACTTTTAATCTAAATGTAATATTTTTCCAAATGTAATATTTTCAATTTGTCACTTAATAGAACTCGAGTCATCTTCATAATGCAGATTTCAAACGGAAAATCATTCTTCTTATGTTCAGCTTTATAACATATGAAGCATGCAAACAAATAAAAGAATCAAAACATTATTCTATTATCAGGTATCATATAGGAGGGGGCATTTATTTCACGACAATAATATTCCCCAAAAACAAACCAAGTTTGATTATTGTCGCAAATTTTAAACACCTTTTCACACACCTTGTCAGTTCCCTCAAGTTAACATTATTCTATTTCTTTCGCCCGCTTGTATTACTCCTCCATACATTGGTCTTCAAGTAATGGAGGCATCTGACCTACCTGATGTTCTGTTATTAATACTTCAAATTGTGTTTCAGCAAATGTAACTGACCTGTTCATGTTTTTTTTTATATATAATTCTTTGTGAAGTCCTTATTTTTAACTATATTTTTCTCTCTACCATTTTACTTTTAAGGGAGTTCTTGTGTTCTTTCCATTTATTCTCCGATCGTGTATTGAAACACACAGAAATTGCCGGTGACAGTCAATCGGAAACGTCAGCGTTCCGCCCTACTGACACGGGTCTTAAACCTAACAAAATGTACTGTATTTTGAATTGTTTTTTAAGGAAATAAACTTACGAAGCATGCCGTGAACAAAGTAAAAGTACAGTTTTATGTACATTTCCTCTCATGTTTATGTATTGCATAACAGAGAAAATGTAAATAAACTTGGAAACTAAAAACCAATTCAACACAATAAGGCCAGAGCAAGTTAAAGACCCACTCGAGTATGTATATCCCCATGAGGTCACTTTTTCCTCTCGTTTGTTGTTGATGTAATTTTCTTGATCGTCTATGGAAACATTGTATAACTGGCTTTATCACTCCTGGGTTGAAGGTTATAAAACTGAGATTAGAAACCAGTCTCAAATCTCAAGCATCTGATTGGCTGAAATGGCGACTGGTCGCCATTTCAGCCAATCAGATGCTTGAGATTTGAGACTGGTTTCCATGCTCAGTTTTATAACCTTGGGCACTGTTTCTTTCTTCCAAAATTGGTATCTGTATATGGTTTCAAACCAATATGCGTTTTTTTTTTCATCTAAACATTTTTTTTCCAAATTAAAACAAGGTGCGTCTCAACCAGGCAGATGTTTCAACATGTTTAGTTGTTCAAAGTTCTTCAAATTATATCGACTCAACAGTCGTATAATTTCCTTTTGAAGATACTTAATTTTATAATACAATATTATTTGCAAAGCCACAGAGGCATATTTTTATAAATAGTTGTTGAACGTTTGGTTTCGTATAATAATAAAACAGATACAAATTTGAACGTAATATGCTTCAAACCTAATAAAGCAGAAACATTTGATTTTCTAATTGTGCTCTCCTATTGAGGTAATGTTTAATGTAGTAATGATACCAATTAATATCTTGCAAAAATAAATGCAATTTACTGAAATACCATTGAAGTATTTATTTAGTATCAACATGAATGTCACCGGAGATTCAATTATTATTTTGTAAAACTCTATTTTACTTCCACCGTCATGCAACCCAACCTTTAAAACCAAACAGCCTGACACGTAAATTGATGAAAATTGAAATATAATTCGTAATATTAATAATAAGTCAATATTTACCGAAATGATACCTCTATTGAAAGTTGTTTGATATATTATCTGTCCTAGGACCTTTTGGAAATGAACTTGTGTAATTGATTAAGTGAAATGAAGTGGAAATTGGAGTATTTAGATTTTCCCAGTTTAATTATAAGTTCTCAAAACTAAACTTTTGTTGAATGATTTATAGTTTTTAGTTATTAAATTATCATTTTTGATAAAGAATGAATTTAAATTGTTAGCACTTCATTTTGTTTCCACATCTTCTTAAGAAATAAGAATTCAAATATGCTAATAATTTTTTGTGTTGACGTTTTAGATATGATTTTCTATTGCACTGACTCAATACTTCTGGTGATGCGGCCATTTCGTTTCTTCATGGTCATTCAAGATCAGTTGTTTCGCGTAACGATAAATAAGGATATAGTATTTTAGTTAGATAAAATTTTTGTAAATGTTTGCTACTTATAATTAAACTTTATGATATTATTAAATCCCTTATAATTATTATTTTTCTAAGGAAAAATTGTAAATAAAAATTTGTGTAGTTTATCTTACAGTTTACATGAAAGAATCTCATGAATTTTCATACAATGACATCGTATCAAGAAGGCGATTAAATTGTACAGCAGCACTTTATACACAGTGTATGACCAATGTTCGGGATTTCGCCACAGGCTAGCCGAAGACTTTCTCCGCTGTCTGTCGTAGCACTTTAGATTGTCTGTTCTTTTAAAATAATCATATAGGCCTAAAATATTCTTTTCGGGTTTCACCTTAGAAATGTTTTCAGTAATAGTAAATAAGTTTCAAGACAAACAATCTAAGTATTGTAAAATCATTTCAGCAGAAATATACCAAAAGTAATTCGTTAAATTAACTATCTAATTTATTTCAGAATTGCTATCGTTAATAAAAAAACTTTGAATTTTTATTTAAACAATAGTTAACATAATATGTTTATGTATTATTATAGTCTGTTGATTTGTGTTTTTGTCGCTTGCCAGTGTCATTTATTTGGACATTTGTAATAATTCTAATAAAAATGAATGATAGTTTTGTGTCAGATGACTGTAATAATTCGATGCTTTATGTTCCACATATAATTAAATGCTTAATGTTTCACTATGTATTTAGATGCTTTATATATCCATATGTATTTAAATGCTTAATGTTTTTTGATGCTCTATGTTTCCATTTGTATTGAGATGCTTTATGTTTCCATTTGTGTTTAGAGGCTTTATGTAATATGTTTTGTATTTCCATATGTAATTTGATGCTTATATCCACCAGCGTTAGTAGCATTCAGTGCAGCTGTCGTAAGCTGTTAATCTTCTAAAATTTTAATTTCATAAGATTAAAACAACATGTAATGCAAATGTTATTTTTTTGTGCTTCGAATGACAAATAACGTTTTATTTTAACAGGTGTTGCATTATCTCACGAAACAAACAAGAGGGATATGTCCCTAAATCTTTTCTCAAAGTACTAAATATTACGTGATTCGAGAATGCATGCTGATAAAATATAAATTAGCATTTACTCGAAGTGTTTAATCCCTTTGCTATAAAAACTGTCACAAATGCAGGCAAATCTTACAAAATTTGTTATTGACCTGTATTGTATAAATAAACACCTGTAAATCCCAACATGACAACATTAAAATTAACACATTTATAAAATATTTGTCATTTCTGCATATTAAGTACATCTCTATATTGCTCAAAACGTTTGTTTAGTTTATTTTATTATTTTAAACAAGGTATCATTTCTATAATTTAGATAATAATTTTATATGCAACACAATCAAAATAAACGAATCAGTCTTAAAAGAAAATGTTTACATTATTAGAGAATTAGAGAATAAATACCTTGATCAAGATGCCTGTTATTTAAATCTCCAAGTGGATCAGCTTTCGAAGAAGGCAACTCAGATGTTCCACGAGGGCCACCGTATACATTCGAAGATATATCACCATTGGTAACCAGAGAACTGAGCGTGTTGAGATATCCCGCTGGATATTGTGGACCCTTCGACAGTGAGAGTTGTGCAAGTGTTAGAGGATCCAGAAGATGTGAATATCCCGATAAAGGATGAAGATACCGAAGCTGCTGAAGTCCAAAGTTGAATCGTTGCTGCTGTAGGAATCCCATTGGATTTGCCATTTTTTCAGATGTATTAATTGACTTCAGTATTTTTCTCTTTTAGGTATGCTTCAGTTGTCGGATTCAGAGTCTCTCTCATTTCACTTTGGATTTGCCTTTTTTTAGATCTATTAATTAAGCTCAGTATTTTTGTTTTCTTTTAAGTATGCATCAATCGTCGGATTCAGAGTTTCTCTCATTTCACTTTGATTTCGTAAACATAACAGTTATTTATATTACTTATATTTTCCTTATCAAAAAGAATGTCCAAGTACGAGATTTATTTAATTTTATCAACAAAAACAACATAAACGTCGACAGAACAATTTTCCAAATGTATTTTTCTCTCAGTAAATGTAATTTTAACAAGATGTAATGCACCATAACGTGCTCTCAGTGTTTGTGATGATTTCAACTGAATAAACATGTATTAGAACTCTATTATCCATATCAAATAAGTCGTCATTAAACCAAACAACCATATTAGTTATTTAGTTATTATTTGCATTGAGAAGGAGTTGTAGAAATTGACAGTTGCCAGTTTGAGCTACACAAAAGGAAAAATTCGATACCAGAATATTCATTCAAACAAAATTGACAATAATCACGCCGCGACCAATCGCGTATCAGACTTTCTCACAAGGGCATACCTCCTCTTTGTTCAGATCAAACTAAGGGCTTTTAAAACATGTGTTACCAGTCATTGTATTAAATTTGGGAAATAATGAATGTAGTTTCAAAATACTATTATATTTGTATAATTATATTAACAGGCGGGATGTCATATCAACTTACCTAAAAAAGCGCGATCGGAGCAAAGTCATTTGTGAATATAATTGTCTATTAAAATGAAATGGAATAGGCAATATTAAAATGCCTGATTATTGGTTCGAAAACTGAAAAAAAACACAGATGCAGAAACAATAAAACATAAGAGCCGGGGCTATGCGCTGTGGGTAGAAATTTGCTTTTCCCTACTACCTATGAACTGACTATTTATTTCGTAATATGCTGGTTCACTGTGCAAAATTCCTAATTGATTATAACTTGTCTTGAATTCTTTTACTTCAAAACTAGAAATTTTAGAAAAGTGTGAGGTTGATGAACCTGGCTTAAATTCTCTCAGTGGCAAAATATTTGCCACTAACCGTACAAAGTCGGTGACCCCTCAGGTTCTTATTTACGTTAATTATTTGTGTGTTTTAATTGATTATAAGTCCATGCCACCTTTTCTTCCCTACTGTTATGCTGTGTTTTCTGAGTGTGGCTTTTTCTGATATGCATATTTCTGTTCCATGAAATACAACTTAGCATCTTTTAAAGTAATATACAATTTCCCTTAGTTAGAAAGATGCAGTATCCCAAACAACACTGCCCTTATTCATACAAACCACAACTATTAACGACGCGTTATAAGAAAAAAAATGATATTGCCTATACCTGGGAGCGAATCCGCACCGTCACGGCGACAGCGCCTAGCCCTGCAATTTCGACGACGCAACCAACTGAGCTAACCGGGACAACCCCCAAAAAGGTTGATCGGATAGCCCTTTATATACGTAGTCATCACTGCACGACATCGGTAACGGGTTATTTTTACTGATAACAGTACTGACTATATGTACGGGGAGACTTTTTACGGCCGCCACACTGCACAAATAGCGCTACTGTGAATGGTAGGGAATGGTAGGGAAACATTGTTTCGTACAGCTTACTTAGTTTAACCAATATTCAAGTTCAACATAAACATCCATATGGACAAAAGTCAAAAGAAAGCCTAACACTAAAACAATAAACGTTTTGATTATCGATGTATATTTCGTTGTATTATCTCTTACGTTAATTTTTCAGACACTGTTGGGATGGTTGTTATCGACTTAGAGCTTTAAATTGATTTGCCATGGTATTTGAGAAACGTTAACTTACTCAGTGACCAGTGAACAACAACTACAACTAAGATACAAGACCATACTCAAATCTCACGAATCTAATTGGCTGCAATGGAATCTAGATACAGATTTGAGGCTGCTCTCCATCTCAGCCAATCAGACGCTTGAGATCTCAGACTGATATCCAGTTTTAGTCATATGATCTTTTGGTAGTTTGGTTTCAGTTAGGAATTTTGTTGTGTTGATTACAGAAAATCAATACAATACGAACTGGCAGAAAATCTCGGAGACCAGCTGAACTGTTCAGTCTGTTCTGAGTATAGCTCCAGATGTCGAGAGCACCATCATACTGGAGCCGCACGTTCGGAACTCTATCCGGTAGTTAAACCAACCGCGGGTTAATTTTTCAAACTAAATATGAGCAATTGTTTGAAGAATTTGTGCGCGTTTTGACATCACCTGACCTTCGTTTTATGATTTATAAAATCGTGTAACAGAAGCCGGAAGAAATGTCGTATAAATTGATAAACAAACTAACGTAGTCAAAAGTTTACATTCCGGCTTTGCTAAATCTACGGATAACGTTACCTACAATATCTCCCAGTAATAAAAAAATATTATTCGCAAATCTCAGTCATTTATTGTTATTTACTTGAAGGGTGGGACTTTAGTTTTGATTAACAGATTCGAAACCCGAAAATCGCGGTAGTAAATTTTATAAATATTAGAGACGGAGAACCTGCTTAAAAACAAGAAGTGTAGATTTTTGTAAGTTCCACAGTAATGTAATGTAATTCAACGCGCATGTTTGTTTCATTGTATCTATGTTAAAGTTAACTATTATATAAGATTGGTAAGATGTACATTTGCTTGTTTTATTTCAATTGAAGAGAAAATAATTTTAATCAAAATGACAACAAGCAGGTACACGATTCATTTCACATTCAAAACGAGGTATAAATAGCTTGCACAATGACAAAAGGTGGCACGTGTATATTACAAATGCATGTAGCCACACTCAGAAACCACAGCTTCTTCGTAAAGCCAAAAATGTAGAGTTTATAAAATGATAAATTTCAAATATATTGGCAGCATGGACAGTATTGTGCGGTTTCATTACTGCCCATGAACAAGCTCAATCAAAGCGAGCCTGAAATAGTTTGATATTTGTTGGGGTTTTTTCGGAGGCTTTCATGGTTCCTTTTCGTCTGTTTACAAAACGCAGATTTCCAAATCAAATTGTGTAGCTTACACCCTACGCCTCCAATTTACTATTTGTTCAATTTAAAAATACTTCACATATAATAATAAAATATAATAAATTAAAGATTTTTTTTCAACAACACGCACAACCAGAGAAAGCAAATTTGCTTTCAGCAAAGCTCAGTATCTTGGAAAACAGTTAATTGTTAAAGATATCATTTATGGACAACGAATTGTTATTTTCCGGGATTACTTATTTCATGCCTTCTCACCCCCACCTCACTCCGTTCTCATCAATCGCCTATTCCGACCCTCCCCATCCAATCATATTTTATCCTTTCGTTTTAAACATAACGCTCATATTGTTATTGGAACATTAGACGAAAAGCTTTTTTAGGTCTTCAAAGCTTTTTTACTTCAGTATAATTTAACCGAAAAAAAACAACAACATAATTTAAAATCTGTTTAAACTAAAAAAAATCAGACTAAAACAGCAAAAACGTATCTCTTAAAATGCGATAAACCATAAATATCATTAGACGAAAAACTGTTTTTCTTTGAAAAATGAAGGATGGATACGACGGTCTCGATTCATTTACCAAAACTATTAAAGGATTAAAGGTAAAAATTACGCCGATATGATGAATTACCTGGGACAATTAGATGTTGAAGAGACTTAAGGTGAAGAGGGCAATTAAATCATGATTGATCTAATTTTATTTAATATTAATTTTTAACACACATTATATAAATCTTGTAAATTACTAGCAAAAAAGCTTACTTTGACGCCAAAGTGACAGCTCTGAAAGAATTTTAGAACATATGCACATCAATTTATTTGATATGATTCAATTTTGTCGCACTTAAAACTGAAATAAATCAATTTGTATTAAACTTCAAACTGCATAAACTGAGAACCAGAAAGCCGTCTGAATAGAAGACATTACAAGTCAGTCAATGAGTACCATAGCGCATAAAATAGTAGACATAAGGTATGCAGTAGAATTTTAATTATGAATTGAACTTTTTTCCTCTGCACTTAATCGATGTATTAACTGTTAGAACCTTTTTTATGTTAAAATGTTGTTTATGTTAAAATTGGATGTTAACATTCTTCAGAACAAATTGTGTTAAAATTGGATACCAAAATTATGAACAAAAAAGAAAACATAGCTCTTATCAATTACATCCGTTAAAGGTTGTTGAGGACGATATGTTTGCTTAAATCCTTAAACTTTTTCGTTTCACTAATTCGGCAAGTTTTTGTTTTGGTATTTTGGTAGTTTCAATATCCCAGCCAATGTAGCTTGTGGTATTGTTCAATCACCACAAGAATACCTCATTCCTTTTTAATTTTTATCTTTGACGTTCTATGTAAATACGCAGGATATATGTTCTCAAATTTTTGTCAAAATTCTATTTTGTTAAGTTCCGCCCATTGTTTTCTCGTTTAGAGCAAATTCATTCTTTTACCTGTGACCATACGCTGCAGAACATTGAACGGTATTAATCTGAAAATACCGCATTGAATGATGCATATGCACCGTATTTTGCACGCTATCAATAAGGATAGATAAAAAGTGAACTGTTGATTAGTCTTTGCGTTTTGTGCTTTGGGAATAAAAAAATTAAAATACTGCTTCTTAATACAGTAAATACGAGTACACTTCCAAGAATTTTGGATTTGAAAGTAGATGAGATTAAACTTTGAAAGTCACCAAACACATCTATTTTGAAAAAAAACTACAGGCTTTTTTTGATAGAGCATGTTTTTAGAGAGTAACAGATTAAAATACATGTTATACTCCTCACCGCCTATCCCCGGGCTGGGGACCTCTAAATATCAACACTTATCAACTGTAAAAACTTTGATTCATAGAAGAATTTTAATTAGAATACAGGTTATTCAAATAATTCATATTAGTTGTTTTTAATCATGTGTTTCAGATTAAGATAATACGTATATCCCCGCAGGCACAGTGCTCCGATATTTGAACTTTACCCACCAAACGAAGTAATATTTTATTTAATGGAGTTTCCACCTTTGACAAAATTGTGGCACGTTCGTTGCCGAATAGAAATATTCACTGAACCTGTTTACTTTCCAAATTCGCGGTAATTAACACTTCAAAATTATAAAAGAAATAGATAGTGAAATCTTAATTTTAGCATGAATTTAATTACAAGTGACATGTTTTAAGAAAATCTGTTCAAATACACAATGACTCCCCAGATGGCTCTGGTATTAGCACCATTTCTCAAGTATTTGCATAACTACATGTAACAGCGGTAAGCGAGTTTTACCTGTTATTTTTAATTGTCGTCTGGAGTGCTGCAAGGCTTACCTTTCTTTTGTTTGCCGTTCTATAGGCAATAAATGTCAATCCTTTATCTGTTTATAATGAAAAATGGCAACAAGTTGTTTGAATTAATAATCGTCCAGTTTGGGGGTTATTTCAATGCAAGCAAATTATTGCATTCATATAAACTTCTGGATCGTGACAAGACTGTTTAAAGTTGTGGCTTAAGTGTAGCCTATGTGTAGCCTATGTGCACTGACATATTTGCATTGTCGATATAAAAAATTTCAAAATTTGGATCCTTACACTCAATTAATTAGCTCACTGTGTTTCAAATTTGATGATTCCACCGTTTTATTTACCTGTCTCCGTGGAATTTGTGTTTCCTGTTTCCTGTTTCCAGCAAAAGTTATTAACCATCTTTATCAAGTAATTCATTTGTAGTTTTGTTTATTGGTCTTTTTTGTTGTGTCCGTTCTTCATTTTAGAAATATAATACACGTTGATATATGATTTCAATGTAAACTCATCCCAATAAATATAGAAGAAATCCCGGTTATTACTGCTGTCATAAAAAAAACGCTCAGTTCCTGTAAGTCGCGATGCTACGTATCATAAGACGCTATTTTTGGCTCGAGTGAATTACCTTGTTTTTCTTTACTTAAGTTCTGTTAGACTCTTAGAAGAAAAATAAGTATTTAATGGATTTTCAACAGCGTCATATTAACGCGATTGCAAAATATATTCTTAGTCTTGACAATAGTTTCGACTTCATTCCTTTTAATCGCATAACTGAAGCAAGACCCTTGCACGATGGTTTTTTGGTTTCCTTAAATCTCTTTTGCTTAATTTTCTTTGCCCTATTCTATGTTTTTTTGCATTAGGTTATGTCGTATGTAAAGAAGTAAAGAAAAGAAAATTAAACCCTGCTTGAGTTTTGCGACATGCATATTTTATGCCATGTTGCTGTGCTGGAGGGACTCGACATATGACAAAAACATTTTGGTAAAATGCAAAAAAAATCTTTTAGCAAAAAGAAATAGAAATAAGGATTTCGTATAGATCTTTCATAATTATAGTATATGGTTACTATATTTGTTGGACAGATGCAAATCTCATCTCTGTGTATGTTGCCTGTGTATGTTGCCTAATGATAGTAATGAGTATACCTTACTAAGGACGTAAATTTTGTTTGCATTAAAATCAAGGTGGTATACTTGCCCCTTAGTTGCCAGGTTTAACGATCATCAGCATTGTTAGGCCTTATTGGTGTCATTTGATGGTAGTAAAATTGACCGCTAGAAGCACTCAAGTCTTGTTATAAATGACCGGTGTGTATCCATATACTTCAATCATCCGATGACACTTGAAGAAGTGGGTGGGGAAATGAGAACCGTTACAAATTAACTATCAATGAGTATAAATTGACTTTACTATCATGAATATTGCGTTCTAAATTATAAATATCACTCTGCTAATGAGATGTCAGAAGGATGGTCATAAATTAAATAAGTCTCATGTCGTTTTGTAAAATTTATGGCAAAATTTGCAGGAGTTCATGTGGTGGCTTATGAACCGAACAAATGGTGTTACAGTGTTGAAATTACATGCACGAATGAGTTATTAGGACACTTCAATGTTGAATGCCAATGGACGCATCTTTTCGTTTAAATATGGCACTTTATGACATATTGGTTAGTTCAAATCCCAGCGATAATTGTAAAAGAGTGTTGATACACAAAACGTTGAAGTTTTATTTTAGTTGCTTTATTGTTGGCTATGTCACTTTTCTAGTACTTTAGATTTGGTCATGGTTGTATCTTCTACCGTTTCGTATTGCGTTTTCTCAGATACATTTTGTAGTGTTGTATTATGGTTATGGATCTCATAGTCTATACATTTTGTTTTTATTCAGTGCATTTACAATGATTATTTTCGAAATTTTTATCTATCGTAATTTATCAAATTCTTAAAACAATTGATGCTAAGTTGTCAGTTAATTATAGATTATAATAGATTTTGATTATACGCATCTACCTTCATGTATGGTATCAATAATTCAGTTGATATTATTTAGTTTTTTTACCTAGTAGACAGTCTCCCTAGTTTCACTTAGCCATCTCAATATCTCATAATGTTGGTTTTACTAAATAATAACCATGCTGTAATGTTTCAAAATAATTAAGCTTTTAATTTATCTAATTGAAAGATCAGATAAGATTAGCTGGAGAGAAAAATAATTATACGCCTTTCCAATAATTCGGTGAATTTTTCGGTTACCTCCCCTATTCAGTCACGTGACTACTATACAGGAAAACAGCCTGTGTTCTATCCACGGATAAATTGAGTGTCGTTTCCGGCTTAGCGTGTCTTATCAACTACTGACATGCCGGCTGCGATTGATTTTGAAAGCGGCATGTCATAAAAATGCCAAATTGTCGCGCACAAGGGGTCCTCTGTCAATTACTAAGAAGAAGATATCACTGACCAAAAGAGATCGGTTTACTTTTTTATGTACCTCCACCTCCCAATTAATAAGTATATCGAAATCCTTAATTACTGAATCGGGTAGCAAAAGTATTTGATATAGCAGTTATATGAATTATTAATCCTTAATACGACAAGCAGAACCATAAGACATCAATTAGAAACTCATCTTAGCAGAACATTTTATAAATATTCAATCAAGCGATTGAGCGTTTACGCCAAAATGACAGAATTTCAAACCTTAGCAGTCTTAATGTTACTATAAATGTTCCCATCATTATTTGAAGCCGGCATCTCCATCTTTATTAGAAGCCAGCATCAGAATCCTTGAATTTTATTCTATGAATGATACTCTTACGTAAACGAACAATCAGATAACCTTATTGATCCTTCTTAATTTCAAGACAGAATCAATCGTACCGTATTTTTGCTTGTGAAGTATACGTGACGCTTTCAAAAATTCAAAATTATTTGTTCGTTGAACATTAACGGTACGATGAATTCAAGTAATAGATGAGTACAAGTATAACGTACAGATACTGTAACCGAATGTTGACATGTCACGATTTCCGGAGTATAGTACATGACCAGTCTTAGCAATTTGAGAATTTCTTACCAGTTAAATATAATTTTAAGTATAAAATACATAAAGATGATAATGATGTATAGAAATTCGTAACATTAATACTCACGTTTATCCGAATCGCGTTTTATACTGCCCACAATCAACAAGAATGGTACATGTTCTTACAATATTAAAAATGCAAATATCTAACAAACAGTGAAAATAAAAATGTCTGACCAGAATAACAGACCAGTAACTTATTTTCGACCGGCGGCGACGATTACACCCCTGAAATTTAATGGATTATGTTAGGCCTTACGTGCTTAAGCCATAGTCCGATAGTTCAGCTTTCCTGTGAAGCCTCGATTTGGGTTGATATCTGGTCACGGGCAGTAACTCGTACAGGACTGCGAAACTGTTTATTGGAAAGGCGTATATTTCATGCCTTTATGATCTTTTAATGTTGAGATCAACTTAAAAGTTAGATTCACTTTAATCTTAAGAGCTCGTCAATTTCTTTAAATGATATTGCAGTACTGTTGTACACTCTTTTCTCTTGGAAAGATCGTTTGACAGTTCCTACGACTACTTTTAATCGATGTTTTGTATGTTTTTTGCATGCAATAGTGTCGGGTATATGATAGGAATGGAGTTATTTATTAAGAGAATATAAGGCTGATGTACCATTAAATTTGGTTTAGACCTCCAGAGTGTGTTGCCATGTAACATTATAAGGGGGTTACCCTGCAGATTCGCTTATTGGTTATTGCTCGTGGTGTCTTACAATTTTAATTGCTCATAATATCCGACTTTTGGCAACCAATATATTTTGTGAATTTTGATTATCCTTTATGGTTATTTAGAATTTTAATTACTTAACTAAATTATTATTCATTGACATTTGAGCTTTGTTTTCTATGTTATTATGCATTATGTTTCATTTCAGTTTTCCTTTATTCATCTGTTGTATGTATATATTGTCAATGTATATAATAGAGGAACACAGGGAAGATTGGGCTCTGTCCCAACTGTGTCTCTTCTTTAAATAAAATTATTATTATTATTATTATTATTATTATTATTATTATTATATCCTATCTTCCTCTTTCGTCAACCAGTATGCTTTCTGAATATTGATTATCCTGTTAAAAGTAATAAAGTAAATGTGAAAATACGATAACAAAAAGGGATTTACACTAATGTATTTAAAAGTGCCTTAATTTTGCTTTAAACGTCCATCTATTTAAACCCTAGAAATTTAACAAAGGGAAATAATCGAAACAAAATCCGTACTCAGTGTGCCTGTCAGAGTGGTGGTTTACACTCGTTTATCATTTCTACAAATAAATACATTTACGCAAAAATGTCGAAATGTTTTATAAAGAATATTTATTTTAAAGTGAAAACAGCATTCCTTCGTGATATAAAAATCATTTATCTTTCACTTCTGAACCGTCTTCTCACAGGAACTGAATGGGATGTTTAATCCAGCGTTGAAATTTTGTTGCAGACATTAATTATATGCTACAAACAGTTGATCTGACCGAACATGAAAAGTTAAATTTAGAAATAGTTGACAAACGATTTAATTGTATAAAATATAAAAGTAAAGTAAGGCATTCAACGAATGAAGTTAGAGAGGAAAAAAACTTTAATATTTATAAATAGCATTAAGACTTTATTTATGTCTTTATGAACACAGTTCCGTCCAATAAACGATAACTGACAACTTATTATAGAAAGTGCCAAGCTTTGTATTAATATCGCATTCAATAAAATTTGAAGAAAAATAAACCAGACTATTTTTTATTCATTTATCATTGCGTTACATAAATTTTAATATTGATTGTATTCGGTGGTAATTTTTCAAAACCTCAAGAAATGCATGCTTTAGCCGTCTGATTAGGAATCACACTGGTCGCTTTTTGATTCATTAGGTTATTTCTGATCAAGAAGCGAACAGTGATGATCTTGGACTGATCGGTATTTATACTATTCGCACCTGTGATAAACTTCGTATACGTATTTAGAGTAAAGGATCATCCACATCTGCCTAGTACGTCATGAACAGTCTTAAATCAGACTCATACTTAGATGAAACTTTCTATTAATCATCACGCAGGTAGTCAAATTATTAATATGTTTTACATGCATTGCCTCAACGTAATAAATCCAGGGATTTTCTTTTATTTTTGGTCATGTTGGGTTTGACAGTACTTGTAGTATTCAACACTTACATATTTAAACATGTCTGAAGTTGACTTCGTCTTTTTATCTTGGTGGATTTTAACGACCGTAATAAATGTTTGTTCGGGTAAGTTAAAAAGTTTTCGGTAAAAATGTATGTAAAGATCTAAATTAAATATATACATGTTTCAGTTATTTTATTGGTTTCTTCGTTTGCATTTTGCAGTTTAATCACTAATTGCCAGACTGCTCTCATTTTGCAAAGATTGTCTTATGTTGGTGTTTACAAAATTATCTGCCGTCTTTCTAAACTGAACATATATTTCAAAAGCTGACAATGTTATTTCAGAATCTCTAAACATGGAACATCAAAATGTACTGTTGTTGTTGTTTGTTGTTTTTTTTTTTCAGAAAATCAATGTCAACATTTTAATTGTGTAACCAATGTCAACGTTGCCATTTAAATTAAGATAACGATAAATAACAATGTCAAAATTGAAATATTAAAATAAATGTCAAAATTGCCCTTCAATGACACCCGACTATAAATGTCAACGTCAAAAGTTGAATTATATAGCCATTTTCAAAATTGCCATTCTAATTTAGCTCACAGTGAAAATCACATTTAAAATTTGAATTTTATATCTACTGTTAACAATGAAATTTTATGTCAGCTGACGATGAAAATTAATGTCAATAGTTGAATTTAACAACCAATGTAAAATTTCCAATTAATGTCAACTGAAGACAAAGATTTATGTCAACATTTGAATTTTATAACAAATGTCGAAATTGTAATTCAATGTCAGCTGACGATGAAAATCAATGCCAAAATATAATTTGAATAGTACAACCTATGTCAAAATCGTCACTTAATTTCAGCTGGCGATAAATATCAATGTCAAAATTAGAATTTTAAAACCAATGTCTAAATTGCCATTTATTATCAGCTTGATCAATGTCAAAAATTAAAAAAAAATAAACCGATGTTGAACTTGTCATTCAACGTTATCTGATGATGAAAAGCAATGTCAGAATTGGAATGATTTTAAAACCAATGTCAAAATTGTTATTCAACGTCATCAGAGGGTGAAAATCATTGTCAAAATTTGAATTATATAACCAATGTCAAAATAGCAATTTTAAAATAAGCTGACTATCAAATCAATGTCAGAGTCAACAAGGTTTATTAGCACATGTGTCAATGGTTAAATGTTGAATGTTGAATTTAGTTTCAACACTATATTTTGCTATTGCTCTCATGTAACAACTTTTACTGGAATATTATTAATAACTAGACACTAAAGTGACAGTCAAATAAATTTCAATATGATACATAGGCAAACCGTGTTAGAATTTGATACCGATATGTTTTTTGTGGAGTTTTAGTCGTTGGAAATAAAAACATTAACAATTCTCATATATGGTATATTTTTTGTTTCTGTAAACGTATCATTAGTGATGGCATCAGCTATCTGCTTAATTGATTTAGGCTACTAATGAATAAAGCGATTACCTCAAATATTAATTTTTTTGTACTGTTTACACTTAATATATTGCATGTGTTTTCAGTGAAAGGTTCTAAGCAGACGTATTTGTTGTTGTTTTGTCTCTTTTTAAGTTAGTAAATAAATTATATGAAGCGACGAAAGCGTGACTTTGATAATTGTTTTGCAGGTACGATAAATTATGCCTATACCTAACAAGGGAATAAAAACTATATGCGCTTACTCATTGAAATATTTGCACGAATAGCACATTTTTAGCTTTTGATTTTGTTGTTGCGAATTCTTCATGGTATACACATAAAAATAAGTTAATTTAAGCATTTCGCCCATATTGCTCAACATTTTAAAATAAGTAATATAGAACAATATTGACACTATTTTATTAGACTGAATTATCAAAATCATATTAATTTTGAATATTTAAAAAGATTTACTCACCTATTGACCTTTATAAATTATTTTTTTCTATTGTTACAAAATATGTGGCTGAAATTGCTTATTTCAAGGGTCAAGTATTTGTCTTAATTCTTGATATGTTTTATATATTGTTATATGGTATTGTAATGTCTAATGATTGAATGCAAAAAATAAATCTAAATCTAAAAAATTTTCAAATACATATATATTTTCTTTTTTTCACAAAACAAGAACAAACAAGACGTATAGTAACATAAAGTAACAGATTTCAAAAACCGTTTCTTTCTCACTATAGAAACATAGCCCCGTTCTACCTTTACAATGTTCTACGGTTTTTGTTTGCAGTACTTATTTTCATCAGTATACAATGTTTGGTCTAGATGAGATAGTTGTTGGGAAAACCTAGGCATTTCATTTGTATTAAATCATGTGTGTCTTTTTAATATTTATTGCACCACTAGAAAATGTCATTATGTATAAATGCCTTAACTGTAATTTTTGACATTTTACATATATTATTTTCGTTAGAATGCTTTAACAGTTTGCACATATTTAGATAAGAACAACTTTATGAGACATATTTAGATAAGAACAACTTTATGAGAAAGTCCGCAAACACAACCAGGCTCGCGTCCTCGGAATGCTTTTTAGTGCCCCTGCCATCCAGCTGTCAGCCAACCATCCATATTCAATAAGTACATTAAACCAGTGCTGTTCTATATAAAAGTTAAATAACTTGTTTAAAAAAGGACAATACCAAATACCTAAGTAAGCTGCAATATTTTTATTATTTGTAATGCTGGATGGTTTTCAAAGTTCCCTTATCATTTATTTAAATATCACAGCAGCAGATAAAAATTACAAAGACTTAAATTATGCTCAACATATTCTTATATAATATTAAGAATATATAAATACAAACAACTAGATATAAACGATTAACACTACAATGTAAAATTTTTAAAGCGGTTCAAACCAGGGAAACGTTCTTACGCTATTTAAATTGCGTACAAAAAACGGTAAGTGTGGTCATGCACGTCTTACAAAACTTTTTAGTTCTACGACCACCTTTTTGCAAATTTAAGTCTTTTTTTTTCTTTTCACTATTTGAAAAATGGAAGGTGGTAATATATGTAACTGTATTTACTAGAGAATCAACATTAAAATGATTTCCTAAAACAATAATTCATTAAACGCGTGCAATAAGGATAAAATGGGATAAAATGATTGAATAGAACATTTTGTTCCTCTTTTACATAAAAACAACTAAGTGCCAAAAGGCACTCATAAATTTGATTTGAGAACTGTTTTCGAATATGCGTGCATACATTGTTTTTCTTAAAGGTTTGATTTCTGATGATTTGGGTTTGATAAATTTACATATTAGATACAATTTATATTACAGTCCGTATATCAAATGTTATAAAAATAACTCGAGTCATCCTAACTTTATTAGAACAAACGGCATAAGGACTTCTAACAAGTGTAAAGTAACGTTGAGTAATAAGTGAGTTTATGGGATGAGAACTTTAATTTATTAAAAATTATACACAACGCAAGATAACTTAATATGTGATAATTACAAACCTCGATGGCATGAAAACACAGAAAGGCATTAATACATGTATGTTCCTTATAAAAAGGGATATCATACACATTCAATTTCAGTAGTGGCTATATTTGTCGTGGGGAAAGTACAAAGTATTAAGTTAAAAATTTACGCTGAGTTTGTTTTCGATTTTTTGTCAAATCACTGATGAATCGTTTCTTTTATTTTTGTCTTTCAAGCACAAGCACAATCCATCTGTGGTCCTAACCAATGGCAGTGTTCAGATAAAAGCTGTATCTTTCTGATAAAGCGGTGTGATAACTTTCCAGACTGTCCCGATGTTTCTGACGAAAAAGGATGTCCTGTTGGTAAGTTTTTTCAAGCATCTCCATTGATGGTATATTATCGGAAATTGAATCGTGTTTACCCGAAATTGTAACCTGATAAAAATAGCCTTCCTTTATAATTGGCCATTTGATTGGTTGGCTTATTGCTTTCAACATGTCAACTGCTATATCATGCTTACGTTAAATAAATATTGAGTTCAGATATAAACTTTTTAGTGTGTGATAGATAACTGCAGCCTTATTACTCTGAACTAAGAGTGAAAAGTAATTATTTCCAAAACCCCCAATATCTTATTTACCATATATTTGGTAAGCAATAAGTTTTGTTTAATTCTGAGAAAATATTTATTCCAAAGACCTATATATTACAAAGACCTATATATTACACAGATTCGAATCTCTTTATAACTGATATAGTTAATCTCGTTTTGATACGAGGACTGAACGAGATTCTCGTCACGTGACAAAGCGTTATTTTCAAATTATATAATCCGCCATCTTGAAGCCGATTCGATAGGCGATAATTACATACTGACTGGATTTTAATCATGTTTACATCATTTTTAATCGATCTTCATGTTGTAATGTTATTTTGATACTTCTTGAACACATTAATCAAATTATCACATCTTTTTAAGGCCCTTGTAAGGTATGATATGATCGGCATTTCACAATGTAAGTTTGCTTTCTGCTGACCAATGCACTTTGAACGGTGTGGTGCAATTTTAGTGATTTTGATAGTTATATCAATAAATAAATAGTAAACCTTAGTTTCAGGATGAGGAATATGCATCTTTCTTTAAATTAATGCAAGTCAAATGGTATTTACCATTCATTAAAAAAGTTTTTAAAAAAGTTTTAAACATAGGCAAAATTGACGAAGGCTTTCGGTATCAAATATGGCGATCATGTGATTCGAGATAACGTAGGCCGCGTGCATAGGCGAGAAAATGCGATGATGCATATCTGATTATATATATATATATATAGGTATGTGTTTATTCTTTTAAATGTCCGCATTCAGAGATGAACTTACCCGGCCACCGAAGAAAAAATATACCTTGCGTGGGAAAAATAAAACTTCTATAGCTTGTCATGAATACAGAGTTTTTAAATGTAACGTTTGAGCATATTCTCTGGTTCTTAATGTTTCGTTTGGATATAGATTCATTTCAACTTAAATTAATGATAGAAAAAATGATGTCAGTTTTAAAATTAATGACTTCTTTTTTTTATTTTTACACGTTTGATGTCCCATGGGGTGATGCCTTCGTTTCACAGTTTGTAACGTTTTAGAGCCTATAGTCATTTCTATAAACGCAATGTCTCTATATCATATAAACTTTTGAAGAGAGGTTTAAGAAATAATTTATAGTAAGTTATAAGAGCATACCCAGATTTAGTCCAAACGTACCACTGCAGTCAGTTGTAGCGACATGCTTACTTGGTCAGCATGGGCAAAAATGGTCAGCTGCACAGTATACTGTAAAGATATTGCCTCTAATGGGCAGCGAGCCCGTACCGTCACGGCGACAGCGTCTAGCCATGCAATTCAGACAACGCGTCCGACTAAGCTAGCCGGGACAACCCCATAAAAAGTTTGATCGGATAGCCCTGAAAACGTTATCATCACTGCATGATATCGGTAACGGATTATATTGCTGATAACAGAAATGCCTATGAGTTCGTATTAATTTAGAACAATTTGCCACTGACCGCTCCAAGGCGTTCATCTCTCATGTTATCTTTTTCGTTAATTGCTTGTGATGTCTTGTGTGAAATTGATCATTGTGTAAAACCATGCTATCTTTTGGCAGTGTGGAAGCTGTTTTCTGACTGTGACTATTCCTGATATGCAGTGTTTCACGATTTGTTTTATCTAACTTATACTGGAGTTATTTGTTTTATTATTTTTTATTATTCACAGACTTGAAGCCAAATACTTCAGCTGCACGTCCGTCAACTCAGCAAACACCATCATCAGAAATAAATACAGCCCAGCCATCCTGGCTTGAGCCATGGGAAAGTGAAATGTCCGAGGGTGAAGTAACTTCAACAACTCTCCCAATCCTGGCGGCGACTCAAGTCATCGGGTCGCATACGTGGTTCCCACCTGGTTCAATAATGCGTGAAAATGTTCCTTCAATAGAAGTCCTCAAACCACGAACTGCAGCACCAAAACAACCGATGCCGTCTCCGGTGTATCAGTCGATAACTCAGAAACAAACAACAGCACCAAAACAGCCGACACCGTATCCGGTATTTCCGTCTATTACTCACAAACAAACAACTTCAGCACCAAAGCAGCTGACGCCGTCTCCGGTTTACCCGTCTATAACTCAGAAACAAACAACTGCTGCACCAAAACAGCCCACGCCGTCTCCGGTATACCCGTCTACAACTCAAAAACAAACAACTGCTGCAGCTAAACAGCCCACGCTGTCTCCAGTATACCCGTTCATAACTCAGAAACAAACAACTGCTGCACCAAAGCAACCGACTCCATATCCAGAATCCCCGAAGCTACCTCCATATCCTGTACAACCTATAATACCTCTGAAACAACCTATTGCTACAACACAAGAGCCGATGGCACCTAAAACGGAAATCATTTCTCGATATACATGGTTTCCACCTATCATTGTGACTACCGGAGCTCCACCAATACGTGTAACGACGCCTTCTGTGGTAGCACCACTTCAGACAATAGGACAGTCAATTGTACATCCAAAACAGCTGACACCAACTCCAGAACTGCCGACGATACCGATCAAACAGACCAGATTATGGACGCCTCAACCAGAAAGAACAACGACACCTCTTAAACAACAGATGGTTACACAAGAGCAGTTTAAGGCGACTCCAAGACAGCCTGTGACACAATCAGAACAACCAACAAAATCACTAAAACATCCTACGGATAAACAATTTTGGATACCGCCAGTCAAAAGAACGACGACTCCAGAGCCAGTTACAATGTCGGTTATGGCGGAAATACCAACTGAATCTTACGTTACAAATCCATTTGGGCTTGAAATTACAACAATGCGCAATCCATGTGTACAGGTGGATGATCCTTACGGTAAATGTTTTACTATTATCTTATCAATAACGATTTCTGGAAATATATATATTTAGACTGTTTAAAATTTTAAAGTCACCGATGGTTAAAGTTTCAAACAAGATATACAAATGTTTTAAGAAAATGTCAGAGCCGTATAATTTGGCTGTGTTTTCTGTATGAGGCTTTCCTGATATGCATATTTCACTTATTTCAAATATTACACTGATATGTTTGTAGAAAGTTGGAAATAGTATATTTGTTTGGATCTAGGGCTTTGGAGGACTTAAATGTGATAGAGCAGTTTGAAGCCTTTGTTTCTGAAGAACCATTTTTATATAGATTCAAAGCTTTTGTATGTTTCAACATGTATCTAATATATCTGCAGAGTTTTGCCGTAGGCGATACAGAGGATATTATCGGCATCCTGAAGATTGTAAAGAGTACGTTGTATGTGAATGGGGTTTCCTGCATGTCTGCGCATGTCCCGACATGACGCAATGGGACCAACAGACTCTTACTTGTACATGGCCAAAACCTTCAGAATGTATCACTGGAATTTATGATAAGCCATTTATTCCCAATAATCACAAAGATACTTCAAATCTCCATCCTCCGTCCATCAATATTTTGAACATAGTGAAGCCATTGTCAAATCGATTTACCACTGTGAAAGAGTCTACAACACGAACAACCACGGATGCAATACGGCCACTTGTCATGCACCGAACGCTTCCTGTGACTCCATCATGGCTGAAGGAATTGTCAGAAAGGAGATATCTGACACCAAAAGAACCGGAACCTCTTCCGTATCAAGGCTTGTTGACAAGATTCTTCAAACCAGAGAATTCCTCTCTTTCAGGACAGCCAAATAAATAAAATTAACGTTTATAGTTTGAGAAAGGACAATCTTTGATCATAGTCGCAGTACACACTGTTTCAGTAGAATAAAAGTCACCAAATAATGTTGTAACTCGATCTGGATTATTTAAAGGCGATTGCGGTATTTTCCGTTTCCACAAGAGTGTTAAGTTTACGCTTTCACCGTTTGGATGACACAGTCAAAATTGGCAACCTCAGGCGTTGAACAGAGTTATTCACAAGTTTTATTTATAAAAGAAAGTCTCCCATTTGCCACTAGATTATGCAATTTTAAAACAAAACAAAAAAACCCTAAAAGATACGAAAAGTATGCAAGCGGTGCTTATGTAAAATTAATAAAAAAGTAAAATCGAAAACTACCAGTCTTCTTTAAAAATCATAAGGACACGATACTACGTACTGAAAAACCAAACATGGACATTATCTTAATACTTCGGCACTGTATACTGTCCAAATAGTGTCCTGTTCATGACTTTTAAGGCAAGAATGAGCAAGCAACTTCAGTAAAGATTACGGTATTTCACCAGTGTTAAATTGAAATATCTCCGGTATTTATTTAACAGAAGTTATCAATTACGTATGGGGTTCGGGTGTGACAATCCGACCTTCGGGATACTGTTTGGACGTTAATTTGGTACTACTCGGTAGAGCCACGTTACCGCCCAAAACTTTTCCCACCGACCGGATTCCGAACCTCGCACAAGTAAAAGATATGTTGTTTTTATTTCAACTGTTAGACCTTGAGCTGCCAATAGACCCCACTCCACCCCGCCCCCCCCCCCCCCTGAGGGAATTTTGAAGGGTATGTTTTTCTGAAAGCCTATACCATTCTACGCATTTTGAAATTTGTTTGCACTCTGGCGAGTGGGGCGTTTTTCCGTAACGCCTGTTTGAATATGTTACCTTTGAAAAAAGTTTGTGTAAGAATGAAATATTTGACAATTATAAAAGTTCTAAAATCAACCTTTTTTTCTACACCAGGAAGCTCTTATCTACATGACTAATGCAATAAAACATCTGTAACCTAAGGTATTGGTCTAAAATAGTGATTAAGTTATGTTACTTAACATAAAAACCTAGTAAAATAAGATTTATGAAACATTTCTTACGTGCAGTAGCAAGTAATTTGTGCTTATAAGTAAAATATAGTAAGATAATGAAATTCAATACAAATGTAATACAGTGACATATATTGGGACATAAGCCCGTAACGCTATATTGAAATATGTTACCGAAAGAAAAGAAAATGGGAAAACCGGCCATAATGTATAAGACCTTGAGCTGCCAATAGACCCCCTCCCCCCCCCCCCCTGGGGGAATTTCGAAGGATATGTTTTTCTGAAAGCCTATGCCATTCTTCGCCTTTTGCAATTTGTTTGCTTTCTGGCAAGTGGGGAGTTTTACCGTAACGCCTGTTTGAATATGTGACCTTTGAGAAAATTTTATGCTATGAAGAAATAATTGCCAATTATAAAAGTTCTGAAATAAACCTATTTTTTCTACACCAGGAAGATGTTTTTCTTTTAAATTTTTAATGCAATAAAACATCTGCAACCTAAGGTATAGGTCTATAAATAGTCATTAAGATATGTTACTTCACTTCAAAACCTAGTTTAAAAAGCTGTATGAAATATTTCTTACTTGCATTAGCAAGTAACTTCTGTTTTATTTGTTTAAATTATTTAATATATATTAGAATGCAGTATTTAAATGTAATAAAGTCACATTGAGACACACTTCTTAAAAAATTAATAAAAAAAATATTTAAAAAAATAAAAATAAATAACATATCATAAATCACCATTTTTAAATATGTTACCCAAAAGAACGTATTAAACAAGTTTAGTTACTGCACAATAGCGATATAAATTACATACCTTCTTCCATGATAAATTGCGACAATAATGTATTTTAAGAACCAACACACATCAGCCTGCACTTGTTTGTAGACATTTTAAGATGAATTTCTGTATTAAGTTACAATTATATCCTTAAGAAATAGTGATTCTGGTGATAAATTTAATCAATTGTTCTCAAAGAAAGGTGACTCAGAAATGATGAAATTCAAGTTAGTAATAAAAAGCTATTAAATTATTTGCGTTTGATAAGCTATTAGTGTGTTGTCAAGAATATTATGAGTAAATAAATGTGTTTTATTCATGATATCATATTGATTTTTTTATTATTTATTTTATTCAAGGACAAGCAATATACGTCTCAAAATTACCTGTAATTGATGCAAAGCGACTGTTATAACCATAAGTAAGATGAGGTAATATGACTGTTGCTTTGATAAAACAGTAAACAAATCAGTGCCAGTTTTGTTTTAATAAACCAGTATCTTAATCCAGTATATTGGTTAACAACCTTCCTGCACTTTATGTATCTTGTATTAAAATAGGTAATATATAAGAATTATGTTACAAAAGGAAATTAAGGTATTGATGCTGGTGTATTTTTAATTTAAATTTTTTAAACTTTAGAGGTTAATGATCTGTGTACTGCTCAATATGTCTTGAAATAAATGTGTATGTTGTAGATGGTCGTCCTTTTTTTAAATCTTTTTAAATTAACAATAAACCTATCAATATGGCTCAGTGACAACATTGTAGTACAGCTTACGTTTGCACTAATTATGGGCTGTTGCATCCAGTCTAAAGCTAAATCTAGATACTCTCGATTGAGAGAGACAAAATTAATATGTTCTAAAAAAATGTAGAAAAGAAAGAATAAACAAAATTAACAATATTTTATCATTTTATTGTTCTATTTATGTGTTTTGTCATCTTTTAATATGTTACCAATTTTTACTTTAAAAATCAGCAAAAATAATAAGAAAAGCAAGAAACTGCAAACAATTAGTTAACATTTTGATTAATATTTTTATATAATATTTTATTATGTTAAAGTTGATCTATAACAAATTTAAAAGCTACTTAATTTAAACTTTGCAAAAATGAGCCGATTTAATTATCTGATGTTAGAAATGTTTTTAAAAGTAGTTTTATTCATCTAAAATACTAAGGTTCAGTGTAGAATGTGTAAAACATTCAAAACAGCATGAGCATTATATAGCGAGTAAAAGAATTTTTACCTAAAACAATTATTATACATAAGTCAACGTTAACTTGTCTATTAGCTTACCAACACCTGCATTACACAGATTGTCTTTCAAATTCGGATGTTTCTCTTTAAAAGTTATTTGTCTTTAAAAAATAACATTCTACAAAGATCTTAAGGAATTCTTAACAAATTCTTAAGCTTTCTTTGAACAATGGAAAAAAAATAATGTTTTATTTAGGACAATTTATTTTTCATATTACACATGTTTTATTTACCAGTAACATCAGTTATTATTGCTCTAAAACACCCGAACTGGTGCTTTCAACTTTGTTTTAAGTAAACATAGTTTAAAGTTCATATTCATATTATGAATGACTCTACGGTAATCTAGATACAAACTTTAACACAGTTTAGATTTTTTTTTCTTTATTCTAAGTCATTTTTCTAAAAACATTAATTAAATAATTAGGTAACATATAATTAATTTTAATTAGTTTTATTTGTAACACTTTTCAAAGCAATACTTTTATCTCTTGTATTTTCACTTTTTTGGAAACAATTCTAAAAATTATTTTATTTTTTTGAATTTCAGTCTAATCATTTAATTCATAAATTAATTGTACTTTGTCAATATTGTAACTTCAGAATTGTATGTTACGGAGATTTGAGGGTTAAAATGGACAAGCTTAAACACTTTAACATTTTAACCACATAACATAACATAGTATACACTATAAACTACTTACCATTATTATTTTATAGTTTTATCCAAAATGATTGCATAGTTGTGATACAGTTTTGTAAATGTGTTCAGTTCTTTGTACAACAATATCAGTTTTAGAGAAAATACTTCATTCAATCAGTAATATTAGTTAAAAAAAAACGACTGTCAATGTAATTAGAAATCTACACAGGGCTAACAAACATCAGGACATTGCACAGAGCACAGATGATTAATTTCTTCAAATAGATATCAGCTAACACCATTAAAAACAAATAAAAACTAGAACTGCTTTTGGGAAAAGCACATGTCTCCCACAAAGGCATCATCTTTGATGATGCACAGGATAAAACTGGTGAAGTGAATATAAAGATGGCAATTTATTAAAAGGGCATACGGAAGTTCTGTGCAATATTAGTCATAAACAATGTCACAAATTTTTGGAGGATCAGGAAAAACATAAGTTTCAATTTCTGATGGGCCATAATCCTGAAGTGCCAGGGTCAATGTGGCTGGTTGTCAAACTTGTTGTCATTAACATTTTGATATATCAGTGAAGATGCACTGAAAAAAGACCATGAGAGTGAGTGTACAAGGCTATCAAGGCCAATTGTAAATAAATAAATGGGCCATAAGTCTTATGTGCCGGGGTCAAAGCGGCTGTTTTTTTATTACACAGATAATTATAGCATTTGGTGAACATCATATAATAAAAATAGCAGAAAATGAGACAAGAACCAAATCATGAGTATGGAACAGATATTGTAAAATGAAAACTTAAACAGTGTAAGAAATACCTTTATAGCTGCTTAGCACAGTACTTTCTCATAATGCAATGTAGGTAATGTCATGATAGCTATAGTATAGATGAACCAGGTTAGTGACATGTTTAAAAGGCTAATTTCGGATAAATCAAAGGGCCATAAATCTGATATGCCTGGTGCAAAGTGGCTGGTTTTCGAACTTGGCCAAGATATTAAGGCCACACACATTATCATAATGTTTATTGAAAATCAGTTGATGAATATTTCAGTTACATAGCAGACAAGGCTTAAACAGCCAATTTTGGATAATTCAAGGGCCATAAATCCGACATGACTGGGGCAATACGGCTGGTTATCGAACTTGGCCGAGATATTATGGCCACAAACATTTTCATAAAGTATGGTGAAGATCAGATGATAACTGTTCAAGTTACAGAGTGGACAAGCCTCAAACAACTTATTTTTGATAATTCAAGGGCCATAATTCTGAGATTCCTTGGGCAATATGGCTGGTTATCGAACTTGATCGAGATATTATGGCCACTAACATTTTGATGAAGTTTGGTGATGATCCGATGAAAACTGTTTGACTTAGAGAGCGGACAAGCCTTAAACAACTTATTTTTGATAATTCAAGGGCCATAATTCTGAGATTCCTTGGGCAATATGGCTGGTTATCGAACTTGATCGAGATATTATGGCCACTAACATTTTGATGAAGTTTGGTGATGATGCGATGAAAACTGTTTGACTTAGAGAGCGGACAAGTGTGACAGACAGACGGACAGACAGACGGACAGACAGGAGCAAATCAAAATCAAAATCCGAACAGAAACTCCTGACGATATGCACAACTAGGCTAGGTGACAAACATGCCTGTTAAGTTTCTATGAAATCCCCCAAGCGGTTTTGGAGATCAAGCATGGACAAGATTTCAATATGGAAGTTATATAGTAAAGAAAAGGGCCCATAACTCGGCCAAAACTAATCCAAGCGGAAACTCCTGACAATATGCACAACTACGCTTGGTGACAAACACTTCTGTGAAGTTTTAATGAAATTCCCCAAGCAGTTTTGGAGAAGAAGCATGGACAAGATTTCTATATAGAAGTTATAGTAAATTCAGAATGATGCCATTCGGGCTCACTAATGCACCTTTATAGTTTCAAAATGACTAAGGGCCATAATTCTGAGATTCCTTGGGCAATATGGCTGGTCATCGAACTTGATCGAGATAGTATGGCCACTAACATTTTGATGAAGTTTGGTGATGATCCGATGAAAACTGTTTGACTTAGAGAGCGGACAAGAGTGACAGTATGCCATTCGGTCTCACTAATGCACCTTTATAGTTTCAAAAATGACTAAGGGCCATAATTCTGAGATTCCTTGGGCAATATGGCTGGTTATCGAACTTGATCGAGATATTATGGCCACTAACATTTTGATGAAGTTTGGTGATGATCCGATGAAAACTGTTTGACTTAGAGAGCGGACAAGTGTGACAGACGGACGGACAGACAGACAGACAGACAGACAGACAGGAGCAAATCAAAATGTCTCCCACACCACTACGTGGTGGGAGACATAACAAGGAAATAAGCCTTATTTTAATGAGTAACATATGTTATGTATGTGACAAATTTGAAGTCATGCAAGTTTCAAGAACACTTACAGTTATCAAGCACAATTATTCAATTAAACACTATAGTTTTTACTTGTTCATCTCAAAACATGAATATTATGACTGAATTAGCAATAGGGTAACATATTAGATTATGGTAAAATTTTTACTTTTGCCAGTGTGATTTTCACGAAAAACACACTGCTTCATATTGCCTGATCACGCGGCTTTCAAAAACATGTATTATTGCCTAAATTTGCTTACAAACAAAAATCCTACAGGTAAGTTTCTGACTTAAATTTCATCTTTTTAGGGTTATGTGTGTGACATACTTAATATGTTAGGTTAGAGTAAAAATTTTGAAATGAAAACTACATCAATCAAAAGAGAATTCATCATCCTTATACAAAAATATAAGTTTTAAGAAATCATAACTGGAATAGAGCAGAATTAAAGGTTCAAAATCCATATATTTTTTCTACAAATTTTAGGGGTAACATATTAAAACCTCCGTGACACCCTTATGCCCCACTCGCCAGAATGCAAACAAGCTGCAAAATATCCGGGACATAAAAGGCTTTCAGAAAAATCATGTCTACAAAATTCCCTAAGGGGGGGAGCAAACATCGGTTCCACCGGCCTATGTTGTTTGGATGGATAAATCATATCGCACTAACATATATAAATATGTATAAGGAAACTTTTCTAAATTTAAAATTCCACCGTTGCCATTTACATGAGGAATGAGATTAGTATATTGCATATTCTTTTATGTGATTTCTCAAAGCAGTTGCTCATATAGGGGCGTCACGGGGAATAGGAACCTTGTGCAACTAAAATGTTTAACTAACATCTAATTAGTTAGAAGAAAATAATAGATAATTGTAAATTATTTCCAAATATAACTAAAATGTCAGGCAATTTGACAGAAGACACAGTTTATCCTGGCGTGCCACTTGTTATCAATTGCGGACTTTATTTTTGACTGCGCACGCAACATTTATACATTTGATTTTTCTAATCATTAACATTGGCGTTAAGTGGGATAAAGTGCATATTATGTGCATATAATGAACGCTAAAATGAATGAATTGCTTGAAGTTCGACACACATAGTATCAATTGCTCATGTTGATGATGATAACATGTATATTTTGTTAAACAGATAGTTTAATGTATTATGTCTTGTTAATGATCGTATATTCTGACGTATTCGTATATACTGATAATATTCTATCGGTTATTATTTTACTTTTTCACGCATCCTCCCGTCTGTTAGCACTTTTCAGTTGATAAGTTTTCTACAAAGATCAACAAAACAATGGCTCGGTGCATATTATAAAGCGTTTCTATTTCTCAAATTCTCAAATTAGCCTGCATTCATTAGAAGTTGTGTTGTACAACATAGTAAAATAGACTTATCAGGAACAGCACCATTAAGAATAACATAGCTTTCCTTCACACAGGGATTACCACATTGCAACGGTCAATTGCATAGCAATTTGCCGCGGGGTTTATAGAAGGATCTACTGTTCTACTGTGCACAAAACTCATACGTAGCCTTCAGAGTCCAAGGTTATAAAGCTGAGCATGGAAACCAGTCTCAAATCTTAAACATCTGATTGGCTGAAATGGCGACCGGTCGCCGTTTCAGCCAATCAGATCTTTGAGATTTGAGACTGGTTTCCAAACTCAGCTTTATAACCTTCAGTCCAGGTCTTCAAATAAATGATATTGCCCCTAGTGGGAAGCGAGCCCGTACCGTACGGCGACAGCGCCTAGGCATACAATTCCGATCAAGTTACCGACTGAGCTAGCTGTTGATTATTATTTACCTCAGATTGTTCAATTCAAATCGCTTTGATATAAACCCGTCCAGATTTTAGATAAAACTCAATCGCAGTGATCTCCCTTTAACTTACTGCTGATTCTGGATGTTTCGGGAAAAAGTAAAATACAAAACAACACTAAAGCTATTCTAAAATGCTAGCTGTTTACCGCTTAATAGGTGCATGGCGTATTGTGATCAGGAGAGATGTTCTGGTTTTGAAAGACTTTTGGTAAAGTATTCTATAATGAAAAATAGTCAAATATGCATACAGTAATTATTAGGAATAACAAAATTTGAAAATAGCCAAGAGAAAAACAAAATAAACATGCTCAAGTCGACAGATTAAAGCAGCGTATTGTACCGCACACCATTCACTACACACACAAAAACGACATTAAAAGGATAAAAATTAACACAACAACTGTCAATAAGAGGTCTGTGAAGTTGGCTCTACGCCCTACGTTCTACGTCCTCCATACAAATCTATTTCTACGTTCTCCATACAACAGTCCTACGTCCTACGTTCATTTCTACTGTCGAACCAGCCCTACGTCCTACATTCATTTCTACGGTCGAACCAGCCCTACGTCCTACGTTCATCCCTTCAGTCGACCCAGCCCAACGTCCTACATTCATTTCTACGGTCGACCCAGCTCTACGTCCTACGTTCATCCCTACAGTCGACCCAGCCCTATGTCCTACATTCATTTCTACGGTCGACCCAGCCCTACGTCCTACGTTCATCCCTACAGTCGACCCAGCCCTACGTCCTACATTTAACCCTTCGCTCGACCCAGTCCTACGTCCTACGTTCATCCCTACCGTCGATCCAGCCCTACGTCCTACGTTCATTTCTACAGTCGACCTACTGTTATGTCTTGCATTCATTTCTACGGTCGACCCAGTCCTACGTTCTACGTTCATCCCTACCGTCGATCCAGCCCTACGTCCTACGTTCATTTCTACAGTCGACCTACTGTTATGTCTTGCATTCATTTCTACGGTCGACCCAGTCCTACGTTCTACGTTCATCCCTACCGTCGACCCAGCCCTACGTCCTACGTTCATTTCTACAGTCGACCTACTGTTATGTCTTGCATTCATTTCTACGGTCGACCCAGTCCTACGTTCTACGTTCATCCCTACCGTCGATCCAGCCCTACGTCCTACGTTCATTTCTACAGTCGACCTACTGTTATGTCTTGCATTCATTTCTACGGTCGACCCAGTCCTACGTTCTACGTTCATCCCTACCGTCGACCCAGCCCTACGTCCTACGTTCATTTCTACAGTCGACCTACTGTTATGTCTTGCATTCATTTCTACGGTCGACCCAGTCCTACGTTCTACGTTCATCCCTACCGTCGATCCAGCCCTACGTCCTACGTTCATTTCTACAGTCGACCTACTGTTATGTCTTGCATTCATTTCTACGGTCGACCCAGTCCTACGTTCTACGTTCATCCCTACCGTCGACCCAGCCCTATGTCCTACGTTCATTTCTACAGTCGACCTACTGTTATGTCTTGCATTCATTTCTACGGTCGACCCAGTCCTACGTTCTACGTTCATCCCTACCGTCGATCCAGCCCTACGTCCTACGTTCATTTCTACAGTCGACCTACTGTTATGTCTTGCATTCATTTCTACGGTCGACCCAGTCCTACGTTCTACGTTCATCCCTACCGTCGACCCAGCCCTACGTCCTACGTTCATTTCTACAGTCGACCTACTGTTATGTCTTGCATTCATTTCTACGGTCGACCCAGTCCTACGTTCTACGTTCATCCCTACCGTCGATCCAGCCCTACGTCCTACGTTCATTTCTACAGTCGACCTACTGTTATGTCTTGCATTCATTTCTACGGTCGACCCAGTCCTACGTTCTACGTTCATCCCTACCGTCGACCCAGCCCTACGTCCTACGTTCATTTCTACAGTCGATCTACTGTTATGTCTTGCATTCATTTCTACGGTCGACCCAGTCCTACGTTCTACGTTCATCCCTACCGTCGATCCAGCCCTACGTCCTACGTTCATTTCTACAGTCGACCTACTGTTATGTCTTGCATTCATTTCTACGGTCGACCCAGTCCTACGTTCTACGTTCATCCCTACCGTCGACCCAGCCCTACGTCCTACGTTCATTTCTACAGTCGACCTACTGTTATGTCTTGCATTCATTTCTACGGTCGACCCAGTCCTACGTTCTACGTTCATCCCTACCGTCGACCCAGCCCTACGTCCTACGTTCATTTCTACAGTCGACCTACTGTTATGTCTTGCATTCATTTCTACGGTCGACCCAGTCCTACGTTCTACGTTCATCCCTACCGTCGACCCAGCCCTACGTCCTACGTTCATTTCTACAGTCGACCTACTGTTATGTCTTGCATTCATTTCTACGGTCGACCCAGTCCTACGTTCTACGTTCATCCCTACCGTCGATCCAGCCCTACGTCCTACGTTCATTTCTACAGTCGACCTACTGTTATGTCTTGCATTCATTTCTACGGTCGACCCAGTCCTACGTTCTACGTTCATCCCTACCGTCGACCCAGCCCTACGTCCTACGTTCATTTCTACAGTCGACCTACTGTTATGTCTTGCATTCATTTCTACGGTCGACCCAGTCCTACGTTCTACGTTCATCCCTACCGTCGATCCAGCCCTACGTCCTACGTTCATTTCTACAGTCGACCTACTGTTATGTCTTGCATTCATTTCTACGGTCGACCCAGTCCTACGTTCTACGTTCATCCCTACCGTCGACCCAGCCCTACGTCCTACGTTCATTTCTACAGTCGACCTACTGTTATGTCTTGCATTCATTTCTACGGTCGACCCAGTCCTACGTTCTACGTTCATCCCTACCGTCGACCCAGCCCTACGTCCTACGTTCATTTCTACAGTCGACCTACTGTTATGTCTTGCATTCATTTCTACGGTCGACCCAGTCCTACGTTCTACGTTCATCCCTACCGTCGACCCAGCCCTACGTCCTACGTTCATTTCTACAGTCGACCTACTGTTATGTCTTGCATTCATTTCTACGGTCGACCCAGTCCTACGTTCTACGTTCATCCCTACCGTCGACCCAGCCCTACGTCCTACGTTCATTTCTACAGTCGACCTACTGTTATGTCTTGCATTCATTTCTACGGTCGACCCAGTCCTACGTTCTACGTTCATCCCTACCGTCGATCCAGCCCTACGTCCTACGTTCATTTCTACAGTCGACCTACTGTTATGTCTTGCATTCATTTCTACGGTCGACCCAGTCCTACGTTCTACGTTCATCCCTACCGTCGATCCAGCCCTACGTCCTACGTTCATTTCTACAGTCGACCTACTGTTATGTCTTGCATTCATTTCTACGGTCGACCCAGTCCTACGTTCTACGTTCATCCCTACCGTCGATCCAGCCCTACGTCCTACGTTCATTTCTACAGTCGACCTACTGTTATGTCTTGCATTCATTTCTACGGTCGACCCAGTCCTACGTTCTACGTTCATCCCTACCGTCGACCCAGCCCTACGTCCTACGTTCATTTCTACAGTCGACCTACTGTTATGTCTTGCATTCATTTCTACGGTCGACCCAGTCCTACGTTCTACGTTCATCCCTACCGTCGATCCAGCCCTACGTCCTACGTTCATTTCTACAGTCGACCTACTGTTATGTCTTGCATTCATTTCTACGGTCGACCCAGTCCTACGTTCTACGTTCATCCCTACCGTCGACCCAGCCCTACGTCCTACGTTCATTTCTACAGTCGACCTACTGTTATGTCTTGCATTCATTTCTACGGTCGACCCAGTCCTACGTTCTACGTTCATCCCTACCGTCGATCCAGCCCTACGTCCTACGTTCATTTCTACAGTCGACCTACTGTTATGTCTTGCATTCATTTCTACGGTCGACCCAGTCCTACGTTCTACGTTCATCCCTACCGTCGACCCAGCCCTACGTCCTACGTTCATTTCTACAGTCGACCTACTGTTATGTCTTGCATTCATTTCTACGGTCGACCCAGTCCTACGTTCTACGTTCATCCCTACCGTCGATCCAGCCCTACGTCCTACGTTCATTTCTACAGTCGACCTACTGTTATGTCTTGCATTCATTTCTACGGTCGACCCAGTCCTACGTTCTACGTTCATCCCTACCGTCGATCCAGCCCTACGTCCTACGTTCATTTCTACAGTCGACCTACTGTTATGTCTTGCATTCATTTCTACGGTCGACCCAGTCCTACGTTCTACGTTCATCCCTACCGTCGATCCAGCCCTACGTCCTACGTTCATTTCTACAGTCGACCTACTGTTATGTCTTGCATTCATTTCTACGGTCGACCCAGTCCTACGTTCTACGTTCATCCCTACCGTCGATCCAGCCCTACGTCCTACGTTCATTTCTACAGTCGACCTACTGTTATGTCTTGCATTCATTTCTACGGTCGACCCAGTCCTACGTTCTACGTTCATCCCTACCGTCGACCCAGCCCTACGTCCTACGTTCATTTCTACAGTCGACCTACTGTTATGTCTTGCATTCATTTCTACGGTCGACCCAGTCCTACGTTCTACGTTCATCCCTACCGTCGACCCAGCCCTACGTCCTACGTTCATTTCTACAGTCGACCTACTGTTATGTCTTGCATTCATTTCTACGGTCGACCCAGTCCTACGTTCTACGTTCATCCCTACCGTCGACCCAGCCCTACGTCCTACGTTCATTTCTACAGTCGACCTACTGTTATGTCTTGCATTCATTTCTACGGTCGACCCAGTCCTACGTTCTACGTTCATCCCTACCGTCGATCCAGCCCTACGTCCTACGTTCATTTCTACAGTCGACCTACTGTTATGTCTTGCATTCATTTCTACGGTCGACCCAGTCCTACGTTCTACGTTCATCCCTACCGTCGATCCAGCCCTACGTCCTACGTTCATTTCTACAGTCGACCTACTGTTATGTCTTGCATTCATTTCTACGGTCGACCCAGTCCTACGTTCTACGTTCATCCCTACCGTCGATCCAGCCCTACGTCCTACGTTCATTTCTACAGTCGACCTACTGTTATGTCTTGCATTCATTTCTACGGTCGACCCAGTCCTACGTTCTACGTTCATCCCTACCGTCGACCCAGCCCTACGTCCTACGTTCATTTCTACAGTCGACCTACTGTTATGTCTTGCATTCATTTCTACGGTCGACCCAGTCCTACGTTCTACGTTCATCCCTACCGTCGATCCAGCCCTACGTCCTACGTTCATTTCTACAGTCGACCTACTGTTATGTCTTGCATTCATTTCTACGGTCGACCCAGTCCTACGTTCTACGTTCATCCCTACCGTCGACCCAGCCCTACGTCCTACGTTCATTTCTACAGTCGACCTACTGTTATGTCTTGCATTCATTTCTACGGTCGACCCAGTCCTACGTTCTACGTTCATCCCTACCGTCGATCCAGCCCTACGTCCTACGTTCATTTCTACAGTCGACCTACTGTTATGTCTTGCATTCATTCATTTCTACGGTCGACCCAGTCCTACGTTCTACGTTCATCCCTACCGTCGATCCAGCCCTACGTCCTACGTTCATTTCTACAGTCGACCTACTGTTATGTCTTGCATTCATTTCTACGGTCGACCCAGTCCTACGTTCTACGTTCATCCCTACCGTCGATCCAGCCCTACGTCCTACGTTCATTTCTACAGTCGACCTACTGTTATGTCTTGCATTCATTTCTACGGTCGACCCAGTCCTACGTTCTACGTTCATCCCTACCGTCGACCCAGCCCTACGTCCTACGTTCATTTCTACAGTCGACCTACTGTTATGTCTTGCATTCATTTCTACGGTCGACCCAGTCCTACGTTCTACGTTCATCCCTACCGTCGATCCAGCCCTACGTCCTACGTTCATTTCTACAGTCGACCTACTGTTATGTCTTGCATTCATTTCTACGGTCGACCCAGTCCTACGTTCTACGTTCATCCCTACCGTCGACCCAGCCCTACGTCCTACGTTCATTTCTACAGTCGACCTACTGTTATGTCTTGCATTCATTTCTACGGCCGACCCAGTCCTACGTTCTACGTTCATCCCTACCGTCGATCCAGCCCTACGTCCTACGTTCATTTCTACAGTCGACCTACTGTTATGTCTTGCATTCATTTCTACGGTCGACCCAGTCCTACGTTCTACGTTCATCCCTACCGTCGACCCAGCCCTACGTCCTACGTTCATTTCTACAGTCGACCTACTGTTATGTCTTGCATTCATTTCTACGGTCGACCCAGTCCTACGTTCTACGTTCATCCCTACCGTCGATCCAGCCCTACGTCCTACGTTCATTTCTACAGTCGACCTAAATTTGTTTTAGCTTGTTCAATAAGTTTTATAGTATTATTACGCCAAACTTTGTAGTTATTCCAATCCTTTTTGGCATGAACTAAATCCCTTGTTTTCCGAGCATGTTTAATTTCTTTCGAGTACCAGTCAGGTTGATGTTGTCTTTTTATGCGTTTAACTTTTATCGGTGCGTGTTTATTTAACACATCATAGAATATGTTGTAAAAAATATCAAGCGCATGAGAAGGGTACGGTATTGATTCAACATAGTTTAAAAGATCCATATTAAATTCGTTTTCATTACATTTGCTAAATGATCTGTATTTTATCGTGGTATGTTTACTTGGTGAGTTACAACGCATTTGCTTGATTTTTCTGGTAAAACATATTGGATAATCATCGCTCAAACTGATTTTGGGAACAGTTATCTCAATAATATTTTCAGGAAAGGTTGAGTATATGTGGTCAATAATCGAGCTGTTCGCTTCAGTTACCCTGGTTTGGGATTTAACCATTTGCGTCATGCCTAAACACATAATTGTTGCATTCCATTTGTTATTTTTAAATCCTTAATCTGGCGAGAAATCAAAATTATTATCCCCAAGAGAATATATTTCATGAAACAATTCCTGTGCTTTAGCTACTAGTTGTTCGTAAGACTCTATCCAACTTTGTAATGCGGAAGGGGGTCTATAGACAAAGTTTAAAATGAAAGGCTTTCCGTTTGGAACAATTATTTCAATAAAAAGTGATACTAAGATATCATTTTCGAGGTCTAATCTTCGCCGATATGAAACATTCTCTTTTATATAAACTACTATTCCACCACCTTGTTTTAAAAATCTGTCTCTTCTTTCCAAATTATACCCATGAATATGAATTTCATCATTTACAGTATTCTCTGTCAAAAAAGTTTCGCATAATCCTAAAACATGAATGGGATCTTCTAAAAGTAATATCTTGATTTCATCCAATTTTGGTAAAATATGTTGAATATTAAGATTAGCTACTCGAAATCCTTTGCTCACTAATTGAAACGGCGAATTTTGTTTTGTGACATTAACAAGGTTTGGAGAGTATGCATTGCGTTCATCGTTGCATGAACTGTTATTACACATTGAATTAGTCTGCTTAAATAATTTAGCATTTAGTGTTTTTCCACCCAAAGAAAAATTACATATACACATATTAAAAAGATTATTACATTCAGAACATAAATCATTAAAAACATTAAAAGGATTAAACATATTTTGATTAGAAATATATCTATTAGATTCTTTGATACTGCTCAGAGTGTCCTAGTACAGTCCATAGTATTTATTTTGATGTGACCTGGAGTTACCTCCAATTCAACAAGTACATTCTGCTGGAGATTAACAACATAACACCAGTTATTGTTAGATTTACAACGAACTCAGAGTCATATTACAAGATGCATGTTTACGTTATCCCAATAGGGTTGCTGATACCAATTTGATGCAACTTAACCCGGTCACTTATTTTATTCCACTAACTCAGCTGAATTGCCGAAAACCGTAATTGCTAGTTAATCAATTTTTCAACAGATCGAAATTATACAATTCAAGTTGAAGTCCGGGTTCAGTTATTTCATACTAAGCTGAGTACTCAGTGCCAGGTGTACTCAGTGAAAAAATGAAATATAATTATTTATCGACCGTGAATTATGTATTACTCGGGATTATTTTAAATCGTACTTTATCTGGGAACAAAAAAGTTAACACAGTCTTGAAAAACAATTCCTTCTTTTTCTCTTCACTGTCGTGTAAGGATTGCCGTACGAAACTGTGAGTGCCTTGTGATGGCGACAAAATTAATTTCTAAAATATATGTGTTTTCTAAACGTTTGTTGTCTGTAATCTGTAAAAATACTTCACTCTTTAAAAGGGTGTATCTTTCTCGACAAAAATCCAAAGGTCCTGGGCGGCATCTTACAACAATCCGAGGGGCCATACAAGTCATCAACAATACTTTGTTTGAATCACATTTGAAACACAATACTCAGTTCTATGACAAGAAATGCAATTGGACGCACTTCAAATGAACAACACATTTTATGGATTATGGAAACAACAGTTGTTTCATAATAAAATATGAAACAAAATATCTTACTCGCTTCAGTTTGTTTTAATCCGATTATGTCGTGTATTTCTACCAATAAAGTGCTAAACGGAAAGGCAGTCCAAAAAGGAAGCAATCAATCACCGAAAGAAAAATCATTGTCATCGAATGAACCAAGCATTCCTGTCTATACGGAACATTATGGATATATTGGAAACAGCAAAACACATTCCTTTTAATGTTCGTGAAGTTGGCCGCCTAGCAGCCAAGCAGCGTGAAGTTGGCCGCCAAGCAGCTAAGCAGCCAAGCAGCGTGAAGTTGGCCGCCAAGCAGCCAAGCAGCGTGAAGCTGGCCGCCAAGCAGCCAGGCAGCGTGAAGTTGGCCGCCCAACAGCCTAGCAGATACTTTGGCTGCTGTGAAACTTTGGCTGCTGAGCTGCTGTGGCGGCTGGAAAAAAGTTCGCTGCTGGGCTGCTGTGGCGGCTGGGATACTTTTGCTGCTGGGAAAAGATGGCTGCTGGAATACTTTGGCTTCTGAGCTGCTGTGGCGGCTGGGAAAAGTTGGCTGCTGGGCTGCTGTGGCGGCTGGGAAAAGTTGGCTGCTGGAATACTTTGGCTGCTGAGCTGCTTTGGCGGCTGAGAAAAGTTGGCTGCTGGGCTTCTGTAGCGGCTGGGATACTCAGCTGCTGGGAAAAGTTGGCTGCTGGAATAGTTTGGCTGCTGCGCTGCTGTGGCGCCTAGGAAAAGTTGGCTGCTGGGCTGCTGTGGCGGCTAGGAAAAGTTGGCTGATGGAATACTTTGGCTGCCGAGCTGCTTTGGCGGCTGAGAAAAGTTGGCTGCTGTGGCGGCTGGGATACTTTGGCTGCTGGGAAAAGTTGGCTGCTGGAATAGTTTGGCTGCTGGGCTGCTGAGGCGACTGGGATACTTTGGCTGCTGGGTAAAGTTGGCTGCTGGAAAGGTTTGGCTGCTGCGCTGTTGTGGCTTCGAAAAGTTGTCTGCTGGGCTGCTGTGGCGGCTGGGATACTTTGGCTGCTGGGAAAAGTTGGCTGCTGGAATACTTTGGCTGTTGCGCTGCTGTGGCGGCTAGGAAAAGTTTGCTGCTGGGCTGCTGTGGCGGCTGGGATACTTTGGCTGCTGGGAAAAGTTGGCTGCTGGAATACTTTGGCTGCTGAGCTGCTGTGGCGGCTCGGAAAAGTTGGCTGCTGGGTTGCTGCGGCCGCTGGGAAAAGTTGGCTGCTGGAATACTTTGGCTGCTGAGCTGTTGTGGCGGCTGTGATACTTTGGCTGCTGGGAAAAGTTGGCTACTGGAATACTTCGGCTGCTGAGCTGCTGTGACGGCTGGGAAAAGTTGGCTGCTGGGCTGCTGTGGCGGCTAGGAAAAGTTGGCTGCTGGGCTGCTGTGGCGGCTGGGATACTTTGGCTGCTGGGAAAAGTTGCCTGCTGGAATACTTTGGCTGCTGAGCTGCTGTGGCGGCTCGGAAAAGTTGGCTGCTGGGTTACTGTGGAGGCTGGGAAAAGTTGGTTGCTGGGCTGCTGTGGCGGCTGGGATACTTTGGCTGCTGGGAAAAGTTGGCTGCTGGAATAGTTTGGCTGCTGCGCTGCTGTGGCGGCTGAGAAAAGTTGGCTGCTGGGCTGCTGTGGCGGCTGGGATACTTTGGCTGCTGGGAAAAGTTGGCTGCTGGAATAGTTTGGCTGCTGCGCTGCTGTGGCGGCTAGGAAAATTTGGCTGCTGGGCTGCTGTGGCGGCTGGGATACTTTGGCTGCCGGGAAAGGTTGGCTGCTGGAATACTTTGGCTGCTGAGCTGCTGTGGCGGCTGGGATACTTTAGCGGCTGGGCTGCTGTCGCTTTATTGAAGTTAAATAATGCTTTTAAAAAATTTCTCACGTCAGACTTCGATTGGGTAGCCTAGTATCTTGGCAGTCAAGCACCCTAGCAGCTGGAAAGCGAGAAGTTTAAGACTTAACGTAGGTAATGTTATAACGTTATTTTATATTATCATATCATTAAATTAACGCATTTCTTTCGATATTTCATGTTCTCGTACATATTATATAAAAATAAGTTAATTGAGAGTTTAAAAAATATGAAATACACGTTGAAAAACAACAACAAGAAATTTGCTGATATGCTATTAAACGAATTATTACGTCAGTTTAGTTCAGAAGGAAGACTTTGATTCGGCAGCCTAACAGCGGAGTAGACTGGCAGCCTAGCAGCCTAGCTGTTTGGCAGCGAAAAGTTTAAAACTTCACGTAGGTGATGTTATAATATATTTTTCAGTCTAGCATCCTAGAAGCAGATGGTTCAGACTTAAAATTATCATGCCATCATTCAAAAAAATGTACTTTACCGGTATTTCATGCTCTTTTATTTTTCAGAAATAAAATGCGAGATTTGAAAAAAATAGTACAAGCCATGTTGACATTCGCGATACAAACAAAAGAACATAGTAAAATGAGCGAAAGAAATTTACGGGCTATAGCGAACGCATATGAAATGTGTCTGTGTGAAGTTGGAAGAGCAACAGATCAGTTCCAGGAGAATGTAGAAAAAATAATGGGTGTATTTGATTTGTCGATGTCAGATTAGAACTATTTGAAAAAGAAAAATGTTATGATATAATCGAAAACACCTAAAAGTGAAAGAAAAATATTAAATCAACGATATTTGACTTTAACGCGGTTTCATAAAAATGCATAAATTTCACAACTACGAGAAGTCAAAAGCGTCAATACAAGTTAGAACAGTAAAGAAAAATAGTTTAACCTTAAAATTCCCTAAAATTCTATTTGCAATCAAACACAAAAAAGAATCATCGCAAAACAAATACAGTTTAAATATCCAAATGATTAAGAAGATACTGACAACAATATGTAAGGTCCTTTTATTTCTCATAAACAAATTTCTTTTCTTTTTAAATTCTTTTCTCGCATTATAACAACTTTGGTCAAACCATAATGCTTTTATATTTACTTGTTTGTTATTGTGAGTATATGTATTATTGGAGTTGTAAATTTTTGTACAACCAAAGACTTTCATCCCGTTTTCATTGATGAGGTAAGTAAATAATGTCACCGTATTATTTATGTTTTGATAGCTAACCGTATTTGCGAAGGCGTCCAGCTTAATATTTTTGTATAATAACCCCGCCCTAAACGATTTTATGCGCGAGTCATCCCATTTAATTCATTGCTCGGGACTACTTTCGGCATCACGTGGCCTTGCAGGCGTTGGTTTTCTTCCAATAGGAATGGTTAATGCGGAGTGATCTGAAAATTCGTCCGGTTCTTCGACCTTGAAGTATGTCACAAAAAAGTCGTCGTAAGATAGTAACAAATAATCTACTGTGCTTGAGCCCTTACTGCTATAATCTTTTGTTTAATCTAAAGAAACTACCTCTTACGCCAAAAAAGCTACTGTGAACTATTTGATGCTTTTGTTGGATCTACACTTAAATATGCATAAGAGGTGTGGGGGCTTTCTTAGTTTAAAAATATTGAGCGTGTACATTTAAAATTTTGTAAATCCATCTTAAATGTTAGAAAATTTACTACATCTGTTTGGGTATACGGTGAATTAGGCCAATACCCTCTATATTTATCCAAATACAAAAGAATAATTTCGTATTGGTGTAAATTATTGCGCAGTGAAAATGTTGTTATCGTATCATTATATCGGCGAGCATTAGAAGATTGTAATTTGGGACACAGAAATTGGGTTTCTTCTGTTAAGAAACTATTAGACGATTAGGTTCTCTAATGTATTTTTGTATCCACAAAGTATTGATATTAATTTCCCAAACATTTTTCATCAACGTGTTGTAGACAATTTCATTCAAGAATGGTATGGGTTGTTACAAGGTAGTTCAGTTTTTGTCAGATTATGTCCATAATAAAAATACTTTTATATATGAAACTTACCTCGACGTGTTGCCTGCTAAACTGAGAAAATACATTACGCAATTTAAAATCGGTGCTCATTCACATAGAATTCATACAGGCCGTTATGGCTCCAATAACATTCCAAGAAATAAACGATATTGTTTATACTGTGGCAATCAAGACATAGAAGATGTGTATCATTTTATTTGCATATGTCCGTGTTAATCATCGGTAAGGCAGAAGTTTCTTCATTCTAGATTCTATGTTAGACCATTTGTTTTTAAATTCAATTGATTAATGGGAACGCATGACTCGGGCGTTTTAAAAAATATTGCAAATTATATAAAATGTTCTTTAGAAATTAGACCATTACTGTGTAATAATGTGTTAGTCACTCTCCGTATTTATACAACATATATACATTTTCTCTCAAATTTTCCTTGCGTGAAATAGTGTACTTGTAACTCTCAAAACTCTTAGACCACGTCGCAGTTGTAATTGTGTATAATGTTCTAGATTATGTACTCAGTACTTGTCTTGCATAAAATATATTGTCATTGTCATTGCTAATAAACAAGTTATAGTCGAAATTTCGTATTCTTCAATTTTACCATTGCACCATTCTTTAGTCAACTGATACATAGAGGTATTAGGGTGGTCTTTGTGTCGTAAAAATGATATTATTGCTCGTTATTAATGTTTATACATTTCATTTTTTTCAACAACTATGTCTTTGGCAATACTAATAAATACTGTAGAATCTCGAAAATAAGCGCATACTCGAAAATACGCGCTTATTGAAAATAAGCCCATATGTCTTACAGAAAACTAATACCTAAAAATAAGCGCATATCCGTCCCTTGAGTTAAAATCTTTCCCAAAAATAAGCGCATACCCAAAGTATTATAGTTTTTTAATGTTTGTTTGGTAATATTTATGTTGCTTGAAGTAATATTTTTTGCATACGCAGTGTGTCATAAAATAACTAATGGACGAAACTCCAAATAAAACTCTCCCAACAACTCGGAAATCTTACAGCAAAAAACAAAGTGATGATCAATTGTTGTAAATATGTAAATAAACTTGTCTTTCCAAACACGTCTTTCCTCTTCAAAGAGGGTAATAGTGTTTTGATAATGTTTGATGAATGCGTGTCTATAAATGTGTTTTTTTTCAAAAATCAGCGTATATTCAGTTTATCTAAGCTATAAGCGCATATCAAATATTAGCGCATATTCAGCGGCATATATATAAGCGCAGCGTATACGCTTATTTTTGTGATTCTACAGTATATAAGAATAAAGGCTTCAAAAGACCCCTGGAAAAAAATTCAGACTTATACTGAACGCGAAACAAATTTTAACAATGAGGAAGTAAGCGCATGATGAAACTTTTCCCAGCCGCCACAGCAGCCCAGCGGCAAACTTTTTCCCAGCAGCCAAGGTATCCCAGCCGCCACAACAGCCCAGCAGCCAACTTTTCCCAGCCGCCACAGCAGCTCAGCAGCCAAAGTATCCCAGCAGCCAACTTTTCCCAGCAGCCAAAGTATCCCAGCCGCCACAGCAGTCCAGCAGCCAACTTTTCTCAGCCGCCACAGCAGCGCAGCAGCCAAACTATTCCAGCAGCCAACTTTTCCCAGCAGCCAAAGTATCCCAGCCGCCACAGCAGCCCAGCAGCCAACTTTTCCCAGCCGTCACAGCAGCTCAGCAGCCAAAGTATTCCAGCAGCCAACTTTTCTCAGCAGCCAAAGTATTCCAGCCGCCACAACAGCCCAGCAGCCAACATTTTCCAGCCGCCACAGCAGCTCAGGAGCCAAAGTATTCCAGCAGCCACCTTTTCCCAGCAGCCAAAGTATCCCAGCCGCCACAGCAGCCCAGCAGCCAACTTTTCCCAGCCGCTAACTTTTCCCAGCAGCCAACTTTTCTCAGCCGCCACAGCAGCGCAGCAGCCAAACTATTCCAGCTGCAAACTTTTCCCATGAGCCAAAGTATCCCAGCCGCAACAGCAGCCCAGCAGCCAACTTTTCCCAGCCGTCACAGCAGCTCAGCAGCCAAAGTATTCCAGCAGCCAACTTTTCCCAGCAGCCAAAGTATCACAGCCGACACAACAGCCCAGCAGCCAACTTTTCCCAGCCGCCACAGCAGCTCAGCAGCCAAATTATTCCAGCAGCCAACTTTTCCCAGCCGCCACAGCAGCCCAGCAGCCAACTTTTCCAAGCCGCCACAGCAGCTCAGCAGCCAAAGTATTCCAGCAGCCAACTTTTCCCAGCAGCCAAAGTATCCCAGCCGCCACAGCAGTCCAGCAGCCAACTTTTCTCAGCCGCCACAGCAGCGCAGCAGCCAAACTATTCCAGCAGCCAACTTTTCCCAGCAGCCAAAGTATCCCAGCCGCCACAGCAGCCCAGCAGCCAACTTTTCCCAGCCGTCACAGCAGCTCAGCAGCCAAAGTATTCCAGCAGCCAACTTTTCTCAGCAGCCAAAGTATCACAGCCGCCACAACAGCCCAGCAGCCAACATTTCCCAGCCGCCACAGCAGCTCAGCAGCCAAAGTATTCCAGCAGCCAACTTTTCCCAGCCGCCACAGCAGTCCAGCAGCCAACTTTTCCCAGCCGCCACAGCAGCTCAACAGCCACAGTATTCCAGCAGCCAACTTTTCCCAGCAGCCAAAGTATCCCAGCCGCCACAGCAGTCCAGCAGCCAACTTTTCTCAGCCGCCACAGCAGCTCAGCAGCTAAAGTATTTCAGCAGCCAACTTTCCCCAGCCGCCACAGCAGCCCAGCAGCCAACTTTTCCCAGCCGCCACAGCAGCTCAGCAGTTAAAGTATTCCAGCAGCCAACTTTTCCCAGCAGCCAAAGTATCCCAGCCGCCACAGCAGCCCAGCAGCGAACATTTTTCCAGCCGCCACAACAGCTCAGCAGCCAAAGTTTCACAGCAGCCAAAGTATCTGCTAGGCTGTTGGGCGGCCAACACGCTGCCTGGCTGCTTGGCTGCTTGGCGGCCAACTTCACGCTGCTTGGCTGCTTGGCGGCCAACTTCACGCTGCTTGGCTGCTTGGCTGCTAGGCGGCCAACTTCACGCTGCTCGGCTGCTTGGCTGCTAGGCGGCCAACTTCACGAACATTTCCTATTACCTCTTTTATTTCGTCGCCATTTTAGTACTATCACAGGACACTCTAAATTCGGTATAGGGCAACTCTTATGCTTTAGACAGTGCTCTTAAGCTTGAGTCGTAGTTATAAAAAGTTTATATCTTTAAATATGCACAACCAATTTCACAACACATACATTTTACAACATTTTGATTATTGTTGTATAGTTTGGAGAAGTTGCACCCATAGCCTTGAAGATAAATCAGTACAATTTCAAAAGAGGTCGGCAATAATAATTTTTGAAAAAAAAGATGCTACTCCATCTTCGGTCTGATTTTATCACTGTTAAATTTTATGATTTCTGAACTATACACAACACACGCATGTTTATATTATTATTATTTTATGGGGATTTATTCCAATTTCAATTGAAATTTAAACATGACATATATATATAGACACACTTTATTCGAATTATAATGATCGGAACAATGCCTTCTTTACATGATTAAAAAAATCTCAAATTATTATGCGAAATATCTGTGCTGTGGACAGTAACTTCAATATTATCGTCAGACACTTCCTGCAACATAACATTTTTGCTTGTGCGAATGAAAGCTAAAGAATGATTGCGATGGTAAAGAAACAAAGAACTGATAACAAAGCAGCAAATGAGTCAATTATATGTAAACTAATGTCAGATATATGTAGCTTATTTATAAACTTACGTTTACAATAAAATAACTGAAAATGACAGCGGGTACTGTATAAGTACTTATTTTGGCGGGGGTGTAATTTTGGCTATATTGGTAAAATCTGAAAATGACAGCGGGTACTGTAGAAGTACTTATTTTGGCGGGGATGTAATTTTGGCTATATTGGCGGCCAGGGTCAGTTGCGGCAATTTTAAACACCGCCAATATATATCACCGTCAATTAATAACACCGTCATTTAAATATCTGGAAGTTAAAGAACTATGATACACTAGCACATATTATGTCGTAGTTTTCTTAGTTTGATACAATAATAATATTTTAAGAATATGTCGTGAATCAATCAAAGCAATCTATTATTAGGTAGCTGTGATAATGTTTTCACACTGGTATTAAAATAAAGTGGATTTGAATATTGAATGGGTTTTTTTACCATCTTTGCCATACGCCAACTTTAGACCTGGATTTTTCATCAAAGGTTTTATTTTGGGGTCTGGTTTGTTTGCGCAAATTTATGACACCACCAATTTCAAACACTTCAAAATACGCAGAAATTCGACACCGGCAATAATAAGCGATATACAGTATTTTTCGAATCATTTACTAAGACATTTGATATAACATTAAGCTGGATACGAGTCATCGTGATCAGTAGCAAAGAAGATGGTAATTTTAACAGTGTAGTAGATTAACTTAGAAGTAATCAGTTACAGAAGTAATCAGTTAATTAATAGGTAAATTGAAGTACAATGTAGCTTTTAACCATGTTCTCTGTAAGGTATATGATTTTTATCACATGATGTAGATGCAGATCAACTGGTACATCAATGCGCGTATCTCCAGTCGCTGTGTTGGAACACGGTACGCAGCTACACTGCACATACCTTGCGATTAGTCATGCACACATTTTATACCACTTAGGATAAGAAATGAAGGACTCATCGTGATCAGTAGCAAGCAAACAGACAAAATTCGAAACAAAACTGGTGACAAACTCCGAATAGATTCCAATCGTTTAAAGTTGAGTGTTTTCACCCTGACATTGCTCCCATTGTCGCAAAATTATCTTATTATAGTATTATAGTGATTTATACCATTACATTTTTTGGTGATTTAGTCGCAAAATAATGCCAAGCGAAGAGATGAAGAAAAAAACGAAATAAAAGACACCACGCGAAAAGAGGAAATAACAGTAAAAAACACGCAAATAAAGTATATACTAGTAATGAAGAAAACATGCCACGCGAAAAGACGACATAACGAAAAATACGCCACTCGAAATAATGCTAAAACGCAATATTTGAAGCATTTTCCTTGCATCGCCATGCTTATTTTCGTTATTACGCATGTCCTTATTACGCAGGGCGATTATTTTCGCGTGGCGTATTTTCTTTCTTTGGTCGTAAGTTATTTCGTTGTTTTTTTACTGGCTTTTTTCTAGAGAGCCTGGCGTTATTTGTTTCTTCGTGAGGCGCGTTTGTCGCTATTAAATTTCACCTGGAGGTCTTTTTTGTTAGTTCTCCTAGTGTTATTTCCTTATTTCGCCTGGCGTATTGTCGTTATTTCGCCTGGCGTTTTCTCGTTATTTCGCCTTGCGTTTTTTTCTCGTTATTTCGCCTGCTTGCTAAATCTTTAACCTAACCCTGGGGTTGGTGATAATTTTGAAAACTATTTATGTATTTATTATTTATTTAAATTGTTACTTTAAGATTGCACTAATGTTACAGATAAGTACTTTTAAGCATTTCGTTATCGAAATTTTGGACATCAGTTGGGATGGATTTATTTAATTTATGAGAAATGTAACGGTTAAGTCCTTCCATATATCGAAGAGCTTCATTCTCAAGAGAAGTTTTAAAGAATCGGCCCAAGCCGCGAGTACATTGTAATCCATAAAAGTTCAGTATAGGCAATACTACAGGCAATACTTCGAGTACATAGCACGACTGGGAACTGGGTTTGGCCTATTGAACATTGAAAACACTAGTATAATTAGCAATAAAACTCATCATTTTCCTAGACTAATCCTTCAAAATTAGATTCCTTGGCGAATTTTGTTTTCAGCATAATTATACATTTGCTTAAACGTACACATATTGGTTGTTAAGCATACGCCTATTGGTCCTTTGCTTTACCGGTTATTCGTACAAAGAAAAATTTCTTATGCTGAAAAACAATCACAACATTAAAAAAGGTATGTAAATGCTTGTTTATAAGTTCTACGATAAATAATTATTTACATAGGTCATATTGATATTTTATAGTCTCGTTGACTTAAACAACCTTCTATACATTTGAAGATAACAAAAACCTTGTGCTCAAAACAAGTCGCCATGTCAATTTGAACTAGGTTTGTTGCGTGGGCCACTTTTGTCAACAGTCTGGTGGTGTAGGTACCAGTATGGCGTGATTGACCAAATGCATCGTTATTATTCAAACGTTTCGTTGTTGTTCCAATGCTTCGTAATTGTTCCAAAACAAAATTTAATCGACTAATAGATCACAGGTATTGATTCGCCGTAGTTTTATTGGCATTAAATCTATCTGGTGTATGTTGTATACTACTTTTTAAGCCATGTTTTTCACACAAACCAATTCTTCACGGATGTGGGTTATTTGTGTGAACTCTTCTCACGTATGTTATTACGCGGGAATATATAGTAAATCGCAAATGTGACATATTCGTTCAAAACCATATTATTGCTTAAATTTTACAATGCTTGTGTGTGTTCGCGCGGGCTTGCAATGAAGTGTGTGTGTGCGTTTGTGCCTGCGTACATTGTGTGCGTGCGTGCGTGCCAGTAAAAGCTTCCGCTCGTTTTCAGTTACATCTAAAGTCCGACGGTAGGGATGAACGTAGGACGTAGGACTGGGTCGACCGAAGGGATAAATGCATGGGCGTATGATTTTGTCGACTGTACAAATGCACGTAGAACGTAGGGCTGGGTCGACAGTAGAAATGAATGTAGGACGTAGGGCTGGGTCGACTGTAGGGATGAACGTAGGACGTAGGGCTTGTTCGACCGTAGAAATGAATGTAGGACGTAGGGCTGGGTCGACGGTAGGGATGAACGTAGGACGTAGGACTGGGTCGACCGATGGGATAAATGCATGGACATCTGATTTTGTCGACTGTAGAAATGAACGTAGAACGTAGGGCTGTGTCGACAGTAGAAATGAATGTAGGACGTAGGGATGGGTCGACTGTAGGGATGAACATAGGACGTAGGGCTGGGTCGACCGTAGAAATGAATGCAAGACATAAGAATAGGTCGACTGTAGAAATGAACGTAGGACGTAGGGCTGGGTCGACGGTAGGGATGAACGTAGGACGTAGGACTTGGTCGACCGAAGGGTTAAATGCATGGACCTATGATTTTGTCGACTGTAGAAATGAACGTAGAACGTAGGGCTGGGTCGACGGTAGGGATGAACGTAGGACGTAGAACTGGGTCGACCGAAGGGTTAAATGCATGGGCCTATGATTTTGTCGACTGTAGAAATGAACGTAGAACGTAGGGCTGGGTCGACCGTAGAAATGAATGTAGGACGTCGGGCTGGGTCGACTGTAGAAATGAACGTAGGACGTAGGGCTGGGTCGACGGTAGGGATGAACGTAGGACGTAGGACTGGGTCGACCGATGGGATAAATGCATGGACATCTGATTTTGTCGACTGTAGAATTGAACGTAGAACGTAGGGCTGGTTCGACACTAGAAATGAATGTAGGACGTAGGACTGGGTCGACTGTAGGGATGAACGTAGGACGTAGGGCTGGGTCGACCGTAGAAATAAATGCAAGACATAAGAATAGGTCGACTGTAGAAATGAACGTAGGACGTTGGGCTGGGTCAACGGTAGGGATGAACGTTGGACGGAGTGCTGGGTCGACTATAGAAATGAACGTAGGACGTAGGACTGGGTCGACCGTAGAAATGAATGCAAGACTTAAAACTAGGTCGACTGTAGAAATGAACGTAGGACGTAGGGCTGGGTCGACGGTAGGGATGAACGTAGGACGTAGGGCTGGGTCGACCGTAGAAATGAATGTAGGACGTAGGGCTGGGTCGACTGTAGGGATGAACGTAGGACGTAGGGCTTGGGTCGACCGTAGAAATGAATGTAGGACGTCGGGCTGGGTCGATTGTAGGGATGAACGTAAGACGAAGGGCTGGGTCGACGGTAGGGATGAACGTAGGACGTAGGACTGGGTCGACCGATGGGATAAATGCATGGACATCTGATTTTGTCAACTGTAGAAATGAACGTAGAACGTAGGGCTGGGTCGAGAGTAGGAATGAATGTAGGACGAAGGGGTGGGTCGACTGTAGGGATAAACATAGGACGTAGGGCTGGGTCGACCGTAGAAATGAATGCAAGACATAAGAATAGGTCGACTGTAGAAATGAACGTAGGACGTAGGGCTGGGTCGACGGTAGGGATAAACGTAGGACGTAGAACTGGGTCGACCGAAGGGTTAAATGCATGGACCTATGATTTTGTCGACTGTAGAAATGAACGTAGAACGTAGGGCTGGGTCGACGGTAGGGATGAACGTTGGACGGAGTGCTGGGTCGACTATAGAAATGAACGTAGGAGGTAGGACTGGGTCGACCGTAGAAATGAATGCAAGACATAACACTAGGTCGACTGAAGAAATGAACGTAGGACGTAGGGCTGGGTCGACCGAAGGGTTAAATGCATGGACCTATGATTTTGTCGACTGTAGAAATGAACGTAGAACGTAGGGCTGGGTCGACGGTAGGGATGAACGTTGGACGGAGTGCTGGGTCGACTATAGAAATGAACGTAGGACGTAGGACTGGGTCGACCGTAGAAATGAATGCAAGACATAACACTAGGTCGACTGAAGAAATGAACGTAGGACGTAGGGCTGGGTCGACGGTAGGGATGAACGTAGGACGTAGGGCTGGGTCGACCGTAGAAATGAATGTAGGACATAGGGCTGGGTCGACTGTAGGGATGAACGTAGGACGTAGGGCTGGGTCGACCGATGGGATAAATGCATGGACATCTGATTTTGTCGACTGTAGAAATGAACGTAGAACGTAGGGATGGGTCGACAGTAGAAATGAATGTAGGACGTAGGGATGGCTCGACTGTAGGAATGAACGTAGGACGTAGGGCTGGGTCTACCGTAGAAATGAATGCAAGACATAACAGTAGGTCGACTGTAGAAATGAACGTAGGACGTAGGGCTGGATCGACGGTAGGGATGAACGTAGGACGTAGGACTGGGTCGACCGAAGGAATAAATGCATGGACATATGATTTTGTCGACTGTAGAAAAGAACGTAGAACGTAGGGCTGGGTCGACGGTAGGGATGAACGTAGAACGTAGGACTGGGTCGACCGTAGAAATGAATGCAAGACATAACAGTAGGTCGACTGTAGAAATGAACGTAGGACGTAGGGCTGGGTCGACGGTAGGGATGAACGTAGAACGTAGGACTGGGTCGACCGTAGAAATGAATGCAAGACATAACAGTAGGTCGACTGTAGAAATGAACGTAGGACGTAGGGCTGGGTCGACGGTAGGGATGAACGTAGGACGTAGGACTGGGTCGACCGAAGGAATAAATGCATGGACATATGATTTTGTCGACTGTAGAAATGAACGTAGAACGTAGGGCTGGGTCGACGGTAGGGATGAACGTTGGACGGAGTGCTGGATCGACTATAGAAATGAACGTAGGACGAAGAACTGGGTCGACCGTAGAAATGAATGCAAGACATAACAGTAGGTCGACTGTAGAAATGAACGTAGGACGTAGGGCTGGGTCGACGGTAGGGATGAACGTAGAACGTAGGACTGGGTCGACCGTAGAAATGAATGCAAGACATAACAGTAGGTCGACTGTAGAAATGAACGTAGGACGTAGGGCTGGATCGACGGTAGGGATGAACGTAGGACGTAGGACTGGGTCGACCGAAGGAATAAATGCATGGACATATGATTTTGTCGACTGTAGAAATGAACGTAGAACGTAGGGCTGGGTCGACGGTAGGGATGAACGTTGGACGGAGTGCTGGGTCGACTATAGAAATGAACGTAGAACGTAGGACTGGGTCGACCGTAGAAATGAATGCAAGACATAACAGTAGATCGACTGTAGAAATGAACGTAGGACGTAGGGCTGGGTCGACGGTAGGGATGAACGTAGAACGTAGGACTGAGTCGACCGTAGAAATGAATGCAAGACATAACAGTAGGTCGACTGTAGAAATGAACGTAGGACGTAGGGCTGGATCGACGGTAGGGATGAACGTAGAACGTAGGACTGGGTCGACCGTAGAAATGAATGCAAGACATAACAGTAGGTCGACTGTAGAAATGAACGTAGGACGTAGGGCTGGGTCGACGGTAGGGATGAACGTAGAACGTAGGACTGGGTCGACCGTAGAAATGAATGCAAGACATAACAGTAGGTCGACTGTAGAAATGAACGTAGGACGTAGGGCTGGATCGACGGTAGGGATGAACGTAGAACGTAGGACTGGGTCGACCGTAGAAATGAATGCAAGACATAACAGTAGGTCGACTGTAGAAATGAACGTAGGACGTAGGGCTGGATCGACGGTAGGGATGAACGTAGAACGTAGGACTGGGTCGACCGTAGAAATGAATGCAAGACATAACAGTAGGTCGACTGTAGAAATGAACGTAGGACGTAGGGCTGGGTCGACGGTAGGGATGAACGTAGAACGTAGGACTGGGTCGACCGTAGAAATGAATGCAAGACATAACAGTAGGTCGACTGTAGAAATGAACGTAGGACGTAGGGCTGGATCGACGGTAGGGATGAACGTAGAACGTAGGACTGGGTCGACCGTAGAAATGAATGCAAGACATAACAGTAGGTCGACTGTAGAAATGAACGTAGGACGTAGGGCTGGGTCGACGGTAGGGATGAACGTAGAACGTAGGACTGGGTCGACCGTAGAAATGAATGCAAGACATAACAGTAGGTCGACTGTAGAAATGAACGTAGGACGTAGGGCTGGATCGACGGTAGGGATGAACGTAGAACGTAGGACTGGGTCGACCGTAGAAATGAATGCAAGACATAACAGTAGGTCGACTGTAGAAATGAACGTAGGACGTAGGGCTGGGTCGACGGTAGGGATGAACGTAGAACGTAGGACTGGGTCGACCGTAGAAATGAATGCAAGACATAACAGTAGGTCGACTGTAGAAATGAACGTAGGACGTAGGGCTGGATCGACGGTAGGGATGAACGTAGAACGTAGGACTGGGTCGACCGTAGAAATGAATGCAAGACATAACAGTAGGTCGACTGTAGAAATGAACGTAGGACGTAGGGCTGGGTCGACGGTAGGGATGAACGTAGAACGTAGGACTGGGTCGACCGTAGAAATGAATGCAAGACATAACAGTAGGTCGACTGTAGAAATGAACGTAGGACGTAGGGCTGGATCGACGGTAGGGATGAACGTAGAACGTAGGACTGGGTCGACCGTAGAAATGAATGCAAGACATAACAGTAGGTCGACTGTAGAAATGAACGTAGGACGTAGGGCTGGATCGACGGTAGGGATGAACGTAGAACGTAGGACTGGGTCGACCGTAGAAATGAATGCAAGACATAACAGTAGGTCGACTGTAGAAATGAACGTAGGACGTAGGGCTGGATCGACGGTATGGATGAACGTAGAACGTAGGACTGGGTCGACCGTAGAAATGAATGCAAGACATAACAGTAGGTCGACTGTAGAAATGAACGTAGGACGTAGGGCTGGGTCGACGGTAGGGATGAACGTAGAACGTAGGACTGGGTCGACCGTAGAAATGAATGCAAGACATAACAGTAGGTCGACTGTAGAAATGAACGTTGGACGTAGGGCTGGGTCGACGGTAGGGATGAACGTAGAACGTAGGACTGGGTCGACCGTAGAGATGAATGCAAGACATAACAGTAGGTCGACTGTAGAAATGAACGTAGGACGTAGGGCTGGGTCGACGGTAGGGATGAACGTAGAACGTAGGACTGGGTCGACCGTAGAAATGAATGCAAGACATAACAGTAGGTCGACTGTAGAAATGAACGTAGGACGTAGGGCTGGGTCGACGGTAGGGATGAACGTAGAACGTAGGACTGCGTCGACCGTAGAAATGAATGCAAGACATAACAGTAGGTCGACTGTAGAAATAAACGTAGGACGTAGGGCTGGGTCGACGGTAGGGATGAACGTAGAACGTAGGACTGGGTCGACCGTAGAAATGAATGCAAGACATAACAGTAGGTCGACTGTAGAAATGAACGTAGGACGTAGGGCTGGGTCGACGGTAGGGATGAACGTAGAACGTAGGACTGGGTCGACCGTAGAAATGAACGGTAGGGATGAACGTAGAACGTAGGACTGGGTCGACCGTAGAAATGAATGCAAGACATAACAGTAGGTCGACTGTAGAAATGAACGTAGGACGTAGGGCTGGGTCGACGGTAGGGATGAACGTAGAACGTAGGACTGGGTCGACCGTAGAAATGAATGCAAGACATAACAGTAGGTCGACTGTAGAAATGAACGTAGGACGTAGGGCTGGATCGACGGTAGGGATGAACGTAGAACGTAGGACTAGGTCGACCGTAGAAATGAATGCAAGACATAACAGTAGGTCGACTGTAGAAATGAACGTAGGACGTAGGGCTGGATCGACGGTAGGGATGAACGTAGGACGTAGGACTGGGTCGAGCGAAGGGTTAAATGTAGAACGTAGGGCTGGGTCGACTGTAGGGATGAACGTAGGACGTAGGGCTGGGTCGACCGTAGAAATGAATGTAGGACATAGGGCTGGGTTGACTGTAGGGATGAACGTAGGACGTAGAGCTGGGTCGACCGTAGAAATGAATGTAGGACGTTGGGCTGGGTCGACTGAAGGGATGAACGTAGGACGTAGGGCTGGTTCGACCGTAGAAATGAATGTAGGACGTAGGGCTGGTTCGACAGTAGAAATGAACGTAGGACGTAGGACTGTTATATGGAGAACGTAGAAATAGATTTGTATGGAGGACGTAGAACGTAGGGCGTAGAGCCAACTTCACAGACCTGTCAATAAGAATCTTAAACACTATGTCCCTCATGACATGACATATTGATATTACCTAGTTGACTTGCATTTATGGTCTTGTTCTTGTGGTCATATCTAAGGCGTCGTATGACATAAGCGTGTTAATGGTCGCGTGGTTATTCCAGTTTTTTTTCCAGCCAGTCAGTCATTAATTTTTATGGTAATAAGAAATGATGATTGTAATAGATACTCGAGTTTAACTATCAATATACATATAATTAAGGACTTTGAAAACGCACCCTTGGGATAAGTGTATATAAACATAGAAGACGCCTTTTATATCAAACATATTATATAGCTGTGTAAAGTACAACTCATTGCCGTCATTTTGATACCAAAATATTTAAAATTGGTTCATTGATAATAAAAAATATCGCGTGTTCAAGACAGTAACCCTGAAATCAAAAGTAACACTTTAGCCAATACAAGCGTTCGTTTTCAATGATATGCCTTTAATTGTAATGCAAGCTCTATAGGCGTGAAGTGTTACTTTTGATTTTAGGGTTACTGTCTTTAACTCGCAATATCTTTTGTATAAATAGACCAATCTTAAATATTTTACTATCAAACTGACGGCAATGAATTGTACTTTACAAAGGTATGTGAAACATTTCATTTCAAAGGCCTTTTCCAAGTTAAAATACACTTATCCCAAGGGTGCGTTTTCAAAGTCCTTAAGTATATTTGCAGCCTAATATTATAGCTCTTTTTTGGATAACAGACTTCTTTCATCTATTTGGTAAAAAACACATGATTTTTCCAGATTTACAGTAGGTAGTGTGGCTTTTATCATTCCATTATACCATTTAAATATTGATATATTAGGAAAATATAGTGTTCTGCAACTAACAATTTCAAGACGTTATCCCCTTGGATTCTATTTCTTGTGTTTGTGGTGTCTTATTTAAAACTGATCATTTTATAAACGCATGTCATGCTGGCTTTATCCTCTACTTTTTGGCTGTGTTATCAGGGCTGAAGGTTATAAAGCTGAGATTGGAAACCAGTCTCAAATCTCAAGCATCTGATTGGCTGAAATGGCGACTGGTCGCCATTTCAGCCAATCAGATGCTTGGGATTTGAGACTGGTTTCCATGCTCAGCTTTATTACCTTGGGCACAGAGCGTGGATATTCCTGATATCAATGTCTCACTTTTTGAAGTCGCATCAAATCACATCACATCATCACATTTAACTGGTTTGTGGTATATTTCTATCCCTTTTAAAACGAAATGTTGATCTTCAATGTATTATCAGTTTGTCACCCGTGTTTGGGCGAAAATCACAGTCAGTGTATATAATTTTAACAGAAATATAGCTCAACAATATAAGTTCACAACTTGCAATAACTAACACACCAAATTCCACTACAGCCAAGTAATTTATTTCATCGGCAAAACAATTCTACCGTACCCAAACCAACATATCTCATTTAATTATTTTAATTTTCTAGCACACAAACAGGATCGGATGTTAGATATTCGGAAAGGGGGTTCCTTCGGGGGAAATCTTAGGGTAGTTACATGACAATAACAAACTATCTGGCCAAAGTCCCCATGGTAACAGTGCTTTTTCATCTAGTCTCACAGGGCCGATAATGGGCCCCATTCCCAATGCCAAATAGGGACCTTTTTTCCCAATTTCAAGAAAAAAATTCCCAATTTCAAGAAAAAAAAATCCCATTTCAACAGAAATAACTTTTGTGACTATAAAATAGAAACAAAAAAGAGAATACATATAACCAAGGGACTTTTCAAATTACATCATTAGTTTGTTTACTTTTCATCAGTGATCTGTGAAACCTATATTCCTTGAATTTATGTATGCAACCTGTGTAAAAACCAGTCTATACCGTGAAAAAATTTTTCCCAATTTGAGCAGGGGCCTTTTTCCCAAAAACCCTTGAAAAAGCCCTGGGTAAGTTAATACTGCTGCCCAAAATGGGGGTTCGAGCAACCACACCGAACACCTATCTGGATCATCCACTGCATGAAAGTATACGGACTAGACATATATATTTTGAAAACTAAAACAATAACTCAAAGGTTCACATCTATATATCGTGATGTTATATTGAACTTTATTAACAACAATGATGAATAAGTTATACAGCGAATGAATGGTGCCGATACGTTTATTTTTAATCATAAGTTTATTATATTTACTTTATAGATTATCTTAACAGAATATTTTATAGTTGCTTTAAAACCATACAGAATAATACGTGTTCAGTGTACAATTTTTGATTGATGAGTCATTTTTTTCTTCGTCTTCTTCTTTATTATTATTACTATTATTATTATTAGTTGTAGTAGTAGTAGTAGTGGTAGTAGTAGTAGTAGTAGTAATATTAGTATTATTGTTGTTATTATTATTATCGACAAATCATAGGAATACCAATTATAGTGATATGCAAATCCTAGATATATCAATTATAGTTATAGACAAATCCTAGAAATACCAATCATATTGATAAATCATTGAAATTTCAATCATATCGATATACAATCCTAGAAGTACCAATCACAGAAATAGACAAATCCTAGAAATACCAAAAATATCGATTCACAAATCCTAGACATAGCAATCATATCGATATACAAATCCTAGAAGTACCAATCATAGTAATAGATAAATCCTAGAAATACCAATCATATCCATATACAAATCCTAGACAAAGCAATCATATTGTTATACACATCCTAGAAATACCAATCATAGTGATAGACAAATCATAGATGTAACAAACGCTGTGATCGACAAATCTTAGAAATACCAGTCATCGTAATTGCCAAAACCCTAAAATTACAAATCAAATTGATAAATAAATCCCTGAAAAAAAACTTTGAAATAGCATTACCATTTCAAAAAATCTTAGAAAAATCAGCCATAGTGATGGACAAAGTCTAGAAATACCAATCACTATGATAAAAAAAAAATCCGACAAAATGTCGGATTTTTTTATCATAGTGATTGGTATTTCTAGGCTTTGACCGTTATTGTGATTCTAGCCTTTGCAATAATTGCAAAGGCTAGAATCACAATGACAGTCAAAGCCTAGAAATACTGTTGATAATGATAGACATTTTTATGTTTTTGCAGCCGAAATACAGTCCGTACTGACGGCACAGTCTACGTTGGCTGACGGAGATCCTAACGCTCCGCTATGTTGCCGGCGTATCATCATTGCATCCTTATCCGTAAACACAATTTCTGACTAACGTTGCAACAACCACTGCCACATGCTATAACATTGTTTGTTTGTCCAGCAGACGTTTATGAAGTCAGCTGCTTTGCTGAATCCGCAACTTCAGCACAGCTTTTTCCGAAACTCTGATGTTAATCTCATTTTACATAACACAGTTAAGCACGGAAGCGTTTCAACGAAAGTTTGTAAAAATGTTCATTTCTAAACACGTTTGACTTTCACTCAGTAAGTAACATGTTGATACAAGAAAACTGTTAATTGAATCAAAGACAAATAAATATATCCATGATATCAATTACTTTTGTTTCGCTGATACTCGAATTAAATATTGCGCGTACAGCTCATTTTGAGTCAAATCCGCCAAATGATATACCAATAACGCCACACGGCGCATATCAATACCACGCGTTGAAGATGAAAATATGACACGCTTAAAATTGCATTACTTTGCACACATGACATTTTGTTCCCAGTTACACACGTTTAGTGTTTCATCAAACAACGTGTTTTGAGGGCATGTGCATATGTGTAAAAATCCCCAACTGCATACATAATAACTGCGACAGTCCTGTTGATTTTTGTAGTGTCCTTCTCTCAGTAAGCAAAACCCTGAAATAAACAATCAACATTGAATCTCATTTTAAAAAAGGCTCAACTGACTGTATTAATGAGTGGGTTGGAGATATTTTACAAAGACAAATTGTAGTTGATATGTTCATATGAGAACCTGTAGGGCAAGTGTGAGGTTAATGTACCTAAGAACCTTGTTTGAACACCCCAGTGGCAAAGTTTGCTAATGGCCGTTCTCTGGCGGCAAACACACTTTGGGTTCTCACTTTCGTTAATTGTTTGTGATGTCCTTTTTAAAATTGATCATTTTATATATAAAAAAACATGCTATCTTTGAACGGTCAGTATCAAAATATATTCTTCAATGAGGGGTTTAAACCAGCTTCTTTGGTGCACTTATCAGAATAGTTAATAGTAACCTATTGTTGGTCTTTACCATTCTTTCTGAACTTGGCTTTTCCTGATAAGTTAGTTTTGCGTGTTTACAAAGTACAGAAACGAAAAAAATGACATATTCTGCATATCACATGAAATGGTGATATTATATTACTTTTGTGCCGTCAAATTTAACAGGGAATTACATTTTATGAGTGCCCCGAAATAGGCATTTGCAGAAATATTATTTTCTAATACTGCCCATATACATGCCAAATCATACTGAGCGTGCAATATGTTCATATTTGTCGTGTTCCGCCGGTGCGTGTTCAGTGCCTTTCAAAGTTTCATTTTCATCTATTAAATTTAAAATAACAAAAAAATAAACCAATAATCCTAAAACATTAAACATAATATAAAAAGACAACTAAAGTCTGTATAGTGAAATTTTGAACATGCTTATACCTGAAACATCCTGAATTTCGTGACATTGGCCGTGGCCGTGGTTGCTAGGAGGAACTGTCGCAGGAACTGTTGTTGGTTCGGCTACAAAGGGAGGCGGAAATGTTGTCCCGTGAACCCTATTCCACCACGACAAAATCGCATCTGTAGACAAAACTCGACCTTGACCCATATTCCATGACTGAGTGATCGGACGTGTAGTTGTTGGATGTGGCGGATCTGTGACGTAAACAGGTGCGTTAGTCACGACTGAAGTCACGGGTGGATGTGTCACAGAGTCTGGAGGATTTGTCACAGCAGGCAGTGAAGTAGTTGTCACGGGTTGTGCTGGATCTGTAGCAAACAATGTTCCGGTAGTTACTGGTGGCGGTTGGCGATCTGACACTTTCTTCGTTTGGTTTGATATACCAGCTTCCCGTGTAGTCACGGATTGCGCTGGGTCTGTAGCAAACAGTATTCCAGTCGTCAGTGGTGGCAATGGGCGGTCTGTCGCTTTCTTTGTTTGGTTTGGGATACCAGCTCCACTTGTAGCCACGGTTGGTGCAGGAGAGCTTGTCACAAAATCCGAATAATTACTTGCATCTTGAGTCGTTGACAAAGCTGCTTCCGTCGGTAATAAATCAGAAAAGTTATAATTCAATAAATCAAGATTGAACGTATCATTCAATCCAAATAACCCAAGATCGGTTGTTGTGTATTCCAACGAAAGTTTAGTTGTGGGCGCCTCAGTCGTGGATAAAATACTTTCGGCAAAGTTTGTAGTTAAATGTTCAAAATTAGTAATAGGCGTCTGAGTGGTCGTCTGCGTATTGTAAGATGGGGCACTAGTATTAATTTGTTTGTCTACAAAATTCGAAATCGGAGGTAAAGCTGTGAATGGATTTGGTGTTGTATTTGGTAACTGTGGTAAACCCAGAGGATCGTAAAGTGGATTTAAACCAATGAAAGGTAATTCAAATGGTGAAGGGGTTGTCATTTGTGGTTGATTTGAGATGATTGGTTGGACGGGGATGCCGCCACCTAAGCCAAAGAAAGCGTCCCATGAAAACGGAGTTGTTACTGGAAACCAATTTTGTCCTGGAGACTGTGTTCCAAATCCAAATAAACTGTCAAATGTCAAAGGTTGTTGCCACCATGGTAACGGGGTCATTGTTGCTCTCTGCGGAGGTAAAGTGGATACTGCTCCAGGAGGCGGTAGTGTGTTTGAGAAGTACGCTGTATTGTGAGTTGTCATTGCGGTTGGCGGTACAGTGGTAACCGGAGCGACATTTGTACTCGCTAGAGTATGATGATTAAACTCTCTAAGATAAGGAGGCTGTGCTTCTATTTTTGAAGATGACGAATGTTCATTAACCAATGCGTTCAGTTTACCCAACATGACTCGAACCTCGCCATCGGTGGATTTTTGGTTTGTATTGAGAGATAATTTGTCTTTTAATGGATAAGTTTGACGCTTTTCTATTGTTGAATTTTTTTCTTTGTCGTTACGAGTAATCGGATACTCTCTGTTGTCTCTGCTATATAGTTCAAGGCCTGCTATGTTTGTCTTTCTGTCATAATTCTCCGAAATAAAATCAGAAGGGGGTCGGCTCAAGTTTGAAGCTGTACCTTCCCTGTTTGGATCTTTTAAATCATGTGTGTGACTGTCTTTCTCGGCTAGGAGTTTATTGATAAGAACATTCATTTCAGCAAGGTTTGACAAAACATTGGGATTCTTTGACAAGTCCTTCAAGAAATTAGCATTATCTCGATAAATACTTTCTCGAGATAGAGTAACATCCGAATTATCACCGGAAGAGATGTTGAATGTTATCAAGTCATTCGGCGATAATGTCCAAGAGCGTTTTTCTGTTCTTTTTATCTCAGAAAGTTCGAGTCTTTTATTTTCATCAACACTGTTGTTAATATGGAGCGTGGTTATATTTTCAGTGATATTTCCTGTTAAAAAGTCACTGGCGTTATTTAGGTTTATATCCCGCTCCACTAAAGAAGTTGGTGTTTCCAATTCTATTACTGTTCCTACAGTTTCTGTTGAAACTTCTAGATTAGGGTTGTTTATTGTCGACAATTTAAAAGATGGCGTTGTCCTCGGAAAAGAATAAGAATTGATATACTTTCTTGAATTTGTATCTATAGTTGTAGTTGAGGATGTTGTTGTGACTTCATTGACTAGAGTCTCAGTTGCCGCTTCAGGATATAGCTGTGTAGAGGAAGTGTTCTCAATATGAAATGGTGCACTAGTATTGTTTTCATTGGTAATGATAGTAGAAACATCATCAAAGGCAGTTGTAGATGTAAAAGTATCTGTTGAGCCATTACTGGTGTCATCTTTAAATATCGGTTGAGTTTTACTTTGAGAAACATTGGCATCGGAAGCATTTAAATCAGCAAAACCTTCGTTGATTATACTGTTATCATTTATATTTGACTCATGATAGAACGATGCATTAACCACTTGCTGATGTGGTAAAGGCTTAGAACTAGTTGGTACAGTATTTGTGATTAAGGAATTATTTGTTATAGAATATGCTTCTGTTGACGAATTGACCGGAAATCCTGTTTCCGCCATTGTTGTAATGTCTGAAGCTACAGTGGATGTTTCGTTTGATGAATTTACATTTTGGTTTAATTCAGTTGTGTTTGGTTCCGATGATAGGTTTGTAGATGAAGTTTCATTTTCTACACTAAAGTTTATATCGTAGCTTACATTATTATTTCTATCTGAACTTAAAATAAGGTCTTGTGTTGTAGATAATAGTCCGGTAGTATTTTCAACAGTTGAAATAGTAGTAGTAGTTGTTGTTGTTGTTTGTCTGCCTACTGAATTTACAGTAATTAATTCTGGTGACTGCTGAGAAACTGTTGACAATTCCGTTGTGAACTGTGAAGTGTTATTTTCAACAAGACTAGAATTGCTTGATGCCTCCGGAACCAATGTTGTCGTCAATTTAGATTTAGGTGCTTCAAAGAACACCTTTTCCATAAAAGTTACAGGACGATACGTGGCTGCGGACGAGCTAGTCACAGTTGCTGTTTCAGTTTGTCCATCTGACTGTGTAGTCATTGGAATAACTGATTCAGTTGTTTGGATCTGAGGCGGTTGAGCCGTCTGTTGCCATGGTGGTGTTAGGGATGCTGGTGGCATCGGTGAAGCAGTTGTCGTTCTCTCCCTTTCTATTAAGCTTGATTCTGTTGTAAACACTTCACCGTTTTGTTCTGCTTTTAGTTTATTCAAAAGAAGTTTCCAAATAGGTATTTGTGTCGTCGTAGTTGTTGTTGCGGCACGTTCCCTGAGTGCGTTCAACAACTGTACCCATAAAGGTTCCTCTTTTGGGTCCTCAGTGGGTGCAGTTTCGACATCCTGTTTCAGATAAGGTGGTAACGTGGCAGGCTCAGGCTGCATAAAACAATTTCTATCTGTGTATTGGTACGCTCTGTCCATCTTTTCTTTCCGTAAGTTGGCTTTTACGGCATTCAGAAGAAACGGTACAAACACTGGGGGCTTTTCGTACGATAGCAGCTTCTGATCAGTTTCATTACCTACAAAAAACAAAACCAGAAATTCAAGGAAATCTTACTTCCTGGTTCAAAGTGAAAGTAGAAAGTGAAAGTATGAAGTAAGTTTTCATTGAATTTCTTGATAACCCTAACATTATTTTGACGGATTGGCACTAAACATTGTAGACCAGCATATACTTATTTCAGGTATGAGTTGCTTTGGTATATTGTTCATGAATTTCAGAGTTCTCATGCAAATGGTTTTTCTTTTGTTTTAGTATGTGCTTGGTAATTAGAACATGAATTAGACTAAAGTGAGCTTGCAAACATTTACTACATCCATAGCTAAGTACATTTATTTACTAAAATCTAGGTGGCAATAAATATTTCCCCCAAAATTCATTTTTTGAAATTTTAGCCTGTTTTCGCCATTTGCAATGTTTTCGACCTCTTAATATGTACAGGATACACGTTTATTTGTTTAACAAACCTCATTGCACGTATATTCCTGGGCAAAAAGTTTCGTAGTTTTCGGGTAAATGACATTTTCGAAGGTTTCTAGTTTCGTGTTTTTGAATTGTCTTTAAACCGTTTATGTTCAATTTTATAATTCATGTTGTATTTTTTAAATCCGTGGATCGATCTACCAACTGAATAAAAAAAACAAGAAGTACACCACGAAAATTAGTGAATTTGCAATATAATCTATGATTTTCCATAAAAAACAACTTACTGCAGCCAAGTTCGTCGGAGAGGTCATAACAAGTGGGCTTTCCATCACAGCGCACACAGTCAATAGGGCAGAGGTCGTTTTGGCAGCAATGTTCTTTATAAACTCCTAGAAAAACAAAATAGCGTATGATATTAATGGTTGCACTGGAGACTGTCGCAGCTAAACTGAAGTAAAGAAGGGGTTTCGACAGTTTCGCGTGCGGCCCAATATCATAAAACTAAGATTGGAAACCAGTCCCCAATCTCAAGCATCAAACAGCTCTTCTCTCGACCTATCCGACAGAAAATATGAACCAAGTCAGTGTCATGAGAACAAAAAGGGCCCAAGATCATAAAACAAAGATAGGAAGCCAGTCTCCAATGTCACGTATCTGATTGGCTGAAATTGCAACCAGTCGCCATTTCAGCCAATCAGATGCTTGAGATTTGAGACTGGTTTCCATTCTCAGTTTTATCACCCTTTAACATTTTTTTTCTTTTTTCTTGTCAGTATCTCCGTTTAAACTAATAACTGACTTTGTCGGACTTGTGATATTTATCACTGTACATCACATTTCGGAAACTGTTTTCCAGTTGTCAAACTTGCTTAATGGAACACATGTTCATGAAACATAAAATGTCAAATTTATCTGATGAGGTTTTTTGTCAAAAAAAAATAACATCGTAAAATCTTTATTTTAATTAAGAATTAATCATTCTCCCAGGGCGTCTATTTTTAACATTTCACTTATGAATATTTTGATTTGTATAACAAAAGTCAGTTCGTAAAGTGTATTGCGTCAGGTTGTGAAACTTGTTTTTATGTCTAACTTTTCATTCTAATAAATCAAGCATTAAGGGTTAAATGTGCCTGGTCACAAATCATGAGGAAAATATTAAGTGTTTTCAAATATCAAAATTTATAATGTAAGACCAGCAAAAACGCAAATATGACGAATTATTCTTACAGCCAACGTATGAAATAATATATTTAAAACCAAAGTTGTTTTAGCGTTACTTACGCTGTAAAATTCAGTCGCAGCAGATCTTAAAATGTACTGGGCTGAAGGTTATAAAACTGAGCATGGAAACCAGTCTCAAATCTATAGCATCTGATTGGCTGAAATGGCGACCAGTCGCCATTTCAGCCAATCAGATGCTTGAGATTTGAGACTGGTTTCCATGCTCAGTTTTATAACCTTGAGCACTGATCAACCCACATTTCGGCGAAATTCGCTCCTCCTCAGTCATTTATAGGCATTACATAGTATTACAATGAATATTAACCATGTCTGAGGCATGGAAGTATTCCAACATAAACTGTGTATCAGCAGTTTTAATTGCCTTCGTCTGTTTTATATGCGTTGTGTGTTTTTACTACCACGCAAAAAGAACCAATAAGCTATCCCCACTGTTTTAGTAAATATTCCAACTGATATGAAAACAGTGAGGCTGGGCTAATGGGTCTTAGTAATTTAAATCTAAAGATGCCCATGGGATCTTGATATTACAAAAGCAGATGCCTTTACTTGTGAATATTTTTTGTTGTCATCGTAATTAGACCTATATGAATGTGCTACTAATCTAAGATGATAAAGACGATTCTCGTTAAAGCTAGCCCACAGACAGTGGGAAGGAAATTTAAAATTGTCCGATTTAAAGCTAGTCCCCGGCGTCGGTTTTTAAACCTTTTATACTTTATTGTGTTTTCCAGCCATTAATTATTAAGTTATATATTCGAACTGTTGAGAATAGATCTCCTTGCAGCCTGTGTCAAGATATAACAATAAATTCCATATATTCATTAGCTCAGTGGATATGATTCCTGGAGTGTGCATTGCTTAAGTAAGAAGGTTGCAAATAAATAAACTTCTTTTCCAATTTGCTTAGACTGATTATTTTTATTGAACCCATTTTCTTTTTATTGTTTCGTTTTACTTTAACAATAATATACGCGAAACTTTATTTTCATTCATACAAGGTGTGGGCGACGCAGAACTTTTCCCCTCTAATCTAATATTTTACGAGCGACATACAAAAGATTAAAAAAAGAAAAAATAAGTTGTTTTGAACATTTAAACGTCTCTACATAATAAAGGAATTTCACCATTTCACTGCCATGTTATAACGTTTTTCTAGGAACCCACGTATTTCGTTTTATCCATCTATGATTGATAAAAGCATCAATATATTTAGCTTTCACATGCTTAACATCATTCATACACTTTGGCTAATATTTTTTTATGAAAAACGAAAAAGCAAAATCATATTTGCAAGACAGATTTACCGGTTTTCTGTAACATTGCCTATAACTATAAAATGAAATTTAATATACTTAAAGATTAATATGCAAGCAAATAATTTATCAATGCAATCTACATGTTGTTTACCATTCCATATATAATGCATTAAAATATAGAGAGTTACCTGGTTGAGATTTTGTTGAAAGAATTTGAAATAAAATCAAGCACAATGTAATGACGTATCTACTCATTGTCAAAAAAATGTGACTTTAAATATTCCGAAAACGAAATTTTGAAAAGAAACGATTAATCCATGACATCCATTAGGCGAACTCTGATTTAAGCAATCCTCATCACATCGGACACATTACTGCCATACCATTCATCACTATTACTGGACCGTATTAAGTCCGCATGCAAAGAACGGCACACCGCGCTGTAAATTTGACGAGGCCCGGACTTGCGCTATCGACACGTCGTATCACGTGACATTTTCTGCAGTCAAACAAACAAATATTATTCACTTAAATTCCCTGCATTTGTTATTCTTGTTGACAAATACGCTTTTTATTGTTTTACTTTGCAGAGTGACATAAAACATATTTCGTTTTCATTATAAATGTCATTAAAAAGAACGGAGTAAATTTGGTCAAAAATGTTAATAAGTTGTCAAATTTTATTTATCTAGAAAATGTTCTTATTCATTTTTGCTAAACGTTTGATTGACTTTGCTTAATCTGGATCTTGTCCTAGTTTCATGATCAGTCTTAGCACAATGGACAAAATATAATTATTAAAAGCGATCAAATAATGGTAAAATATAATAAAATAGTTATGCTTACCATAAAAATACATTTCTAACTTATATTCCTATTAGGCTCTTACTTTATTATGTAATCAAAAATTATTTTAGCATAGTACAGAGCGTATCCGCAACGAGTCAGATTAATAAATCTGTATCCCACAGAGTGCTTATCTTTATTTTTGCAGTTTCCCCGTGTTCTATGTGACGTCACAATACTATGTGGTTTCTGATCGTAATTTTTCCAGCATATACCGAACTGCAAAATAGGAAAATTTCCGTCGCTGTTCTACAACGGTAACAATATTATTAAGTAATTCATAAATTTTCTACGCAGTTCATAAATTTACTATGGCATTACTATTTTTATTTCTACTATTATGTTAACCACTTGTTTACTAAAGTTATGTTGTTTAGTATATTTAATTTGTTTTGAGCGCGAAGGGTATACAATAAAAGGAACATTATGGCCATTAAGGTGTTTCACTGTATATGTTTTAAATACAATGGTAGGCTAATCCCTTAAATCTGTATATTCACAGTTTAGGTGGAATACTTTAAAGTTTCAGTTGTAGGTAATATTAATTGTACCACTATGTAATGCCTACAAATGACTATAAAGGAGCAAATTTCGTCGAACTTTTGGACTGCTCAGTACATTTTAGTACATTTTAGTATCTGCTGTGAGTGAATTTTACTGCTTTGGCAACGCTTGACCAACTTTGGGTTTTACTATATACACTCTTATGTTGAATTCGCAAGAATATTACCTCAAACTTTGTTTACAGGTCTTCTACAGTTTACTCGTATGTTATAAATTTTGATATTTCAAAACAGTTAATATGTTTGTTCTAACAAGGCACCTTAAAATAAATTCACGGAGTTAATTGTTAAATCTTGTCAGCCAACAAAAACGAACATTCATAAATGTTGTTAGGTCATAATGAATTAATTGACCTCTTGTTACAAAAATCGCCTCATCAGTCAGAAGATTTTTTGCCATAATTATCGAAATTAACCCTGTATTGACCCCTCTATTATTCACTCTATAATCATCCGACTAGACATTTGCTTTTATCACGTAATGCCTCCAAAATAAATTAGCTTCTGATGTTTTATATGTTTGTGTGCTTTTGCATGCAACATATTTGAGCTCATGGGTGGGTTGGAGTTATTTCACCAAGAAAACTTGTACTTGTTTGCTCATAAAAATCTGTCTGGGCAAGTGTGAGGTTGGTTTAAACCTGGTTTAAACTCCCAGAGACACATTGTATTGCCACTAGCCGTTCCAAGGCGGGAAATAAAATTGTTCTCTTTTTCGTTAATTGTTTGTTGTGTCTTTTATGAAATTGGTATTCTTGTTAACACATGCTCTCCTTTCCTCTCTTCTTTTTCGCTTTGTGGAAGGGATGTATTTTATGAGTGTTGCGATTCCTGATATGCATATTTAACTTTTTTTACAAAGAAAATATACAGATTTAAAAAAATGAATACAGTCATTTGTAAAAAAATACGGTCTTAAAACTGTCAAAAATAATATTTATTAAGCAAACGATGTAGTTAAATTTTACTTATTTTGGTCTAGACTGAATGCTTATTATTCATTATTTTTTTAACCAATTATAATCGATACTTTTAAAAATTATTCGGGATATGCCTTTTTCTAAAAATGTTTTTTAATTTACCACGTGGGTGATTTTTTTCTACCAAAGATAAACTTAAGAACAAGTTTAAAGAAAGCGCATGATCATGATGAGTTTACAGAACCCCACCGCACCTCAGTTGATAATTATTCTATAATCATTTGACTAGAAATGTGTCGGGTCAATTACTGCCCATCACACGCTCTCTGCTAAACAAGTTATAATACATAAACGAAAATGAGGGAAACAATTAATGTCAGTTATCCAACCACGTGATCAAAAGAACACTTTTTGACAGTTTTAACGACGGACAGTGTCGTAAAAATATGACTTCTGTCTATTAGGTGACACCATCTGGTCATAAGCTTAGTTGGGTTTCAGCATTCTTTGACCTCATATTGCTCTTTCACATTCTTTCACCATTCTTAAAACAGAAACTGGATACCAGTCTCAAAACTCCAGCTTTTCAGCTTTTAAGTGGTCATCTTGCAATAGCATCATACTACGTCACGAGCACCTGCTAAAAGATACATCCGGAAACAAACCGCCAATAAAAAAATTAAGGGCTGCATTGACAGAACTCGGCATCGATCTAGTTCGTTTTTGGCCCGTTTCCCAGATATATCTCATGAAAAGCAAATTAGAATGCAATCAACTCATAAACTGGACCGATCTCACAGAAAAGGCTTTTCGGAATAATAATATTGAGACTTTTTAATATTTGCTGCGCTACGAAAAAAAATTCAGCTACGAAGATTTCAACGAGAAAAATGACAATTTTCATTTCGAGCGGTGGGTTTGTTTATAAAAATCGTTCCTGGGTGGATCTTTTTAGCAAGTGCTCGTGAAGTAGTATAATGATATTGTCTTAAAGTTTCAATTCAACTTATCAACAAAGCGATCAACAGCAGATGGGTAAGTCACCAAGCATTAAAAGCTTAATGGACCGACACCGTGCGGAGTTATGTTCCTGCCATAGTTCATCTGACATTACAAATGATTGTGACAGTAAAAGTGACACCTAAAAGGTCAAACTTGCATGTTCTTGTTTTGTACCTCAATTATCATTACATACTACGCTCAGGTCCCAGTTATAAAACTGAGAATGGAAACCAGTCTCAAATCCCAAGCATCTGATTTGATGAAATGGCGAATAGTGGCCATTTCAGCCAATCAGATACTTTATATTTGAGACTGGTTTCAAAATCTCGGCTTTATAATGTTCAGCTAATAACTAGGGCAAAGCTGATTGATACAGTGTCCCTGTTCTATATTTAGTCTTTTGAAACTTAATGTGAACTAAATATAATCCATGTCTTCTGTGTTAACGTCTTCTCTGTTAAAAAATCTAAAATGTTATCAAAATATGATAAAAAAAGTAGGACAAAAAGGTTGTCTTGTCGACTGACTTATAAAGTAAAAATTCTGAATTACTAATTTTATTATCAATATTATCCTTATTTTAATTACACATTACTTACACTGAATGTGTATCCCCGACGTAACGAATTCAAAACCATAAACTTTAAAAAAAAATCGGTTTTGTTTCGAGGGTATCCTAGTGCCCACAAAGAGCGTCCCTCTGACATCTGACCATAGATCCCCCTCTCCCCGATGCAAACTAAGTTTTTCTTCTTCTTTGCTTCCTTTATTTAGCTTTAAAAATTACACAACAATTAAAGTGCGAAAGAAAAAGGTATGTTTTATTCTGCTTTTAGACAGTCTGTAAACGTTGTCTTGAAACTTAGAAAATATACTTTAAGTTGCCTTAAGAGAATTCTCTACCGCTTACCCTCGAAGCAACTCAAAAATGCTTAATGTTCATAAATTGCAATATCGAATGTTAAGATATATGGGCTGTTGCAGTTTTCTTTAGTTCTGAAGATTACAAAACTGATATTTAAAAAAGGCTGAATTTTCAGGCAATCAGATCCTTGAGATTTGAGACGGGTTTCCATTCTCAGTTTTATAATCTTGAGGCTATGCTAGCATACTTGTTAATTGCTACTGTAGTGTGGCCTACATTAGAATACATCCTTAACGTTTAGATTAGTAGTCCAAGCGCAAAATTATGCCCATGCGAATGTTAAGTTTGACACCTGTATACAATATAGCTGTCAATAATAAAGGACACTTTCAGTAACTATGTGATAATCATATTATTAATTAATAACTTGTTAATTAGTATGTTCGCATAATAAACCCATAACCATGTGTAAAACGATCGATAATTTACACATTTTTGGCTACCAACAATATCATGGTGGGTCACTGCTGAAAATAAATCTGAAAAGTAAAATTTGGGCTTTAAAACTATACACTTAACGATTTTATGTAAGTTGTATTTTTTTGGCAATCCTGGGGTTTTTTATTAGTAAGTCTTTGAGATCTGCGAAGAAGAGTTAGGTATAGTACCATAAGAGGATAATCACAGGGCTTCGGTCTCACTAAGCAACGAAATCTTATTGTATAATTTTAAGGAAGAAAAAAATTCCTTTGGGGGCATACAATGATCAATATGTGCTTGAGTGCGTGAGCGTGCGTGTGCCTGCGTGCGGGTGCTTTAAGTTCTGGCAGCTGTTAAAAGGTTGTTCGACAGATAAAACAAGTGTTCTAAAGATTGCTTAAATGGAATTAGCAACAAACTGTTCGCCTGTACCTTCTCTGAATTAAACGAACTTATTATGAATGTATTTTTGTTGTTTTTTTTTTGTCTCCGTTAATATAAACATCGTTGAAAATCCTTTTTTATTTGTGTATCAGCACTTTTGTATGGAGTTTGGGAAATTTGAAGGCAAATGTTTGTGCATCTCTAATCTAGTTTAAATGTCATAAATTGAATTAAATTTCCTATGAAATTTCGAAAATTGTCGCCTCACAGGTTCGTTTCGTTACGAAATTTAAACCCGCGCGAAATTCATAATAAAAAAATAATGGTACGACGGTTGTTTCTGACGAAGGCTAATGGAATATTAAGCAAAAGCGTACAAAGACCTAAGTAAAAGATTAAAACAAGAATAAAAACCAGCATGCATTGCATAGTCTTATAAAAAAAACAACAACATAAAAACATGTACTTATAATTCCTGTAGCCCAAGTTGCTCGAGACAACACCATTATTTACGAAATTGAAGTGGATCATAAAATATTACTTGAAGCCGCAATTATTTTATTAAAAAAGTAGTCATATATTGCCCAGTCTGATAAAAAAAACATTTAGCATGTTAAACTAAAATATAATTCGTTTAGCCTATCCTTATTTTTCATAACTAGGTTTAAATTTCAAGCAAGAGAACATTGTTTTACTGAAATTTAAATTGACCATAAAATATTACTTGAAGCCACAATTATTTAATTCAAAAAGGAATAGAAACATGTTTGCCTAGTCTGATAAGAACATGTAGCACGTTCAACTAAAATATAATTCGTTTAGCCTATTTTTAGGTTTTATACCTAGGTTGAAATTTCAAGCAAGAGAACATCCTTGTTTACTGAAATTTAAGTGGACCATAAAATATGACTTGAAGCTACAATTATTTTATTTAACATTCCCGCATTTCCCACTGACTAATTGCTGTGGGGCAGTGGTGTTCGTTCATTCTTACATTCTACATGACCTTGTATCAGCAACAGTTTTACCAATTATAGAAAGAAAATGTGACAAAACTGACATTTTTGTCGGACATATTTTGGACATGGATATTACATGCGTGTCGGAATGGTGGAATACGTATCGACACGGTTGCTATTTTTGTAATTAACAATTGTTTATACTTCTTGACATGACAGTTTGTTATTTTCGAGGAGGAGACATTCCCCTTGCGTATTTTATGGTGATGATGTTGTTAACGACCGAAGGTATGATTACTGTTTTATTACTATAACTTAACATTTTTGTGAGAAGAATTTATATTCGAGTATTTTGAATATGAATATCATTTTTGTTACTGTAACTTTACATTAATGCGAAAAGAATTTGTTTTCGCGTATTTTGTGTATGAATATCATTAGAACATTTACCTAATTTATTGAATTCATTGTTTAGAAAATTGCAGGAAATTGTCATTGGTCAGAAAAAAGATCAAACCGGTAAAAATTACATGAAAAAATGAAAGGGCAAACCAAACATACATGTTCTATCCAATTCGCAGAGCTTAATGCGGACCATTCATGCAGTGACCGGCCGGATGGGCGATGCGAGTGGTGTGATGGTACCCCACAGTGCTTCGACCTGTCGGACGAGATTGGATGTCCAAACTCCACTATCAACTTGGTACCCATTTCAGCCGCCATAGAAATATGTGAGTTTCGAACAATTCTTAAACATGCAAAACAGTAACGGTTTTGTGGCCCTTGTTCACAAAAATCAATGTCAGATAGTTTTTTCAACCATCGAGATTTTTGCATAGCGGACGGAAATTATTTCTTCCAAAACATGTTGTCTTAGGACATGCGATAGAATGAAATTGCATCTATTACTTTAGTACGTATGTATTCTTTTTTATAAAAATAAACAGAAATACAATTAGATCTATCGTCAGACGACTAAAGTATGGATAAATAAACAACTCCCACTCCTTGTGCATTTTTAACATACAAGCGTACAGCATGTAATATGTTATATGCCGAATAAAACCACATCCTAGAGAAAACATCATGTCACCAATGTACTAGTAATTAACATCTCTAATTGCATACAAAGTGAGCCTCTAGAATTTGAATGAGTATTTAATTTTACCTAAGGGAAAAGAAGTCGCTTGCTTGATAATCTCGTAACATGCAGTCGTGCAACAAAAAATTGAAGGATTGTCCACAATGTAATAGCCATGTTTATTGTAAGCCGGATTCAACTAAAGGCCAAAATATTTAAGATGATTTTGAAATTCGCGGAACAAGTCAATTTCTCAACAAATTATGACATGGAAGTGCGGATTATCTCTCTTTATCTCGTATATATTTTACTATAGAGCAACATTTAAGTTTCGTCCTGCAAACACTTCATTTTTGTAACCACAACAAAAACTTTTTCAATTACTGATTAGTCAGTCGGTAACCAGACTGAAGATTGATTTGTAGAAAAAAATATTTTCTTAAAATAAAACTTAAAACAATTTAAACAGGTATACCCAAGCCCTAGGCCCAAGATCATAAAACTAAATCTGGAGACCAGTCTCAAATCTAAAGCATCTGATTGGCTGAAATGGCGACCAGCCAATCAGATGCCTGAGATTTGAGACCAATTTTCAATCTTAGTTTTATGATATTGGGCCCTTATTGTATTCATGGCACTGACTTGGTTCATTATTTGTTTTGTTGGATAGGTCGAGGGGAGGGCTGTTTCAACGGTTTCCCGGAGCCACCCCCGCTACCCCCATTCTCACTATGTGACGACATGAAAATACCAACAACAGTATCACCGTCAACAAAAATGACAGATTCGCAGACGACAAATATTGAGATAACAACTCCGGTAACAAAAGCACCATTGCCGCCACCTGGTAAATCAACAACGTTACCTCCATCCAGGAAAACAACAAAAATATTATTAACGACAAAGAGAACAACAGCAACCCAAACAGAGGCAACAACATTGACGTCAACGACAACATCATCGTCTTCTACTTATCTGACGTGGCCGTGGACAACACACCGCTGGACAACAAGGAGATGGCCAGTAACTCCAACAACTACTGCTACTCCCCCTTTGTCTACCACTCAGTGGTGTTCTACGACAACAACAACAACAGCCACAGAACCACACGCACCACCGTTTATGGAAGTGTGGCGTAAGAAAATTTTAATTCCATATCCATTTGTCTTAATCAAGTTTCCCCAATTTCATTTTTAATAGATATGAAATACATTCGGTTCTGCTAGAAATATTCCATCTTGAAGCTTAATATTAACAACTATTGATACGTACACATTAACAACGAATTGTGACTACATATCTCAGTTTCTGTGGACATTAATAACTTGATGAATATATTGTGGGTTTCTTTCATAGTACAATTTTGTCATATACGTGTAAGCTAATATGTAAATAACTTTGTTTTCTGTGTTTTTAGGTTTTTGTGCCGCTAGACATTATTTTACAGAAAATATATTAGGTTGCCTTGTCTGCTATTTCATGCCCAAAAATTGTCGCCCAAAAACACGCCCACATGTCACAACGACGCCAAATCCATGGCAAACAGATTGGTATCAAAACCTGTTTCCGGTTCAAACTGCCAGACCTGGTTTTATACCTCCCCTACCTCGTACGCTGGCACCATTTGGATATACCAGGCAACCACCACGTACGATGTCACCCTTAGTGTCAACACGGCTATTTCATTCATCCCCCGTAAAAGCGACTGAACACACTAGATCAAAACTGCCACCGGAAACTCGTCACTCATCACAAACGGTGAGACCACACACAAGTCGACGTCAACCTGCTGTACTTGATTCTAATGAGTCTAACTACTTTAGCAATGAACAGACATCCTATGACTCAACTGACATGATGTATTTACAATTTCTACTCGAACATATGAATAAATAATAATAATTTGTGTACAGGTTTCTTACTTACTTTATGTTTAACTCTTGTTTAAGATAAAATCATAATCACAGCGAGTGATACATATTTTATTTGCTATACGGTACTACTCCAAAAAAGGTTCGGCAAGAAGTGATTACCACGTTAATAACAGCCCGCACTAAACCACGAGTGATATTTTTACATCCCAAAATAGTCAAAATAGACATTTATATTATCTTTCAAAGAATTTATATCAAAAATAATTTCGTGAATGACAATCTAACATCTCTGAATGAAAACGGTTGCTAGCTGTAAACCAACACTAAAGGCAAAAATAATTATAATCATTAAACACAAACGGGATTTACGTTTTGACGTTGTGACGTTAGGATAACCGTCACAAAATGTATGTGACGTATAACGTCAGTGACTGTTAGTGCATAGTAACCGCACTGCAAACGAAGACGCAAAAAAATAACCAAGCGAAAGATCTGCGATTATTTTGAAATATGACAGCAAAGAAGTCTCTGAGAAAGGGGCACACATCTGGATTGTTGGGAGGCAAGTCGCAGACGAACATAATTTCATGTTCTGTCTTTTTTACATTACATTGTTTTAATATATTAATAGCTCTTTTTGTTAAATTGACTGTTCTAAAATCAATGCCTGGTCAAAATGTTTGTTAATTCTACTAATTTTATTGTAATAATACAGGTATTATATGATTGCTAAAATTCAGAGATTAAATACTATTACCTTCCTAAAAAGAAAATACAATTTTAAAAACATCGGTAAATAAAAAACAAAAATTAAGCAAATAGATGTATTATTCAACCAACACCGAAAGTAATAGAAATAATAAATTAGCGAACGGTGAGTCACCTGAATGATGATAAACGAATAAAAATAAATTAATGATACAGTTATATATCAATTTCAGAAGGTGACGGAACAACTGTGAAGGGTGGGATAAAAGTCCCCATGTCGGAAATGAAAAAGAAAGATCGCCATTCAGTTGGTTCCTGGTCCTCGTCATATATTAGCGATGATGACTGGCACCAGCACCTGACTTCTGATGTCCTTGACCTCGAGAAAATGGCGACTTTTATGGCAGAGAGGAAGATTCATTTGGTTACAAGATTCGTAAGCGGTTAGTGTTTAGGTGTCATTACAATTACGATATTTAAAGTTTAATAGTCTGGCTTTAAAATAAATAAAATGTAAAGAAAAGACCGATAAAGATTTCTAGTGTAATGTAACAGAGATGTTGTTTTTAATATGATATCACTTAATACATATTTTAACCAATGATTAAATGGATATGAATATACTGAATAAGTGTTAAAGATTACAGTATTTTAGACCAGTAGATGGTTTAACTGATTTTTTATGTGTTTCATGTTGTTGTCTGCTCGCAAAAGTTAACGATACCCCAAAAAGCTATGTAATGTCAAATTTTTGAAACCTATATGTTTGAATGTTTCAGAAGCAGAGATGCAGAAGTACACACCATTGTCAGAGGCCAGATTTGATGAAATCAGACAAACGGACAAAAACCTTGAACGGGCTTACGAGCTATACTTTACCCGTGAGTTATTTTTGAAATTATTTGAACTGTTTACGCATTTGTGCTATTGTTTGGAATTTCGAAAATCCCATTTCGAGGGTTGCACGCAAGATTGTTTTAACTTCATTGAGGTAAATGAGATAACGATGGAAAGAGAGAATAAGTTATTCTCAGATTTTGTTTATACCGAGATCTATTTTTCGTGACAGCTAAAAGTAATAATTTGCCTACCGATTTTCAATTACAGCTGGTCTTGAGAAAGTGCCGGAGGTGAAACGAAAAACTGAGGACATGATTGATCGCCTGGAAGCATTACCGCACTTCTACTGTCCCTATGAGAGAGAAGAGGACGACGATGTTCATGTGTGCCGTTGGTTAACCAACTACACCAGTAACCCGGAACCGGAAATGTTTGGCTTCACTTCCGGTGATCAGTTTGAACCAAGAAAAGTCGTTTCTGCGGAACCTCGACTGTCAACAAGTGACACTAATATTGTTCTTGGTAAGAGAAAGAGAAGCAGAGACGAGGAGGACCAGCAATATGGACATTGTGTTGCTAAGTGCAGTTCGGAAATGAGGCTGATTTGTGATAGCTGGTACAGGCCAAAGAAGTTCCGACGAGGAAAGCCATGAAGAAATAATTTCTTTACCTTGTGTTAATCCTTTTTACATTTGCTCATTTACTTATTGTTTTCATTTTTACAGTACGAATAGTTTGCAGTAAAAATTGAAAACATAAATGTTGCATTGTTTTATGCTGAGTACTGTTCTTTTCTACATTTAAGGTCTGTCGTGAATTGAGTTTTGTTTGACAGTTTGTTGCTTATGTCTAGAAGTCGTTTTTATCTTTTACGTTATATCATGAATTCGTGTAGAACTTTTTGAGTATATACTTCCATAAATAACTATTATGTATGTAAACAAAATAAATGCGCTTACTAAGACAGGGTTGTATTCTATCCTCTTTGTTTTTTTTATTTTTTATATCAATGACTCAGTTTTGTATCTTTAGAATTTAAACATTGCTGTGGTTGACCAAACCAAAATTACTTTCTATGATGATCTTGCTATTTTGGCTGAAAATGCTCCTGATTGCTGTATTGTCCAAAAGGTGTCGTAATTAACCATAAACTGCAGCGTGATTGGACCTAGTGTCCATTAAAGATCCCTTTTATTTGAAGGTGAAACTTAAACAGGTCAAGGTTACTGTTAGGAATGAATTACGTTTGCAATCGTTCCAAAACTTTCGACCGTGTTTGAACAGGAAATCAACAGTGTTAGCTACACATAGTGGACGTAACCTAGAGTTATCAATTTGTTAGGCCATAATTGGTTGAAACCTATAATTTAATTGAGAAGTCAAACACAAATCTAATATTTTTATAAACCCATTTTGTCCGGAAAAAGATATAGTCAGTTACCCGTTCCAGGGAGTTAATATGCTACTTAATTTAGGCAGGATAAATAGCAATCTTTTCATTGGAAAATGTAAGTGGTCATTAGCGAATTCCCATTGTTGCATATAAGTTGTGGCGGATAAGTATAGTATATAATTTTTGACAATACACTCGCCCAAATTTTAAATTTGTCATTTTAAGATATCAAATTTTGTAATGACATCCCACTTAGTGAAAGACAGTTCAGTTTCTCAACCTGCAGTGCATGTAAAATTGAATTGATTTACGAAAACAACCAACAAAGAACATGTACAGACATTAAATAGTTGATTCTTAGACAACACAGTCAATTTCCAAACTTCTCCTGACATAGTGCAGAAACGAAACAAGCATTAATAGTAAATGAAATTATTTCCGTTTCGAATAATACGAACTTGACGGTAATTGTCAGTGTGGAGGGAAAAGGTGCGTGTATCTCGTGCGATTAGGCTATTTAAGTGTTGGTTTTATCTGTGTACACCATTCGAGGCGTTTCTATTCAGCGGTAAACATGTCGGCACCCGCCCACCCGCCCTATAGGTTGTTAATATTATTTTTGGATGGTTGTCGAGGTTTAACAGAACTTTCAGAGAATAAATTGAAAAATGGGTGTAAATAAAGTGTTTATTTTTGTTTCAGGTGTTTCGAGTTTTGCTGTTTTCTCTTAGTCATAAACAATATATTTATTTATCATGTAAGAAATATGGATATTTTAAGGCCATTCACTAGTTTCAGGTTCGAGTGGTACTATTAGACGAAGCTTTATCCAGATGTGTTGAAAGTTTTCCGTTCGTCTTCTGGACTGCTAAATAGCCAGAACTACGGATGTCAGCTTTTCATTCGGACGGTTCGCACACTACAGGCCCACTGATTTCTACCTCTTTGGACAGTTTTTGAGCAACTTGAACTTGGACTTTACAGACATTTGAAAATTTTAATGTATATAACCGCTGAATACAACGACCTATTCCTAGTTTTTTGTTTGTGTTTTTTACGTATTATGAGATAAGGAAATAATTAATTTACTCACGTTAAAGTGAGTAAACTTATACAATTGATGGCCTTTTAGAACATTGGATGAATATATAATTAGAAATTTAAAATATCCACATTTAAATAAAGCCTGTCACCAAGGAAGAAGCTAATTAAAACATTCACGGTTTAGAAGATCAACTTCTTGCTTTTTGATAAATGAAGTGCGGAATTCAGGATAAACTCTGTTTTATTTCTTGTTTATTTTTAGATCTTCTCATATAACATGGAAGTTTCTTCTGTGAGCATAAGTAGAAAGTGTTCACCTTATTAGTTCAATTAAATTCAAAGAGTCATCATAACGAATTGGTTTTTTCTGCGTTTGTATGACTTTTTATAATTATCTACCAACCCAAAAAGTTTCAAACAATTCATTGATTGTGAGTAAAGATTAAACTGAAGCAATCATCTTTAAAAATTCTTAACACGATACGGATCGGTCTAAAGAAAACTACAGAATTTATCCAAAAACATCGCTTGGTTGATCTTAAATAAAATTAATATCCGTATCAATATATCCGTTTTTAATTTCAGGAAGTAAATCCCAATTATTATTTAACATGTAAATGAAAAACTAACTTTGTTTGTCATACTTTTAAAATGGACGCAGATTTATCGGAGAGTGTTAACTCAAGTTACGACTCTGTATTTGTAGGTCGAATAAATGACCTAAAAGAACTAGATGTGCAATGGAACGAATGTAAAATATTTGGAATATACGGAATACGTGCCGTCGGAAAATCCAGTTTTGCTAGTCATTTTCTTAAACAAAAAGGCATTGGACCAATTTATTTGGATCTAGCGACGATACACGAGGTCGGATCTCTGACATCTGCAGTTTGCGCGTCTTTGGGTTTGAAACCCGAACTTGGCGAAAGAAACTCTTCAAGATGGATCCAGCATGTCATCAATGAGCTTAAAAATAAAGAAAAATCAGTATTTTTTTATTTTGATAACGCGGAGGACGCGGTAGAGGGCGAATTGAAGGACACTGTATTGTCTCTTTTATCCAGCATTGCTCGGTGCTGTCCAAATGTCAAGGTCATTATAACATCAACAATGCGGCTGATGTTTAGTCAGCTCGGAAAAGTCTATTACATGCATGAACTGAAGCCTTTACTCGCCTCCGAGTCGCTACAATTACTCCATTCTGTAGCGGTCGGTATTGAGCTGGGTATTTATGGTGAGACGATTGCCAGTCTCAGCGAGGGCCTGCCCCTGCTGATTCTTTTGATCGGTTTCGAACTGAAAGAGGGCTTGACAAGTCCAGAAGAGATGGTAGACCGGCTATTGGTCAGCAGACTTCACACTTTATGTTCACCGCCAGAGGACTCTCCGGGTAAGAGGTTGTCGGATTTGGCAACTTACATCAATTAATCCATTTTTTAAATTTTTTTTACTGATACATATCATTTGAACTATAAAAAATAATTCTTTTTTTGTTGACAATAGCGGAACTTAATTAAGGGAATTTGATTCCCATATTCAAGAGAACAACCTCTTAATTTTCATTATTCACCTTTAGACACAGTTTGCTTTCAATTCGCCGTAATTAAAAATAATGTAGACATGAAAATGTTCGCGAAGAAACAAGTTCGCGTCTTCCCGTTCCCAATTTCATTTGTCTTACATGCTAGTATTTGAAAATTATAAAAGAAAATTTCTTTCAAATATCAGTTTATTGTTTTGATAAAAATATATCTGTCAAAGGAACACATTTTATCATAAACTATGTAATTGATTTATAGTTGAACCTTTCATATTTAGTTTCGGTGCCAAAGTCGAATGAATTGGCAAGATAGAAAATTTCGCGATTTTTGATAGAAACTCTTTCGCGACTGTTGCGGATTGACTAAGAAAGAGCAATATCCTTTCAAAAAAAGTGAAATATGCTTATTAGGAATCGCCACACTCACAAAACTCAGCCTCTCCACGCAGCGAAAAAGAAGAGAGGAAGAGACAGCATGTTTGTTATAAGTATATCGATTCAAATAAGACGCTACAAACAATTAACGAAAAAGAGAACCATTGGGGTTACCGCCTTGGAACAGTCAGTGGCAAAACAAATTGCCACTGGGTGTTTAAGTTGTCTTTGTGAAATAACTCCAACTCACCCATCAGCTTAACAATGTTGCATGCAAAAGCACACAAACTAAGAAACATAAGAAGCTAATAGCATCGCAAAGCCAAATTGGCGAATACTCGATGATCCTACCGAGACCAGAGCCCCTGGAGTCAAATTAGCAAGAACACGATGACCGGGATAAAAGAAACAAATCGAGCTTCTATGTTCTTTAAAGAAAAGATTTCCCTATAAACCTTCATAAACTCTGAAGCCCCTGCCACCGTCGTGCAACCGAAGAGGTAAGCACAGTGATGAACTGTAGATGGGTTTATCACCAGGCCTGCAGAGCGTTGTAGAATGTCATGTTGGTAACCTTTCTTTTTGAATTTACAGATGGTTTTTACGAATAACCGAGGGAAATTAATACTGTCTTTTATTTTCTTAAGTTTATAAATTAAATCTCCATAAAAAACTGGCTGTGAAATACCTTGTTGCAATACTGATTTTTAACTGCACCTGGATTTTGAATTAAATCTGGGTATCGGCGTTAAACTTGCGAAAGGTTTTCCTTGATTTATGATACCGATTACCTTCAAGGTTTAAGAAACACGATTTTTTGCAATATTTACTCGGCTCATTTTATTTAAAATTTAAGGTGCTGTCTACAATAAGTTCATTCGACGTCTGTCGGCGGTTTACCTGGACTACATGACTACGTTGGACTACATTCCAGGATCCTTCAATGCGCGACAGGCAGGAGAAATGTTAGGTAAATCAGGGTCGGTGCAAGATTTGTATAAAGGCGGTTCATTTGGGGCAGTCTTATGGTAGTTCCAACTTTCTTGTACAAAATCACAAATCAATGTTTGCAAAGGATTTTGATATGGTAGGTTAGAGACTACCAAATCATTTCCCAAAGTGTTAAATGGTAAGTTCTAAAAAAGCAACATATGCATATCAGGATCGCCACACTCAAAAAACACAGCCTCCCCACGCAGCGAAAAAGAAGAGGGAGAGAGCGCATGTTTTATATATGTATGTCAATTCAAATAGGACGCCACAAACAATTAATAAACAAGAGAACCTTTGGGGATACCGCCTTGGAACGGTCAGTGGCAAAACAAATTGCCACTGAGGGTTTAAACCAGGTTCTAGGGTTCACCAACCTCACACTTGCCCCAACAGGTTCTCGTATCACAAAACAAGTACAAATTGTCTTGGTGAAATAACTCCAACCCACTTATTGGCTCAACAATGTTGCATGCAAAAGCATACAAACATATAAACATAAGAATTTAATAGCATTGCAAAGCCAAAGGGCGGGTACTCAATGATCTTTCCGAGACCAGAGCACCTGGAGTAAAATCAGCAAGAACACGATGACAGGGATAAAAGAAACAAATCGAGCTTTTAGGTTCTTTTAAGAAAAGATTTCCCCATAAACTTTCATAAACTCTTACACCCCTGCCACCGTCGTGCGACCAAAGAGGTAAGCATAATGATCAACTGTAGATGGGTTAATCACCAGGCCTGCAGAGCGCTGTAAAATATCATGTTGGTAACCTTTCTTTTTAAATTTACAGATGGTTTTTACGAATAACCGGGAGAAATTAACATTGCCTTTTATCTTCTTAAGTTTATAAATTAAATCTCCTTAAAAAACTGGCTGTGAAATTCCTTGTTGCAATAGTGATTTTAAACTGCAGCTGTATTTATGAATTAGATCTGGATATCGGCGATAAAACTTGAAAAAGGTTTTCCTTAATTTGTGATACCGATAACCTTGTTTTAAAAGTTTTTCTGTAATGCAAAGATTACGTTCATTGAAATCATTCACATCGTTGCAAGCTCTTGAAAAGCGAACAAGCTGTGAGATATAAACCCCGTAAGAAGTTGCACGAGGAACATCGCCGTCTAGAAACGGAAAATTTACTATATTAAAATTAAAATCATCTCTTTTATCATAAATTTTAGTAGTGACGTAACCATTTTCGATGGATAGATTTAAATCAAGGAAGTTTGCTTGCTTTTCTGAAGTGTTCGCTTTGTTAAGCTGTAGTTCTTTAGGATAAATCTTATTAACCAGTGATGGAAAATGGTTATTATCTATATTAAATAAATCATCAAGGTACCTCGAGGTGTTGTTAAAAGCTGTAATAATATCATCATGATGTTCGGTAGAAAGAGATAACATGAAATCTCTTTCATAACAGTATAAAAACAGATCAGCAACAAGGGGTGCACAATTAGTACCCATTGGAATGCCAAACAAATTTGTGGTTTCATTACTATGATGTTTTGAAAGAAAATTGCTTATCTGCAAAGAGCGATACACGATGTATTCTGCTGACAGCAGTCAAACAATGTTTTCATCGATTACTTTGGCTAGCAGCCAGTGAATTAAGTCACCCCAGACTAGGTAAAGCGAAAGTAAAACTATAACATCCACCTTTGCTATACCCAAAATATCCAAAAATCAGACAAAATAGGCTTTGACACTTAAAAAAAAACAGTTTGTAATATCTTCTAATCAGAAAAGAGCTTGTATAGAAATTATACTCTTTCCGTTTCTAGGCGAATTTAAAAATCACAGCCATGCTTTTAATGGTCTCGCACCTAAAGGATTAACCACAAAACATGAATGCTTGTATTATATTATTCTTATTTGTATTATACGTGTTATTTCAATCATATGACTTATTAGTAAATTAAAAAAATTCTAATTTTCTTGGTATCCTTAAAAACATAAAGCTTTGACTTCCGCCATGTTTTCTATACCATCAGGTCAGAGTGATTCCCACCCCCACCCCCCGTCATCCCACTGGTTATTGTTACCGCTCGAACAATTGCAATTCAGGTACCATTCGATAAAAACGTTGAAACATTTTTCGAACACTCACCTCGATTGTTATGACCGACAACCGGTACCCACCTTAGCACTACTAATCTCCTTCGCAGAGTTGTTGTTCCTTTCACTCACTTCACACCTCTGCGAAAGGCTCATTGTAAAGAGTTTTGACCAAATTAAGCAGCTTCGTTGTATATAAAATGACAGAAATATTCACTATCTTTCATTAAACCCGAAGAAACCCAAGACATTTTAAATGAAGTTGGTGAACTTTTTATGCCCCCCGCCATGAAATGGCGACGGGCATTAAGAGTTGCTCCTGTCCGTCCGTCCGTCCGTCCGTCCTTCCGTCCGTCCGTCCGTCCGATATTCTCGTGAACGCAACTCCTCCTACACTACTGGTCGGACTTTAATGAAACTTGACCACAATTATTGGCCTGATAGGTAGTTGTGCATGAAGGTGGGGTTTCGCTCTTACATGTTCCGTTCAGAAGTTATTGCCCTTTGATACTTCCATTTACATTAGTTTTAATAGGAGTATATTTACATTCCTATTGATTTCTTCGTTTAAAAAAATTCGGTTCATTTTGCATGAACCGCATGACCCGTAATGACGTCAGTAACGTCATGGCTGTTACTATTGAAAACTCCCACGTATTACTCTCCCTTTTCACTTAATACTAATTTTTGAAAGCGTTCGACTTAAGTTTATTTAAAGAAAAAAAATGAATAAAATGTAAATATAAGTAATGATTCTTATTTTGGTGTGGTTCATGCAGATTGGACGTGCACGCGAGAGCTGGCAAATTTACCATAAAGCGCTAGCGCGCTTTATGGATTTGCCAGCTCTCGCGTGCACGTCCAATCTGCATGAACCGCACCAAAATAAGAATCATTCCTTAAATATCTCGTGAACGCAACTCCTCCTACACTACTGGTGGGAATTTAATGAAACTTGACCACAATGCTTGGCCTGATATGTTGTTGTGCATAAAGGTGGGGTTTTGCTCTTACATGTTCCGTTCAGAAGTTATGGCCCTTTGATAATTCCATTTACATTAGTTTTAATAGGAATATATCTTGTGAACGCAATTCCTCCTACACCTCTGCTGGGAATTTGATGAAACTTTACCACAATGCTTGGCCTGATATGTTGTTGTGCAAAAAGGTGGGGTTTTGCTCTTACATGTTCTGTTCAGAAGTTATGGCCCTTTGATACTTCCATTTACATTAGTTTTAATAGGAATATATCTTGTTTCTTATATTTTGTGCATTTTGCCCATAACTTAAAAACTACTTGAGATACTGCCTTGAAACTTGAAATATATTTTCACCATCAAAATCTACATCACAACCAACAAGACCCATAACCATGCTTCCAATATTTTCAAATTATGCCCCTTTTTCACTTACATTTTGTGTTAAGAAAAATATACACTTTGCCCTTAACTTTGTTTGGAATGGAGGGATTTCAAAATAACTTGGCACAAATGTTCACCATAACAAGGCGGTGTGTCGTGACTGAAGGTCCAAGGTCAAGGTCACTGTTACTAAAAATAGAATTTTCTTGCAAAATCTTGTCCGCTATGTAACTTTGTTATTTCATATTGGATTTTTAAATAACTTGGTATAATTGTTCACCATATCAAGACGGTATGTCACATACATGCCCAAGCCTTTAGGTCCAAGGTTAAGGTCCGGGCTGTTACTTTGTTATGAATGGAGGGATTTCAAAATAACTTGGCACAAATGTTCACCATGACAGGGCGATGTGTCACGTACCGTGCTCATGCCTGTAGGTCAAAGGTCAAGGTCAGTGTTACTTAAAATAGAATTCTCTTGTCCGGGCTGTTACTTTGTTATGAATGGAGGGATTTCAAAATAACTTTGCACAAATGTTCACTATGACAAGGCAGTGTGTCCGCACAATACCCAAGCCTGAAGGTCCAGGGTCAAGGTCACTGTTACTAAAAATAGAATTTTCTTGTCCAGGCTGTAACTTCATTATAAATGGAGGGATTTCAAAATAACTTGACACAAATGTTCACCATGACAGGGCGGTGTATCGCGTACCATGCCCATGCCTGTAGGTCAAGGTCACTGTTACTAAAAATAGAATTATCTTGTCCGGGCTGTAACTTTGTTAGGAATAGATTGATTTCAAAATAACTTGACACAAATGTTCATCATGACAAGATGGTGTGTCCCGTACCATGCCCATGCCTGTAGGTCCTAGGTCAAGGTCATGTTACTAAAATAGAATTTTCTTGTCAGGGTTGTAACTACATTAGAAATATAGTAATTTCAAAATAACTTGGCAGAAATGTTCACCATGACAAGGTGGTGAGTTGTGTACCATGTCCATGCCTGTAGGTCCAAGGTCAAGGTCACTGTTACTAAAAATAGAATTTCCTTGTCCAGGCTATAACTTTGTTTTGAATGGAGGGTTTTCAAAATAACTTGGCACAAATGTTCACCATGACAAGGCGGTGTGTTGCGTACATTACCCATGCCTGTAAGTCCAAGGTCAAGGCACAGTTACTAAAACTTGAATTTACTTGTTCGGGCTATAACTTCTTTATGAATGAAGGGATTTCAAAATAACTTTGCACAAATGTTCACTATGACATTGCATTGCATTACCACCAACTTCTTCACAGACATTTCCATAATGAGAAGACAACAGTGCCACAAATACAAATAATTTACTTGATCATCAAGTTTATGCATATTCTTATAATTACTCGAACCTCACTGTCTTTGAAATGCTATTATTCCCATCATTGCACTTTAGTATCTGGAAACGATGCATAGCGGGGGCATCCGTGTCCTATGGACACATTTCTAGTTTTATACTTTAAGTTTAATAGTTGAAAGTAGTCCCAGCTTATAAAAGAGATGATTGTAATGAGCCGATAGCACAAAATGTGGCACTACACTATCGGCTCATTACAGTCACCTCTGTTATAGGCTGGGACTACTTTCAACTACTTTTACTTTAACTCAAAAAATAGTTCACCAATTACATTTAAAATTGCTTGGGTTTCTTTGGTTTGAATGAAAGATAGTGAAGATATCTGTCATTTGTTTAACGACAAGCTTTCATATTCATATTTATGACTGTATAGAATAAGGCTGTCAAGTTATGTCAAAAATCTTGAATTGAGCCTTTCGCAGAGATGTAAAGTGAGTGTAAGGAACGACAACTCTGCGAAAGAGATTGCGTGCCATACCGGAAATGAGAAGTTGTGGGATCAGTGGTTATCACTCTAAACTGATGAATCAGTAACTTTTTGAAAAAAAGTAAATCATTCTCTGCTAATTAATACATTGTTTGTAGAGATACCAGCTATTGCGCACGCAAAGCAGTTTGCCTTAAAACCTATCCGGATTCGAAGCATGCTAACCTACGATCCATCTTGCCAGAGATTCAACATACAGGGTATACTTAGAGAGATTCTCCGTGCCTACTTTACTATCAAAGATTTACCAGGTACCAATCATCTCTTCACTTTCCTATTGAAATTCAGTTGGTTTGAAGTAAAACGTTCTGCAAAAACGAAAAAAAAACACTTTAAAATAAAGAAATGTATACGTCCCCTGATACCATTCCGTTTAAATGTTTAAGTTTATTTCAGTAACTAATACCTTTCCCCTTCTCCTCTTATCGATCTGGCCCCACAATTATAAAACTGAGAATTGAAACCAAGCTCAACTCTCAGTGATCTGATTGGCTGAAATGGCGACCAGGCGCCATTTTAGCCAATCAGATGCTTAAGATTTGATACTTGTCTCCAATCTTAGTTTTATAATCTTGGGCCCTGTTGGACGTTTCAGCTGTACGATCCAGATATTGCAAGGTATTTACTGCTGTTATGAAAGACATTTCTGCAAAGATGGGTACGGCAGAGTATATGAAGGCTTTGTCACTGTTTACGTACGAGCAACCAAACTTGAGGAAATTACTCGGGGAAGTGAACAACACAAATGAAGGAAATTATCATTTCTTCATTGAAATGGCTTCTTCGTGCACCGAGCTCATTGAAATATATTTGACACGTAAGTTCATTTCATGAATTGTATACCATACTGAACAAAAATGAAAACTTACCAGTTTATAATTCAAAAGTTTTGTTCGGTGATGATATTTTTATCTTTTATTTAATGTGTGGTATTTGAACATATATGGACATTTGATAAAGCGGAAAGATGTTGTTATGTTTTCACATAGGACAAAGTTGTCTCCTCTTTTCTAAACAATGGTTTGTCAAAGGGGACAAGGTTATCTCCTCTTTTCTAAATAATGGTTTGATCGATAATTTTTAACATAAAAGTCTCAAACAGATTGCTTGACTTTCAAATTAAGAAGTTTATGGTATCATACAGAATTAAAAACACAATCTTTAAAACCCACTGATGCTAAGAAATGAAATACAGCTATTTAAAATATCCGTTTTTTCCAAATTTGCAAATTACCTCCCTTTTTATTAAAAAGAACAAAATCCAACGCTTAATTTTCCACAACCACGTATTCTTTTTTCTTGTTTCTTTTCTTTTTCAACCGATAGATACTGAACTGACAAATACCAAGATAAACATATTGGTGATCAAATTCCTCCAGATATTTGCCTTCATAGGTATCATCAGGGTCTATTTAATTGATTAAATAGACCCTGGTATCATTAATGTAATAGGAGTTTTCCATGTTATTTTTGTCCATTTTTCATTTTGGCTTCAGAGGAAAGTGAACGGTTCTACGAGGGTTGTTTGACACTAGCAAACAAGTACGGACAAGAAGTGGATAGAGCATCTGTTTTAATAGCCGTAGGCAGCCTGGAGAGTCAAACAAAGGTATATTTAACTTTTTCAAACGCGGGGATCAAGATGAAGCAGCAGATCGGCTGAAATTAATCCCATTCCAAACAGACCAGTCATTATAGTATTTCAGACCAGCCCGGTTAGCTCAGTAGGTAGAGCGTCCGCTTCCGGACTGGGAGGTCGTGGGTTCGATCCCCGGCCGGGTCATACCAAAGACTTTACAAATGGTAGTAATGGCTTCCCTCCTTGGCGCTCAGGGTGTAAGGGTTAGCATTACGACCGATTCGGCGGGTGTCGGTATAGGAGGACCCGCAAGGAGATCCGAAGTCGGAGGTGCTGAGCCTGCAATATGGCGGTCTCCTATCCAAAAGCGCAGCACCACGCTTACACGCCGAAATAGTCTCAATCATTCAGACGCTCTGATTTCGCAAAGGCGATCAGTACGTCTGAAGACATTGTTCGTTAAAAAACCAGACACTCCAAAACGAGGCTTGTAATAAGGACATTAGTATGGAACGCCGTTGTAGTCTTGTGAAAACTATTTTTTACACTGTCGCCCTGCCAGCTGGAAATCGCAAAGACATAATATATTACGGCGGCACGCATTTTAACTGTATTATTGCGCCCACAGGCGTGTTCAAGCAAGATCTGATGACAAGTTTATACAGACGCTGCAAGCACAATAGTAACCTTATTGCAAGCTTAGAAATAGTTAAGAATGAAATCATTTCAATAAGAAGGTCATATTTTTTTCTCTAAATGTGAACCTTTTTGGATCAAAATAACGTCTGAAGTGAAAAACTTTGCCCTACAACTATTTTTTTGAATTTCTTAAGATAAATTCCAAATTCTTTGGCATACCCTAATGGCGACCTTAGAAACATTTTACAGTGAACTCACTTAGATTAATTTTTTTAAAAAGTATATACATTTCCGAATTACGAAAAGACAAAAGTTATAAGACAATTGAGAACTGTAAAGAAAAATAAAGCTTGAAAATCTCTAAAATTTTATTTGCAATCAAACACAAAAACGAAGCATCGCAAAACAAAAACAGATCAAATGCCCACATGATCAAAATGATACTGTCCAAGATTCTTTAAAAGAACTTTTAATTGTATAGAGAGAAATCTACATTTTTTTGTTATCCATTTTCGCAACCATGAAATTAAAGGCCAAAACACACTTTTACAAATGTCTCTTACTGCATACATGTGTTAGACAAGATAAGATATTGTTGTTAGTAACTCATTACTCAGGAAGGCATTTGAATTGATGTTTAGTGTTGCTTTGTTTTTGTGTTTGGTTGCAGAATTTAGGGATTTTTTTAGGTCACACTATTTTTCTTTACTGTTATAACTTTTCTTAACGTATAAATAATAAACATACATAATAAGATTTATTTATGCAAAGTTTGACGGAACTGCATTTTTCCGTTAGAGACATTTTGATATTCTTCCCTTTTTATCAATCACCGTACAATGACAACTGCCATACCATACAACGTGACAGTCTAAAACCTTTATCAAGAAGAGGCAGCAACGGCGTACCATATATTTGCATTCATTTATGTAAATGGGGTAGGCAAGTACTTTAACGCGCTTTGTTTTATAAACCATATACCTTATTTTGTAGCTCGATATCATATTACCTAAATTTCACTTTGCCTAGTGTGGGAGAAATACGGTTAAAGCACTGTTCAGAAATTTCATTAGAAATCGCGATTGATTTTGGATTTGTTTACCATATAAAAGCGCCACCTGTCGGTCAGACTTTTTATATAGCGATGTCTCTAGACGTTCGTCAGAGCAGTGTGACACTGATTAATGACAGAACGTCTAGATGATCTAGACTAACGCCGAAAAGGTGAACGCCAAAAAAAAATAGTATTTCAGTTTTTTTAATATCTGACCCTGGTTTCCGAACTATATGGAATATACATGATTCACAATACCGCTGTGATATGTGTTTTATCGCTACCGCAAAATCTCCGATAATGTAAAAAAATAAATGCCATCTTAAAATTTTAAATCGCACTGAAAATTACATTATGTTTATGATTTTACGGGACTTTCGGATAGAACTGTTAATTTAGAACATAAAGCAAGGCTGCATTTTTCTATGCTTCTTAGAAAAATGCAGCGTTGTCTTCTATAAACATTTATTAGCCATCTGCCATCAGTAGTGTACGGATTCCCATTTCAGTCTTTCTGTGAATTATAAATTCAACGTTTTCAAACTTGAACAATAAATAGTAGCTAAAGATTACGAAACTTCAAGCGTTTAGTTTCATTTCTTTCCACCATAAGGGGAACTTTATATCGAGTACTCAAAAGTATGAGACGGCGCTTAAGGTGCTGGAAAAGCAAGGCAGGTCCCTACAACTGGCCAAGCTGTATCAGAAACTCGGATGGAACATATACAAGCAAGGTGATTGCCAACAGGCTATTAAGTAAGTAACTAAAAATGTATGCTAAATCACTATTTTAAACACCTACCCTTGTTCTTATACACGGTCACCCCGACCCATCTCCCAATTAATCTTCTCATCAGAAATGCGATACATTCATAATAAGGTGTATTAAAACCTGAAAACCTGAACTGTCCGAAAATGCGCGACTTTTGATTGATATTATTAACAACAAAGTTGTTGTCAAGCTCCAGCGCAGTTACTTCCCTTTTTACGCCTCGCTAGACAAATCACTACCAAGCGTCAATAAAATAAAGTAGCAAAAGACGTTAGGGTTTTGCATTAAAAGTATGCCTTTTTTTTAAATATAATTATTATTTATTTAATTAATAAAGAATTTTGCGTCTGGCAATATTCCTAATAAGAAATTACAGTTCACCTTTTTTCGGTTAGGTATTACAACAAATCACTTGATATCTCCACGACAGTTGTGGGCGGAGAGTATGAGGCGGTGACACTTCAGTCCCTCAGCTACATCGGAGGCGCCTATGTAGTACTTGGTGAGACTTTTATCTGGATATAAAATTAACAAAGATGAAAATGGAACTGAAAGCCACCGAACAAGTGGTCATAAAAATGTACCCCTGAACCAAGTGATCTTACCGCCGCAACCCAACACAAATTTATTTTCGTGTTACGTATTTAATTACATAGGTATATATTTTGCTTTTTGCGTTTATTATAATTGCTAGTGTTTTAAATGAGTATGTCACATTTTGCTAAATTAACAATTATATGCCTACAGGAAATTTTGATATTGGAGAGAAATACCACACTTCATCTCTTCATAGAGGCGAGAAGTTACAGGGAAAAGTCCATCCCCAGTTCGGCGATGCCTTAAGCCGTATTGGCTGGCTCTACGATCAAAAAGGGGATTTACACAAGGCACTGGACTATTTTGAACAGGGTCTTAAAGTAAAGAAACAATCAAATGCTGCGCCCATCTCTATCTTGTACTCACTCAGTCATGCGGCCAATGGACACAGAGCACTGGGCAACTGCGCACAGGCGCATGCGCTAGTGGACGAAGCGTTCCAAATAATAAATGAAAACAAGATTCCGATGCTGGACGGAGAAGCTTTAATGTACAATACCAGAGGAAAGATTTTTGTTAAGGAAGGCAAATTGAAAGAAGCGTGTGACGCATACGGCAAAACTGTCGAAATTACACGGCAGGTGGGGCTAACAAGCTATATTTACATGAGACGTCTGCTGAACCTGGCGGAAGTGGAAGAAAAGAGACGCCATTTTAAAGCTGCATTAAAACTTGCAGAGGAAGCGTTAGAGCTCAAAGATGCGGTCATAAAAACCCTCCCACATAATTTTAATGTCGTGGAATGCCTACAGTGTTTGTCACGTATTTACAAGATCAAAGGAGATCACGAGAAGTGCAGACAAGCTTTATATATGATATCAGATGAATGTACAAGAATTGGTCAAGTGTGTTACGAGTCCGGTAATAAACATGACTTGGAGAGACTCAGCGTAACCATGAAGGAGCTAGAAGAACAACTTCAGACTTTGACAGTGTAGAATTTCAAAACTGTTAAATTAGAGGCTGCGTTTGATGATTATGTAGCATTTCTTTAACAGCCATACAAGTTGATTCCCCCCAAAAAACTAAAAACAAACACTCAAACGTAACTGAAGAAAAGTCGTTCGTTACAAATTTACTGTTTATGTTTTTTTTTATTGTTTCTTAACTTTTATTACGTAATTGCTTCACAGCTTGTTTGTTGGGTTTTTCACGTGTACATTTGGCTATTCTTGGCCTTTGAAAGTTTGAAAGAAGGTTGCCTCCTAATTTACTTCAGTACTTTTGCCAACAAAACTAGACTTTTAGTACTTTAACCAACAAATCTAGACTTTAACTACTTTTTGTCAACAAAACTAGACTAACATTTCTGATTTTTTAACATTTGAAACAACGCAAGATCAAAATTTATCTAATGATATTTTATGAAATTCAAATCATTTGTCTATGATAATTTGTAAAAATATGGATGTTCGGAACAAGAACACAGCTGAGATGATATTAATTACAATTTTTAACAAAGCCATAATACCAAAGTGTCAACATTTATCAAAGCTTTGATACCAAAGTGACAACTTTTAATAAAGCTATTATACAAAACTTTGAAAATAAACTATGATACCAAAAATGTCCAAAAATGTCAACATTTATGAAATCTAAGGCATCAAAATGTCAACTTTAATAAAAGCTATGATAACAAAGTGACAACTTTTAACAAAGCAATGATAACAAAGTGGCAACTTATTACAAAGCTTTGATACCAAAAAAGAAATTTTTTAACGACGCTTGATACCGAAGTGACAAATTTTAACAAAACTATGAAACCAACGTGACAATTTTTAACTAAACTATGATACCAGAGTGACAACTTTGTTAAAAGCTATGATACCAGTGGCAACTTTTAACAAAGCTATGATACCCAAAAAGGCAATTTTAAACAAAGCTATGATACCAGGGGTGGCAACTTTATCAAAGCTTTGATGCAAAAGTGACTACTTTTAACAAAGCTATGTTACTAAAGTAACAACCCTTAACAAAGTAATGATAGCAAGTAATGTTCCATAGAACAGAAAAAAATATTTCTTTATGATAAAGGATTTACGTAGGTGTCAAGAGACAACTTTTAATAAAGCTATGATACCAAAAAGACAAATTTAAACAAAGCTATGATACCAAAGTGTCAACTTTTATCAAAGCTTGATACAAAAGTGACAACTTTTTACAAAACTCTGATACCAAAATTCGTTTGGATGAATAAAAAACAATGGGACCTTGATTCTTGTGTGTATTTTAGTTATTCTGTAGTTGTTTTGGGGGTATCAAGGTACTAGCTTTATTGCAATATCTATTGTTTTGCGAGCTATTTCCAGTGCCTCTTTCCACCTTAAATGTAAATATGACGAACATAACCCGCCACGGCGCCCTTAACGGCCAATCGTACCAACTTCCAGCAAGCTTCGTATATTATGTACAATCACCGAAGCGTGATCCGAGTGCATCGCCGTGAGAGAGTAAAATATAAAACATTGATTTTGACAATATATCCGTGCATTTATTATAAAATTAAAACTTATTCAAAATAGGATCATCATGTGAATGACACTTTCTGAAATAGGAACGACTGCTTGCTGTAAACCAAAACTAACAGCAAAAAAAGTCAACGAGGCGCAAACGGAATTTCAGTTTTGACGTTGTAACGGTTTGATTAACGTCACAAATGTATGTGACGTATAACGTCAGTGACGGTTAGTGCATAGTTACCGCACTGCGAGCGAAGACCCACACTTTTTACCAAGCGACAGATCTGCGATTATTTTGAAATATGACTGCAAAGAAGTCTCTGGGAAAGGGACTGACATCTGGATTGTTGGGAGGCAAGTCGCAGACGAACATAATTTAATGTTGTGTTGGTTTTATATTAAATTGTTCCTAATATATAGATCTACCAAACTTTTTCATATTTCTAATTGACGGTCTAAACTATTGGCTGGTTAAAATTTTTGTTGATTCTTCTAATATTAATAATACCAGTGTCACCTTATTTTCAGACGCGCTATAATCTGGTATCACGATGGTTAAGTCAGTAATGAAATACATAAATAAATAAAATTTTAAAAAAAACTTAAGTTATCGGTACATAAAAAACAAAACAAATTCAAGCAAAAAGATTGATTTATTAACAGCCTTCTTCCAGTTCTCCTCTGGAGCATAGTCGTTCAGTGTCAACATAACAACGAAATAAAAAAAGGAAAGAATGAATTAGCCAACGGACTGGCACCTGAATGATGATAAACGAATATAAATAACTTAATGATTAATATATAAATTAATTTCAGATGGTGACGCAACTACTGTGAAGGGAGGAATAAAAGTCCCCTTGTCGGCAATCAAAAAGAAAGATCGCCATTCAGTTGGTTCCTGGTCCTCGTCATACATCAGCGATGATGACTGGCACCAGCAGCTGACTTCTGATGTCCTTGACCTCGAGAAAATGGCGACTTATATGACAGAGAGGAAGATTAATTTGGTTACAAGATTTGTTAGCGGTTAGTATTTAAATGTCATTACAATTAAGTATTAAGTACTTATATGTCATTACAACTATGATATTTAAAATCTAAAAGTCTGGCTTTAAAATAAATATATGTAAAAAAGGACCGAATTTAAGGATTTTGATACAAATGTAATGTTACAGATGTATTTTAAATGGATATGGTATACGGAATGGTTTTTAAAGATTAGGAGTATTTGAGACCAGTAGATGGTTTAACTGATTTTTGTGATGGGTTTTAAACTTTAATGTTAGTGTCAGCTCGCACCAATCGCTTACCTTCAAGAACGCATTAAAATAATGAAATTTAATTTGTTCTGTTAAATTAGATCTGGGTGGTAAGAAGATTTCGGGTTGGTTTAATTTTCGCGTACCATCAGCGAAATTAGCATTGCTACCTGAATAGTTTGAAGGTGCGACTTATTTATGCCTGCGCGAAATAGTCCATAGCGGCTATTAGCAGCAAAAGTTAACGATACCCAAAAAATCTACATGTCAAATTTTGAAACCTGTATATTTAAATATTTCAGAAGCAGAGATGAAGAAGTACACAGCATTGTCAGAGGCGAGATTTGATGAAATCAGACAAACGGACAAAAACCTTGAACGGGCATACGAGCTATACTTTACCCGTGAGTAGTTGTTTTTTTTTTATATAATATATTTTGAACTGTATACGCATTTGTGCTTTTGTTTAAAATTTCGAAAATAGCATTTCGAGGGTTGCACGCATGTTGTTGTAACTTCATTGAAGTAACGGAGATTACTTTTGGAAAGAAAGAATATGTTATTCTAAGATTTCGTTATTTACCGAGATCTTTTTTAGTGACAGCTAAAAGTAATAATTTGCCTACCGATTTTCAAATTACAGCTGGTCTTGAGAAAGTGCCGGAGGTGAAACGAAAAACTGAGGCCATGATCGATCGCCTGGAAGCACTACCTCACTTCTATTGTCCATATGAGAGAGAAGAGGACGACGACGTTCATGTTAGCCGCTGGTTAAACAAGTACACCAGTAACCCGGAACCGGAAATGTTTGGCTTCTCTTCCAGCGATCAGTTTGAACCAAGGAAAATTGTCGTTTCTGTGAAACCTCGACTGTCAACAAGTGACACTAATATTGTTCTTGGTAAGAGAAAGAGAAGCAGAGACGAGGAGGACGAGCAATATGGACATTGTGTTGCTAAGAGCTCTTCAGAAATGAGGCTGATTTGTGATAGCTGGTACAGGCCAAGGAAGTTCCGACGAGCAAAGCCATGAATATGATTATTTTAAATTGTGATGATATTTTTATAATATTTTTGTTGATTGTTTTCATCTTTAAAGTACTGAGCCCAAGTACTATGCAATAAAAAGTGAAAACAACAATGTTGCTTTGTTTTATGCTGATGCGTCGAACACGTACCGGTCTGTTCCAACTTTATGGGTACCGCGCAATGATATCTTGTTTTTATTGACAGTCGAGTAGTTTCTATAATCTAGATTTAATTGTTATCTTTATACCACAAATTCTTACTTCGCAGCCTTTTCAAGACTAAGACAAGAGAATGTGTTTATTTTTGAAAAAGGAGACGAGCCCGAAATTTTGAATTAAAAGGTGAAACATTACATAGAGTTATAACATCCCTTTCGGAACAATTTATATATTTCTGAAATCATCAAAACCTGGAAATAGATAAGGCAACGTTTTAAAACAGCCGTAAAATTAAAAATTACAGAAATCTGAACAATATCTGAGAACAAAAACTACTGGTCGATATATGGTCTAGCAAAACTGTCCCAAATAGCAATCAAACAGGTCTGATCTTACTTCATTTTATAAGGCATTCTATAAAGTCGTCTCAAATTGCTTCACATTTTGCTCTGGATAACCTCTCTTATAACAACATGTAGTAGAAACAGCACAATTGATCTTGTTGAACAATGTCTGATCATGTGCATGTTACCCATGCACCTCAAGGTCACTTCCCTGATCCAGTGCATGTTACCCATGCACCTCAAGGTCACTTCCCTGATCCAGTGCATGTTGCTCATGCACCTCAAGGTTACTTCCCTGATCCAGTGCATGTTGCCCATGCACCTCAAGGTTACTTCCCTGATCAAGTGCATGTTGCCCATGCACCTCAAGGTCACTTCCCTGATCCAGTGCATGTTGCTCATGCACCTCAAGGTCACTTCCCTGATCCAGTGCATGTTGCTCATGCACCTCAAGGTCACTTCCCTGATCCATTGCATGTTGCCCATGCACCTCAAGGTCACTTCCCTGATCAAGTGCATGTTTCCCATGTACCTCGAGGTTACTTCCCTGATCCAGTGCATGTTACTCATGCACCTCAAGGTCACTTCCCTGATCCAGTGCATGTTGCTCATGCACCTCAAGGTCACTTCCCTGGTCCAGTGCATGTTACCCATGCACCTCAAGGTCACTTCGCTGATCCAGTGCATGTTACCCATGCACCTCAAGGTCACTTCCCTGATCAAGTGCATGTTGCTCATGCACCTCAAGGTCACTTCCCTGATCCAGTGCATGTTACCCATGCACCTCAAGGTCACTTCCCTGATCCAGTGCATGTTACCCATGCACCTCAAGGTCACTTCCCTGATCAAGTTCATGTTGCCCATGCACCTCAAGGTCACTTCCCTGGTCAAGTGCATGTTACCATGCACCTCAATGTCGCTTCCCTGATCCAGTGCATGATGCCCATGCACCTCAAGGTCACTTCCCTGATCAAGTGCGTGTTACCCATGCACCTCAAGGTTAATTCCCTGATCCAGTGCATGTTACCCATGCACCTCAAGGTCACTTCCCTGATCCAGTGCATGTTGCCCATGCACCTCAATGTCACTTCCCTGATCCAGTGCATGTTGCCCATGCACCTCAAGGTCACTTCCAAATACACCTCAAGGTTACTTCCCTGATCCAGTGCATGTTGCCCATGCACCTCAAGGTCACTTCCCTGATCCAGTGCATGTTTCTCATGCACCTGAAGGTCACTTCCCTGATCCAGTGCATGTTGCCCATGCACCTCATGGTCACTTCCCTGATCCAGTGCATGTTGCCCATGCACCTCAAGGTCACTTCCCTGATCCAGTGCATGTTGCCCATGCACCTCAAGGTCACTTCCCTGATCCAGTGCAAGTTGCCCATGCACCTCAAGGTCACTTCCCTGATCCAGTGCATGTTGCCCATGCACCTCAAGGTCACTTCCCTGATCAAGTGCATGTTGCCCATGCACCTCAAGGTCACTTCCCTGATCCACTGCATGTTGCCCATGCACCTCAAGGTCACTTCCCTGATCAATTGCTTGTTACCCATGCACCTCAAGGTCACTTCCCTGATCAAGTGCATGTTGCCCATGCACCTCAAGGTCACTTCCCTGATCAAGTGCATGTTACCCATGCACCTCAAGGTCACTTCCCTGATTCAGTGCATGTTGCACATGCACATCAAGGTGACTTCCCTGATCCAGTGCATGTTGCTCATGCACCTTAAGGTTACTTCCCTGATCCAGTGCATGTTGCTCATGCACCTTAAGGTTACTTCCCTGATCAAGTGCATGTTGCTCATGCACCTCAAGGTTACTTCCCTGATCAAGTGCATGTTGCCCATGCACCTCAAGGTTACTTCCCTGATCAAGTGCATGTTGCCCATGCACCTCAAGGTTACTTCCCTGATCAAGTGCATGTTGCTCATGCACCTTAAGGTTACTTCCCTGATCAAGTGCATGTTGCTCATGCACCTCAAGGTTACTTCCCTGATCAAGTACATGTTGCCCATGCACATCAAGGTCACTTCCCTGATCCAGTGCATGTTGCCCATGCACCTCAAGGTCACTTCCCTGATCAAGTGCATGTTGCCCATGCATATCAAGATTACTTCCCTGATCCAGTGCATGTTGCCCATGCACCTCAAGGTCACTTCCCTGATCAAGTGCATGTTGCCCATGCACATCAAGGTTACTTCCCTGATCCAGTGCATGTTGCTCATGCACCTCAAGGTCACTTCCCTTATCCAGTGCATGTTGCCCATGCACCATGCACCTCAAGGTCACTTCCCTGATCAAGTGCATGTTGCCCATGCACCTCAAGGTCACTTCCCTGATCCAGTGCATGTTGCCCATGCACCTCAAGGTTACTTCCCTGATCCAGTGCATGTTGCCCATGCACCTCAAGGTCACTCCTTGATCAAGTGCATGTTGCCCATGCACCTCAAGGTCACTTCCCTGATCCAGTGCAACTTCTTTGATCCAGTGCATGTTGCCCATGCACCTCGAGGTTACTTCCTTGATCCAGTGCATGTTGCCCATGCACCTCGAGGTCACTTTCCTGATCCAGTATATGTTGCCCATGCACCTCGAGGTCACTTCCCTGATCCAGTGCATGTTGCCCATGCACCTCGAGGTCACTTCCCTGATCCAGTGCATGTTGCCCATGCACCTCGAGGTCACTTCCCTGATCCAGTGCATGTTGCCCATGCACCTCAAGGTCACTTCCCTGATCCAGTGCATGTTGCCCATGCACATCAAGGTCACTTCCCAGATCCAGTGCATGTTGCCCATGCACCTCAAGGTCACTTCCCTGGTCCAGTGCATGTTGCCCATGCACCTCAAGGTCACTTCCCTGATCCAGTGCATGTTGCCCATGCACCTCAAGGTCACTTCCCTGATCCAGTGCATGTTGCCCATGCACCTCAAGGTCACTTCCCTGATCCAGTGCATGTTGCCCATGCACCTCAAGGTCACCTCCCTGATCCAGTGCATGTTACCCATGCACATCAAGGTCACTTCCCTGATCCAGTGCATGTTGCCCATGCACCTCAAGGTCACTTCCCTGATCCAGTGCATGTTGCCCATGCACCTCAAGGTCACTTCCCTGATCCAGTGCATGTTGCCCATGCACATCAAGGTCACTTCCCTGATCCAGTGCATGTTGCCCATGCACCTCAAGGTCACTTCCCTGATCCAGTGCATGTTGCTCATGCACCTCAAGGTCACTTCCCTGATCCAGTGCATGTTGCTCATGCACCTCAAGGTCACTTCCCTGATCCAGTGCATGTTACCCATGCACCTCAAGGTCACTTCCCTGATCCAGTGCATGTTGCCCATGCACCTCAAGGTCACTTCCCTGATCCAGTGCATGTTGCTCATGCACCTTAAGGTCACTTCCCTGATCCAGTGCATGTTGCCCATGCACATCAATTTCAGTTTTTAGGACCACTTTTGTTTCTTCTATTGATACATTAACGATCTAACATAAAGTATTATAGATGTTAGCTTCTACATTGCTGTACATTGCTGATGTCCCCATTGTTTACAAAATTATAATGAAATGATATATATGACTGCCACACATAACAATATATTTGTTATACATTTTCTTTGGAACTTTTAAAAAAGAAACAAGAAATGGAATATCACCCAATGAAATGCTAAGTCTTAACATTCACCTTGGTATATATAGCGCAGTATTTGTCTGCAAATCACATGACTAAGTCACATGACCAAATCACATAGTCAACATGTCTTAGATGCAAAATATCTTTGTGTTGACATATCCAATGATCTCTCATGGACCAAACACAGACCGTGTGTCAAGCAGGTTCAGACGCAGGATTTCCAGGAATGGGGTAGGTCTTTTGGAGCAGTCAACTTAGTTACATGATAATTTCCGACTTTCTGGCCAAAACTTCAATAAAAATTAAATATTGCTGTTCAAAAGGAGTGTTCCAGCGAACCTTCTGAACTCCCTTGGATCCACCCCTGATGTCAAGTTCAGCGAACAAAGCACTTTTAATACGTAAAACCCTAGAGACTAAAATTACAAAAAGAAGAAGATAAGTATAGTACACAATATTTAAATGAGACCCCAACAAGAATATGGTGCTGAAGTTTGGTCTTCAATATCATGATAACAATTCAACGCGGGGCTACCCAATCATCTGTATGATGCGCAGTCTGGGATGCTAAACAGTAGAACAAATGAGTTGAAAATGCTCTTCTTGCTTTATCATACATGGTTTAGTTTCGAGATAACCAACAAAATTAGGATTACTTGTATTCTAAACCCACTGGTTTCTGCTAATTATTCTCGACCTTTATAGCATTTGAATGAAAAATACAACAAAAATATACTAATGTACCAAAATTCCCATTCAGTAATGTGAATTGTGCAAATACTTATCGAAAACTGGCCCAGTTCACTGGGGGCTAACGCGTGTAACGGAAAAGTGTTGCGCATCGACAGCTAGTGTAAGTTTCTCAACAGATTTTTTTTTATAAAACGTCTTGCTAGTAAGACTTACACCTGACTTGTTTCTGTATGAATAAAATTAACATAGAAAACATGACATAGAGGTGACTCAAACATCGAACAGAAATCAAGGTGTGTAATGTATAGTTTATTTTACGTTTTACAAAACATTTGATGCTTGTCAGTGATTGATTTCATCTGATATTGCGATGTTTTTGCCAAATATAACATAAATGTATTTAATATTACATATAATATATTATTCAATTGCATTATGTGTTTAATTTCTTATTTAAGTGGCCATTAGCATTAGTTTCAAGAACCAAAACATTACTTCTCATTTTTAATTAATGCTAATTAAAGTGTTTCTATGCCTTGGTAAAAGTAAAATTAAGTGTACGTGTCTATACGAAATCAATAAAAGTGTGTGCATTTCTATTCGACAGTGTGTGCGTTAATCATTGAAGACTGTTTTCGGTTTGTTTGGAAACGTGAAAGCAAAGATGCGGTAATTATAACATTTGATATTAATATGCGTACTGGTAATTAATAAATACATCACCGGATGTTCCTATTCGAGAAAGTCAGTTAATCGCTGACACAAAGTAGTCTCCACTTCTTGCTTTGTGACGCACAGGATGGCTAATATTGCTTGAAAGGGACATGTTAAGTAAATCACAAGGTTTACTGACGCAATGAAAGCAAATTTATGTCTATATATAATGAAGGCTCTAAATATGAAAATAGGCTCTATTTATAACATGACATATGTAAACATTTAATTGAATAAAAAAGGGGCACCGGTTTCAAGGTGTCAGATCACTGTTAATTAATAAACTATCTATACTTTTCTTTCTGATAATAGACAGTACAAACACATAGCTTTAAAGTTTAAAAGCATGTAGGTTCATCAGGAAAAAATTATATATTAAAGGAATGTTCGAAACGTCTGTTGCATACATGTTGTACATCAGTGTTAATTCAAAATGCTACACTTCGTATACCCTTCGGCGCCGGCTTGAGCAGAAAGTTATTTTAAGTGCATTAAATATAGTTTTGACCCATACTCCACATAACACCTACTTAAATGAATGCACATTTTATTTTTTGCAGGACTAAAACAACAACGATAATGCGACAGCAAAGTTTTCCGAGTGTGGAAAATGCTGTTTGTGGCAGCCAGACACACAGGAATTATCAGTGAAAAGTCTGCATAATTATAATCATCTCGATCGCGAGGATAACCATTTGAAAACGTTTTAGAGTTTATTAGCTGAATGTTGTTGATATATTCACTTACATATTCTTTTTAAGGTTTAACACTGGTGCAAATCTTTCCAGGGGCCGTGGTCATGTAACTTCTTAAGCGAAATAAAATCATTGCACTCGAGTTGAAATAACTACCCAGACATATTTCTAATATATTTAATATATCAATCTATTCATCTCAGTGTACCATGCAACATATAAATGTAATAAGTGTTATACATGTATATACTATAATTTTACATGTATCATATTTTGCAATCAAATCTTTTTATACAAAGAGGTAAAGTTAATGAAGTTCTTTTTATAACGTTAACGTTTCTCTTTTTTTTCTAAATACTGTCCCACGGCTACAAGAATGGTTTATGAAAAAAACTTTATTTCTTTTTAAGTATTTAGCAATGATGATGGGTAGTACAAAAAGTTCAACGTACAACCTTTTAAAATATAACAGTGCAGTTTATACAGATAAATCCGTCACACAATGGCAGCGTTCTCACGACGATCCTATGGGGTTCAAGAACGCCGAGGTCTGCGCAGTACGTAACACTGCCGCAGCAACGCAGTGGTATCGCCAGTAGAACGCCGACAGACGTTTGAGCATGCACAAAACAAATGCGGTCGCTAGGTGTTCTGAAAAGAGCGCAGTGGGGTCGCCGTAAGGTTGCCGTAGCAACGCAGTAATATCTACTTCAACGACACAGGAGCTCTACCGTCGCGCACAGATGTCGCAGTGCGAATGCTGTGGTTGTAAGTGGCGCTTGTACGGAGATTTTATGACAATCTCAGAGACGTCACTGCGTCTATACGGCGCGTTCACGGCGTTTATATAGAGTGTTATTTATTTTATTGCGTTCTTACAACGACTACATGCTTTAGTGCGCTTCTACTGCTTTCATCGTCGTTTGCATGAAAAAGACGAACACAATTATATACATTTATAAGATTTGCAAATAAACACTCATTTCACTATGGCACCAAGCCTGGCTACTGCTTGTATAAGTCCAGCAAATTAATGGTGCATATCAATCTGGGACGACGACGGAGGGCCCAAATGCATAGATTCAACTGTTCAAGAACTAACAAATAATTGATGAAGATGTGTCTATTCACTTTGTTTTATAGGAATAGCAAACGAACGTCTTCAGCATGCCGTCAGCGCAGTGTGAGCGCCGTGAAAGTGCAGTGCACGCAGTGCAAGCGCCACGAGAGCACAGAAAATCGCCAACAATAAATCCGTAGGAACGCGATAGAACACAATGGGAGCTCCGTAGCAACGCCTTGGTCGCTGTGTGGACATCTTGATATCTCCATCTTCACGAAAAATTTAACAATTTTTTTGCGATCTCAAGGCCGTAGTCTTAAAAAAAATTAAACATTGCCGTGCCGACGCAGTGGAAACGTAGTATAGTGTGACAGGGTCTTTAGATTATATTAATTTAAGTTTACACATGAGTAATCTTTAGGTAAACGTGTATCTTACATTTGCAATATCTCACATATATTGCTTTCCACTAACGCTGATGTTCCCAGTTAATTCACCAAATCATAGAGCATTGATTTTTGTCGCCACATCACGACCAGGTACTTCAAATGTTCTTTTTTATATCCTATTTTTGACGAAGAGACTGTCTCATAGATGTAAGACAAATATTCCTCTGGGTGGACCACTGCCCTTTGACTTGACTCATCATGTTTCACCGCCAAATGAAACACAGAAGTATCGACATACAGCATTGTCTATTCCCGAAAACTATAAAATGATTTCGTTGATTAACACAAGCATAAAATTCTACTTCGTTGAACAGCATACACAGTCTCTGTGCAACACACACACACACACCATCTAATGCTGAAAAACAGCCTTACTGGTGGTTTTTAATCAGAAACACAGAAGCAATAAGCGTATAATTATCATATCACATCATTTATACACTAAATTATAATTTTTATACATGTCATTAGTATTTTCTTTGTGAAGTTAATATGTAGATGACTTTGTGCAGGAAACCTAAAAATAAACTAGTTTCATGACATTATCAAAACTAAAGCACTAAGAATAACAACAAGAGTGTCAGTTGATATTAAATAACATTTACCATCATTATTGGATCTCCATTGGAAGTAAAATTAGTACAAAATACACGAAAATGAAACAAGCACGTGATAAATGTCGTCGTAATGTAAACAATCTTTCGATGTGCAACGTACACGCACTGTCGTTGCGCACCACTTGTCGTCACACGCGTTAGCCCCCAGTGCAGTTGCAGCTGTTTTAATTGAGAAGTTGCATGTGTCGCATCAGTTAAATTAGTAAGCATATCTTAACGTGTTCGGTGGAGCTTTCAATGTTTCTTTTTTCATCTATATAATTATCACAGTAGCGTTGTTTGTGCCGTGTGGCCACCGTAAAACGTCGCCCCGTACACATTCATTCAGTGTTGTTACAAATTACGCCCTTTGGAGGCCGTTGAACACGATGTTTTATTTGTGAAAATATTGCGCTGTCCTCAACCCGGGGCTAGGCGGCGTGGAAAAAAATATGCATTTCCATTTTTGCTCATGAACAGGCTCAGTCAACCCGAGCCTGCCATATTTTTATATTTGTCGTGTTCCGTGGCTTTCAATGTTTCTTGTTTTTCATCTGTTTACCTGGCACCTCACAACAAAACACGTTTTCTCAATCAGATGTTTTCATCTAAATACGTTTGAACATGCTGTTTAACACGACGATCGTCACATGAAATGATACAACTCTAAATCGACACAATTTCTATACTGAAACCCAGGTATTCGTTATCTATACTTCCGTAATATACTGAATGCAATGGAAATCTCGAGCATAACTTTTTGTCTTCAAACTATCGTTAAACACATCGTTTTTCAACTATTTGTAGTCTCGAACTTACGGCCCGCTAACCAAGATGTCATTTTAAATACACGCGTCTACCTTAATTTTACGGCTATCTTTTGGTACTAATTTCGCCATCCGGCGCATGTTAAGTATTTAAAAAAATATCCGAAATTTTGGTCTTTGAAAGTTTTTGTACAACTCACATTACTGGGAATGAATCACGTGGAAGCTAAGTATATTCCTGAAAAAAATATTACCGAGGGAGAAACCAGGGAGCTGGAATCTAGATTTAGCTTTCTATATTCCTGCAGGAATTCAGAATATTCTAGATTCCTGTCGAAACTAAATGCCAAAAAAACGATGGTTGAAAACACCAGAGTATCACGTGGTTCAAGAAAGTTCAAATCATTCAGAAGCATCAAGTTAAACACCAATTTAATGAAAGAGTTTAATACTAGAGCTCGCATTGAGGCAGTGCCTTAGTTCATATTATAAATCTTACACGTGTGTTTGAAATATGCATGATATTAAAGTATCAAACATTGCAATTCAACAACAAATACTGTTCGTTTTTAGCGTAACGTTCGACACCGACACCGTGAATATTTTCCTAGCCTGTATGTGAGCTTTTTGACAGCATTTCCCGCGTTATGTCAAGTGTTATCCGGGCATTTTCACTAGGAAATAGAAGTTCACGCATGCGCAATAACGTCAACAACGGCTGTCAAAAATTTGTACACAATGGCGGATAGAATCTGATAGATACCGTAGGACAATCGGTTGCATCTGGCGCCTTCTGTCCTTTCTAATAGCTTCATTTGGCATCATTTACCGAGGGATTGATAAGAATTTACAAATAAGCTGATTATTTTCGAAATCATAACACAGGTAAAGAAAAATGTTGTCTTTTACTGTGAAGAAATTTGGAAATCTTTGTTTCTTATTTATTGTTTCGTTTCCTTCGAATAGATAGGTGTAATCTAACACAGTTGTAACTTTTCAGGGTAGAAAATGGAACTGAGGGTCGGAAACAAGTACCGGCTTGGCAGAAAAATCGGGAGCGGCTCATTTGGAGACATTTACCTGGGTGAGATCATCGATTTCTCATATTATTTTGTAATCGTAACAAAATTTTGTAGGTATTTTATTCTTAGAAACAATCCATAATGTATTCTACACCTGATTACTGTATATGATTCTGAAGTCGGAAGTAATTCGTTTCTTATTTCAAGTAGTTACTGATTGTTTAGTTTTACTGAGTGTTTATTTGTTACTGTGAAACAACTCTCACAAGGGAGGTAATTTGATAGTTTCTCTGAATTGACTTCATATTCGTCGCCGGAAATTATCAGCTATTTCATTTATTGTGAATTGAATTATAGTGTTCAAACAATTTTGATAAAAGTAATATATTGGATATTTGGTTATTGGATAAGGCAGTGGCTAAGGGTCCTGTAACCCGCTGTCTAGAGGTCCGGTATTCCATATCTTCAAGAATATATGTCCATCAATCAAAATAATGTTAAATATTTCTTTTTTCCGAAATGTATGAAGAGATGGAAAAAACTGTAGAGTTTGAACAAATAGGGTAGAATATAGTTTGGCGGAATCCGGATGTAACTTCAAAACACAAATAGCCCAGCAGGGTTTAGAGCTAGATAGGGGGCTTTACCCACCTTTTAAACTCACTATTATTGAAATTTATTTGGCACCTGACTCACAAGCAATGCTCTTTACTGAAATGTTGGCATCCCCTAAACTAGATGTGTCCCGATTAAATAAAAGAAACTTCGTGGACCTAGGTCATTTGATGCACATAAATAATTGTTAATTTAATGGTCTCTGGCAACAGCAATGCATGTTAATATCACTCTAGATAACGTTTTGTGATGATTGATAGATGCATCACACATTTTCTTTTACTTGTTCATGATATTTAATTACCAGTTAGTTTGTTTTTGATTACATAATTTGAAGAATTGTAACAGCTATCAACAAGTGGTTTTCAGATGTTACACAATGCTTGTGTAAGGTTTAAAAGTCTAAATACAATATGCAGGCATTACTCAGTTCATTTGGAATTTATTGATCAGCTGGTGCTAATTCACAATGGAGGCTATTCAATGTGTTTGCTTCTTCAGGTGCCCAACAACAGATGCAATGTATTTCCATATTTGATACTCTGCTTTGACTTGGAAAGTTAACCGATTTATGAACTTAAAGAATTGTTATGTTATTTACAAATTTTACAAGCTATTTCTCCAAATTCAGGCATGAGGTTGATTCCAACTTGAAGAATTGTAGATGATTTGGTGCTTTGGCTTACTGTCCACTTTTTGATTGTTAAATTAAAATTTCATGATGTAAAACAAAAGTTTTTTTAACAATAGATGTAGATCCAGATCGAATATTCAGCACATCCATGCTGTCTGATCAGGATCTAAACTGTTCACTACCTGGTCAGAAATATCCTGATGAAGAGAACAGTGAAGATCCTGATCAGACAGTACAGATTTGGCAGCAGATCTGGATCTTCATTGTTCACCTGTGGGATAACAATAATATCCATTCGGGAAATAATTAATTTATGTTAAATAAAGATATTCTTCAAATATAACAGTTTCTGAAGACTTCCCTTCCTAATTAGGTACGGAAATTAACTTTGAATAAATTTTACAAAAAAAAACACAGTTGGAAGAATAGACATTAACACACTTATTTTGATGGCTTTAGTAACTGAAGCGCACTAAGTATTTTTGTTGACCACCAACCCCATGCCTGTAATTTCATTCAGGTTATATATTGATAAGTGGATAAAAATGGAGCTGCACTGTTTCACATCCGTTGTTGATTTCGAATTCAGGCACAGATATATCAAACGGGGAAGAAGTTGCTATAAAACTAGAATGTGTGAAAACAAAGCATCCCCAGCTACATATCGAGAGCAAAATATACAGAATGATGCAGGGCGGAGGTCAGTATAAATGTAACACCCAACTAACACTTTTATCCGTTGCATATCTAACAATTATATTACTTAATTTTTGTACAGGCACAGATATCTCAAATGGAGAAGAGGTTGCCATTAAACTAGAGTATGTGAAAACTAAACACCCCCAGCTCCATATAGAGAGCAAAATATACCGGATGATGCAGGGCGGAGGTCAGTAAACCACGTCTCTTGTGTCGCAACTTGACCCAACAATGAGCCCCAATGCTTGCCAGCTTTTAGCGTGAACTAACAATATCTTTAGAACGGTTGCAGTTGAGTGCAGGGGTTCCATTTAATCCTGGAGATGACCCTATGACTCCTGAAATTTCCAAAAAGCCTCATTTTGAACCATGTGATTTTAGGTTAAGTTTGAACCAAACCTTAAGTTATGGGTATTATGGTTATTAAATGTCAGAATCCCCTTATTCAAAATGACTTGAGAGCAGGGAGTGGAACCCCTGGTTGAGAGTATTTGAGACTGAGGAAACTTGTCCGTGGTTATCTCCATTATGTACTTCAAAGGGTTCAGGTCCCAATATCACAGAAATACTTAGTTGGATTTAAAACTGGATTTGGTGATAATTTGAAAGTTCTGAAAATACATTTAACTTTAAGATTGATTGAGGTTTTAATAACATGTTTATAGTATTTGTTGTTTTAAATACATATTTGAACAATTGTTTCTTGTAAAACTATATTCTTTTTAAACAATTATCAATGAAACTTGTGCATGAGTTTGAATTCGAACTCACACTTGTATTCTAGAATCATCTTAGCAGGACTTAGCAATATTTAAAATATTTCCATTATTTCAGCATGATTTTATTTCCTTTTCATAAAATATTCCAAGTAAATAACTAGTGTTTATTTAGAATTTGAATAAGTAGATTGAGGTGAAAATGTAGTTTGAGCATAAATGATTCATACTGGTTACTAGGAAACTGAGATTAGAGACCATCAGACAAATCTGGGTTTTATGACCTTGGTCTCTGATTGTTTTCCAATCTTGAGCAAAATTCAGATGTATAACATTTCATATTTTGAAAGTAAATTCTGACTTATCTCAGTGGATGTAGAAGGACCAAACTTTAAAATGCTCATGTATTCAAAAGTTTGAACATTCCTTAAAAAAAGCCTGCTGCTTTAAGCTTGCTTTACTTTAAATATATGGTGGTTGGGACCAGAACTACTATCAATTTCTGCTAGTCAATGCATAGTGATACATTCACATGTTATTATCCTTTTAAAAGAAAGCTATTATATACATCAGGTCTTTATGTACAGTTTGATTTCTTGTATCTTTTACTTTGTAGGTTATATAAAAAGGTTCTCACATTTGAGTAACAGGCATTCATGTTTAAAACACTGAACAAACTGGAAGTAAAAAAACATTTTCTTAAGGCAACCATGGTTATTATTGGCCATGTACAACAGCAGTCTGTTCAATAGTTATCCTATTACATTTGTATATCAGTTTCAGACATTAACCTTTACTCTATTGGTATGCCATTGATTACATGTGTGACTAGTGTAGTTTTAGATCAGCCGACACAAATGTGATATCTGATCTGGATCTACAATGTTCATTTCTTGGTCAGACATTATTATAGCCTAATGAATCTATAAGCAGACATTGTGCAAGGTATATCCTGTTCAGACTGCATGGATTTGCCTGCTGATCTGTACCTGCACTGTTTGCCAATGTTACAAAAGTTGTATCTATGGAGGGTGGAGGAGTGATATTATGTTTTTCTAGGAGCATGGGATGTTGACCATATGCAGTGAGTGAATGACTTAACTAAAATACTGTTGCCACTGTGTTCAACAGAATCTAAAAATACCAAATCTTGTATTATATTACTGGGAAAACAATTGCTCTTTGCAAAGTTAATATCGATAATTGTCAACATAGTTTTCTTCAGTGAATCTTCCCAGTTTGCAAGATTGAAGATGCAGAGCAATAATTGAGTATGATCGGATTTCAAAAATGACGTCAGATCAATGTTAATGGCATGTTTTCTCTGGAAAAAAGTGCTTCTTAATTACATGTTTTCTGCTGATACTATATAAACAGGTCTTAGGGTTTGATCATTTGATGTGGGCTAACTAGCTAAGAGCAAGAAATTGTTGCTTGTGAAAGTATAAGTCAATTAAGTTTAATATAGAATGGCCTTGATTCTGTTTTAAATAGTATTTGTTAAGGGTTTGGCAAGAAATGAGGGATTACGTAATAATCACTGGCTATATTATGTTTCCAATGAGTATTAATGTCTGTAAATCGCATGTACAACCAGTGGATATCCAGATTGGCCTGTTTATAGTTTCTGTCTGATCTGGAGCCACACAGTTTGCTTCTTGGCCAGATAGCCCTTTTGTAATTAGTGAAATTTGAAATGAGAGGTACCTTATCTCTTGAAGTGTGAGAATAATGGATCGGTTCATCCATTACTTCAAATGGATCAAATGAACAGCTAGTGTAGATCCATGGAGAAAATTAAGTCGGGACATCTGTACCTTGGGATCTACACTGTTTGCTTCTAATTCAGAAATAATCAATGTTACGGTAAATAATGTAGATCTTGGACAGACCTCACTTTGATTCGGATCTACACTAGTCATTAATAGATAGACATGATTGTTTCTTACCAAGAAGTGAACAGTTTAGATCCTGATCAGAAGATAACAGATTTGAAGGCTGATCTGGATATACACTGGTTGTCCTTGAGATTTGAGCAATATCACATGGAGTTAAGTATTAACTTACCTATGATGAATGTTGTGTAGTAACAGATGTTTGTTTATTCCTGTCTAGTGGGCATCCCTACAATCAAGTGGTGTGGAGCAGAAGGGGACTACAATGTGATGGTGATGGAATTATTGGGACCAAGTCTGGAAGATCTCTTCAACTTCTGTTCTAGGAAATTCAGCTTGAAAACAGTCTTGCTGCTAGCAGACCAACTGGTATAAAAAATGATTTTGCATTGTACATTCAATATATACACTGCAGCTCCGTTATATCGCGATCCGTTATTTCACGATATCCACTATATCGCGCTTGGTCCATGGATCCCAATTTTTTGTATGTTTACAATGAATATATTTGTGGTAAAAAAGACCAAATGATTAAATTGACGTTGGCGACAAATTCACAAAATGCACGCTTTTTTCGTGTCGTATTACGTCATTATCGGCAAAGGTTGTTTATTACATTTTGTATGCAGGGATTTTAGGCGCGATGTACATATTCACCAACAGATACTATTTAACATCAAATGTATGAAAGTAAATGAGTTTTCTTACAATGCTGTTGCTTCTGATTTGACATGAAACCCTCTTTGTGACGAACAATAGGTGCGAAAAACACCAAGCCGATACAGTACTGGCTGAATTTCCGCAAATTGGCGACAATAAATTCAAGCTGCTAACCATAATAGACATTGAGCAGGAAACGTCAAAGCCGTTTGTTGTTTGACATTACATGTTCATCGACATATCAAGGTCATTAACGACGGACGACAGCGAACTAACACCTCAAAATTTCACCGACCAACAGATCGTCGATTAGTTGAAAGTACCGACACTGTTGGAAATTTATGACAGCGATCTTTTTTGTACATTAATTTATTTCTTTTTATAAAAAATAAATCTTAATAAACTATATAAAAACTTTTTTCCAGCAGGGAACGTACTCCCCGATATATCCGTAGATTTCACAGCGTGTTAATTACGCAACAACGTGATATAGATGCATCTGACAACAAAAATAAATGGATTCTCATTGTTTTACTTACATCGCGCTCCGTTTTATCGCGGTTGGCGGGATTGGACCCCCGAGGGTCGCCATTTCAGCCAATCAGATGCTTTAGATTTGAGACTGGTTTCCATGCTCAGTTTTATAACCTTGGGCACTGATCAGCTGGAACATCCATGCGGTCTGATCAGGGTCTTCACTGTTTTTGTGTTGCCCTTTCAGAGAAAAGGCGATACATAGGGATTGCTTTGTCCGTCTGTCGGTCTGCCACAAAAACTTGGCGTCCCTATAACTTTGCCATTTCTTAATATTCTTCATGAAACTTTCAAATTATATTGCTTATGACAACACGCTCGTGATGATGTCAAATTCTTTAGGTCAAGGTCACATCTGATGGAGTTGTGCCTTTTTTGTACTTAAATTTTTATTCCGACATAGCACCTGAGGGCAACACAAGTGTTCAACTGAACACCCATCTAGTCTTGTAAATTTATTAGGTCATTTTTTACCATAAAGTGACCAGTGTAGATTATGGTCAATTAAATATCAGTTTGTTTATAAATGCCAACAGAAATCTGATTCAATGATAATCAACAAAATATGCAATATATCTATTTCAGATCAGCAGGATAGAGTACATACATTCAAAGAATTTCATTCACAGAGATGTGAAACCGGATAACTTTTTAATGGGACTCGGAAAAAAGGGCAATCTTGTGTATATTATAGACTTTGGCCTTGCCAAAAAGTATCGTGATGCCCGCACACATCAACATATACCATACAGAGAAAATAAGAATCTCACGGGGACAGCTCGGTATGCGAGTATAAACACACATTTAGGCATAGGTATGGATTCAAATTTTTAATATCTTTTTTTCTTTACTTATATCTCCATGAATTCGCAACAAAATTAGTGTCACTTAAACAAGAATGGGGACTGGTATTTTATTGATCGTCATTTGAGATCTTTAACTTGGTTGATGACTTTCAGGGTATACACTGCATTAACATTGATGTACAGTGACACAATGTTACAATGTTAATTTTACACAGGGTTAGATAAAAGCATACTGTGAAAGTGAAATATAGCCATTTAAGGCTATTTAAAGTAGAATTTTAGGAAACTACTTGATACTAAGCAAAGTCTGATGGTTTAAATTTTCCTTTGTACAATTTTTATTGTTTCTTTTAATAGCCACAGGCCTATTGCTCTAAATATTGTAGAAACACTGGGAATTTTGGAAGATTTTAATTGTTGTATGCTTGTGTTTCAGAACAAAGTAGACGTGACGACATGGAGTCATTAGGTTACATATTCATGTATTTCTTAAGGGGGAGCTTACCCTGGCAAGGTCTAAAAGCTGCCACAAAACGACAGAAGTATGAACGCATTAGTGAAAAGAAAATGTCAACTCCAATTGAAGAACTCTGCAAAGGCTTTCCATGTAAGTTTACCGTCAAATAATGTACTTTCCTTAGGTGTGTTGACCTTGTTTAAAGTACAGGAATGGAGAAAAATTACTTAATGTTTTACTTCAAAGGATATGCTTTTTATCCAATGGGCCAATAGTAGGGATGGGAACGGTTATCCGGATAACCGAATATCCGAATAGTAAGATCGTATCCGGATACCATTCTCGTATCCGAATACCCTCAAATTCGTACGAATTTAGTTTCAATATTTTGTTCAAGGTTTGTAAAATATAACTTAAACTGGTAAATCTTTCTAAAACACGCTACACTGCTTGCACTAATCTCTATACTGACATGGTTTTCCCCAGGCGTAACTCGACCAGGATGTCTCAGCAGGGTTGACAAAGAGGTGTTAATTGTTTGTATAGTGGTAAATTGGGAGACCGGAAGATCTGTATTCCAGACCGTGATCTTTTGTTTTGTTGATTGGTGTACCTTGAACAGAGCGTGTTAAATGACACCTGTCAAGTTGCAACAACTTGATTATTTTCGTTAACGAGAACAAACCTCAGAATATTGACAATTTATTGCAACAGAATTTTGAGCAAATATAATCTTGACAGTTTGTTATTTTGATGTGACCGCATTAAAGACTTGAAAGGAAAAAATCATTTAACGTTAGTCGCCGATATTCAAAAATATTAGATGATGCAATTAACTATTACCATAACTTTTACATGTTTTTTTAACCTGATACATGTGATCTATCGATAAAATGGTTACACAGCATTTGTTCATGTAGTTATTGTAAACTCTGTGTTTTTACATGTTCCGCTGCTGTACAGGCCGATTTTCGTAAAATGAATCGCCTTGCATATGAGTGCATATGACTATATGCGTATTTTTCGTTTAAAGATTATTATGTATGCGCTTGCAAGCGTCCACGTGAAATAAAACTCTAATTTTATCGAACCTTTTCTTGTACTTTTTCGCGGTAGCTAAATTTTTTCAAGTCGTTATTGACTTAAAAAGTTAAGTCGTTAGGTCCGAATTTTCACTTATATTTTGTTTCCGTGATACACCCGGTAGGTTGGTATAAAATGATACGGTTATTCGGATATTATCCGGATACCGGATACGGTTATCCGAATAGTGATTTAGGTATCCGTTCCCATCCCTAGCCAATAGTGTATGTGCAGATCAGCCGGCACATCCTTCTCCATCAAATCAGGATCTCTTCTCTTCACTTTAGATTAATTTTATGATTTCTGAATAAGAAGCTGCTAGTGTAGATCCAGTTTAGATGGTATGCAGTTGATCTGGATATACACTGGTCACACATGCAAAAAAAACTGGCATATATGGTGTAAAGGGTTATTTAAGCATTCAGTTTGAGATTTATCTGTGGATACCTACAGATATTAATATTAAATTTTGTAATGTTCTAAATTTTGAGAATTTTTTGGCAGATCATTCCATAGTTATAAAATCATCATCGATTATAGATTTGAATTCAAAACCAAAACTTTAAGAATCCATATGACTTTAAAAATCCATGAAGATGCTTATTTCCCCGAAAATTTACAAAGTTTCTTTCCATCAACCATATACTTTGTACATTATTAATGTCGACAAAATTTTGAGAAGAAAAAATACCAAATATTTGTAAATACTGTTATAATTATTGGTTCTTTGAAAATAATTGCTGCAATTAAATATGTCAAAGTTATCATCAAAGGTAGATTTCCCCATGATGATCAAGTGTTATTTTAAAGTGAAAATTTGAAAATCCATATATGTGATGTAATTAAATGTGTTTGTGCATTTCAGCTGAATTTGCAACATATTTGAACTTTTGTCGATCATTGAGATTTGACGACAAACCAGACTATTCCTATCTTCGACAGTTATTCCGAAACCTCTTCCATAGGCAGGGATTTACATATGATTACGTGTTTGACTGGAATATGTTGAAGTTTGTAAGTATGATAATTTTAAATTATTAAATCATATAAACCTTTATTACAACAGGGTATGAGTTGTTCGTGAGCAAAGGAGGTTGTATACTCCTTAAATCTGTTCCAAACAAGTAAGTTTGCTCACTGGATGGCAAGAATGGCCTAGATTTCTTCATGACTGCGAGATTGTCCTAACAGTGACTGGGCCAGAAAAATTTTGAAGAACTTGGTAGATAGATTGGAAAAAGGTTGTTGTGGTTAGTCTGCCTTGAATACAAGACAGGTGCAGTTTTATGTTTATGTCAAACTATCAGAAAACTGTTGTGCTGTAGTAATATGAAGGTTACAAGTGGCACAAAAAGGCTTAAATTAGATTTAATTAATATTAAGATTTGTAAGAGAATTTTTATATTATAATGATAAATAGAAGCAAATTTCCTGATTTTGAAGATGAATACTAACCAATGCATTGATAACTTTTGTTTAATTTTACTGGCTTACATAAACTTGTTTCTCTTTACCAACAGTTGTCCACACTTGTGCCATCATAACTGTATGATCACTAATCACTTCTTGGTCGAAATAACCTAATGAGCCAACCTTGTAGATCCTGTTCAAACTGTTGTGACTGATCTGGACCTACACTGCAGATGCTATAAAAGTTGTATCTATGGAGTAAAGGGAAATAGAAAACCACTAATGTAAGGACCTGTGAAAAAGTGGTGTTTAAACCACAAAATTTCATGCCCGTAAATATTAATATAATGATATATGTACATTCACTATGGATTGATACTTAAAGGGTGGTCGTAACAGTGATGATGCTGACAGAGGAAAAGTGAGCACATCAGCACGTCCAGTTCATGGTACGGCACAGCAGAGAGGACGGCCTGAACAGTTGCCTTCTGCAACCCCGCCGGGGGAATACGGAAGTAAGTTTGCCATGTAGCTGTTGTAAACTGCCTCATTCCCATTTTTCCTTATTTTGTTCTGTTTCGTATACAAAAATAGGGAGGAACAGTTACCTGTCCATAGTTTTGTTTTGTAGATGATCACATTTAAGTAGTTATGTAATCATTTCACAGTTGTTGACTTAGAAATATCATATAACAGTCATAATCATTTAAGTTCTTTATTGCATCTTACTCTAATCAGGTGTTACAGTTATTTTAGGGCTGTAGATAGTGAAAAATACGCCAGCAAAGTAAATCAGCAAACTAACTGATAAAATATAGTTGTAATAAAGCTTTTAATGTACTCAAAGTAGAATATTGTTTACTCATTTAAGAGATTCTTTGAAGTATTTTTGCTGCTTATAGAAAACTTTTATGTTTAGAATGATTTTCTTTTTTCATTAATTAAAGAGAAATATTTATAAGAATTTTCACAACATGGGTACTTTGTACATTACTGCCAGATTTCTCTGTAAATTGTTGATTTTATATAGGTCTAGCCCCACCCCTTCACTTCCTCCTCCAGAAAATTACTTTCATACTTCTTACTTACTGGTAGCATTATAGTAAAATACAGATTTATTTTAGCTTAACTGTCTGGCAAAAAAATTCAGAATGATAGAAACAAATTATGTTTCTTTAAATATGATTTTTTCAACAAGCTAAATTTCAGCACAGGAACTAAGAATTGGGCTTTTTTTAACTGTTTTGGATTATGGTTATAAAAGGATGCACATTTCTTTTAGTGTTCAAAGGATGTGAGAATCTGGCAGAAAAAAGTCCCATTTTCATCCTTTTTAATACATGTTGGCTTAATAGTTGGTGTAGGGAGCTTGCTGCTCTATTTTAGACCAAAATCACCTATTGTATTATAAAAAGTAACACTGTATCAAATATCTAATTTTTCACATATTCGAAAACTTTTCAGCAGTATTTTTTGTCATTTTCCCATTAGTGGTCTAAGAAAGAGCAATCAGACTCGGGCCTACAAAAGGTTGAAATGGTGTAAATATTTTAATATGGATTCAGGGAAATTGGGATAGATTTGTCTAACTAGGCCCATGTTGACAAATCGTAGGACATTGCATTGTATTGTTGACAGACACTGAATATTAAAAACTGATGGTGATTTAATTGCTGTTGACATTAGATATGACATAGTATTAATGGCTGCCATTGTTGTCATAGTGACATAGAATCTAAAAGATACAATGTTTTGATATTAGTGTCAGTTGACAATGACGATCAACGCCCAGAAGTTAACCCTGTACTCCATGTATTCCATGGGTGACCAATGTAGATCCAGTTTGGTCTGCACATCTGTACTGTCTGTTCCGAAGATACACTGTTTGCTTTAAGAGTCATTAAGTAGAAGCAAATAGTGTAGATCTACAGTGTTTGCCTATGAGATAAACATTGTGCCAATGAAGTAAAGGGCTAATTTAACAATAGATCAAGGTGTGCATGATGGTAATGGTAGTGTAATGGGGTACACCTGTTTTCAGTGACATTGGGAATGCCCTGACCCTATTAGTTGTGTGAACTTTTGTCCTTGCATTTCGCATTACTGCCAAACAAAGCTTGATTGTTCTTTTTGAAAGTTAAATAACAAGGACTACTAAATTGGATGATTGGGTATTGTGTTGGTATTCATTCATGTATCATCTTTCAAGCTTCTTTTTTCATGGAAGCGTAGACAAAAATTCTTGGGTACAGCCTGTTAAATTTGGTGATTGGAGCTTATAAGAATCTTCCATTGTCGGCCAGACTGAGTTGAAGGTCACATAAAACCTAACTTTGAAAGGAGTATGGGTATAAACAATGTTCTTAAAATTGTGGTGTTGCTATTGTAAAAGTGAAGTTACTCTAGGGAAAAGAGTAAACCAGACTGATACTGAGATACCTTCCAAAAGGAGAAAGCAAGATAATGCCAGTTGCCTGGAATAGCACAAAATCTTGGGGAGTGGTGGGGGGTTGGCAAACTTGACAGGTGAACCCACTCTATGCTGAAGATTTGAAACCAGTCACATATCTCAAGCAACTTATTGATTGGCTGAAATGGTGACTGGTCCTTTAGATCTCAATCAGATCCTCGAGATGTTAGACTTGTCTCCATTCTCAGTTTTATAAACTTGGGACTTGATTTCAAAGCTCAACTCTGCTTGAAGATGTCAAAGATAAAAAATGTGATAATGTCCTGTAACCTTTTATATGGTAACTGTATTTCTAGGTGTGAATGATGATATGGGTAAGGCTAAATCCATTTATCAAGAATCCATGTAAAAATACATGTATGTCGGGGGTATAAAATGTAATTTGCTTCAATAACCTGCATATATTTGTAATCAAGCTTCAAGGACTGGTGATTTCACTGTAAGCACATCACTCTGGAGGCTGTTCCATTGGAAAAAGAATATAAAAGAATTTTTTTTATCAAGTTGTTTGATTATACATTATTCAATAAAAAGATTTCTAAACGTCTTTTACTGTATAAGTTTAATTTAATGTTGTTTGAAAATCATTTGCCTTATGGTTTGTTCACTATGTTCATAAAAATATAAGTTAATTTAAAATTGTGGGAATTAAAAATAACAAAATAAACATAAGATATTAAGTTATTTCATGGAGATTTTGGGAGTCTTAATAAATTCTGTAATAATTATGTTTTCACCTTCACATTTTGTGAAAACAAGTTAAAAATAATGTTAAAATATCAGAGTTGCAATATAATGAGGAGCTTGTATGATTTCCGGTAAGAAACTTTTATATATGGTTAAAAATTATAAACAATCACACCTGTTAACACCCTGTAGCAGGTATATGGGGACCGTGGAAACTAATGGTGATTTTTTATGCAAATTGTGCTATTCAGAGAAGAGCGTGGCGTTGAAAAAGTATCGTGAAGTTTGATGAAGATTTAAGAAGATTTTGTCCAGTGAAAACACCGGAACTTTCCTATGGTAATCCTAATTTATATTCTTTTCTTTACCTTTAGGCCATTATAAATTGTTACATTATGTTGCAAGCCCATCTCAGTATTTATGTCAGTCTGTTAGGTTGTCTCCTTTAAAAAAGTTCATATCACTGTCTTGTTATTATTACAACACCTTCCCAAAACAAATCCCAGAAATTAATACTTCATGGAAACTGAGAACAGTATAAATATAAAACACAGAAGTTTTTGCATCCTTTTTTTGTGTTGGAAGACGCAGAAATTTTTGGCCACTGAAAACTGCCGCTATATGATATTAAGTGAGAAGTCTGCACAAGAATGGACCATTAGTCCTTCAAGTTCAAAGCATACCTTTTGTCCTATTTGCAACCAGTGTAGACCCATATCAGTCTATGCAATGTTACACTCATCAGGGTCTACACTGTTAGCCACTTAATATTTAGTTGATAAATTTGGTTTAAATTTGTTAAAACTTTTCTTAGGAAAATGAATGGACTTGGTTCCAATTAACTAATAGAGTCCATTACATCAATTAAGTAGGTTAAAGGTTAATTCAAAGGTGAAAAATTGCCAATTGAAAATCTTCAAACCAAAATGGAAACCGAATGTTTTTATGTGGGATTTGTCATTCATATTGTGTTTGTTGTGATTGATATTGCAGAATATGACGAATAAGATGCTGAAATCCTGGTAACAATTTATAATGGCCTCCCAATAAACAATAAGGAAAGAAATTCCTTTTTTCAAGATTCCTCAAGCATTATTTTTTTAAGTATAAGAGTGGTATATCACTATGGTGCCCAGCAGGAGTTCATTAGTCGCTGATATTCCCCTCTCTACAATTTCATACCTGATTGCCCAGCAGAAGTAAAGTAATTGTACATTAAGGAAAATCATTCCCAAGCAGTCATTTAGCTCACTATATTTCAAGTTAGTATATTGCTAAGTTGTTTTAATGCTTAGAACATTTATTCAATGTACACTTCACATAATTGCAAATTATTTTAGTTATGTACATTTTTTCTATCATTATTAACATACATGTATTTCATTAGGCTCGCTTTGACCCCATTTTGCATGCTTGAATATTTATGTAGGTTTTCTTTGCTTTCGTATACCTACCCCTAATTTTTGTCACCATTGTTGGCACTGCATGTTGGAAAAGACAGTTTGCATGATGATTGGTGGCATTTACTGTTAAACTTTATTTTATGGTCAGTGTCGAGGCTTTAAAATCTTTGGAAATATTTGTGAAATAATTAAAATTCTAATAACAGTTTGAGATGGCTGTTTGTATTTATATAAATGTTTAGAACCCTTCAAGAAAAACTCATAATTGCCAAGATCATTATACTGAGACAGGGAACAAATTTTTTACCGAACAAATCTCAAGCTGTAGTTTTGAGACTGGCCTTCACTCTTCTCAAGATCAGGAAACCAGTCTATCAAAAATTTTGCTTTAAGATTTGCATAGAATAGTATTTGAAGACAAGGAACCAGTCTTGTTCTTATCAATCACAAAGGAATGTTTGAGACTGGCCTCTTCTCTTGTTTTTGTATACTGAAAAGACAAGGAACCAGTCCTTAACTTATCGCAGGCTACTGTCTGCTTTTGCCAAGATCTAGGGAACCAATCACAAAATTAAAGTTTAGTCTGGCCTCCACTCCTGCCATGGTCAATATACCAAGACAAGAAACCTCTGTAATCTTGGCAATAGTTTTTACTGTTTTATGGACACAAAACATTCTTGCCTATGATTGATTGAACATGATTTGTTTCATATACAATAAAAACATTAAATTGTTCTAAAAGTTTAAGATTGTAGTTTTGAGACTGGCCTTACTCTTTCGAAGATCAGGAAACCAGTCTATCGAAAATTTTGCTTAAGATTTGCTAATAATAGTATTTGAAGACAAGGAACCAGTCTTTTTCTTATCAATCACTTTTATTAGCTCACCTGAGCCATAGGCTCATGGTGAGCTATTGTGACCCGTCTTTGTCCGGCGTCCGGCGTCCCTTGTCCGTCAACAATTTCCTTTAAACAACATCTCCTCTGAAACCACTTGATGGATTTTAACCAAATTTGTCCTGAAGCATCCTGGCACTGATGTCTACAAAAGTTGTTCAAATCATGACCACAGGGTCAAGGTCAAGGTCACTGCTGCTAAAAATAGAAATTCAGTCTTTGCTCAATTACTTGAGTTTGCTTAGGGTTATTGACTCCAAACTTGGTGTATGGGTAGCTTATATCAAAAGGCAGCTTGGGGTTGCTACCCAGGTGTCTGTGATCAAGGTCAAGGTCACTGTTGCTAAAAATAGAAATTTGGTCTTTGCTCAATTACTTGAGTTTGCTTAGGGTTATTGACTCCAAACTTGGTGTATGGGTAGCTTATATCAAAAGGCAGCTTGGGGTTGCTACCCAGATGTCTGTGATCAAGGTCAAGGTCACTGTTGCTAAAAATAGAAATTCAGTTTCTGCTTAATAACTTGAGTTTGCTCTGGCATATTGACTCCAAACTTGGTGTATGGGTAGCTTATATCAAAAGGCAGCTTGGGGTTGCTACCCAGGTGTCTGTGATTAAGGTCAAGGTCACTGTTACTAAAAATAGAAATGCAGTTTCTACTTAATTACTTGAGATTGCTTTGGCCTATTGACTCCAAACTTGGTATATGGATAGCTTATATCTAGAGGCAGCTTTGGGTTGCTACCCAGGTGTCAGTGATTAAGGTCAAGGTCACTGTTACTAAAAATAGAAATTCAGTTTCTACTTAATTACTTGAGATTGCTTTTGCCTATTGACTCCAAACTTGGTATATGGATAGCTTAAATTAAGAGGCAACTTGGGAAAGCTACCTACGTGTCTGTGATCAAGGTCAAGGTCACTGTTGCTAAAAATAGAAATTCAGTTTCCACTTAATAACTTGAGTTTGCTTTGGTTTTTTGACTCCACACTTGGTGTATGAGTAGCTTATATCAAACGGCAGCTTGGGATTGCTACCCAGGTGTCTCTGATCAAGGTTAAGGTCACAGTTGCTAAAAATAGAAATTCAGTTTCCACTTAATAACTTGAGTTTGCTTCGGCATATTGACTCCAAACTTGGTATATGGGTAGCTTATAACAAGAGACAAATTGGGATTGCTACCCACGTGTCTGTGATCAAGGTCAAGGTCACTGTTGCTAAAAATAAAAATTCAGTTTCTGGTTAATAACTTGAGTTTCATACTCAGGTGAGCGATTCAGGGCCATCATGGCCCTCTTGTGTTTGAGACTGGCCTCCGTTCTTGTTAAGATTTGTATACAGAAAAGACAAGGAACCAGTCCTTAACTAAACGCAAGCTACAGTCTGCTTTTGACAAGATCAATAAATTGAAACCAGGGAACCAATCACAAAATTAAAGTTTAGACTGGCCTCCACTCCTGCCATGGTCAATATATCGAGACAAGAAACCTCTGTAATCTTGGCAATGGTTTTTACTGTTTTATGGATACAAAACATTCTTGCCCACGATTGAATGAACATGATTTGTTATTATATTATAAAAACATTAAGTTGTACTAAAAGTTTAAGATTCTAGGGTAGTTATTTAAATGGACCTTTGCTATGAAATATTTATTCTTAATTTTTCATGCCAGAGTAAAAATGTGTCAGATTTATTCCTTTGCAAGTGCTTAACTTGATGCACTGAAGGCCTTCACTCCATCAAAATTTAAACTTTAAATCATAGAACCAGAAGAAAATGTATAAAATTGAAAGAAATAATACTAGCAGCCATCTCGTATTAAACTTTGAAATATGTTTGACAAATAATGAACTTAAGTATTTTTTAAAGTATTTAATGGTTCTTTGACTTGACAGATCCAGGCCGAAGTGGTCGGGCCGGGAAAGATAAAGTGCCAACAAGACTTGCGCTTAACATGCGTGGGGCAGAGGGTGGCACAGCAGCCGAGGCACAAGTGGACTCGCGTATCAGTGAAAGTAGACTGGCAACGCCTTCCTCAGGAGGAAGAATGAGCTTTAAAGGATCAGGGATCCCAGTGCCAGTGGGAGGGGCGGCTAGTGATAATTCCAAACTTCGTAGACTGGCTCAGGACGGTAGAGGCCACAGTACCTCAAGACAAAGACAGCAATAATGTGTTCTCTTTGCCATTAAGAATGTTGTTTGTTTAGGGTTATATAACCGTATATAGCAATACACATCTTTCCCTTTACTCCTTATATACCGGTACGCCTTTTAAGGCTTGTGCCACCAGTGAAGATCCAGATAAGCCGGAACATCTGTGCAATCTAATCTGGATCTGCACTGGCCATATCTTGGTAAAAAATAACCAAATGAATCTATAAGCAAGCCGTGTAGATCCAGATCAGATGGCACAGATGTGCCAGTTTACAGGTCATTACCCTACTGACAAATTTGGAGTATGTAATACCCTGAACAAACAACATATCTATGATGGCCCTTTCATGAAAATTCTTCCCTCACTACATTTGAAAACGGTGCCGAAATCTGCTCTTAAATGTTGACTTATTCAAAGTTCAGTGCAATTTGGAAAACACATGTAAACTTTTATATAATTTTATGTGGTTGTTATCGAACGTGCAAGGAATGTATATCGAGATCAGCCAGCACATTGATGCCATCTGATCAGGATCTACACTGTAGGCATATTTTTTCAGAAATAACAATGAATCAAAAAGCGAACTGTTTAAGATCCTGATTTTGAGGCAAAGGTGTGCTGACTGATCTGGATCTGCACTGTTTACCTAAGGGTTACATTTGAATAATAGTTGGTTTCCTTGAAAATTGTCCTGAACTACATGAAGAAAACAAAGCAAACATGTTTCTGTTAATATTTTAATTATTACATATTTCTCCCAAATGACCTACTGGTGCATTATTATTTCAACATAAAACCTCATTTTGTGTATTATTCATCTTAAATATTGTGATATTTGTATAAAATTGTATAATAATTTGTAAATTTGTATAGTATTATTTTATGACATTATTGATAACACATTCAAGATTGTAATATATAGATATTTTTATTGTGAAGCATCACAAGATATATACATGTAAATAATTTATCTGGTGTAATATTTGATGTATGTTGCCCCTTACATCATTTTTAGCTCGACTATTCGAAGAATATGTCGAGCTATTCTACTCACTTAGGTGTCGGCGTCGCCGTCCCGCTTTGGTTAAAGTTTGCGTGCAACATACCTATATCTTACAAACTACTATAGCTACAGCTTTGAAACTTGGCACACTTGTTCATCATCATGTCCCGAGTGTGTGTGCCAAGAACCATAACTCTAACTTTCATTTTGATCAAATTATGGCCCTTTTTTGACTTAGAATTTCAGGTTAAAGTTTGCGTGCAAGCTACTGTACAAACACATAACTTCAATACTACTTATACTACAGCTTTGAAACTTGGCACACTTGTTCATCATCATGTCCCGAGTGTGTGTGCCAAGAACCATAACTCTAACTTTCATTTTGATCAAATTATGGCCCTTTTTCGACTTAGAATTCTAGGTTAAAGTTTGCGTGCAAGCTACTGTACAAACACATAACTTCCATACTCTTTATACTACAGCTTTGAAACTTTCAGCACTTGGTCATTATCATATCCTGAGTGGATCAGCCAAGAACCATTACTCTTACTTCTATTTTTTTCAAATTATGGCCCTTTTTCGACTTAGAATTTCAGGTTAAAGTTTGCGTGCAAGCTACTGTACAAACACATAACTTCAATACTACTTATACTACAGCTTTGAAACTTTCAGCACTTGTTCATTATCATATCCCGAGTGGATATGCCAAGAACCATAACTCTTACTTCCATTTTGATCAAATTATGGCCCTTTTTCGACTTAGAATTTTAGGTTAAAGTTTGCGTGCAAGCTAGTTTCTTTAATACTTCTTGTACTATAGCTTTGAAACTTTCAACACTTGTTTACCATCATGACCCCGACTATGTATTCCAAGAACCATAACTCTTTCTTTAATTTTTAATCAAATTATAGCCCTTTTTCAACTTAAAATTTCTGGTTAAAGTTTGCATGCAAGCTAGTTACTTTCATTCTTCTTGTACTATAGCTTTGAAACTAAAGACACTTGGTCACCATCATGACCCTGACTATGTATGCCAAGAACCATAACTCTTTCTTTGATTTTTATTAAATTATTGCCCTTTTTCACTTAGAATTTAAGGTTAAAGTTTGCGTGCAAGCTAGTTACTTTCATACTTCTTTGTACTACAACTTTGAAATTTGTTCTTTATCATGACCCTGACTATGTTTGCCAAGAACCATAACTCTTTCTTTGATTTTTATCAAATTATTGCGCTTTTTAGAATTAGAAATTAAGGTTTAAGTTTACGTGCAAGATGGTGAAACCTCATAACTTTCATTCTATTAAAACCACAACTTTTAAACTTTGTATACGTTTATTTTATCATACATCAGGTTGATGTTCAAAGGCCCATAACTCATCCTTGCTTTTTTTATTTAATTTTTGCCCTTTTTCACTTTGAAATTAGAATTAAGACTTAGAAATTATGGTTAAAGTTTCAGTGTTAGTGTTTTTCATAGGTAATGCTATAGAAAAGGTTTAAAACAGATTTACTTAACATACTTTGGATGAAAGTGTTGAGTGGTTATACTATACTATACTATACTATACTATACTATACTATACTATACTACACCACACCACACCACACCACACCACACAACACAACACAACCACATACCACACCACACCACACCACCCCCAGCACACCACACCACCCCAAACCACCACCACCACACCACCACCACACCACACTACCATCACCCCCACCACCACCACATACCACCACTACAAACAACACCACCACCACACCACCACCTCCACACCACCACATGCCACCACCACCACTAACAACAACAATACCACCACCACCACCAACAACACCATCACCAATAACAACACCACCAACAACAACACCACAAACAACAACACCACCAAAAGCAACAACACCAACAACAACAACACAAACAACAGAAGCAACAATAACACAAATAACAACAACAACTCTACCAACAACACTGTCAACAACACCACCAACAACACCCCCACCAACAACAACAACACCACTACCACCACCAACAACAACAACACCAACAAGACAACCAACAATAACTCAAAGAACAACAACAACACCACCATCAACACCACCACCAACTATACCGTAAACAACACCACAAACAAAAACACCACCACCAACAACACCATCACCAACAACACGAACACCACCAACAACAACACCACCACCAACATCAACACCAACAATATTATCAACAACACCAACAACTAACAACACTAACAACAACACCAACATAACAACACTACCACCAACAACACCACCACCACCACCAACAACACCACCACTACCAACACCAACAACAATACCAACAACAGCAACTACACCAACACCACCAACAACAGCAACCAGCATACCATACCATACTATACTACACCACACCTCACCACATCACTTTAGGTGGGCAGGGATAGTGGGTTGATGGGTGTGGGATCAGGGGTGTATGGGCTGGGTTATGTAAACACTCTTAAAAAACTACAATAATAAATTAAGTGTAATTTATTATGCTCCCCCCGAAATTCGGGGGAGCATATAGTTGTCGCTTTGTCCGTCCGTCCGTCCCGTCCGTCCGTTCGTTCGTTCGTTCGTCCGTCCGTCCGTCATAATATTGTCCGGACAATTACACAAAAACTATGAGAGGTATCAACACTAAACTTCATAGGTAGTTAGATCTCGTTGAGGAGCAGTGCAGTGCACAAGAACTATAACTCTTGCTTTATTCATTTTTGAGTTATTGCCCTTTGAAATTTCTCATACTTACTTTTTGTCCGGGGCATATCTCCCAAAGTCTAAGAGTTATGAAGTTGAAACTTCATAAGTAGATAGATCTCAATGAGGAGCAGTGCAGTGCACAAGAACCATAACTCTTGCTTTATTCATTTTTGAGTTATTGCCCTTTGAAATTTCTCATACTTACTTTTTGTCCGGGGCATATCTCACAAAGTATAAGAGTTATGAAGTTGAAACTTCATAAGTAGATAGATCTCAATGAGGAGCAGTGCAGTGCACAAGAACCATAACTCTTGCTTTATTCATTTTTGAGTTATTGCCCTTTGAAATTTCTCATACTTACTTTTTGTCCGGGGCATATTTCACAAAGTATAAGAGTTATGAAGTTGAAACTTCATAAGTAGATAGATCTCAATGAGGAGCAGTGCAGTGCATAAGAACCATAACTCTTGCTTTATTCATTTTCGAGTTATTGCCCTTTCAAATTTCTCATACTTACTTTTTGTCTGGGGCATATCTCACAAAGTATAAGAGTTATGAAGTTGAACCTTCATAACTAGATAGATCTCAGGGAGGAGCAGTGCAGTGCACAAGAACCATAACTCTTGCTTTATTCATTTTTGAGTTATTGCCCTTTGAAATTTTTCATACTTCCTTTTTGTCCGGGGCATATCTCACAAAGTATAAGAGTTATGAAGTTGAAACTTAAGTAGATAGATCTCAATGATGAGCAGTGCAGTGCATAAGAACCATAACTCTTGCTTTTATTGATTTTTGATTTATTGCCCTTTGAAATTTCTCTTACTTATTTTTTGTCCAGGGCATATCACACAAAGTATAAGAGTTATGAACGTGAAACTTCATAAGTAGAATGAATTCGTTGAGGAGCAGTGCAGCACACAAGAACCATAACTCTTGCTTTATTCATTATAGAGTTAATGCCCTTTGAAATTTACCATACTTACTTTTTGTCCGGGGCATATCTCACAAAGTATAAGAGTTAGGAAGTTGAAACTTCATAAGTAGATAGATCTCAATGAGGAGCAGTGCAGTGCACAAGAACCATAAATCTTGCTTTATTGATTTTTTATTTATTTCCCTTTGAAATTTCTCTTACTTAGTTTTATCTGGTGCATATCTCACAAAGTATAAAAGTTTCTGAACTTGAAACTTCATAAGTAGAATGATCTCAATGCGGAGCAGTGCAATGCACAAGAACCATAACTCTTGCTTTATTCATTTTTGAGTTAGTGCCCTTTGAAATTTCTCATTTTTTTTTGTCTTATTTTTGTACAATATTGTAAAATGCTTTCTGTTTGAATCGTAAAGGAAACTTTCAAATACAATATCTTTCTTACAAATTCTTCCTGTTCTAACAAAAAAGTATTTGTGACAAAGCGGCGTTGGGGAGCATAACCCGTCTCTGACGGCTCTTGTTGATTTCCTAACTTAGATTAAGAAACTTTTGTTCATGTGTGTGTGTTGGGTGTCATAAACTCCTGAATTACTTTCCAGTTTAAATGAAGCCCAGTTTAAAATGTGCTTAAATATGTCTGACTTCGAATAGTCGAGCTTGCAGTCGTTTCCGACTGGCTCTTGTTAATATACCAAAAGTTCAGATAAAAATTATTTACATTATCATTTTGTCAACATTTGAATAAAAATACGTAATTTAATTAAACTGCAGTAGTTTATGCAGTTATGTAAGGTTGGCATTTTTAAATTAGATTGAAGTAGATCATTAACTTTCTGATCACCCATTTAGTCGGTGGCATGGAATGACATGGCTTAAAAAAGACCATAACTTGGACTTATCATGTTTTCAGGAAATTAACTGTAAAGGATTGCCAGATATTACTGTGTATTTTACCAAAATAAAAATATTATGTTTAAAAAAATTTGGAACAAAAGCGGAAATTGAAAATAATAAATGTCCTCCCCCTAACTTATGAAAATCATTTCTATATTAATGATTGATAAGAGCTGCTTGTAGACACGTCCGGTGATGCGCCCCATTTTATTTTTATCCAAGATGTTCAACCATTGTATACATGATATCATGATATCATTAATGTATCATTAAAATTTTTTTATCAATTTGTAAATGCCCATTTTCAACAAGTCACATTGCAGCGAATGAATATAGCAGAAATTATATTTAGTTACTGTAAGAGATGAATGATTGTTGCTGCACTTAACGTTTTGCTCCCTATATAAGGTTGTTTTGCATGTGTGGAAGGTGTAGATCCAGATTAGCCAGAACATACGTGTCACCTGATTGATATCTACACTGTTTGCTTCTTGGTCAAAAATAACATAATGAATAAAAAGAGCAAACAGTGTAGATCCTGATCAGATGGCTTCGATTTGTCAGCTGATCTGGATCAACACTGTTCGTCCATGGCTAACAGCCTTATTGCATGGAGTAAAGGTTAAGGTCTACTTCTGATATAATTGATGATATAGATGCGTTACTCTGAGCCAAATAATCTAAATAGTAAGCAATAATAACCAGTTTTAGACATTTTTACAGAATATTTTTATATAGATTTTAAACATACCAAAGTATTCATTGTGGTAATTGAGGTGAAAATGCTATTTTTCCTTCACTCCATGGATACAACTTTTGTCCCATGTGCATACAGTGTAGATCAAGATAAGTTTCACATGTAGGCAGTCATATCAGGATCTACACTAGTTGTTATTAAATTAATAAGATTTTTTTTGTCCAAGAGGTAAACCTTGTAGATTTGAATCAGACTGCAGAGAATTGAACGGTAGGCTGATATGGATCTACTCTGTCCGCACATAGGAAATATGCCATATCCTATGGAGTTCACGGTTACAGTGTATGTTAATCAGTCCTAAATATCTTAAAAGCAGTGTGTGTTCTGTTTTGCCTTACTAGACCGGAATAGAATTACTCTTTCAAGCAATCAATATAGTGTTTCAGGTTGTGAAAAATGTCAACTCGAATCAGTTTGCTCTCTTCGCCTAGCCTTCACATTATGAAGTACATTGCATTTACCATGTAAAATATTTGTACATAGAAGTATTTTTAAGGCATTATTTTTTAAACAAGATTCTATCTTAATTATCTTCATCTTTACGTGACTTTATAATGTGTAAGATATATTTGTTTATTTGTTACCATCATGTTTAAACCCATTATTTCTTTACAAAAGCATAATGTTATATTTGGTGTCAGTTTACAGATATCAAAAATGTTATGTTTTTTTTGGAAACTGTTCATTTTCCAATGACGTTTTGGTACAAAATAGAGTTATGCTGTTTTTATTGCAGAATCAGCATACATTTTTCTAGTAGCATCTTGAATGTGGGTTCTAATTATAAAAAGTAAAGTGGGAGGAAGGAATTGCTTGAAAAGAATAACACACCGTTTAACCCGATAAGGTGAATGCCGTGGGTAAGCCGACGGCAATTGCTTGTTTACATGAATGTTTTTCGGTGAAACTGAGTATTGGCCTGATTTTTACATTTTCCCGCAGTATCTACATGTACATATTGATTCGCTGTTTGTTGAGGACTCTACTGACGAAATCTTGACGCACACAGGATATTATTTACAGAGAAATTGAAGAAAAAGTGTGCAATTTTTTGACAAAATATGTCATTTTACGAATTGGTTGCAAATATCCTTTTTTATTACCAAATCTGAAATATTTGAAATATTCCATGATGAAGTTCAATTATTTCCCTGTAATTATTTGAAACCACAGCTTCCAATTCGCTTTGTCTAGAAAGATATTTACTTTTAAACTTGGTACGTCGTGGTGATTTTGGTAATGACAACAGCCGTTAACACTAAAACATTGGTACAGTTGAATGCAGTTTTGTAAGTGGATTGGATAATGTTAATGGCCGTCAAGTGAAATTAGCTTTGTCTCTACAGTGATTAACACTGGTCTTGAGGACATAATAACTCTGATCTCAAGGTTGCAATTAGTTAGTCTGTAAGTGCGCTCAATTTCAACCAGTCAGATTGCAGAGTTCTAAGACTGATAGTCAGATTAAGTTTGATAACCGTTCTGGCCAGATTTCACGAATTACCGTCATTGTTTGAATATAAGCCGCACTCATGTATTAGCCGCACCGCCCCCAAACATGATAGAACAGATGAAAATGGCTTAACAAAGTGTATAAGCAGCCAAACCTGTGTATTAGCCGCACCCCCAACTTTTTACCTCCAAATTCTGGGGAAAAAGTGCGGCTTATGTTCAAACAATTACGGTATTCTTCGTTTTAGTAATTGTAGCCGCACAATAATTTGCTGTAAATCCTATTTGGTTCTCAATATCTTGTAGGCATATGCTTAACCCTTTACTCCACATATACGAGTTATCCCATGTGTGAACAGTTTAGATCGAGATCGGTTGAAACATCTGTACCTTCTGATGAGAATGAAAACTGTTTGAATTTAGATTCTGAATTTATTTTCACAAAGAAGCGAACAGTATAGATCCAGATCAGATAGCATGGGAGGGCTGATCCGATTTGGATCTACACTGGTTGTTGATGTGATAAGAGGTATTTTTATGGGTAAAAGGTTATTGCATGATTTGATTTAGGGATTTACCTAGCTGGAATACAGATTTCCTCAGTTGTTACATCTATACTGTTTTCTTATGACAGTGCTCATCTTTGTATGTACATGTTACCATTTTCAAATAAAACATTGACAGTGAATAATGGATTTTGTTCTACTGATTGTCATAAGACTGTTGCGCATCTGAACTCCGCCCCGTGATCTATCCTGCTATAAATCCCCAGAAGCTATTATTTCTTAAATAAAATCATTTGAACTATGGATACCTATTAGTCACATGGGCAACTGTTGCAGATCCAAATCAGTGTGCACATCTATGCGATTTGATACGGATCTATACTAAATGCTTAAAGATTTGTTCGATTATATTTGATCAGTAAGAGGCCCTTGTAGATCCAGATTTGACTACACAGACTTGTTGCCCATGGAATATAAGTCATATCCCATGGAGTAAAAGGTAAATATGGACGACTACCTTAGGTCAGATTTGTGTCCAGTTTTCATTAAAAAATCTTAATTTATTTAGTAAAAACCCTCATTTAAGACCAGGAATTTAGACTACTGATATTAAGACCACTTTTATTCTGTCCATGTTTATCAACATAAGACCACCCTAATACTAAGACCACATGTCCAGTCTCTTTGTTCTGAACAGTTGGGGTTTCACTGTTGGGGGTTTCAAGGTGTTGCGTTTTTATTCTATTTTACAAATATATGACACACTGACAAAATGGGGCTATCCAGACTAGGCACCCCACTAAATTGTGTAAGTATGCACAGGATCTACACTTAACAGCTACTTATTAATACATGCACAATGTTGTTCAGTTTTCCCATAGTGTGTCTTGATTACGATATACAAGAAAATAGTTAAAGAAAAATGAACAAACTGGTATGGCAGTCATATAGATGTCATTAGCAGCTCCAAGACCTTGGCCCATGATCCTAAATCTTGAGACCAATCTCAAATCTCAAGCATCTGATTTAGTTTTATGATCTTGGGTCCTTGGGGTGAATGTATCACAGTTCTGTCAGTGTAGACAGTAGGGAACAGCTTTGTTGCCAGCATGAGAAGAGTCACACCAATGTACAACTTATCTTTCTAACAAAAAATGTAGTGCTGTAGTTAGTCAGGTGTTGGGAAACAATTAAATGCTTTCATCTTTTGCTTCAAATAAAACATTGACAGTGAATAATGGATTTTGTTCTACTGATTGTCATAAGACTGGAAACAATTATCCGTGCTGGAAACACACATCCATGCCATCTGATCAGGATCTGCACTGTTCGCTTGTTGATTCATTAGGTTATTTCTGACCAAAATGCGACCAGTGCAGATACTGATCACACAGCAGCGCTGTGCCAGCTGATCTGGATCTACACTGGTCGCACATGCGTAAAAATGTGTAGATATATTAAAAACCTATTGGAATACAGGATTATTATGTGATTTTATAAATTGATAACCTAAACGTTAAGAACCCATGAAAATACCATTGTAGGAATAATTACCATAAAATTTTGAAGCTTGAGAAATATAAATTTAATCACAGTTAACCAGTTTTGTGTCCATTCCCAAAAGAGGTTTTTAGATTGTGTCAGTATACCACAGGCTTTTGGTATTTCAGAAATAAAATATGTATAATGTATGTATAACGTTGACCTCTCTTTTCTCTTGATCAAACATTTGAAGAATTATTGTAGTTTTTGAAAGTGAGCATATTCTGCCACTTATTCCAAACTCCAATAATAAATAATTTAATTTTTACTTCTTTTGAAAGAAAATTACTAAATCCTGACTCTTGTTTTCTGATAGAAAGTTACTTTATCCGAATTTCTATCAAAAGTTTAATCGGTCTTTCAAAAAAACTTTCAGTGTAAAAAAAAATTTGTTCTGTTTCAGCCACCTCTCCTCGCCCCATGTCACGGGAACGTGAAAGGCGTACAAGCACTCGTTTACACCGAGGCATTCCAACAGCCGGGCAAGAAGTGCAGCGCGAGGCAACCAGGCTATCGGCAGCTCAGATGCAGTCCAGCATGATTCCTGGCGTGAACACTGGAGTGCGCCGTGGCAGTGCCTCCAAAGATGGGGATACACCAGCTCGCGCCAGCTCATCCCGACATGTACGAAAATGATGTGATTGACCAACTACTGCTGTGATATATAAACTAAATGTTTTAAAAAACTACAAAAATAGGTGCCAAGTTTGTAGTGCAGGGCCTCTTGATCTAGATTGAAACACTTACTATGTGTGATAAACATTATGCACAAGAAATGAACAGAAGTGGATGTAGTGTCCACTGAAGGGAGTTCTGGTAAATTGTAGTAAAAACTGGTATTCAAATAACAGCATGTTTATTGAAATTCATTGAAATTTTGTTTCTCTTGGAATTTGAGGTTACACAAAAATTACTTTTTCCTGATTTAGTTTGAAAAGTTAATACTTAACTTCATATATACACCTTTATAGCATGGGTAAACAGTGTAGATCCAGATAAGCTGGCACATCTGTGCCATCTGATCAGGGTCTGCCTTGTTCGCTTTATAGGTAACTAGGTTATTTCTGACCAAAAAAAGGGATAAAAATGTAGATCCTTTTCAGACGCTATGGATGTGCCGGCTAATCTGGATCTACACTGTTTGCACATTTGATGAAAAGCTTAAATATGGAGTAAAGAATCAGAGAACCAGTTGGTAATGCCATGGTTTTCCATACAATCAAATTGAAACCCCATTGTCATTTCTACAACTAGTGATGAAACTGGATTTGTTACTTTAGAATGAAAGGATGTATCAATTTGAAAGAGATTTACATAAGTCAGTGAATTATTACTTTTCTCAGCATTCTTTCTTTGTCTAGTTTTGTTGCACCTTTTGAGAGAATTTTATGTGTGAACTTTTGTTTCTTTTAACCCTTTCCTGTATAGATACACCTTTATTGCTAGGGCGAACAGTTTAGATCCAGATCAGCCGGCACATCCGTGCCGTCTGATCAAGATCTAAACTGTTTGCTTTTTGATTCATTAGGTTATTTCTGACCAAAATGCGACCAGTGCAGATTCTGATCAGACAGCACGGATGTGCCTGCTGATCTGGATCTACACTGGTCGCACACGCGTAAAAATGCTTATATATCCAGGAAAGGGTTAAACATGGATCAGATGAAGTTATAAATATTTTGCTCACTTATTACCCTAAAGTATTCATTAAAAATGGGAAATATTGTGGCTCATTTCAGTAGCATTTGAAAGGTAGAAGAAATGTATCATTTTGATGCATTGAATTCATTGAAGAGTGAACAAAGATGTTTGGTAAATGCCAACTGTGTCAGATAGTAATGACCCGTCTTTACTTACAAAGACTTTATTGTAGAGAAGTTAGAGGTTCTATACCCTTTTCTTCATGGGATGTGGCATATATCCTATGAGGGACCAAAGGGATGCAAGGTTATCCATGGAGTAATTGGTTTAATTGTCAGTTTTTACAAATTATTTACAATTACAAAAGTATTTATGTAATGCCAAAATTGTAACTTATGAAGAACAAATGTTTTAGTTAAGCATGTCTGAATAACAAAGCAGAAGAATATGGCCGCAGTGTGCAGATCATGCTGTACTACATTGTAGCTGTTAAAGGGATTAAGTGATGATATATCTTTTGTTGGAGGCAGACTAGGGCCCAAGATCATAAAACTGAGATTGGAGACCAGTCTCAAATCTCAAGCATCTGATTGAAGACAAGTCTCTATTTCAGCTAATCAGTTGCTCGAGATTTGAGACTGATCTGCAGTTTGAATTTCATGATCTTGGGCAAAGGAATGACAAAACAGCACATTTCTTGACCTGAAAGTGCTAGATGGTGTTGCTCCAAATAGTACTTGGACAGTGTGATTGTGCGTGTTGTTGCTGATTGGACGATTGGTGAATTGATATGTTTAACATTGTTATTACATTTTGTATTATAATCATTTTTAAAACCAAGACAAATAATATTTGGAATGTATTGGAAAACTCTCTCACTATGATACTAATATGAATGTGTTTAAATGCTGTTTAGTGTCCGAATTGACGGACCAAGCCCGAAGGTATTGCTTAGCGATCCAGATCACTCATTACTGTTTAGTATAAATTTTTGAGACAGAAATAATAAAAATGAGGATCCAAGATCATGAAATTTAAATAAGAGGTTAGTCTTAAGTTAATAAGTTGCTTGACTAATATGACTCGTAAGCCAACAACACTTGGAAATCTTCACAAAAGAGATAAAATGTGCATCTTAAAATGTTGTGTGAATGACATGTTACAAGTAAAATGATTGAAGGTTTTTTTTTTAGTTTGCAAAAAGAGCACATAACAACAGTATAAAGAATGTTAATAGAATACATAATTTAAAAAAAAGATTTGATGTTATATTCTCATGAAAATGAAACTTAAAAAACACTGTAGTGGTATTGCTTGCTAAAATTCTTTTAGTGAAGCACATTAACCTTTAACTCTTTCCCCATATGCATGGTTATTATCATAGGTGCAGCCAGTTTAGATCCAGGTCAGGTGGAACATTTGTGCCATCTAAGCTGGTAGCTTCTTGGTAAAAAATAACCTAATGAATCTAAAAGTGAACAGTGTACATCCTGATCATATGGCACTTATGTGTCAGCTGATCTGGATCTACACTGTTCACTATGGGATAATAGCCATATAACATGGAGTTGAGGGTTAACCCTTTCCTCCATAGACACACCTTTATTGCGTGGGCGAACAGTGTAGATCCAGATCAGCTGGCACAACCATGCCGTCTGATCAGGATCTGCACTGTTGGCTTTTTGATTCATTAGGTTATTTCTGAACAAAATGCGACCAGTGCAGATCCTGGTCAGAGGGCACGGATATTCCGGCTGAATTGGATATACACTGGTCGCACATGTGTAAAAATGCATATATATGGAGGAAAGGGGTTATGATGTCAATTATGAGGGTTTTATATATGATGCATTGTTAAAAGTGCTAAACACAATTATTGGTAACTTAAACCTAGTATTTTCTGGAACTGTGGTTGTTTCAAACATAAAATATTATTGGGAAGGAAAGAAAATATCAGATTCTTTGCTTGACAGTTGATTATTTAATATAAAAGCTATCATCTCTTAAGTGCACAAATCGTACAAGTACCATGGAAATATGAAGGAGTTAACGGTATTTGCACTAAGGTGATGCTTTGTCATTAAGATATTTTTGTACTCAACCACTTTTACTAAGACATTGGTAAAAGGAAATAAATGGTTTAAAGAAAAGCAAAATATGTAAAATTGTACAAGGCAAAATTTCAAGAAAATTCTATTACATGTACTGTTAAATTTATGTGTAATTAATTTTAAGTTTATGAAATACAAAATGAGAACTATGTTGGAATTTTTATATGATAGATTTTTAGTTGACAAGATTGTTCATTGAAAGAATACTTTAAGGTGTGTTTGGGAAATCTTAAACAAAAAAAATAACATGATTATATAGAGGATGTTTGTTTGTAATGGTGTAAAATAGAAATAACATCTACCGAGTGAATTAGTATTGTCATGAGTGGCGTTGCCACAAGCGAAACTTCATGTTTCTGGGTTCACTTGTTTGTGAAATCTTTTTTATCTTTCACTGGTTAAAAAAAATCTGTTTTTTTATGCTTTAAATGCATTATTTGCGCAATTTCAACAGATGAATTGCATGAAGAAGCGCCATTAAATGATGTTATGTACCCAAAGTTGAACCTGTTCTCTGAACAATCTCATTGGGAATATTATGTGCATGTGGGTACCAATATAAACAGTGCAATTTCACGATTATTTCACCAAGCAAATTCTATAATTGACTCGAAAGCATAAAATAAATATTGTCAGACAATAGATTTCTGGTCAATTATTAATACTAGTCAAAGATTGCTTTTGAAAGATTGAATAGGGAACTCATGATCCTTATTTTGTTGAATAAGCTAAAACTGAAAAATTAAAGCAACAATAACGAAAAGTTAATTTTTTCATAAAAGCATTAAAATTGAAAAAGTAGGATGGAAACAAGAGCTAAAGCCCCTTCTCATAGCACAGCTCAAATTATGTGGGTTTTCACCAAAATAGTTTACAGAGACATTTTACCCTAAGTTGTCTCCCTTAGAGAAATATTACAAAATTCATCTAACCACTGTTGTTATTCATTGAGAACACCAATAAATAATAATTAAACATCTTTAATGTTCTTAGTGGTTGAAATGATATTTTGTCCAATGGAATTTGCAGTATTTTTGAAATTATTGCAGAAATTATTTATATTAATCAGTACAGTACTGGTGCACCGTTGAATGGTTTACCCAATAAGTGAATTATTTATTAAATATTCAAAGATTTTCTAAATATAATTTCAACCTCTAAGTCACTTAGTGTTTGTGAATAAGCATTTACAAAGCATAGTGGACACAATGCTGAACTGCACAAGACCCATGTATTTTTGTAAATGCTTATTCATAAACACTAACGTAAAACCTCGGTAAAATTTTTAAGTGTGTGAGAATGATTGATTGTAAATAGATTTTATATAAGATCTGGATGTGTAAATATATCATATTGTGTCTGAAAACATTAAAAAAAATTGTTTAATTTATCTCCTGTGTTCATTGATTCCAACTACACCATTTGCAAGACGCTATGTATACAGCTGATGAGATACAACTTTTATTACATGGGCAAACAGTGACGTGTGTCTGATCTGAATCTACACTGATTGGTGATGGGCTATATCTGACATAGAAACAATGCAGACCCAGATCACCATTGAACAAATGTGCTAGCTTATCTATTTCTTCACTAGTTGCCTGTGTGATAAAAGGTGTACCCATGGAGTAAAGGGATAAACAAACTTGTTGGAGAAAGCTGATTTTTGTGTAGCCGGCGATATTATCACCAATGTGACTGGTTGAGCTTAATTTATTATACGAATTTAATTATAATTTGATCTTAAAATGTTTATTTCTTGCAGAAAATGTATGAAAATTGCTACTGATTGACTGATTGTAATAGCAAACATCCCCTTTGAAAGTTAAAACATACCCTAATGTAATCGTTTTGTTCCTTTTTTTACTCCGTTAAAATTATAATGAGTATGTTATTAAGTTTTAACAACATTATATGGAATCAAAATATTTAACTGATGTAGTTATGTAGCATTTAATGTAGAAATTTTGTTTCTTCGTTGAGGTAGACTCGGTGTATTAAACATAATTGTTATCTTTAAACTAAACAAAAAGTCGATCTGTCCACCGTTCAACCTACCTCTAGCAGGACAAGTTTATTGATGGAGTCCGGACAATAAGGTAATAATTTGAGATGACAAAAATTGTTCTTTGACTTTTGCCCTGTCGTCTTTATATACACGCCCGGGAATCATTATACCCAAAAAACAAATACATATAGGCCGTCAATAGAAAGTTACCACTTTTACTGTAGCTTTTAAATTGATGAAAATTGAAACCATTCGGTATGGCAAAAAAGCTCTAGTATATTCTTTCAATTTTGGATAACTTACCGTCTTATACGGCTATTTCTGCTGCCAAAATTTGAAAGATCAATATTTGATTGAAACAATAAAATCAAAGGAACAAAATTGCATAATTGCCAATGGGAAAACATGTTAATAAATGTCTTTTTTCATTGCTTCACGGAAAATTTTCCAAGAAATCTAAAGTTTTCAATGATTTCTTTAAAGACACTACTGTTTTGTTGGTCAACGTTTGAGAATGTTTTAACAGACTACATTCGGGAAATATGCTGAAACCCTGAAATAGGCTTAATGGTGGCAAATACTGAGAGCGTGTTCCTGATCTAAATTGAAATAGTGGTCTTAATCAAGTTAGGGATGGGGGTCCTTTATGAGGGGTTTTACTGTAATATAGTATTCGACTATACTTGTGTTTTTTTAAAGATTTTCCTTAGTTCATATACATTATGTTCATGATTATTATTATGTTCATTTGGTATTGCTCACCTTAATTATGAAATCCCTATGCCATAATTGTTACCACAATTGTGTTCTGGATTAGAAAGCTGTGTCGCTTTGGGAAAGTTGACACACAGTGTAAGATCATCAGATCAATGCCAGGATAGGAAAATACAACTTCATTTAAAAAAAAGTTAAAACCAGAATGTGTCCTCGGACACTGATACCACTGCTACAACAATATTAGTAACAAAGGGCCTTAACTGGTAAAAATGGTCGCTGGAATAAATCTTTTCTAAAGAACCATTTACCAGATCTGCCATCTACATATCCTGCTTGACCATCTGGGCAAGTTTGAAAGAAATCCACCTGATAGTTTAGAAGGATGATGCTACAAGATTTGCGGGACAGACGGACGTACGGACGAGTGCAACTCTATATGCCTCCCACTTTGTGGGTGCATACAAAAAAAATGGAATTCTTCAAGATGTCAAATTGATATTCGAGAATCAATGTACTTAAAGCTAGAGAAACGGTCAATCAAGCCGTATAGAAGAAAATTGCACAGATTGTGAATAATCTGAACACCGTTTAAAAGTTCAATTTCAGGTGAGCAAAGATACCAGTAAGAATAGCAAATAAAGATACTTGAAACTGTCAGGAACCGATTTGCATTTGTCATTTTCATGAATTTGATATAAGTATGCACACAATCTGAATTGACAACGCTGTAATCACGCTTTCAATAAGTGAAGTATATTTCGGATAGTTACAGTATCCGGTTTTACATTTGGTTTTAAAGCTGTTTCAATAAAATGAAGTTGTCATTTAAAAAATATCACGTTATCAATAAAATGTAGTTGTTATTTTAATGGAAAATACACATTTTTATTCAATAACTTTGAGGTAACATGTGCATGGTTTTTCTTTTCATTGAATCATTCAGACTCGGAGCCAATATCTATTGGCAGGACTGGTCGCCATTTCAGTCAGTCAGATGCTTGAGATTTGAGACTGGTTTCCAATCTCAGTTTTATAACTTCCATCCATGTTTTTTCCATTTGAATAGAAGATAATTTGCATGTATATGAGGACTAGATCAGAAATAAGCAAAGTGTGTGTGTACCATTTTCGTTTCTTCCTTCTTTAAATCTTTACTCAATGGGAAGCAGACTATCACAATGTGTGACCATTGTAGATCCAAATCAGCCTGCACATCTTTGCATGCAGACAAAAATTTCTGACATAAAACCCATGTTATCTGTGTTTTTTAATTTATAAAATATTATAGATTGTTGGTTAATTAGGCCACTTTTGTTCCTTAAATCCAGATATTATTTTTAAATCTGTGTAAAACTTTTTTTTCCCCAATTGATGTAAACAAATTCCCAATTTCTGGCAAAACATTGCAATATTTCCCAATTCAAGGGGTATAGGTCATATGGTGAAAAAAAGCCCTGTGTAATCAGATTTTGTACCAGTTATAGTGGAAGAATTGTTTTCTGTTAAAGGTTTAACTAATTACTTGACACCTAAGTTGCTTTCACCAATTGGATGATGAACTATGAGACAGATTCTAAGGAGCAGTAACCTTGCCCTGTTTACAACATCAGTAAACCAGAAGTTATTTCCCTTGCCACACATCAGCTGCAAGGGAGTTTCAACTTGGAATTATGAAACTGAGAAGAAGAACTTTAGACTGAAAGCTCCTCCTTATTACAACTTTGCGAGAGATGTCATTGATAAATGGGCAGAACAAGAGAAAGTAAGTCAGACAACATGTGATGTCTTCTTGTATTATAATGCATTGGTTTTTAGCTCGACTATTCAAAGAATAGGGGAGCTATCCTACTCGCCCCAGTGTCGGCGTCCGTTAAACAAAAAATGCACTTTGGTCCATAACTTGAAAGCTACTTATGATATCAACTTGAAACTTGAAATATATGTTCACCATCAAATTCTACATCAATACCAACAACACCCATAACTCTGCTACAAATATTTTTCAAGTTATGCCCCTTTTTCACTTAAATTTTGTGTTAAGGAAAATATGCACTTTGGTCCATAACTTATAAACTACTTGAGATATCAACTTGAAACTTGGAATATATATTCACCATCAAATTCTACATCATTACCAACAAGACCCCTAACTCTGCTGTCAATATATTTCAAGTTATGCCCCTTTTTTCATTGATTTTGTGTTAAGCCAAATATGCATTTTGCCCATAACTTTAAAACTACTTGAGATATTGCCTTGAAACTTGAAATATATTTTCACCATCAAAATCTACATCACAACCAACAAGACCTATAACCCTGCTTCCAATATTTTTCAAATTATGCCCCTTTTTCACTTAACTTTTGTGTTAAGCAAAATATACACTTGGCCCTTAACTTTAAAACTACTTGAGCTATCACCTTGAAACCTGGAAAATATATTCACCATCTAAATCTAGGTCATTATCAACAACACCCATAACTCTGCTACCAATATTTTTCAAGTTATGCCCCTTTTTCACCTAAGCAATTGTCCCGTAATTTTGAAACAACAGGATATATTACTTTGAAACTTTATATATGTTTGCCATCAGTTTCTAAATCATTATCAACAAGATCCATAAATCTATTGGAAATATTTCTGTAAGTTATGCCCCTTTTGCATTTACTTTTTACCTCGACTATTCGATATTTCATTGAAACTTTGAATATTTTTTCACCATCAAAATCTACATCATTACTAACAAGACCCATAACTGTAATACAATTACTCTACAAGTTATGCCCCTTTTTCCACTGTTCCTTTTTTTCACTTATATTTTCACTTAAGTGCGCTTCATCGATAACTTTGCAAATACTTTAGGTGTCAACTTCAAACTTCCATTATATTTTCATTTCAGTTCTTTTTCTGTAACATTACTGAAGTGATTGATATTGAACTAAAAGTAAATGTCTCTTATAAAAAAATACTAACAAGTTTTCTAACAAATCCAGAAATATTTCATAGTTATTCCCCTATTCAGTTTAATATTTATGGTACGCTAAGGAATTATATCTGTTATTTGAAATGAATTTCTCCCTTACCATTCACTTGTTAATATTTTTCCTGATTGCACATGAATGTATGGTCATAGTTGTTATTGTTTTAATCTTCAAATTGCATTTGTTTCAAATGATTCGAATAGTCGAGCGTGCTGTCTCCTCTGACAGCTCTTGTGTAACTAGAAGTAGCATGTTTATCTGTTATCACATGTTCGTAACTCCTGTTTAAATTATTATGCATGCACGTGTATAAAGACAAAGAACTGTATGATTTAAATTGTAACAGGGCTCTCAATAGACTTGTAAATCAGGGAGAAGTTTTGTCATATAATATAACTGAATTATGGAGAAGTTTGTCGTCAACAACATTCTTTTCTTATATAGTCTATACAAAATGACTTCTCCCATAGCTCAAAGAAGGGAGAAGTCCGGTCACTTTTAGGAGACCACTTCTCCCAAGTCTCCCTCTGAGAGCCTGTGTAAATGTCCTTCATCTGGTTTATAAAATTAGAATTCCATTTGTTTGTGTAAAAGAGGATACCAAAACATTACAAAATACATTTCAGTTTAGTGTGTTTTTAGTACATAACTTAAGTCTTAAGTTCCATTATGAGAACTTTGAAAGTCACGAAGTGAAAGCTAATAATTAAAATAGACAGAAAATATCTATATTAAATTAACAGTAAATATCTCTGCAATAGATAAATGATAAATGACTAAATTAAAAATATGTATTAAGCCTTAATTTAAGGTAACTTCTATGAAATTAAGTCTGTCTTCCAAAATCTGGGATCTTTAATTAGTTTGCTCTGGTTTGCTTAAAGGAAATTGGAAACTTTAATTCTGCGGACACATCATAGTTAATTATAGGTGGTTTGTATAATTTCTAAGTTGTTACCTTGTAACATCTCATAATAACAGGCCTAAATCTATAAAATTTTATAATTATATACTTACTGTAAACGTAAGAATACCCTAGTTTTTTGTTGGGTATTTTGAATTAATAAATTTTCATGTCTGTTTGCTTTACATTTTATAACCTGCCTTGATAGTATTATTTACATAAAATTTGTACAGTGAAAATACTTTAGGAACTGGACAGAGGTGGTTTTGATGGTAGGGTAGTCTTTATTCCAGGGAGAAACTAGTTCAAAAGTGTTAAAAGCATTGGGCTTATTATCAAATGATATTGCCTCTACCTGGGAGCAAACCCACGCCTAGCCCTGCAATTCTGACAGTGCAACCAATTGAGCTAACTGTGACAACCCCAAAAAAAGGTTGATCAGTTAGCCCTGATAGACGTTACCATTACTGCATGACAATGGTGACGGGTTAATTTTTCTTATAACAGTACTGACTATATGTACGGGGAGACTTTTTACCGCTGCCACACTTCACTAACAGGGCTACTGTGAAGTAGCACTACTATCAGGTTGATCTGTTGTTTTTGTTGTTTTTTCCCAGTTGTAAGTCCCTCATGCTTCAATCCTTTCCTCCATATATACGCATTTTTACGCATGTGGGACCAGTGTAGATTCAGATCAGCTGGCACATCCGTGCCATCTGATCAGGATCTGCACTGGTCGCATTTTGGTCAGAAATAAACTTAACAAATCATAAAGCGAATAGTGCAGATACTGATCAGACGGCATGGATGTGCCGGCTGATCTGGATCTACACTGTTCGCCCACGCAATAAAGGTGTGTCTATGGAGGAAAGGGTTATGAGGACATTATGATGTAGACATACTAACTGGAGGGAGACCCCATGTGCACCTGCAGGCAATTTTCAGGCTCGAGTAGGCACCTGGGTAGAACCACCTACTCGTGCAAGCTAGCTGCTTAGCTTCCTCACATAAAAGATCTTGACCCTGGTAGGTCTCAACCTGAAGGGCTAGTGGTTCTCAGTCGGAAACCTTAACCACTCGGCCACAGACATTCCCCATCAGGTTGATCTTATTTCGGGAGTTGTTTTTATGATGAGTTTTACTGTAAATGTTTTTAGCTTGATTATTAAATTTGAAGAAAGGGGCTGCTATCCTACTCGCCCAAGTAAATGTGGTGGCATTGGCTTCAAGGTCTGTTTAACCCTTTCCTCCATATATACGCATTTTTACGCATGTGCGACCAGTGTAGATCCTGATCAGCCGGCACATCCGTGCCGTCTGATCAGGATCTGCACTGGTTGCATTTTTGTCAGAAATAACCTTATGAATAAAAAAGCCAACAGTTTAGATTCTGATCAACAGCATGGATGTGCTGGCTGATCTGGATCTACACTGTTTGCCCACGCAATGAAGGTATGTCTATGGGGGAAAGGGTTAAGTTTTTATGCACTTGTTCTGTAACTAGTATAGATAGCAATTTGAAACTTCACCATTATATTCTGCATAATTATCAACTCTTCTTCAAACATTTTTAAGTTACGACCCTTTTGAAACATAAGGTTTTTGTTTTAATGTTTTGATGCACTTGTTTAATAATTTAAATCTGCTAGAGATATCAGCTTCCAGCTTGAATGTTTTTTCATCATAATAATTCATCTTCAGCGATTCCTATAAGAAACATTTCTCTACTTTAGAAATTTTTCTTTAAGTTACAACACAGATGAGCTTGCACCTCTATGCAGTCAATTCAGCATCTTGATCTACGCTGAGCCCAAGATCATAAAACTAAGTTTTGAGAGATCAGTCTCAAATCTCAAGGATCTGATTGGCTGAAATGGCGACTGGTCGCCATTTCAGCCAATCAGATGCTTGAGATTTGAGACTGATCTCCAGATTTAGTTTTATGATCTTGGGCACTGGTTGCATTTGCATGTAGATTAATTAGGCAGAGCTTTTTCCCCAATGGGGAAAGGTTACCCTTCCCCTACAATTGGGAAATTTGTGTGTCGTAAAATCTTGAAATTGGGAAAAAAATTAGTAGCACAATAAGCTTTTAGTGATGTAAATGTTATGCCAGAATTAAGTTACTGCAAATCCAATGACTGCCTTTCTATACACATGTCTGTACTTATTTACTGATAATGACTGAGTAAGAGTCTAACGGGATCGATGATAAGAGTTACTCCCATTTGTACAGTACGGTTTGTTTATGCTGTAAGATATTTCTTGCAAAAAAACTCTCTTGTCAATAGGGAAATGGCACTGTTTGTTGTTGGGAACAGTAGTTTTGGGATTGGGAAAGGTCCGGTGATTGAATTGGGAAGTTTCCTGTCAGGTTTGGGAATGGTACCCTTTTGGGGAGGTAGTTAAAGAAGGAAAAAAAACTCTGTTAGGTTATTTCTGCTAAAGATGCTTACAGAATAGATCCTTATCAGACTCCTTTTGATCTGCACTTAGTACCCATGGGATATCAGCGATAACTCACAGAGTACAGGATGTTAAATCAATACATTGTATTATTACGTAAAATGCTGTTACACAGTTATGGGGTTATTAATTTCATGGATCAGTTTAATCATGAAATTCACATCAGTAAGCACCCTGCTGACAGAATGCATATTATGTGTATTTTCAGAGGGGTGAACGAGGCAGTAACCCAGCTTTCTGGTGGATTGATGAATCGGGACGTGAACTGAAGTGGTCATTCCAGGATGTTTCATATCAATCCAAGCTGTAAACTTTCAATATTTCTGTTTGGCTGCTTGGGACATGTTGATCCAAATTTAATGAATGATATAGAGGATATTTGTTTTTACCAGTGTAAGATAGAAATATATTTCACCGAGTGAGCTCCGGAATTCATATTTTCATGAGTGGCGAAGCCACGAGTATAAATACTTAATTCTGGAGTTCACGAGTGAAATATATTTCTATCTTTCGCTGGTTAAAGTAAATTTTCTTTTTATTTTATGCTTTTACAGCACAATTTACATGAATTTGACAGAAAAGTTGCATGAAATGACACCAAAACGTTTGTACCAAAATCGGAGCCCGTTTTCAAAACGTTCTCATTAGGAATGTTCTGTACGTTTGGGTACCAACGTGAAAAAACAGTGAAATACCACTTTTATTTCACCGGGAAAATTCTATACTTCACTGGAAAGCATAAAATAAAAAAACTTTTTATTTCCATTTACGTTTCCATGCAAAAAATTAAGTATTGTTGTAAATATACCATGAGAAAATGGACTAAATTTTTATTTATAATGAAAATGATTTCTCTAATTTTGATGTTGTTAATGTTTAACCTTTTTCGGCAAGTTGGATATTACCCAATTTCTACATATTAGAGCATTGGCATGAAAGTTTACACACTAACTTAATAGTTCACAGGCCATGACCCTGACAAGTTACATAACTCTTGGTACCTTATTTCTGGGGTTGTCTCCCCATTTTATACTTAGAGAAATGGTTAACCTGTTTTGTCAAGTTGGATATTTCTCAATTTCTACAAAGAACAGTAGCATGAAAGTTTACACACTAACTTAACAAAACATTGGTCTTAACCCTGACAAGTTACATAACACTGGCTATCTTATTTCTGGGGTTATCTCCCCATTTTGTACTCAGAGATAAATGGTTAACCTGTTTCGGAAAGTTGGATATTTCTCAATTTCTGCAAAGAGCATTGGCATGAAAGTTTACACGCTTACTTTACACACTTACCGTTCTTAACAGTGCACAGGTCATGACCCTGACAAATAACATAACTCTAGAAACCTTATTTCTTGGGTTATTTCCCCATTTTGTACTAAGAGAAATGGTTAACCTCTTTCAGCAAGTTGGATATTTCTCTATTTCGATGATACTTGCATCACCAGTGTTTCTACAAAATGTCTAGGCATTACATTAAATACTGTAAATGTAGCAGTTTTGTCTTGAATAATCTGTACTAAATAATCTTAGATTATAGGTTACATTACTTGAGTTTTATGTTAAATTCTTTTTATGTACAGGAAGTATTTTCATTTTTTAGAACTAAACTTGTGATTTCAGTTGCTGTTTTAACAGTGTGTTAACATTTTCAATTTGTAGTGTGACAAACTTTGCTACCGGGGACATAATGTGTTTTCCAAACACAACTTCTTGTTAAATGTATAGGTATTCAAAGATTATAGTCCAGTAATTGTTCTTTAAGTGACACAGGAGTACATGAGTGCACATGTTCTATTCTTTTCTATTTCAGTGTTGCCAATGTACTTAAGGTGGCCTGTAAACTTCAGCCTAATGATGTCATGATCGTGATATTACCCAGAATTCCCCAGTGGTGGGCAATCAATGTAGCGGCCATAAGAGCAGGCAAGTTTCCTAATGAGGCATCTGCCCTTTGGCAAAATTTCATGCTGAAATTTTGCTTCATTCCACCCTAAATAAATTGCATATTTGAGTGTTAAAGCAAACCATATTAACACTGTAATCTGATCAGGAACTACACAGTTGGCTTTGAGATTTATTTCTGACCAAGATATGACCAGTGCAGATCCAGATATTCTTGCATACCAGATCAGGTCATCCGGTGTTTTCACCTGTGTAGGAAATTTCAATCCTACACCCCCCATGTAGAATGAGTCACGTGAGTGACGTCACGTCTTCAAGTATCTAATATATTCAAGTTAGTGATGTCATTTATAAAAAAAGGTTTGTGTTAACGTCAATATTTCAGCATAAGGAAAATAAGTTAAATTATATATTTCTACAGAAATGTTATACATAATAAAAGGTATGCAAGAAAAAGTATCTTGCATGAGACATTCGGTAAAGATAGAAAAATCTGTCACCTCGGGTGAACTGTTTTGGCGGGAACTCGGCAGAGTCTTGTTCCCGCAAAACAGTTAACCCTCGGTCACAGATTTTTTCATCTTCACCTCACACTCATGCATGATACTTATAAGATGGCATGGATGTGCCGGCTGATTTGGATCTACAATTGTCGCACACACGTAAAAAGGCATACATATGAATTAAAGGGTTAATCAGGTCTACTGAAGCTCTTGCATTATTTATATTTTTTATGATTTATTTCAGGAATAATTTTAAGCCCAGGAACAACTTTGTTAAGACCCTATGATATAAAGTACAGGATAAATGCAGCAAATGCTAAGTGCATCATTACCAATCCGGAGTGTGCCGATAACGTGGATGAGGTATGCAAATTATCTTTCTTATGTACAGTCGAGTCGCGATTTTACGAATCGCGATTTTACGAAATAACGGTATACTACGAATAAGGCGGTCGGTCCCGTCCGTATTCCTTCTTTATTCAATGCAAAAAAGATGCGATCGAACGAAACGCGATTTAACGAAAACTGCGATTTAGCGAATAATTTTGACAGTCCCTTAAGCTTATTTACAATGTAATAAAGACGCAATTTTACGAATTTCGGTCAGGCAGGTGATTTTCACACCTTTTCGAGCGATAACCGTTTTTTGTATCGTTAAGCAATTATCGACCCAAGCAGTTGTGACACAAAATGCTCTGTAAACAACTATCGGGCGTGTGTGGTTGTAACAAACAGTTTGAGTGATTAAATGTCAAATGTTTAAAGAGTGATTAAATGTCAAATGTTTAAAATTGTATAAAATCTGAAACACGCGAATTACTTGTCATTCTACTTCTGCCATTTAATTCTGCATAATCTTATTACTACGGCGAGTATTAATTCAGTAAATTGAAATCGGCATTCTGAGAAATTTCGCGAAGGGCCCGGTTTTTTTCAGGGGAGGATAGCTGAATTTTAATTGATTAATGATAACATGTAATTTTACAATAAAATAACTAATGCGAATATATTCTTTGTCACTTTATTTATTGACCTTGACATATCACAACAATAACACATTATGTCATATAACGACCATGACGATTTGCGGCGGTAAACAACCAAAACTATCAAAAATGCGATACTACGAAAAATGCTATACTACGAATAATCGGCTTGGTCCGATGCCTATTCGTAAAATCGCGACTGGACTGTATGTGATAAATAAGGCTTTGTAAATTAGAAATAACTGTATGTTTTTACAGTTTTTATTGTGATCAATTATGTCATATTTAGTTGAAAATGTTTTATTTAATATAATGAAAGAAAATACTGAGTTGAGCATGAAAAAAGATTTATGATCACCGGGCCAGGAGATTGGTCTCAAATTTAAAGCAAATGATTGGTTGAAATGGAGACTAGTAAAATGCTGGAGATTTGAGATTAAGTTTCAGTTTTATAATTATTATGGGTGTTGAGTACGTAACAAAGTGGGGATTCAATAGAAAAAAGTGCTTTGAATAACATAACCAAGGTGTTAGCATTGAACTGTAGCAAATATTATCTTGAATACAGCTTTTAGATGAATATGTGTCCCTTAAAAGTTTTTTAAATTTTACATTATTGATTATTCCTTATCAAATGCTCAAAGGAATGGTTTGCACATACTGTAAACCAATAAATATTCACATGTCAAATGTTTGCATTTGGCAAGGTTGGACATATTTTACAATATTCATTTTTACATTTTTTTGCCCCCACAAAGTGGGAGGCATATAGAGTTGCACTCGTCCGTACAACTGTCCGTACGTCCCAAATCTTGTGGCATCAACTCCTCATAAACTATCAAGCAGATTTCTTTCAAACTTGCACAGAGTATCAAGCAGGATTTGTAGATGATCATAAAGATTTTTTCCTGCGTCCATTTTTACCAGAGTTATAGCCCTTTGTTAATTTCGGTAATTAAATCTTGTGGCATTCACTCCTCATGAACTATCAAGTGGACTTCTTTCAAACTAGCACATGATCAAGCAGGATGTGTACATGATAGGAAAGAAAATATTTTTTTCCTTCGACCATTTTTACATTTTTTTGCCCCCACGAAGTGGGAGGCATATAGAGTTGCACTCGTCCGTATGACTGTCCGTACGTCCCAAATCTTGTGGCATCAACTCCTCATAAACTATCAGGCAGATTTCTTTCAAACTTGCACAGATTATCAAGCAGGATTTGTAGATGATCGTAAAGATTTTTTCCTGCGTCCATTTTTACCAGAGTTATGGCCCTTTGTTAATTTCGGTAATTAAATCTTGTGGCATAAACTCCTCATTAGCTATCAGGTGGATTTCTTTCAAACTAGCACAGATGATCAAGCAGGATGTGTAGATGATTGTAATGAAACGATTTTTTTCTGTGACTATTTTTACCAGAGTTATTGCCCTTTGTTAATTTTACTTATAAAAATTTGCAGCATCAACTCCACATTTTAATATTTGGCTGATTTCTTTCAAACTTGCACAGATGATTAGACATGATGTGTAGATTGTTGTAAAGGTCATTGTCTTGCAATGATTTTCACCAGAGTTATGGCCCTTGTTAAAGTTAGTCATAAAATTGTGTGGCACTTTCTCCTCATTTACTAGTCATGATCACCACATGTTGTTAATACCTGATTCACAATTGTGTTACAAATGTTGTTCCAGCAGTGGGGGCATCAGTGTCCTGAGGACACAGTCTAGTTGTATTTTTTTTTTAATAATACATAATCCTGCAGAAAATTTTTTTTGCATTTCAGTGCCATCCATGAATATACTGAAAATTAGTTAGTTGCAAATATTTGTTGGTTTACAGTAAGGGAGGGACAATGGAAAAGCCTGAAATTTTGCCAGATACATAAATTCAATTTTGTTATCCATAATCAAAATTTAAATGAAATTAATTATTCAAATTTTACAGATCTAATCTATGTTTTGAATTGTTTTTTTTACAGGTTGTGGAAGCCTGCCCTTCATTAGAGACAAAAATTTTGGTTGGGGAAGGCAAAACCAGGTGACTTAGCATTGTTTGTATTTTGATTTATAGTCTGTACCTAACTTGAACCTGTAGCCAAGACAAGTCTTCATTTCAGCCAATCAGATGCTTGAGATTTGAGACTGGTCTCTAAACTCAGTTTATGATCTGGTACTCAGTTTATTATCTTGGGCTTAGATCTGTTACTGAAACTCAGTGAAGAGATTCTCCAAAGATGGCTTGTAAAAAGCACACGTTATCAGAAAATCAGAAATTTTTCCTGTTAGTAATAACAGCCTTAATCATACAAATGAAATTATATGTTGGTTTTTCAAGGCAGTCCTTGAATTGTCACGTAGCTTTGAAGGTTTTATATGTTATAATTAGGGATGTAAATGAAGGTTCGAAAATTAGAATGTTCAGGTAAGATTATGAATATTGGAATGCATTGTAAGCATTTGAATGTTCCTGAAAAGTCAATAATAACTATGATAGAGTGAAAATTCTTGTTTCTTTTTTAACCCTTTCCTCCATATATACGCAATTTCATGCATGTGAGACCAGTGAAGATCCAGATCAGCCGGCACATCTGTGTGGTCTGATCAGGATCTGCACTGGTCGCAATTTGGTCAGAAATAATCTAATGAATAAAAAAGCGAACAGTTTAGATCCTGATCAGACAGCTGATCTGGATCTAAACTGTTCATCCACGCAATAAAGGTGTATCTATGGAGGAAAGGGTTAAAGCTAAGTATCAATATCAAAAAAGGTCAATCAAGAAGGTTTGATATTAATTTGACATACATACTGTAATGTAGATAACATGTCTGTATATTGACTGTATATTGACTTCTATGCGCGAGAGCATTCTAATATAATAAAAAAAGAAAGTATGTTTAAAAAATATTGTATTATTTACTGCATATTGTAATGCTGATTCAAATTAGGAAATCAATCAAGCCATTCATTAATGAAAATAAAAAAAATAAAGTTATTTACGATTCTTTTAATATCAATTACTCTTTGAAACTCATGTGCAAAATAACGATTAGGGGTGCCCGAAAAGTGACAATATTTAGACTGCCTTGTTCATTTAACACATGTCTACCAGAGATTTTTCTTTGATAGTATATTAAATACTTCTAAAAAAGTTATAGAGGTAGATCTGTAGACAGACTCATGCTCCGATAAATAAACCAACCTTTAAAATTTTGGAACACTTGGACAGTTTGTATGACAGTTTCATTGCATTGGGGAACTTAAAGGTTTTCTGAAAAATACAGTCATCGTCAGTATGGAAAATTACATTCTTTAGAATTATCCAGTTCCAACTTTCCATTATTAAACAAAACTTTTCCATTCATTTTATAAACTTTTCCATTAATTATATTTTGTTCTTTACTGTCCAGAAAATGAACTAATATATTCTGACATGATTTAAAAACTGTGCATAGGAAACATACATGGTAAAATGTTAGAAATAAGATTTGTTAATCATTTAAGCCTTTCCTCCATAGATACACCTTTTTTGCGAGGGCGAAAAGTTTAGATCCAGATCAGCGGGCACATCCGTGCCATCTGATCAGGATCTTAACTGTTCGCCTTTTTGATTAGTTAGGTTATGTCTGACCAAAATGCGGCCAGTGCAGATTCTGATCGGACGGCTGATCTGGATCTACACTGGTCGCATTATGCGTAAAAAGCCGTATATATGGAGTAAAGGGTTAATACAAAAATCATGAAGAATTTATTGAGAAAATCATTTTGACATCTAACAGAAGCAAGAACAGTTGTAAATACATGTTTTCAGGGGATTTAACTCTTTCCTCCATATATACACATTTTTACGCATATGCGACCAGTGTTGATTCAGATCAGCCGGGAAATCTGTGTTGGCTGATCACATTCTGCACTGGTTGCCTTTTGGTCAGAAATAACCTAATGAATAAAAAAGCAAACAGTTAAGATCCTGATTAGACGGCACGGTTGTGCCGGCTGATCTGGATCTAAACAGTTCGCCCACACAATAAAGGTGTGTCTATGGAGGAAAGGGTTAACATGCATAAATCACAATAAGTAGAATATAATTCATATGTGTACTGCATCAGTATTTGAAACAACATTTTAAACATTAAACAGGGGTTCCATTTGACCCGGTAGTTGACACTTTGACTTGAAATTTTCAAAAAGCCTCATTTTGACCCCTTTGATTTTAATTTAAGGGTCATTTTGCCTGATATTAGGGTTATTTTGGCAATTATTTGGCAGAAACCACTGAAATTCATCATTGACCCTAGAGATTCTGTAGCTTGTAAAACCTCTGATAAAATATGAAATAAAAACAATATATATATGAAAATAAAAAGCATTCTATTTCTTCATAACATTAACTATTTAGCTTTCACGCAAATGTCAAAGTTATGCTTTGTTACATGGCAAGCATGTGATTAAGTCATGTTTTATGACATTTTCAAAACAACTGATAAAAATGCATGTTGTCTGCTTGCATTTAATGACAGCTTATTTGTTAAAAATAGGTTGTTAATAACTTTGTTAAAATTATATCAATGACGTTTGGGTTAAAACAGGTACTCAATCCTCATTTAATTTAGGAAATTTCAGGAATTTAATAATGATAATAATAAAAATAATAATAATAATAATAATAATAATAATACAAAAATGCAATAATCATAATTATAATAATAATAATAGCTTTATTTATAGAGTGATACAGTGGAGGAAATTGCAGGGATTTAATAATAATAATAATAGTAATAATAATAATAATAATAATAATAGCTTTATTTATAGAGTGATACAGTGGAGATATAGAAGCTGAAGATTTCATGAAACTGTTTGGATCCAGAAGTAATTTACATTGCTTTTGTTTTGTTTGCAATTAGAACCTTTACATTTCTTTGGCACCAATTTGTTGAATAATTTTGAAGCCATAGTTAAGTGCGCTAGGAATCTCTTAATTGAGTACCTAGAGTTGAGAGTTACATCATCTTAACCCTTTCCTCCATAAATATGCATTTTTACGCATGTGCGACCAGTGTAGATCCAGATCAGCTGGCACATCTGTGCCATCTGATCAGGATCTGCACTGGTCGCATTTTGGCCAGAAATAGCCTAATGAATAAAAAAGTTAACAGTTAAGATCCTGATCAGACGGCACGGATGTGCAAGCTAATCTGGATCTAAACTGTTCGCCCTTGCAATTAAGGTGTATCTATGGAGGAAAGAGTTAAGCCTTTACTCCGTGGGATATGGCTGTTATCCATGGGCAAACAGTGTAGATCCAGATCAGCTGGCACATCACAACCTTGTGAACAAATCACTACAGATTCTTGCCTACAAAATCGCAAACATACTTGAATGTTATTGGGGAAGCATTTTATACTGTTCTGGTATACAGCCCCAGTGCGTCCCAGTTTGGACACTGGGGCAAACCAGGACCACAAACTGAACCAACAACCATGTATAACAGGACAATGTGAACTAGGTTTCATGAATCTTTGCAGTTCATTCCACCAGTCCAGCGGCTACAAACTACTAAGACGCACCAGAGCATACACCGGGAATATGTGAAGCAGGTTTATGACAGCATCATTGTATAACAATATTTGTAAATAAATGTATTCCCTATAAAAATTAAATTGATAATTTAGTATAAATAAACTTTTTATTATAGGCCTGGATGGTTAAATTATGAAGAGATGGTCAGGAAAAGCTCTGATGGTTTTCAGGTAAACATTTCTTTGTTCTTATTTATAGGCTGGGATAGAAAATAACTTTTAACCTTTTCCTCCATTTATATGCCTTACACCACATGTGCACAGTGTAGATCCAGATCAGCCAGCACATCCATGCCATCTGATCAGGATCCGCACAGTCCACTTTTTGGTCAGAAATAACCTTACAAATCAAAAAGTGAACAGTACAGATCCTGATCAGACGGAACAGAAATGCTTGCTGATCTGGGCCAACACTGTTAGCCCATGCCATTAAGGTGTATTTATGGAGGAAAGGGTTAAAGTGGAGATTTTTCCAGCTTAGCATTTCATTGTTCTAAAGCTGAATTTAGATAAAAAAGGACTATCTTTGGATATCCAAATATTTGTTCAGATCAGCTGATATCCTGATCAAAGTTTGTATCCAGATATTTGTTTACAACTTAAGTTTTATAAAAATTGGCCTTTTTGATAAATTATCTTTCTACTGTCAGTGTGCATTCAAGCACAAAGACGTGAAATGGAATATCGAAAGGTGATGACTGGCAGTATTGGGTTTCATATTAGAAATGTGCTAAATTTGGTATCAGTTGACATACCTAGAAAAAAGTATTTCAGTTATTGCATAATAATAATTAATTATAATAATTTATTGACGCTCTTCAAATAAATTTGTTCAAAATAAGCTTTACTCCAAGTTTTACTTTATATGCAAACATTGTAGATCCAGATCAGCAGGCAAGCTGGTGCCATCTGATCAGGATCTATGATGTTTTCCTTTTGGTCAGAAATAATGTTGTGAATATAAAAGTGAACAGTGCAGATCCTAATTAGATGGCACAGATGTATCGGCTGATCTGGATTTACACTGTTCGCCCATGGGTAATATCCATATCATGGCGTAAAGGGTTTATATAATACCCTTTTCCAAATGCGACCGGTGCAGATCCTGATCAGACGGCATGGATGTGCCGGCTGATCTGGATCTACACTGGTCACACATTCGTAAAAATCCGTATATATCAAGGAAAGGGTTAATTTAATTTAAATTTACAGTTCTGAACCTATTTCATTACATTTGTGGGGAAATGTTTTTGTTTGATATAAATAGGCGCGTTTAAACACAGGTTATTTAACCCTTTCCCCCATAATTCGCATTTTTACGCATGTGCGACCAGTGTAGATCCAGATCAGCCGGCACATCTGTGCCGTCTGATCAGGATCAGTACTGGTGGCATTTTGGTCAGAAATATCCTAATGAATCTAAAAGCGAACATTTAAGATCCTGATCAGACAGCATGGATGTGCCAGCTGAGCTGGATCTAAACTGTTCGCCCATGCAATAAATGTGTATCTTTTGAAGAAAGGGTTAAAACTTGTTTAACCCTTCATTCCATGGATGCCGCTTATATACCTTGTTCCAGTAACTCTTATTCATGATTGGAAAATGGACTCAAGTTAAACAAATCAGATGCCTTAAATTCAAATATTAAATTTTTCCAGTGTATTAACTCCAGAGCCACAGATCCAATGACCGTGTTTTTTACGAGCGGGACCACAGGGGCACCCAAGATGACTGAGCACTCTCACAGTAGTTATGGACTAGGCCATCTTATTACTGCAAGGTATAGAGGATATTTGTTTTTACCAGTGTAAGACAGAAATATATTTTGCTGAGTGAGCTCCTGAATTCATATTTTCACTAGTGAAATATATTTTATCTTTCACTGGTAAAGTTTTATTTTATGCTTTTAGTGCAAAATTTATGTGAATTTGACAGAAAAATTGCAAGAAATGGCGCCAAAACTGCTTGTGTATGATGTGATGTCATGACGTCAAATATACAAATTTGATCGTGTTTTCTAAACGTTCTGATTTGGTATGTTATGTGCGTATGGGTACCGATGTGAAAAAATTAGTGAAAATAAAAATGATATTCTACTGTTTGAAAACAGTGAAATACCAGCATTATTTCACTGGGAAAATTCTATAATTCACTGAAAAGCATAAAAAAAATTGTAACAGCTGTTCAGCAGTTGTAGGCCGCATTTAGATTATTATGTTTTTCACGATTGGCCCTCGAGAGCACCTGATGTATGGTTATAGATTTGATCATCTCATTGTTGCATGGTAAATTCTTACCACTGTTCAGCAGTTGTAGGCTGCATTTAGGTTATTGGCACCAATGTCAATTGGGATTTTGAAATTTTGGGAGCATGGAAAGAACCTTAACCCTTTCCTCCATAGATAAACCTTTATTGCATGGGCAAACAGTTTAGATCCAGATCAGCTGGCACATCCTCGCCATCTGATCAGGATCTAAACAGTTCCTATTTTGATTTGTTAGGTTGTTTCTATCCAAAATGCAAACAGTACAGATCCAGATCAGACAGCAGGGATGTGCTGGGTGATCTGGATCTACACTGGTTGCACATGCATAAAAAGACGTATATATGGAGGAAAAGGTTAAAGAATAATAAAATATAGATAGAGCCTTGGTTCATTCACATCACTTATATAAACAACTGAGTACAAATATTTCTATTCTCAGGTATTTCTTGGACCTGTCGCCGGATGATATTTTCTGGAATCTGTCTGATACTGGCTGGGCTAAGTGTGCCTGGAGTAGCTTGTTTGCACCCTGGATTGCTGGGGCTTGTGTTTTTACTCAGGACTCACCCAAATTTGATCCCCAACTGACTGTGCAGGTGAGTTTATTTTATTTATATTTTAATACACTTCATATTCCATTTTAACCCTTGACTCTAGAGATATGGCTTTTATTGCATGGGGGAACAGTTTAGATCCAGATCAGCTGGCACATCCATGTCATCTGATCAGGATCTTAAGTGGTCACTTTTAGATTCATTAGGTTATATCTGACCATGAAGCGAAGATTGTAGATCCAGATCATACGACACAGAAGTAGCAGCTGATCTTCATTTAAACTGGTCACCCATGACATAAAATGTGTATATATGGAAGAAAGGGTTAAGAAAGAATCAACTGGCAAATTCTAGACTAAATCTACACTTTACACGCTGAGAATAATACAACTGAGCAAATTTATGTCTGTGTGAAAATGTCATTTATGTTTTATGCATTTAAACTGATCCCTGAAAAATTTAAATAATACCAAAATAAGGGGCTTTGGTAGGATAAATTTGGTCCCGTTATATAATACTGTATCATTATATGTAGAACATAATAATAAAATTAGAATGGCTAATCTTCACAAGATCTTTCAGGAAGCAACACGCCTGTATATATTTAATTCAGAAAAGTCTGTCTCGTGCCTAGAAACATGGTTGAAAAATTCCAGACATAGATATTAAAAAGAAATTAAAACCGTCTGTGAACTCAGAGTTTTGTAATTATAAGTCACTGTTTTTGAATTAAGGTCAGTTAATTCATAGTTCATATGAAATTCTTGCAGGGTTTATTGACTGCATAGTGAACAGTGTATAAAACAAGTGAAAGTATTACATGTAACCCTGCTGTATGGGGTATGATGCATATCCTATGGGCAAAGTTTATAGATCCAGATCAACAGGCACATCTGTCGAATCAGGATCTACACTGTTCACTTTAAGATTAATTAGTTTATTTCTGATAAGAAATGAACAGTGTAGATCCAAATCAGATGGCATGGATGCCAGTTGATCACGATCTACATTGATAATACATGTATCCATGGAGTAAAGCTTAAACAGTTTTACATGATAATGAATAATAATAAAGCATAGGACCTTGTTCTGCAGGATGTTTATGACCCCACGAAGTGTAAGGCATATAGAGTTGCACTCATCGGTACGTCTGTCCGCCTCTCTGTACATCCATCTGACCCTATGTCCCCCGAATCTTGTGGCATCAACTCCTCATTAACTATCAGGCTGAATTCTTTCAAACTTGCACAGATGATCAAACAGGATGTATAGATGATTGTAAAAAAAGATTTTTTCTTGCAACCACTTTTACCAGAGTTATGGCCCTTTGTTACAAATGTTGTTGTAGCATTGGGGGCATCAGTGTCGCTAGGCGACCAATGCAGATTCAGATCAGGTGGCACATCCATACCATCTGATCTGGGTCTACACTGGTTGCCATCCGAGAAATAACACAATAAATAAAAGGAAACACTGTAGATCCTGATCAGATGGCAAAAATGTGTTGGCTGATCTGGATCTACACATTTGTCCCATGGTATAAAGGTGAACATTTGGAGAATAGGGTTAATGAACTATTAAAATAAAGTTATAGCCTGGAACACTGTATTATTGACGTACTTGTTAAATTTATCAATGATTCTTATGCAGTTCAATATGAGTTCATTACTTTTGTATTTTGGTGAAAATAATTAACATATCAATTAAATAATTACAGCAAAATGACACAGTCCGGCATATCTAGGTCAAAACTATCAGATATGAAAACACATGACTACATAACTAATTTTTGATAATAGAAATGCGTCGATAATACAGAGTTCGCTGGTAATTATTTTTGCACAAAGGTGACACGATGATGTTTTGTTTTATAAAGACATTAAGCAGATATCCCATTAGCCATTTCTGTGCCGCACCTACAGCGATGCGATTTATAGACAAGATGAACCTGAGGGATTACAGATTTGCCTCCCTTAGACACACTCTTAGTGCAGGAGAACCTGTGGTATACATGTGAATATACATGTGAAAATCCTCAATGTGTATGGCACATTAATCAGTTTGTAAAAACACTGGTTGCTTTCCTTAAAACATAGTGATCCTTTACTCCATAGCATATGACTGATATTCCATGAGCGAACAGTGTTGTCTCGTCAGGATCTGCACTGTTTGCTTTTGAATTCATTGGGTTATTTCTGACCAAGAAACTACCAGTATAGATCCAGATCAGAAAGCATGGAGGTACTGGCTGATCTTGATCTAGCATGTATGTACTGGCTGATCTTGATCTACACCGGTCACAAACACGATAAAACCCATTATCTATGGAGAAAAGGGTTAAATTTTATCTTGTAGATTACATATTAGATGTTTTCATGACTCACACCTCACTCTTCCTCTTATCAACCCACAAAAAGTTGGAATGAACAGAATTTGTTTGTGGTTTTAACAGTTAGTTTTATAATTCCATTCAGTTCACACTAACAGATGTTTTATTTTGATTGCAAAATTGGTTGCTTTTCATTTCTCTATTAGGAACCTTCTCTAACATATACTAGCACATTGGTATTTAACCCTTTCCTCCATTGACACACCTTAATTGCGTGGGCGAACAGTGTAGATCCAGATGAGCCCGCACATCCTTGCCGTCTGATCAGGATCTGCACTGTTCGCTTAATGATCAGTTAGGTTATTTCTGACCAAAATGCGACCAGTGAAGATCCTGATCAGACGGCATGGATGTGCCGGCTGATCTGGATCTACACTAGTTGCACATGCATTAAAAAGCGTATATATGGAGGAAAGGGTTAAACTTTAACTCTAACAAGCAATCCCACATTTCATTCCAGCTTTCACCTGGTGTTGTTTTTATGTTGTACAGATAATCTGCTTGCTTCCTGTCTTTGTGTATGGTTTAAATGCTCTAACTTCTGTCTGAAACTAGATTGGATATTTGAGCATCACTTTAAATTCTGGCTCCAAGAATAAACTTTTGTATTGCAGGTTCTGGTTGAAAAACCTATCACAAAATTCTGTGCACCTCCTACTGCGGCTCGACTAATGCAAGTTACCAATATATTTTCTCAGCTTCGGAAAAGCAGCCATCTTAAATTGAGTGTTTCAGGGGGTGAGCCTGTGGTGAGATACAAAAAACACAGCATGATACTCATAGGATTGAGCTTTCCACTGTATGTAGCCAGCATGTGTGCATGATGCATGATTTGATTGTTTTTAAGTCCTACCCCGCCTTGCCCTGCCCTGCCTCCTATGTGATTCATGTCCTGCCCTGCCCTGCCTTGCATCCTATGTGACTCAAGTTCTGCCCTGCCTCATATGAGTGCATATTTGGGTGTTTACTTTCATCTTTTTTTCTTGTGGAAGAAGACCCCAGATGCCTCTCCTGGCATTATTTTAGGCGCAGGATGGAACCTTGGTAAAACAACCGATCTTCTGTAAGGTAGCTTCCTTTCATGAAAGATTTTGATTTAAGGCATGCTCAAAGGGCCTGTGATTGTGAGCCAATGACCTAAACCACTCAGGCACAGAGACCCGTCATTTAGTCAGCAATTAAAAGTTATCTGTAGTATGAGTAGAGACGGTTTTCAAACCTTGATTCTGAGAACAACTTTAGTGAAAGGCATTTTTTACAAAATTAAAAAAAATTCACAGTGCTTGTTTATTGTCAGTCTTGTAGAAATAAGCCTTTTTAGCTGATCAAAACTGCATTGTGAAGTAGCATGTTTACGTTTTCATGTGTAAAATTTTATCTGGCACAGTTATGAAACATTACAGGTATGTTGACCATCATGTGTAGTTGTGCACCTGGAGTTTTATTTTGGGCCATGTCTAATGAGACAAGAGTTTTGGCACCTTATGCATTTCAATATAATGCATTCACCATGTAATCTTGTGTCATGGCTAACTCTACAAATATATTCATCGTTTTCTTGTAATTCTGAGGTTAAGTGTACTGTGACCACTATATTGGCTTTTCTGACAATTACAACTAATAGTGGGGTCGTCTCTAGTTCTGTTCTATTCTTTTCCATTTTTTGAATATTTCTGCTTATCATTTTAATGGAAAAATTAAAAAGCAATTTTATGACTAGAATAGCCTCATTTAAAGTTTCAATTTGAAAAAAAGGATGTTGCCCAATGAAATATTAACAGCCATAGTTTAATTTAAAAATTCACATATTTTTAATTAATGTTTACTTCTTGCATATTCTCTTTTCAGTCATAACAGTATAATTAAAAATAAGATATGCTGTTTGACAATTTGATATTTCTTTGAACAAGCAGAGATCAAGGTATAAAATTGATACAGGAAACCAGTCTAAAATCTAGCTTGTGATTGATTCATTTAGAGCACGGTCTGAATTTCAGCCAGAAAATGCTTGGGATTTCACACTTGTCTCCAGTCTCAATTTTATGGGCTGAAGATTGTCAAATTGAGATTAGAAACCAGTCTCAAATCTCAAGCGTCTGATTGGCTGAAATGGCAACAAGTCGCCATTTCAGCCAATCAGATGCTTGAGATTTGAGACTGGTTTCTCTTCTCAGTTTTATTACCTTGGGACATGACCTTGGATGCAGGTGATGAAAATTTATGCTGCTTAACACTTGTGAATACTGTTGTAGAATCCAGAGATGCTAGAAGCATGGGAGGAAGGGACAGGACTCAAGCTGTATGAAGGTTATGGCCAGACAGAAACCGTAAGAAGCTTTACATCAATTATTTTGCTAAAGCAACTCCTGTAGACCACCTCATTTACTATCATACTTTTTAAAAACTTGCACTGGTGATCACGCAAGATATACAGATTTTCAAGAAAAAACGGTGTCTTCCTGCAACCGTTTTACCATAATTGTTACACTTCGTTAATATCAGTTATAAAATTTTGTGTAATGACCTCTTCATCTACTGACTGGCAATTTCTTGTAACCCTTTCCTCCAGTGACACACTCTTTAGTGCGTGGGCAAACAGTGTAGATCAAGATCAGCCGGCACATCAATGCCGTCTGATAAGGATCTGCACTGTTGGCTTTTTGATTCATAAGGTTACTTTGTATTTCTGACCAAAATGCGACCAGTGCAGATCCTGATCAGATGATCAGACGGCACATATGTGCCCGCTTATCTGGATCTACACTGGTCACACATGCTTAATATGAGTATTTATGGAGGAAAGGGTTAAACTTACACAGATTGTCAGCCTGTGTAGAAGGTTTTAAAGAAAGTATTTATTATGTGCAGCCATTTAAAAAGTATTATGGTGGCCTTTAAAATACAAAGCATATTCATGAGTAAAAGGTTCAATTAAACACAGCCTTAAATATTTTTATCCCCCTGCCAAAGGCGTGGGGGATATTAGTAATGCCCTTCGTCCGTGCGTCCATCCGAAACAATTTTGTGCGGAGCATAAGTCCAAAACTACTGGAAGGATTTTATTCAAACTTCATACACTGACAGAGCACATTGGTAGGTAGTGCAGTGTGCAAGAACCATAACTCTACCTTGCCTATTTTTAGAGTTATTCCCCTTTATCATATTTACTGGATAAATTTTGTCTGGAGCAAAACTCCAAAACTACTGGAGGGATTTTATTCAAACTTCATACACTGACAGAGCACATTGGTAGGTAGTGCAGTGTGCAAGTGCAATAACTCTACCTTGCCTATTTGTAGAGTTATTCCCCTTTATCATATTTACTTCATAAATTTTGTCCGGAGCATAACTCCAAAACTAATGGAGGGATTTTATTTAAACTTCATACACTGACAGAGCACATTGGTAGGTAGTGCAGAGTGTAAGAACAGTAACTCTACCTTGCCTATTGTTAGAGTTATCCCTTTATCATATTTACTTGATAAATTTTGTCCCAACCATAACTCCAAAACTACTGGAGGGATTTTATTCAAACTTCATACACTGACAGAGCACATTGGTAGGTAGTGCAGTGTGCAAGAACCATAACTCTACCATGCCTATTTTAAGAGTTATTCCCCTTTATCATATTTACTTGATAAATTTTGTCTGGAGCATAACTCAAAAACTACTGGAGGGACTTTATTCAAACTTCATACACTGACAGAGCACATTGGTAGGTAGTGCAGTGTGCAAGAACAATAACTCTACCTTGCCTATTTTTAGAGTTATTCCCCTTTATCATATTTTCTGGATAAATTTTGTCAGGAGCAAAACTCCAAAACTACCGGAGGGATTTTATTCAAACTTCATACACTGACAGAGCACATTGGTAGGTAGTGCTATGTGCAAGAACCATAACTCTACCTTGCCTATTTTTAGAGTTATTCCCCATTATCATATTTACTTAATAAATTTTGTCCGGAGCATAACTCCAAAACTACTGGAGGGATTTTATTCAAACTTCATACACTGACAGATCACATTGGTAGGTAGTGCAGTGTGCAAGAACCATAACTCTTCCTTGCCTATTTTTAGAGTTATTCCCCTTTATCATATTTACTTCATAAATTTTGTCCGGAGCATAACTCCAAAACTAATGGAGGGATTTTATTCAAACTTCATACACTGACAGAGCACATTGGTAGGTAGTGCAGAGTGCAAGAACAGTAACTCTACCTTGCCTATTTTTAGTGTTATTCCCCTTTATCATATATACTTGATAAATTGGATCTCCCGACCATAACTCCAAAACTACTGGATGGATTTTATTCAAACTTCATACACTGACAGAGCACATTGGTTTGAAGTGCAGTGTGCAAGTGCAATAACTCTACCTTGCCTTTTTTTAGAGTTATTCCCGTTTATCACATTTACTTGATACATTTTTTCCAGAGCATAAATCAAAAACTACTTGAGGGATTTTATTCAAACTTTTTACACTGACAGAGCACATTGGTAGGTAGTACATTGTGCAAGTCCAAAAACTCTACCTTGCCTTTTTTTAGAGTTTTTCCTCGTTATCAGATTTACTTGATAAATTTTGTCAGGAGCATAACTCCAAAACAACTTGAGGGATTTTATTCAAATTTCATATACTGACAGAGCACATTGGTAGGTAGCGCAGTGTGCAAGAACAATAACTCTATCTTGCCTATTTTTAGAGTTATTCCTCTTCATCATATTTACTTGATAAATTTTGTCCGGAGTATAACTATTTACTCCAAAACTACTGGAGGGATTTTATTAAAACTTCATACACTGACAGAGCACATTGGTAGGTAGTGCAGTGTGCAAGAACAATAACTCTACCTTGCCTATTTTTAGAGTTATTCCACTTTATTAGAATTACTTGATAAATTTTGTCTGAAGCTTAACCTCAAAACTTAAAAGGATTTCCTCTTGAGGTAAAATATACGAAAGAACAACCTTCAGGTAACTTTTTTCCGGCGGGGGAATTGACCATGTGTAACATGGCTCTTGTCATATTTGTCATGTTTGGTGGCTTTCAAAGTTCCCATTTTCATCAATTATAATGAGTTTAGAAAATTGGCTTTCCATCCCACCTAGCCCCAGCCTTAATTATGGATTGAAAACATTGCTTCCTCTATAAATCTTAGCCGAAGTAAATGATTGGGACACTAATCATTGTTTAATTTGAGATTACAGAATTTATTTAGTATTACAGATAGTTGGCATGACAGCCTTCTCAGGAAAATTGATTACTTTTTCCAGAAATAACTATTGGCACTATTTCTAACATGGCTTTAAGCCATCCTCATTCACTGATGGCACCATTTAATTAACAGGTTTACAGATTTTCCCAAATTTAGATATTTTTTGTTCTACTATTTGAAGAAAATAACAAGCTTTTCTATTAAGTTAAATTTCTTTTTCAATTGGCTGTCAGAATCCAACCCACATATAACTGTAAAACCCCTCTTTTAATTTTACTCATAACAATTCTTTATTTGAAATGATTTCTACATTCACCTCTTACTAAAAAAGTTTGGTTACCTTACAAATACAATGTACTACAGGAAAAGCTTAGAGTATTGGAATAAACAATTGCTAGGTAGTGTTCTTAAGCACAGCAGGTGGATTAGGCACTGGTAATTTTATAGCACTAACATGTCAGTTATTTTCAGGAGGCTCAAACACAGTACCAGTCTGAAAATACAGTCATCTCTCTAAATGCTGTAGGATTGAAAATAGACTGGCTTCACTAAACATTTTATTATGATGCTTAAAAATACAAAAAAATACTTATTAAACTTTTTATCAGACTAGTGGCTAGTGTAATCTGAATATAGCACAAAGTATAAATGAGGCAATAAACCACTTAACACCTTGCGGTTAAAATTTGACAGTGATTGATAACCAACCTAAAATCAGGTTGGTACTCAAACGCTTTAGCTCTGGCCCCAGTATCACAAACATAAGAAGTGAGTTCAAATTAATACTCAAACTATGAGTTCAACTCAACTGAGTTGATTGACTTAAGTGGTGTTCACGAAAATATTGATACTGGGGCTAGGTGATGAAGTTCAGAGAGGGATGTAGACTAGCTAAACAAACCTTTTCCTCCATAGACACATTTTTTATTGTGTGGGCGAACAGATTGGATCCAGATCAGCCAGCACATCCATGCCGTCTAATCAGGATCTAAACTGTTTGCTTTTTGATTTGTTAGTTTATTTCTGACCAAAATGTGCCGGCTGATTTGGATCTTCACTTTTCGCACATACATTTAAATGCATATATATGGAGGAAAGCGTTAAGATTAAAAGTTGGAAATTGAAGAAAACTAAATATTTCATCGCCTGGAATTGAGGCTAGAAAACTACCTATATGGTAAATATTTGGAATGTAAGAAGTGAATTCAAACAAATTTTTCTACCCTCTTCTTATTACAGACAAAATAGACACATGATGGGTATGAAGGGTTTCATTTATTGTTACTATTATTTGTTTATTTTGTTTAACCCTTACCCTAACAGTACAACTTTAATCATATGGGCAACCAGTGTAGATCCAGATCAGCCTGCAGTCAACCTGGATCTTTATTATTGACTTCTTGGTCAGAAATAATCAGACAAATCTAAACGTGAACAGCATAAATCCTGATGAGACTGCCTTAGTTTAACCCTTTCCTGTATAGATACGCATTTTTACGCATGTGCGACCAGTGTAGATCCAGATCACCCGGCACATCCGTGCCGTCTGATCAGGATCTGCACTGGTCTCATTTTGTTCAGAAATAACCTAATGAATCAAGACTGTTAGCCCTAGCAATAAGGTGTGTCTGTACAGGAAAGGGTTAAAAAACAATGCCTTAATTTATTGAAATACAGCCATTTATAAGTGTATGCCTCACAGTCAATGTAAGGTGTAAAATATAGGCTGTTGTTAATTAAAACAACTGTCTGACAGAAAGAGGAAAATGTCTCCAATATTGAAAAATCAGTAATTACCATTATTGTTAAAACAGAAATCATTGTTATTTTCCAATGGATAATTAACATTATTTGTTTGGCCAAATTTTCCTTAATTAATATTATTTATTTACAAATAAATATGACTGCCTTGATTTATTTTAACACAGTTTTAATGTAATTATGTCTCTGCACCTACTGATAGAGACAAATTGTTTTTGACCTGTCCGTCTGTCTGTCTGTAAGCAAAAGACTGTAGTATCATTTAATTTCGCGGTGATGAATTTTTGAGGAAAAACCGCAAATAAATAATTCGTGGGGCATGTATTTGCACGATTGTATATGGTTTGTTTATATGATTATGTTTTATAACGGTGTGTTTAATTTGATTGATATGTTTTATTATCTCTTAATACGACATAAGCGTCCTCAATCAACGAGAACATAGCATATTCCATTTAGACTCACTGTTAAAATTTGAAAGGGCTAAAGTTTCGCTCAAATGGCATAGCTCAAAATTCGCAAAAAATTAAATCAGCATGAAATAAAATGATACCACAGTAGAGAATATTAACAATAATTTATTCATACAGTATTTCCATTCCTATAATTTTCTCTTACATGGATTAAAAAAACAACAGAAAACAAAATGGTAGCCACATACATAAAAATCCATTAGCATTTCCGTCAATCTGACCTTTTGTCTGTCTGTCACATTTTGCTTTCTGCTCAATAACAAGAGTTTTATATAAGAGGATTCTATAAAATAAATCTTACACGATTACTCCCCCTGAATACTCGCTACGTCCGCCATTACACCACTGCAGATCTGAGAAAACATTTCTTCAATAATATGCCTAGTTACAATTAATCCTTTATCAATATATTCATTAAAATGATTGAAGGATCAGCTAAGTGTTGCTGAATTAATAGACACAGGAGAGTTAGTAATAAGAAATTTAAAATCACTAATTTTTTTTACAGACTGAACGTTATTTGTCTTTAAAATAAACCGAAAATATAGCTATTAAGTAAACCATGTTTTAGTTCTTTTTTAAAAAAAAAAGGTAATGTTAATACTGGATTTCGGGCATTTTTCTGCATATATTAAACGGGGACAAGTGTATGTGATAAATAAAATATTAACTTGTTAAAAATTATGCTGATTCAGCGGTAATTATTATGCTTTCAAACAAACAACAACAACAGACTTTATTGTAAAGTAACAACAGACAAGTAAAATATAACAGCATATTCTACAATTTTCTGAATAGAGAAATGCGAACAGTTTTTTTTCCAAATGCAGCATACACAACTTTCTGTTGGAATAGAGTAAAGAGTGAATGCAAACATGAAACCTCATAATTATGTAGTTTTACGCTCATAATTATAAATAACAACAACAACAAAACAGTGATCAAAAGATCATTTTGTGCTGTTTTTTTTGCGCAAAATTAACTGTTTTCTGGCAATTTTTCTCCGATTATTTCAGAAGATAGAAAATACGTGTTTTTACATAAATTTAAATTAAATATAACGGCAGTTTCTCGGCTTTGTCAAAAGTAAACAAATTCATACGCAAATTAATGAAATAATTAAACTTCCACATGAATCCTCATTACAAAAATATAATATTCAGCAAGATAACTTAGATAAAGAAAAGCAAACAATGCAAATTATAGTTTTCAGAGAAATTTATTTGATTCTGTCTATCAGCGGGGATTTTTTTGAGAATCAAGCTATGTTGATACGATATATCAAAATACAGAGATTATAAAACATAATTAAATACTCACATTTAAAACAATTTTCTACCGTTTTTGGTAAATAAATATATCGAGAGCTGAGTGCAATACTGTTCTATTCTATTTAGAAATATGAAGTAGATAGAATAATTTTGCACTCAGCCCTCAATATATCATACTGCCTCTATCATCGGAAGATGAAAATCTATCATAAATCATACATAATTAGTTCTGTTACATATAATATATTTATATAATGAATATTTGTAATTGGAATTTCTTAAATTTCACACTTTAACATATTTTCTGTCAAAATTATAAGAATATAGGTTGCCGTTATCATTGCATGGTTTTCGGCAGATATAAATTAAATATTCGTACGTTGTCGCTATCGTTCATAATTACAATAGAGATAAATTAGCCTAATTATTTGATAAAAAACAACAACAATTTGTTATTAAATATCAAAAATATAATATAATATAATAACAAGTTATAACAGCATTATTTATATATGTAGTTTGAGCTTTTCAGAGTTTAGATACAAAACTACATAGCGTTTTCTAGATAAGACTTTCTAGGAAATCTGCAGTGGTGTAATGGCGGACAGATCACCTGACCAACAAGATGGCGGCGGTCTAATTATTAGAAATAGAATTGTCTATAACACAGAGTATTTAAACTTCACAGGATGATTTGACTCTGTGAGGTGATGACCTCATATTTCAGGGGTCATTGGGTCAAAGTTCAAGGTCACATATCCAAACATACCCCATTGTTGATATTTCACCTAATATTATGCAGTGGTGTAGAAAAGTAATTTCTGATTTTGTTTTTTATACTTATTTTCAGACATTTTTGTGTGGTACATACCCCAGTATAGAGCAGAGACCTGGATCAATGGGTAAGCCTGCTCCTGGAGTTGAAATTCAGGTAAATATTTTAACCCTAAATGGGCGAAATTAATGTAATAATTAATGGCATGGACTAGACTTTCTATTAATATGATACAGTCCATTGTTCATCAAGGTGTTTAACAGAAATGCATCAACTGAAGAGTGGGTTAGATATGAAGATGAGATTTAGGTACCTATCCATCTCCCCTCCTCTCCCCCATCTCCAAAAAATGTTTCTTTGTTCCTTTTTTTTTTATTTTACTCGCACCAATAAATTATTTTGATGGAGGGTATGAAGAAGGATCAGATCAAACTCTTAACTCTCTCTCCTCACTTGTAATGATGTCCCGTTATAAATATTCTTTGATACATCTGCTTGCTTTATTCCAACTCTCCTGATAGTCAATCATGCTGTTGTTTATGACTGATTCTTGTGTTTTAATCTCAGAGGTCAGGGATTTCAATAGCTTTTGAAAACCAGGGGTCATCTGACACCTATTGAGAATTTTTAAGGGGTCATAATCTGATCTTCACGAGTCATATCTTGTATTCATTGAGCTTTACTGGTTACAAAAGTGCTTTAACTTCATTATAATAATAATATTTTCAAGGGTCAAATAAGTATTTACTTGATGTTTAAAATCTTTATTCTTTTAGAATTTGACCTCATTTCCTAAATTCTCCTGCATCAAAATGACTCCAAGCTCAAAATCAGGAGGGTCAAATTGTGGAAAAATTCAAATTTGCTTGCATCAAAATGCAAGAATCTGCATCTATTGGCATCACTGAGAGGTATTTGGTATATTTTGCAGGTTGTGGACGACCATGGCCAAGTTGTTCCTAGAGGTACAGAGGGAAATATAGGAATTCTCTGTAAACCAGAGAAGCCCATTGGTCTGTTTTCAAGATACATTGTAGGTTTCAGATTTGTTTATCATCAGATAACCCCTTAGGAATGTGCCTGTTATCCATGGATGAAAAGAGTAGATCAAGATCAATTAGGATATTCCTGCCATCAGTGCCCAAGGTTATAAAAATGAGCATGGAAACCAGTCTCAAATCTCAAGCATCTGATTGGCTGAAATGGCGACTGGTTGCTGAAATGGCAACCAGTCGCCATTTCAGCCAATCAGATACTTGAAATTTGGGACTGGTTTCCATGCTCAGCTTTATAACCTTGGGCACTGATGCTTGAGATTTGAGACAGGTCTCCATTCTCAGTTTTATAACCTTGGGTCATGGTGGCCATTTCCTTATAAGTGACTGGAGCTCTGACAAAATAATAAAACAATGATTACAAGCATCAAATTTCAATAGAGGTTAAATGAAACTAATTAAATCAAGTTAATAACATAATAAGGTCAGATGATCGGTTAGAGTTTCTTATCATCCTTTGAAAACACAGAATTTTGCAAAAAAAAGTTGGTGTTGTTTGAATACTTCAAAAAGGATAAAAAGAGCCTTGTTAAAAACAACAATAATAGTTTGGATTTGAACATGCAAGCAGAAACAATGAGATGGCTTTCTGTTTGATGTTCCAGATTAAAGCATTGCAAGCAACAACAATATTTAGTTTCACTAAAAGACTCGCGATGATTTAATATTTCCACAGGCGTTCAAAGTTTCATCAATTAGCGCTTACTTTCACTTTTTCGGTAAAGCGTCATATGCAATATCTTCAATATTACTTATAAAAGTATAATGAATGTGAAAGTAGAACTAAAGTAGATCAAAATTTTAAACGCCTGTGATATTTTAGTGAACTCAAAAAAATTTTTAAGTAAAATTTAACCCTTTCCTCCATAGATACACCTTTATTGCCAGGGCGAACAGTTTAGATCCAGATAAGCCAACACATCCATGCCATCTGATCAGGATCTAAACTGTTCGCATTTTGATTTATTAGGTTATTTCTGACCAAAATGCAACCAGTGCAGATCCTAATCAGACGGCACAGATGTGCCAGCTGATCTGGATCTACACTGATCGCATATGCGTAAATATGCATATCTATGGAGGAAAGGGTTAATGCTGATTAAGTTCGTACACAAATAAACCTTTTAACTCCAAAAGTATAACTGATATACATGTACCATGTGTGACAGGTGTAGGTCCTAATTAGATCTGCATTGAGCACACACAGGATATACATGCAAGTCAAATCCATGGTGTAAAGTGTAAATAAACATGTTTATTGTCCAACTGCATTGAATTAGCATTGAGAGCATTGAAATGATATTTTTTACTGCAATAACCATGTAAAAAATTCTGTAAAACACTTACAAATAAAGAATTGACTGGTACAGATTGATAAAAAAAAGCTTTGCCGAAGATTATAAAACTAAATCTGGATACCAGTCTCTAATCTCGAGCATCTGATTGGCTGAAATGACAACCAGTCTCTATTTCAGCTAATCAGATGCTCGAGATTTGAGACTAGTCTACAGTCTCAGTTTTATGATCTTGGGCTCTGATTCCATTACATTAATTCAGAGGGTAAAAGGTTAAATAAGTACACCCTAGAGTTGTTGTTTTATGATGTTAATTGTTAATGAATAGAGTTTTTAAAAAAGTTCACCTTTGTTTTAGATTGTTGTTGTTGTTATTTTAGGACGATGACGAGAGAATGCGCAGTGTGTTTGTTGGGGATTATTACCTTACTGGAGACCGTGCAATAATGGACGAGGATAACTACGTTTGGTTTGTTGGCCGTGCTGATGATGTCATCATTACCTCTGGGTAAATCCGATATTGTTGTTAGTTCAGAAAAAACATACTTAAGCCTTTCCTCTATAGACAAACCCGGGTCGAATGGAACCCCTGAATTTATATGAAATGAAGTTCAAGGTCAGCGTCACCAAACATAAAAAACATAGAAAAAATATTTTCCATTTAAGAAGCAGACATTTTGCACATATTGTTCAAAGTTTTTTGCTGCAAACAAGTGTATTGGCATGTTTTGCACTCATTAATGTTTCTAGACTGGATCATTTGCCATATGCGAGTGACATTGTCTGGTTAATGATAAAAAGAACTCTGGTATTATTCAACTTTTAAATTTTGACGCACAACATTTTAATGTTTGGAACCAGTATAGACCCAGGTCCAGGGATTGGCCTAGGCTGTGAGAAAATGGGAGACATTTTTCTAATTTAGGGAGATGTTTTGGAAGTTTTCAGATTTCTGTTAGGAACATATTAGGAACAACTTCTCCCTTGGCACAGTAAAGGGAAAAGTTTCAGATATTTGGGAGACTATTTCTCCCAAGTCCCGAGCTAAGCCATTCCCTGATATCGCTGTGTATGATGGTAATCCTGATCCATGCAGGCTGTGTCCAAGGTTATAAAACTGAGCATGGAAACCAGTCTCAAATCACAAGCATCTGATTGGCTGAAATGGCGACTGGTCGCCATTTCAGCCAATCAGATTCTTGAGATTTGAGACTGGTTTCCATGCTCAGTTTTATAACCTTGAGCACTGATCTGGGTCTAAACTGGTGCAAATGTTGTACTTTGCATTTAAAAGCTTTGCCCTTTACTCCATATATGGATTTTATCAAATGTGGGATCATAGATCCTGATCAGCCAGCACGTCTGTGTTCTACACTGGTTGCCTATTGGTTGGAAATAACCCAATAAATCTAAAAGTGAACAGTGTAGATCCAGATCAGACAGCACATCTGTGTTCTACACTGGTTGCCTATTGGTTGGAAATAACCCAATAAATCTAAAAGTGAACAGTGTAGATCCAGATCAGACAGCACATCTGTGTTCTACACTGGTTGCCTATTGGTTGGAAATAACCCAATAAATCTAAAAGTGAACAGTGAAGATCCAGATCAGACAACACATCTGTGTTCTACACTGGTTGCCTATTGGTTGGAAATAACCCAATAAATCTAGAAGTGAACAGTGTAGATCCAGATCAGCCAGCACATCTGTGTTCTACACTGGTTGCCTATTGGTTGGAAATAACCCAATAAATCTAAAAGTGAACAGTGTAGATCCAGATCAGACAGCACATCTGTGTTCTACACTGGTTGCCTATTGGTTGGAAATAACCCAATAAATCTAAAAGTGAACAGTGTAGATCCAGATCAGACAGCACATCTATGCCATCTGATCTGGATCTACACTATTTGCCATATACAATGGAGTGAAGGGATTACACAAATGCAACATGAATTTATTCTAATATTTAATTAACTCACAGGTACAGAATAGGACCCTTTGAAGTGGAGAGTGCTTTAATAGAACATCCAGCAGTCCTAGAATCGGCAGTTGTCAGCAGCCCTGATACAGCCAGAGGCGAGGTTTGAAACTCAAAATTACTGTTTCTTGACCATAAGACAGATAATTCTGCCAATTCATTTTTATTTGTAGATTACTAACTGTGTAGATTTTGTGCATCAGTTCATTCACCAATTAAAAAGTTTTAGAAATATAGATTTGTACATAAATAATGTTTTAGAAAATTAAAATCCATAAATTTAAGATTTCTGAAAAATTTGGATTTTTTTCTAAAAGAAAATCATCAAATTCTTTACCCATAACTTAAAATGAATATATGGAATGTGATATCTTACTTTATGTTAGTATAAATAATTATTGTTACTGCTTTGTTAGGTTGTGAAAGCCTTTGTCACTCTGACTGAAGGATATAAAGACACAGACAGGGACCAGCTAGTGAAGGAATTACAGGATCACACCAAGCGGATTACTGCTCCTTACAAATATCCTAGAAAGGTAACAACAGATCTGAAGGTCATGTGATCATGTTGTAGGCCTAATATCAAAACCTCGTGTAGACAAAATTTGACTTTTGACAACGTGGGAATACAGATAAAGAAGCGCGAAATTCGTCAAAATCTTATGCCATTGGGAAAGGTTCAAGTTAGTTATGTGTTGAAATAACATATTCTGATTGGTGGCTATTTCATAAATTCAGAACTTTGTACGAGGTTTTGATATTAGGCCGACGATTAGCAAAACGTTGGCAGTCAAGCATGGACAACTCTTTAGCTAACCTGGTACCAAGGTTATAAAACTTGAGTTTGAACTTGGTGCTTAAAACACAAATTTTTTTCTTTCTTTACATGAAAAAGAAACTTAGGTTGTTAATCCTTTCCTCCATAGACACGTGGCCGAACAGTAGATCCAGATCAGCCGGCACATCCGTGCCGTCTGATCAGGATCTGCACTGTTCACTTTTTGATTCTTAGGGTTATTTCCGACCAAAATGTGACCAGTGCAGATCCTGATCAGACGGCGTGCATGTGCCGTCTGATCTGGATCTACACTGGTAGCACATGCATAAAAATGCATATTTATGTAGGAAAGGGTTATAAATTGCCTTGGTACAACATTGTTATGTCATTGTGAAATTCAAATAAAGCAATTAAAGCACTCTCAGGCTTTGAGAATGAAACTGAATTTTGAGCATGGAGTTCTATCTCAAATTTTATAATCTTAGATCCAGATCCAATCTTATTGTGACTAGTCTTCTGTCCATTGTCTGGTGTCAGTTGTTCAGCATCTGTCAAAAATTTGCTTCAAACCTTGTCTCCCCTAGAAGGTTTTAACAAAAGCATGCTGGTAATGACCTCTTCTAAAGTTTTTCCAATCACAGCCCAGAAGTCAACAGATCTCATTTCTTTTTGCATCATATTAACAACAATTTCAGAACAACTTTGACATTTTTCTGACTTAAGTTTTCTCTGTGTAAAAATCTATGGAGTTTAATTTTCAGTATCAGTGATATTGAAAATCCTTTGTCAGAACTGAAATTTACTGTTGGTCAACAATGGAAATCAATGTCAGTTAGTATTGGGATAATGGGGCTAGGCCTTCACAAAAAATGGGCACTTCTGATCTAAACATAGTATATGGCAGGGCAGGATCTTTGACCTTAAAAACTTAATATGTCTTATTCAGTTCCAAAGTCCTTAATTAAATAAATCAGTTTGTGAATATTGAAAAGTAACGGTTGGGGAATTCAAACGAAGATCATGGCTGTTAACTTTTTACTCCGTGGAATGTGGCTGTTATGCAATAAGCCAACAGTGTAGATCCAGATCTGCTGGCATATCCATGCCATCTGATCAAGATCTACACTCATTACTGTTACAATCATCAGGTTATTTCTGACGAAAATGCGAACACTATAGATCCTGATTAGACAGCATGGATAGCACAACTGATCTGGATCGAGACTGGTTGCACACTCTATAAAACCCTTATGTATGGAGTTAAGGGTTAAGAACTGGTTGGTGAACTGTAAAGCAAACTTTGAGCAATTAAATAATGCTTTAACATTTTGCATTTGTTTTTCTTTCAGATTGAATTTGTTGAAACTCTTCCTAAAACTGTGAGTGGTAAAATTCGCCGTGTTGAACTACGCAATAAAGAGTGGGGAAGAAAGACAGATTAAACATGTGGTCAAATTAGGAGAGACAGATGTCTTTCCAGACAATATCTGTCGCTGTATTGTAAAAATGGTGCTACTGTCTTGCCTTGAATTTACTTTTTACATTTGGATCAATTTTATTATGACCCCCTTCAAATAAGCAGGAGTAAATTGCTTTGCGCATGTTGGTCGGTGTGTCAGCATAAAAACCTTGTCAAACCAATAACTTGATTATGGTTTTCACTATGGTCCTCATATTTATTAGGAAGGTATGTCATCATATGAAGTGACTTTTAACCAAAAAAATTGCCTGTAGATGACTCCTGTTGATTTAAAGGTCAAAAGTCAAGGTCACAGAGACCTTTAACACAAAAACCTTGTCTGACCAATAACTAGATAATGATTTTGCCTATGATCCTCAGATTTTTTACGAAGCTATGACAATACTACTACATCACATGTAGATTACCCCTATTGATTATGGGGTCAGTAGGTTAAGGGCAAAGGTCAAGTTCACAGTGACCATTAAATCTTGATGTAAAATCCCTGTGATCAGTAACAGCAAATTAATAATCAGTTGTGTTTTTTTTTTGTTGGAAGGGGGGGCGGGGTGGAAGGGGGATTATGTGCATACAATATCATGTTTATGACACATCTCTTTTTATGATTTCTTGTAAACTTTTAATTTTTTGTTAGCAATCAAAGTGATAATCAGATGTTTAGAACTGGCAAAAGTCATTTTTCATTTTTTTACTGTTTATTTAATTTTCATAAACCTATTGGGCATTTAATACTATATAATTATTATGAGAACCTTTAGAAAATCGATTTATATTTGATTATATACATGTACATGTAATTTTGTAATATGCTATAAACAATTTTGGCACAATTTAATGTTGTTGTTTTTTAGCCCCTGATCAAGGGCGTCTTGTACATACAGTGATCACCTTGTTCATTTGTCCGGATGTCTGTCAGGAATCTGGTTTCCTGAGTATATCTTAGCAAACTCTCGAGGGATTTCAACCAAACACACAGGTGTTCACATTAATAAGACAGCATGTTAGGTCAGAACCATGGTTGTATCACAAAGGTCAAGGTCACGCCAAGGCTTTAAAGAGCAGAATATGCTAAAACATAGTATATGGTGCATAACTCGGCAACTAATGTAGCTAATTAAGCCAAACTGCACAAAATGGTTACTTTCAATGAGACAGATTCTGATCCATATAATTTTTATGTACCTAACTCAGTATTTTAAAGGTCAAGGTCACACATGTGGTTTAGAGGTCAAAATGTGTGTAAATTGCTAGTTTCGAAGGCATAATTGCAACAGAAGTAGAGATTTCATACAAACTTTAAAAAAAGTGTTCACCTTAATGTACCTGGATGTTAACAGGTGTCCTACTACTGCCCATCCACTTAGGGTTTCCAACCTGGGAGATTCTTATCTGGGAAAAACTTATAATCCATGTACATTGTATATTACCTTCGTTATAATATTATTTTATTTGATGCTTTTTGTAACTGTATAATCATGGTAGTGGAAACATGTATTTAATGGTTATCCAGATAAGATATAATCTGTTTAATAAATAACTAAAAACTTCTCTTGTTTTTTTTGTTGTTTGTTCTCCAACCTTCAAGACCTGTAACTGTAAAAAGTTCCCCTGTACATTCAAGTAGTGTTGATATCAGTAACGTCCTTTAAAGGTCGTTGAACACCATACTTGTGTACTATTGTAAAGGTACTTATAAAAATACTTGTGTTTCAATATTTCGGCTAGTTTTAAAACCGGTGGTTTTAATATCCCAGCCAATGTAGATTTGGATATTGCTGACTTAATCCAAGGACGTATTCCCTGCTTTTTAAATTTTGCCTTTGCCTTTCTATGTGATAGGCAGGATTTGTATTCTCGGATCCCCTGCCAGTTTCTATGCTGTTTAGTTCCGTCAATTGTTTTCACGTTAAGGGCAAAACAATTCTTTTATCTGAGGACCATACCCTGCTTAACATGGAATGGTATTCGTCATAACATAAGCATTGAAGGTTCCATGTACACCGCGATATGCACATCATTGTTTGGGATGGCTCGAAATTGTGCTGTTTATTGGTGTAAAAGTTGCTCTTAACCCGGAGCTAGGCGTTGGCAGTAATACGATTTTCATTACTGCCTATGAACGAGCTCAATTAAAACGAGCATGAAATATTTCCATATTTGTTGTGTTCTGTAGCTTTCAAAGTTCCATTTTCATCTATTTATAACAGTTAATGATATCCATTTAAAAGGTATTTCCAATACTGTAAACTTATTTTCAAGAAATTTAGTATGAATAAAAAACTAATTATAGTTCCTTTACTTGGTTTTATTCGTCAGTGCAAAACAGTTTATTATCCAGGTTAAAAAAATGGAATCCAGCTGTACATTTCTACTATCCATTGTTAATATGGCAATAAGAGTTTATTTATTACTTTTATGGCTATACATGTATATTTAGCAGAAGAAGCTAAAAGCTTTCGATCATTGTACTCTTTCTTTGAATTGGAAATAGAAATTTCATGTTGAATGATCAATTTACTGCAAACTGTTTTGCGTTTATAGATTCTTGACCTATAACTTTTTATTCGATGAATATAAATATATATGAATAAAAATAGCTTCACTTTAGTTAAATAATATTATATCGCTGTTGGATATATTCCAATATTTCCTTTTCCACCCCCAAGTGCTTTGGTTTTTGTTGTTCTTACTATGGTAAGCGGTTTGCACAATTAATATGTAATCGGACTGAAATCTATATACAGTAAAACCCCTCATTAATTAAGACCACCCCGAAATTAAGAACATGTCGCTAATAAGACCTCTATTCTGATGTCCCATTTTGCAGTTATGCACTATTTTATACCCCTATATAAAGACCACATCACTATTAAAACCACTTTTTCCGGGGTAGTAATTTTAGATATCGGATTGATTGTTCAAACCGCTTGCCATTATCTTACTAATGAGAGCACGTTATGTAATGTGCAGCAGAAATTCATAACTTGGAAATATAGTCCTAAATGGAAAATAAAATATTACTTTTAATATTAATCTATTTTAAGTGTTTCTAATTTAATATCTTGAGAATAAATTAACAGGAAAAATAAAAGGAAGTCAATGAAATCCATAAAAATAGGATTAGGATTAAAAAGGTAACTAATTTGAATAATATTCAATAAAAATGTCAATCTGCAGAGATAAAAACACATTAAGCAAGAAAGATATGGTTAACACTGTTATCTCAGTAATGGTATGCTGCCCCAACTTTTATAACACTGTGACTTCCTATTATAGATGAATAAAAGTTAAACGTACAACGTGTAAAAATTATATGTAGTGTATACAGTTAGGCTATATTAAATAGTTAACCCATGAGTAATCGTTAGGTGAAAGTGTAACTTTTTTCCCATTTTCTAACGTGGCTTTCCACTGCCGATACGGTTTGAATCAATAGCTTTCCAGTTGATACACCAAACAATAGATCATCGAGTTTTGACTCCAGACAAAGTCATTAAAATGTCCTTTCTTTATATCCTGTTTTTGACGAAGGTACGGTCTCGTACATTTACGACAATTTTCCTCTGGGTGGATGTTGCTCTGTGACGTGAGGTGTCAATAAAATTTGACTTCGTAGAACAACAAACACATTCTCTGTCCAACAAAAACTGCCTAAATGGTGGTACTACGCGTATAATTATCATATCACAGCATTAAAAAACTAAATTAGTACTTTAATCAGTATTTTTCTTTTAAAGTCAGTATTCAGATGACTAAGTTTTCAGACATTATCATATTTAAAGAATTGAGTATAACAACAAGAGGCTTTAGTTTATGTAAAAACCAACAACAACAACATTTACCATAATACAACTGCCGTTGGATCTCTATGACGAGTAAACAAGTCCAAGAAATAAACGAAAATTCATCCAACACGTGATCAACATCGTCTTTCCTCGAAGCAATGTAAACATGCTTTCATTGAAAACCAAGACGTACTGTCGTTTCGGAACACTTTTCGTTACTCTCGTCAGTCCCCAATGGATGTGTTATATTTTTATTTTAGAAGTAACTTTAAATTTTAAGAAAAACTTGAAAGTTTGTACATTATCACGTCCAAGCATGCCAAGAAGCCTGATCTGGAGGTTATAAAGCTGAGATTGGAAACCAGTCTCAAATCTCAAGCATCTGATTGGCTGAAATGGCGACCAGTCGCCATTTCAGCCAATCAGATGCTTGAAATTTGAGACTGGTTTTCATGCTCAGTTTTATAACGTTGGGCACTGGCGTTCTATCACACGAGCCACAGACGATGCATGCTATTTGACGTCGTGACGTTACAACGTCGTAAACGTCATTGACGTAGAACGTTTAAGTTATTGCATAGCAACCGCACCCAAGAGAATCCGTGAAAGTAATATCAAGCGACAAATTTGTGAATATTCTATAGATATGACCACAAAGTATTTTTTGAGAAAGTGGCAGACATCTGGAATGTTGGGAGGTTTGTCGATAAGTCTCAGTTTTTGATAGCAGTAGTTTTATACATAAAGTTAATTTATTCTGTATTTCTAAAATAATAAAGTGTTCGTAAACCTTTTCGTAAATTCTAACAATTATATAACAATTATAATATCATTTTGTTCAAACGTAAGCAAATAAATAAATAAATAAAAATAATAAATAACAATACAGTGTTTGTACATCCTGTAAATTCCTACAATTACAATATTATTTCGTTATCTAAGCAAATAAATTAATATAATAAAGTTTAAATTAACTAATTAATTGATATTAAAATGAATCTACAAATAAATTTCAGATGGTGACGGAACGAACATTAAGGGTGGGATTGACCCGCTGTTGCCAGAAATAAAGAACGAAGATCGTCACTCAGTTGGTTCCTGGTCCTCATCACACATCAGCGATGATGACTGGATGAGGACTTCCGATGTCCTTGACCTTGAGAAAATGGCGACATATATGGCTAAAAGGAAGAAGGAATTTATTACAAGAATTATCAGTGGTAAGCACTTCAATTTCACCAGAGAATACAAAATAAAAGTTTCTTATTTTAGGTTAAAATTTGGGAGATACTAACATGAAAAAATTGAAAAAAGATTCGAAAAATAAATAGTGTGCATTTCAAAGATCCTGGAAGCAAATGACGTTTTAAGACGCGATATTAACTGTATTTTTTTCATTTGGTAGATCTACTAATTAAATTTGTTGCTGTTCCATGCTTGAGCAAATGTGTGATCCTCAGCGAAAGTTACAAATTGTTATTTTGCGATTTGATTAGTGTAAGTTGCGCGAATTTATGTTTATGGCTTGTGCGCGAAAAATAGTTTCAGCAATCATTAATAATATCACATTAAAGGAATTAAAAATGATCTATCTCTTAACATTTCAGAAGCAGAGATGAAAAGGTACACACGATTGTCAGAGGCCAGATTTGAAGAAATCAGACAAACTGACAAAAGCCTTGAACGGGCTTATGAGCTATACTTTACCCGTGAGTAACAGGAAGCTATAAATTGATTAAAACTATATTTATTTCAAAATGAAATAAAATATACCAAAAATCACATAGGTTTAAGTTGTTGGTGGCGGCACATCATAATTCAGTACAATATTTGAACACCGAGGTGGCCTAAATTAACATTCACGCTTTTATCCATACTCCTTTATCATGAACCTTAATAAGTCACGGCAATTCCTTTGTCGTCTGACTTTGAATGCAACAATTAAAACACTTAAACTTGAATCTAGATGAAAATATGCATGGTGTACCTTCCGCAGTTTGTTTCCGGTTTTAGTTTTAAATTTTACATTTGACCTCACCATTGATGTAACGGCTTTTTCATTACAGCTGGTCTTGAGAATTTCCCAGAACTACAACGCAAGGCTGAAGCTATGATTGATCGTCTGGAAGCACAACCACACTTCTACTGTCCTTGGGAGCGAGAAGAAAGCGACGAAGTTCACGTTAGCCGCTGGTTAAACAAGTACACCAGTAACCCGGAACCGGAAATGTTTGGTTTCATTTCCGGCGATCAGTTTGAACCAAGGAAAATTGTCGTTTCTGCGGAACCTAGACTGTCAACAAGTGACACTAATATTGTTCTTGGCAAAAGAAAGAGAAGCAGAGACGAGGAGAACGAGCAATATGGACATTCTGTTGCTAAGTGCAGTTCAGAAATGAGGCTGATTTGTGACAGTTGGTACAGCCCAAAGAAGTTCCGACCAGCATTGCCATGAATACGATGATTTTACCTTGCGTTGATCTTTTTATTGCTTATTTCTTGATTGTTTTCGTTTTTAAAGTACTGAGTCCAAGTACTTTGCAGTAAAAAATGGAAACGAAAATTTTGTTTTGTTTTATGTTGATGTTTGGATGTAGCAGTTTACTATCCATTTGGGATTCGGGGGCATACATGTTTTCAAACATCTATTGTTCATGTTATTGTTTTTTGTATTTGTTTCTTTTGAAGATCAAACCTAGTAATCATGACTTCATAGTTGCAGGCTTTAACCTGTACCGTATATGAAATATCATTAAATGCAGACTGGACACCAGTCTCATTTTTTAAATAATTTACCGACGTCAATGCTTATCCAAATCGGTTGCGATATTTACCAGCTTATTTATTTATTTTATTTTATTTTTGAAGGGGGTGTTGTTTTTTTAAATCCATGAAATGACATTTTGATATATTCATCAACTACATTACTTTAAGAAGAGAAAAGAAATATATTTTTGACTTAATTGCAGAGAATAGAATCGTGGTCTTACAACAGAGAATATTCATAATAACAACAACCTCACGTGACTATGTACAAAAGTTAATGACATCTTTATCAAAACAACAATATTACACCGTAAGGACATCATAACATGTCATTAGGTTAAGCAGCTGAATATGCTAAAACATAGTATATGGTGCATAACTCGGCAACTACTGTAGCTAATTAAGCCAAACTGCACAAAATGGTTACTTTCAATGAGACAGATTCTGATCCATATAATTTTTATGTACCTAACTCAGTATTTTAAAGGTCAAGGTCACACATGTGGTTTAGAGGTCAAATTGTGTGTAAATTGCTAGTTTCCAAGGCATAATTGCAACAGAAGTAGAGATTTCATACAAACTTTACAAAAAGTGTTCACCTTAATGTACCTGGATGTTAACAGGTGTCCTGCTACTGCCCATCCACTTAGGGTTTCCAACCTGGGAGATTCTTATCTGGGAAAAACTTATAATCCATTTATATTACGTTCGTTATAATATTATTTTATTTGATGCTTTTTTTAACTGTATAATCATGGTAGTGGAAACATGTATTTAATGGTTATTCAGATAAGATATAATCTGTTTTATAAACAACTAAAAACGTCTCTTGTTTTTTTGTTGTTTGTTCTCCAACCTTCAAGACCTGTAACTGTAAAAAGTTCCCCTGTACATTCAAGTAGTGTTGATATCGGTAACGTCCTTTAAAGGTCGTTGAACACCATACTTGTGTACTATGGTAAAGGTACTTATAAAAATACTTATGTTTCAATATTTCGGCTAGTTTTAAAACCGGTGGTTTTAATATCCCAGCCAATGTAGATTTGGATATTGCTGACTAAATCCAAGGATGTACTCCCTGCTTTTTAAATTTTGCCTTTGCCTTTCTATGTGATAGGCAGGATTTGTATTCTCGGATCCCCTGCCAGTGTCTATGCTGTTTAGTTCCGTCAATTGTTTTCACGTTAAGGGCAAAACAATTGTTTTATCTGAGGACCATACCCTGCTTAACATGGAATGGTATTTGTCATAACATAAGCATTGAAGGTTCCATGTACACCGCGATATGCACATCATTGTTTGGGATGGCTCGGAATTGTGCTGTTTATTGGTGTAAAAGTTGCTCTTAACCCGGAGCTAGGCGTTGGCAGTAATACGATTTTCATTACTGCCTATGAACGGGCTCAATTAAAACGAGCATGAAATATTTTCATATATGTTGTGTTCGGTAGCTTTCAAAGTTCCATTTTCATCTATTTATAACAGTTAATGATATCCATTTAAAAGGTATTTCCAATACTGTAAACTTATTTTCAAGAAATTTAGTATGAATAAAAAACTAATTATAGTTCCTTTACTTGGTTTTATTCGTCAGTGCAAAACAGTTTATTATCCAGGTTAAAAAAATGGAATCCAGCTGTACATTTCTACTATCCATTGTTAATATGGCAATAAGAGTTTATTTATTACTTTTATGGCTATACATGTATATTTAGCAGAAGAAGCTAAAAGCTTTCGATCATTGTACTCTTTCTTTGAAATGGAAATAGAAATTTCATGTTGAATGATCAATTTACTGCAAACTGTTTTGCGTTTATAGATTCTTGACCTATAACTTTTTATTCGATGAATATAAATATATATGAATAAAAATAGCTTCACTTTAGTTAAATAATATTATATCGCTGTTGGATATATTCCAATATTTCCTTTTCCACCCCCAAGTGCTTTGGTTTTTGTTGTTCTTACTATGGTATGCGGTTTGCACAATTAATATGTAATCGGACTGAAATCTATATACAGTAAAACCCCTCATTAATTAAGACCACCCCGAAATTAAGAACATGTCGCTAATAAGACCTCTATTCTGATGTCCCATTTTGCAGTTATGCACTATTTTATACCCCTATATAAAGACCACCTCATTATTAAAACCACTTTTTCCGGGGTAGTAATTTTTTGAAAATCATAGATATCGGATTGATTGTTCAAACCGCTTGCCATTATCTTACTAATGAGAGCACGTTATGTAATGTGCAGCAGAAATTCATAACTTGGAAATATAGTCCTAAATGGAAAATAAAATATTACTTTTAATATTAATCTATTTTAAGTGTTTCTAATTTAATATCTTGAGAATTAATTAATAGGAAAAATAAAAGGAAGTCAATGAAATCCATAAAAATAGGATTAGGATTAAAAAGGTAACTAATTTGAATAATATTCAATAAAAATGTCAATCTGCAGAGATAAAAACACATTAAGCAAGAAAGATATGGTTAACACTGTTATCTCAGTAATGGTATGCTGCCCCAACTTTTATAACACTGTGACTTCCTATTATAGATGAATAAAAGTTAAACGTACAACGTGTAAAAATTATATGTAGTGTATACAGTTAGGCTATATTAAATAGTTAACCCATGAGTAATCGTTAGGTGAAAGTGTAACTTTTTTCCCATTTTCTAACGTTGCTTTCCACTGCCGATAAGGTTTGAATCAATAGCTTTCCAGTTGATACACCAAACAATAGATCATCGAGTTTTGACTCCAGACAAAGTCATTAAAATGTCCTTTCTTTATATCCTGTTTTTGACGAAGGTACGGTCTCGTACATATACGACAATTTTCCTCTGGGTGGATGTTGCTCTGTGACGTGAGGTGTCAATAAAATTTGGCTTCGTAGAACAACATACACATTCTCTGTCCAACAAAAACTGCCTAAATGGTGGTACTAAGCGTATAATTATCATATCACAGCATTAAAAAACTAAATTAGTACTTTAATCAGTATTTTTCTTTTAAAGTAAGTATTCAGATGACTAAGTTTTCAGACATTATCATATTTAAAGAATTGAGTATAACAACAAGAGGCTTTAGTTTATGTAAAAAACAACAACAACAACATTTACCATAATACAACTGCCGTTGGATCTCTATGACGAGTAAACAAGTCCAAGAAATAAACGAAAATTCATCCAACACGTGATCAACATCGTCTTTCCTCGAAGCAATGTAAACATGCTTTCATTGAAAACCAAGACGTACTGTCGTTTCGGAACACTTTTCGTTACTCTCGTCAGTCCCCAATGGATGTGTTATATTTTTATTTTAGAAGTAACTTTAAATTTTAAGAAAAACTTGAAAGTTTGTACATTATCACGTCCAAGCATGCCTAAAAGCCTGATCTGGAGGTTATAAAGCTGAGATTGGAAACCAGTCTCAAATCTCAAGCATCTGATTGGCTGAAATGGCGACCAGTCGCCATTTCAGCCAATCAGATGCTTGAGATTTGAGACTGGTTTTCATGCTCAGTTTTATAACCTTGGGCACTGGCGTTCTATCACACGAGCCACAGACGATGCATGCTATTTGACGTCGTGACGTTACAACGTCGTAAACGTCATTGACGTAGAACGTTTAAGTTATTGCATAGCAACCGCACCCAAGAGAATCCGTGAAAGTAATATCAAGCGACAAATTTGTGAATATTCTATAGATATGACCACAAAGTATTTTTTGAGAAAGTGGCAGACATCTGGAATGTTGGGAGGTTTGTCGATAAGTCTCAGTTTTTGATAGCAGTAGTTTTATACATAAAGTTAATTTATTCTGTATTTCTAAAATAATAAAGTGTTCGTAAACCTTTTCGTAAATTCTAACAATTATAATATCATTTTGTTCAAACGTAAGCAAATAAATAAATAAATAAATAAATAAAAATAATAAATAACAATACAGTGTTTGTTCATCCTTTCGTAAATTCCTACAATTACAATATTATTTCGTTATCTAAGCAAATAAATTAATATAATAAAGTTTAAATTAACTAATTAATTGATATTAAAATGAATCAATACTGAACAAAAATAAAAAGTATCCTCTTTTTATGCTTATATTCTCATTTACATATTTTCATTTAATCAGGAACGCTTTGAATGGTGTTGTGTTATTAAATCTCAGATGTTTTTAAGTTTAATGGTTCATGAATAAAAACTTCCATACCAAGACTTGAGGAACTGCCAGTCGAATAACAGTTAATAATGGATTACAAAACACTACATTTTCAATTTCAAGGGAGGTAATTGGAAATGGTTGGAATTTCTAGCGTTGTTTATCGAGGACAAGTTGTTTTATTGATGAATGCTTTGTGATTTAATTAATCGCAAGAGGTAGAGAAATTGATTTAATTCAAATAAATGTGAATAATTCTAAGAACCACTGACATTTTATTGAAACCCCAATTATAACAAAGGGAAAGATAACTTAATTGTGACTGCAGATTTTCAAGAACATTTTATCCCTTTTTTATCATTACAGAAAAGCAAATTTGTTCGCAAATAGAATTTTGGGTTTCATTTTTAAATTTTTGCCAAATTTATAATAGGAAAGTGGATACTTTTTATTTTTGTTGAATCTACAAATAAATTTCAGATGGTGACGGAACGAACATATAGGGTGGGATTGACCCGCTGTTGCCAGAAATAAAGAAAGAAGATCGTCATTCAGTTGGTTCCTGGTCCTCATCACACATCAGCGATGATGACTGGAAGAGGACTTCCGATGTCCTTGACCTTGAGAAAATGGCGACATATATGGCTAAAAGGAAGAAGGAATTTATTACAAGAATTATCAGTGGTAAGCACTTCAATTTCACCAGAGAATACAAAATAAAAGTTTCTTATTTTAGGTTAAAATTTGGGAGATACTAGTATGAAAAAATTGAAAAAAGATTCGAAAAATAAATAGTGTGCATTTCAAAGATCCTGGAAGCAAATGACGTTTTAAGACGCGATATTAACTGTATTTTTTTCATTTGGTAGATCTACTACTTAAATTTGTTGCTGTTCCATGCTTGAGCAAATGTGTGATCCTCAGCGAAAGTTACAAATTGTTATTTTGCGATTTGATTAGTGTAAGATGCGCGAATTTATGTTTGTGGCTTGTGCGCGAAAAATAGTTTAAGCAATCATTAATAATATCACATTAAAGGAATTAAAAATGATCTATCTCTAAACATTTCAGAAGCAGAGATGAAAAGGTACACACGATTGTCAGAGGCCAGATTTGAAGAAATCAGACAAACTGACAAAAGCCTTGAACGGGCTTATGAGCTATACTTTACCCGTGAGTAACAGGAAGCTATAAATTGATTAAAACTATATTTATTTCAAAATGAAATAAAATATACCAAAAATCACATAGGTTTAAGTTGTTGGTGGCGACACATCATTATTCAGTACAATATTTGAACACCGAGGTGCTCTAAATTAATATTCACGATTTTATCCATACTCCTTTATCATGAACCTTAATAAGTCACGGCAATTCCTTTGTCGTCTGACTTTGAATGCAACAATTAAAACACTTAAACTTGAATCTAGATGAAAATACGCATGGTGTACCTTCCGCAGTTTGTTTCCGGTTTTAGTTTTAAATTTTACATTTGACCTCACCATTGATGTAACGGCTTTTTCATTATAGCTGGTCTTGAGAATTTCCCAGAACTACAACGCAAGGCTGAAGCTATGATTGATCGTCTGGAAGCACAACCACACTTCTACTGTCCTTGGGAGCGAGAAGAAAGCGACGAAGTTCATGTTAGCCGCTGGTTAAACAAGTACACCAGTAACCCGGAACCGGAAATGTTTGGTTTCATTTCCGGCGATCAGTTTGAACCAAGGAAAATTGTCGTTTCTGCGGAACCTAGACTGTCAACAAGTGACACTAATATTGTTCTTGGCAAAAGAAAGAGAAGCAGAGACGAGGAGAACGAGCAATATGGACATTCTGTTGCTAAGTGCAGTTCAGAAATGAGGCTGATTTGTGACAGTTGGTACAGCCCAAAGAAGTTCCGACCAGCATTGCCATGAATACGATGATTTTACCTTGCGTTGATCTTTTTATTGTTTATTTCTTGATTGTTTTCGTTTTTAAAGTACTGAGCCCAAGTACTTTGCAGTAAAAAATGGAAACGAAAATTTTGTTTTGTTTTATGTTGATGTTTGGATGTAGCAGTTTACTATCCATTTGGGATTCGGGGGCATACATGTTTTCAAACATCTATTGTTCATGTTATTGTTTTTTGTATTTGTTTCTTTTGAAGATCAAACATAGTAATCATGACTTCATAGTTGCAGGCTTTAACCTGTACCGTATATGAAATATCATTAAATGCAGACTGGAAACCAGTCTCATTTTTTAAATAATTTACCGACGTCAATGCTTATCCAAATCGTTTGCGATATTTACCAGCTTATTTATTTATTTTATTTTATTTTTGAAGGGGGTGTTGTTTTTTTAAATCCATGAAATGACATTTTGATACGTTCATCAACTACATTACTTTAAGAAGAGAAAAGAAATATATTTTGACTTAATTGCAAAGAATAGAATCGTGGTCTTACAACAGAGAATATTCATAATAACAACAACCTCACGTGACTATGTACAAAAGTTAATGACATCTTTATCAAAACAACAATATTACATCGTAAGGACATCATAACATGTCATTAGGTTAAGCAGCTGAATATGCTAAAACATAGTATATGGTGCATAACTCGGCAACTAATGTAGCTAATTAAGCCAAACTGCACAAAATGGTTACTTTCAATGAGACAGATTCTGATCCATATAATTTTTATGTACCTTACTCAGTATTTTAAAGGTCAAGGTCACACATGTTGTTTAGAGGTCAAATTGTGTGTAAATTGCTAGTTTCCAAGGCATAATTGCAACAGAAGTAGAGATTTCATACAAACTTTACAAAAAGTGTTCACCTTAATGTACCTGGATGTTAACAGGTGTCCTGCTACTGCCCATCCACTTAGGGTTTCCAACCTGGGAGATTCTTATCTGGGAAAAACTTATAATCCATTTATATTACGTTCGTTATAATATTATTTTATTTGATGCTTTTTTGTAACTGTATAATCATCGTAGTGGAAACATGTATTTAATGGTTATTCTGATAAGATATAATCTGTTTTATAAACAACTAAAAACGTCTCTTGTTTTTTTGTTGTTTGTTCTCCAACCTTCAAGACCTGTAACTGTAAAAAGTTCCCCTGTACATTCAAGTAGTGTTGATATCGGTAACGTCCTTTAAAGGTCGTTGAACACCATACTTGTGTACTATGGTAAAGGTACTTATAAAAATACTTATGTTTCAATATTTCGGCTAGTTTTAAAACCGGTGGTTTTAATATCCCAGCCAATGTAGATTTGGATATTGCTGACTTAATCCAAGGACGTATTCCCTGCTTTTTAAATTTTGCCTTTGCCTTTCTATGTGATAGGCAGGATTTGTATTCTCGGATCCCCTGCCAGTTTCTATGCTGTTTAGTTCCGTCAATTGTTTTCACGTTAAGGGCAAAACAATTGTTTTATCTGAGGACCATACCCTGCTTAACATGGAATTGTATTTGTCATAACATAAGCATTGAAGGTTCCATGTACACCGCGATATGCACATCATTGTTTGGGATGGCTCGAAATTGTGCTGTTTATTGGTGTAAAAGTTGCTCTTAACCCGGAGCTAGGCGTTGGCAGTAATACGATTTTCATTACTGCCTATGAACGGGCTCAATTAAAACGAGCATGAAATATTTTCATATTTGTTGTGTTCGGTAGCTTTCAAAGTTCCATTTTCATCTATTTATAACAGTTAATGATATTCATTTAAAAGGTATTTCCAATACTGTAAACTTATTTTCAAGAAATTTAGTATGAATAAAAAACTAATTATAGTTCCTTTACTTGGTTTTATTCGTCAGTGCAAAACAGTTTATTATCCAGGTTAAAAAAATGGAATCCAGCTGTACATTTCTACTATCCATTGTTAATATGGCAATAAGAGTTTATTTATTACTTTTATGGCTATACATGTATATTTAGCAGAAGAAGCTAAAAGCTTTCGATCATTGTACTCTTTCTTTGAATTGGAAATAGAAATTTCATGTTGAATGATCAATTTACTGCAAACTGTTTTGCGTTTATAGATTCTTGACCTATAACTTTTTATTCGATGAATATAAATATATATGAATAAAAATAGCTTCACTTTAGTTAAATAATATTATATCGCTGTTGGATATATTCCAATATTTCCTTTTCCACCCCCAAGTGCTTTGGTTTTTGTTGTTCTTACTATGGTAAGCGGTTTGAACAATTAATATGTAATCGGACTGAAATCTATATACAGTAAAACCCCTCATTAATTAAGACCACCCCGAAATTAAGAACATGTCGCTAATAAGACCTCTATTCTGATGTCCCATTTTGCAGTTATGCACTATTTTATACCCCTATATAAAGACCACATCACTATTAAAACCACTTTTTCCGGGGTAGTAATTTTAGATATCGGATTGATTGTTCAAACCGCTTGCCATTATCTTACTAATGAGAGCACGTTATGTAATGTGCAGCAGAAATTCATAACTTGGAAATATAGTCCTAAATGGAAAATAAAATATTACTTTTAATATTAATCTATTTTAAGTGTTTCTAATTTAATATCTTGAGAATTAATTAACAGGAAAAATAAAAGGAAGTCAATGAAATCCATAAAAATAGGATTAGGATTAAAAAGGTAACTAATTTGAATAATATTCAATAAAAATGTCAATCTGCAGAGATAAAAACACATTAAGCAAGAAAGATATGGTTAACACTGTTATCTCAGTAATGGTATGCTGCCCCAACTTTTATAACACTGTGACTTCCTATTATAGATGAATAAAAGTTAAACGTACAACGTGTAAAAATTATATGTAGTGTATACAGTTAGGCTATATTAAATAGTTAACCCATGAGTAATCGTTAGGTGAAAGTGTAACTTTTTTCCCATTTTCTAACGTGGCTTTCCACTGCCGATAAGGTTTGAATCAATAGCTTTCCAGTTGATACACCAAACAATAGATCATCGAGTTTTGACTCCAGACAAAGTCATTAAAATGTCCTTTCTTTATATCCTGTTTTTGACGAAGGTACGGTCTCGTACATTTACGACAATTTTCCTCTGGGTGGATGTTGCTCTGTGACGTGAGGTGTCAATAAAATTTGACTTCGTAGAACAACAAACACATTCTCTGTCCAACAAAAACTGCCTAAATGGTGGTACTAAGCGTATAATTATCATATCACAGCATTTAAAAACTAAATTAGTACTTTAATCAGTATTTTTCTTTTAAAGTCAGTATGCAGATGACTTAGTTTTCAGACATTATCATATTTAAAGAATTGAGTATAACAACAAGAGGCTTTAGTTTATGTAAAAACCAACAACAACAACATTTACCATAATACAATTGCCGTTGGATCTCTATGACGAGTAAACAAGTCCAAGAAATAAACGAAAATTCATCCAACACGTGATCAACATCGTCTTTCCTCGAAGCAATGTAAACATGCTTTCATTGAAAACCAAGACGTACTGTCGTTTCGGAACACTTTTCGTTACTCTCGTCAGTCCCCAATGGATGTGTTATATTTTTATTTTAGAAGTAACTTTAAATTTTAAGAAAAACTTGAAAGTTTGTACATTATCACGTCCAAGCATGCCTAAAAGCCTGATCTGGAGGTTATAAAGCTGAGATTGGAAACCAGTCTCAAATCTCAAGCATCTGATTGGCTGAAATGGCGACCAGTCGCCATTTCAGCCAATCAGATGCTTGAGATTTGAGACTGGTTTTCATGCTCAGTTTTATAACCTTGGGCACTGGCGTTCTATCACACGAGCCACAGACGATGCATGCTATTTGACGTCGTGACGTTACAACGTCGTAAACGTCATTGACGTAGAACGTTTAAGTTATTGCATAGCAACCGCACCCAAGAGAATCCGTGAAAGTAATATCAAGCGACAAATTTGTGAATATTCTATAGATATGACCACAAAGTATTTTTTGAGAAAGTGGCAGACATCTGGAATGTTGGGAGGTTTGTCGATAAGTCTCAGTTTTTGATAGCAGTAGTTTTATACATAAAGTTAATTTATTCTGTATTTCTAAAATAATAAAGTGTTCGTAAACCTTTTCGTAAATTCTAACAATTATAATATCATTTTGTTCAAACGTAAGCAAATAAATAAATAAATAAATAAAAATAATAAATAACAATACAGTGTTTGTACATCCTTTCGTAAATTCCTACAATTACAATATTATTTCGTTATCTAAGCAAATAAATTAATATAATAAAGTTTAAATTAACTAATTAATTGATATTAAAATGAATCTACAAATAAATTTCAGATGGTGACGGAACGAACATAAAGGGTGGGATTGACCCGCTGTTGCCAGAAATAAAGAAAGAAGATCGTCATTCAGTTGGTTCCTGGTCCTCATCACACATCAGCGATGATGACTGGAAGAGGACTTCCGATGTCCTTGACCTTGAGAAAATGGCGACATATATGGCTAAAAGGAAGAAGGAATTTATTACAAGAATTATCAGTGGTAAGCACTTCAATTTCACCAGAGAATACAAAATAAAAGTTTCTTATTTTAGGTTAAAATTTGGGAGATACTAGTATGAAAAAATTGAAAAAAGATTCGAAAAATAAATAGTGTGCATTTCAAAGATCCTGGAAGCAAATGACGTTTTAAGACGCGATATTAACTGTATTTTTTCATTTGGTAGATCTACTAATTAAATTTGTTGCTGTTCCATGCTTGAGCAAATGTGTGATCCTCAGCGAAAGTTACAAATTGTTATTTTGCGATTTGATTAGTGTAAGATGCGCGAATTTATGTTTGTGGCTTGTGCGCGAAAAATAGTTTAAGCAATCATTAATAATATCACATTAAAGGAATTAAAAATGATCTATCTCTAAACATTTCAGAAGCAGAGATGAAAAGGTACACACGATTGTCAGAGGCCAGATTTGAAGAAATCAGACAAACTGACAAAAGCCTTGAACGGGCTTATGAGCTATACTTTACCCGTGAGTAACAGGAAGCTATAAATTGATTAAAACTATATTTATTTCAAAATGAAATAAAATATACCAAAAATCACATAGGTTTAAGTTGTTGGTGGCGACACATCATTATTCAGTACAATATTTGAACACCGAGGTGCTCTAAATTAATATTCACGATTTTATCCATACTCCTTTATCATGAACCTTAATAAGTCACGGCAATTCCTTTGTCGTCTGACTTTGAATGCAACAATTAAAACACTTAAACTTGAATCTAGATGAAAATACGCATGGTGTACCTTCCGCAGTTTGTTTCCGGTTTTAGTTTTAAATTTTACATTTGACCTCACCATTGATGTAACGGCTTTTTCATTACAGCTGGTCTTGAGAATTTCCCAGAACTACAACGCAAGGCTGAAGCTATGATTGATCGTCTGGAAGCACAACCACACTTCTACTGTCCTTGGGAGCGAGAAGAAAGCGACGAAGTTCATGTTAGCCGCTGGTTAAACAAGTACACCAGTAACCCGGAACCGGAAATGTTTGGTTTCATTTCCGGCGATCAGTTTGAACCAAGGAAAATTGTCGTTTCTGCGGAACCTAGACTGTCAACAAGTGACACTAATATTGTTCTTGGCAAAAGAAAGAGAAGCAGAGACGAGGAGAACGAGCAATATGGACATTCTGTTGCTAAGTGCAGTTCAGAAATGAGGCTGATTTGTGACAGTTGGTACAGCCCAAAGAAGTTCCGACCAGCATTGCCATGAATACGATGATTTTACCTTGCGTTGATCTTTTTATGGTTTATTTCTTGATTTTTTTTTCGTTTTTAAAGTACTGAGCCCAAGTACTTTGCAGTAAAAAATGGAAACGAAAATTTTGTTTTGTTTTATGTTGATGTTTGGATGTAGCAGTTTACTATCCATTTGGGATTCGGGGGCATACATGTTTTCAAACATCTATTGTTCATGTTATTGTTTTTTGTATTTGTTTCTTTTGAAGATCAAACATAGTAATCATGACTTCATAGTTGCAGGCTTTAACCTGTACCGTATATGAAATATCATTAAATGCAGACTGGAAACCAGTCTCATTTTTTAAATAATTTACCGACGTCAATGCTTATCCAAATCGTTTGCGATATTTACCAGCTTATTTATTTATTTTATTTTATTTTTGAAGGGGGTGTTGTTTTTTTAAATCCATGAAATGACATTTTGATACGTTCATCAACTACATTACTTTAAGAAGAGAAAAGAAATATATTTTTGACTTAATTGCAAAGAATAGAATCGTGGTCTTACAACAGAGAATATTCATAATAACAACAACCTCACGTGACTATGTACAAAAGTTAATGACATCTTTATCAAAACAACAATATTACACCGTAAGGACATCATAACATGTCATTAGGTTAAGCAGCTGAATATGCTAAAACATAGTATATGGTGCATAACTCGGCAACTAATGTAGCTAATTAAGCCAAACTGCACAAAATGGTTACTTTCAATGAGACAGATTCTGATCCATATAATTTTTATGTACCTAACTCAGTATTTTAAAGGTCAAGGTCACACATGTGGTTTAGAGGTCAAATTGTGTGTAAATTGCTAGTTTCCAAGGCATAATTGCAACAGAAGTAGAGATTTCATACAAACTTTACAAAAAGTGATCACCTTAATGTACCTGGATGTTAACAGGTGTCCTGCTACTGCCCATCCACTTAGGGTTTCCAACCTGGGAGATTCTTATCTGGGAAAAACTTATAATCCATTTATATTACGTTCGTTATAATATTATTTTATTTGATGCTTTTTTGTAACTGTATAATCATGGTAGTGGAAACATGTATTTAATGGTTATTCAGATAAGATATAATCTGTTTTATAAACAACTAAAAACGTCTCTTGTTTTTTGTTGTTTGTTCTCCAACCTTCAAGACCTGTAACTGTAAAAAGTTCCCCTGTACATTCAAGTAGTGTTGATATCGGTAACGTCCTTTAAAGGTCGTTGAACACCATACTTGTGTACTATGGTAAAGGTACTTATAAAATGCTTATGTTTCAATATTTCGGCTAGTTTTAAAACCGGTGGTTTTAATATCCCAGCCAATGTAGATTTGGATATTGCTGACTTAATCCAAGGACGTATTCCCTGCTTTTTAAATTTTGCCTTTGCCTTTCTATGTGATAGGCAGGATTTGTATTCTCGGATCCCCTGCCAGTGTCTATGCTGTTTAGTTCCGTCAATTGTTTTCACGTTAAGGGCAAAACAATTCTTTTATCTGAGGACCATACCCTGCTTAACATGGAATGGTATTTGTCATAACATAAGCATTGAAGGTTCCATGTACACCGCGATATGCACATCATTGTTTGGGATGGCTCGAAATTGTGCTGTTTATTGGTGTAAAAGTTGCTCTTAACCCGGAGCTAGGCGTTGGCAGTAATACGATTTTCATTACTGCCTATGAACGGGCTCAATTAAAACGAGCATGAAATATTTTCATATTTGTTGTGTTCGGTAGCTTTCAAAGTTCCATTTTCATCTATTTATAACAGTTAATGATATTCATTTAAAAGGTATTTCCAATACTGTAAACTTATTTTCAAGAAATTTAGTATGAATAAAAAACTAATTATAGTTCCTTTACTTGGTTTTATTCGTCAGTGCAAAACAGTTTATTATCCAGGTTAAAAAAATGGAATCCAGCTGCACATTTCTACTATCCATTGTTAATATGGCAATAAGAGTTTATTTATTACTTTTATGGCTATACATGTATATTTAGCAGTAGAAGCTAAAAGCTTTCGATCATTGTACTCTTTCTTTGAATTGGAAATAGAAATTTCATGTTGGATGATCAATTTACTGCAAACTGTTTTGCGTTTATAGATTCTTGACCTATAACTTTTTATTCGATGAATATAAATATATATGAATAAAAATAGCTTCACTTTAGTTAAATAATATTATATCGCTGTTGGACATATTCCAATATTTCCTTTTCCATCCCCAAGTGCTTTGGTTTTTGTTGTTCTTACTATGGTAAGCGGTTTGCACAATTAATATGTAATCGGACCGAAATCTATATACAGTAAAACCCCTCATTAATTAAGACCACCCCGAAATTAAGACCATGTCGCTAATAAGACCTCTATTCTATGTCCCATTTTGCAGTTATGCACTATTTTATACCCCTATATAAAGACCACCTCACTATTAAAACCACTTTTTCCGGGGTAGTAATTTTTTGAAAAATCATAGATTTCGGATTGATTGTTCAAACCGCTTGCCATTATCTTACTAATGAGAGCACGTTATGTAATGTGCAGCAGAAATTCATAACTTGGAAATATAGTCCTAAATGGAAAATAAAATATTACTTTTAATTTTAATCTACTTTTTAGTGTTTCTAATTTAATATCTTGTGAATTAATTAATAGGAAAATTAAAAGGAAGACAATTAAATCCATAAGAATAGGATTAGGACTAAAAAGGTAACAAATCTGAATAATATTCAATAAAAACGTCAATCTACAGAGATAAAAACACATTAAGCAAGAAAGATATGTTTAACACTGTTATCTCATTAATGGTATGCTACCCCAACTTTTATAACACTGTGACTTCCTATTATAGATGAATACAAGTTAAACGTACAACGTGTAAAAATTATATGTAGTGTATACAGTTAGGCTATATTAAAAAGTTAACCCATGAGTAATCTTTAGGTGAAAGTGTAACTTTTTTGCCATTTTCTAACGTGGCTTTCCACTGCCGCTAAGGTTTGAATCAATAGCTTTCCAGTTGATACACCAAACAATAGATCATCGAGTTTTGACTCCAGACAAAGTCATTAAAATGTCCTTTCTTTATAACCTGTTTTTGACGAAGGTACGGTCTCTTACATATACGACAATTTTCCTCTGGGTGGACGTTGCTCTGTGACGTGAGGTATCAATAAAATTTGACTTCGTAGAACAACATACACATTCTCTGTCCAACACACACACACACACACATTAGCAACTGCTGAAAAAAAAACTGCCTAAATGGTGGTACTACGCGTATAATTATCATATCACAGCATTTAAAAACTAAATTAGTACTTTAATCAGTATTTTTCTTTTAAAGTCAGTATGCAGATGACTAAGTTTTCAGATATCATATTTAAAGAATTGAGTATAACAACAAGAGGCTTTAGTTTATGTAAAAACCAACAACAACAACATTTACCATAATACAACTGCCGTTGGATCTCTATGACGAGTAAACAAGTCCAAGAAATAAACGAAAATTCATCCAACACGTGATCAACATCGTCTTTACTCGAAGCAATGTAAACATGCTTTCATTGAAAACCAAGACGTACTGTCGTTTCGGAACATTTCGTTACACCGTCAGTCCCCAATGGATGTGTTATATTTTTATATTAGAAGAAACTTTAAATTCTAAGAAAAACTTGAAAGTTTGTACATTATCACGTCCAAGCATGCCAAGAAGCCTGGTGTTCTATCACACGAGCCACAGACGATGCATGCTAATGGACGTCGTGACGTTACAACGTTGTAAACGTCATTGACGTAGAACGTTTAAGTTATTGCATAGCAACCGCACTCAAGAGAATCCGTGAAAGTAATATCAAGCGACACATTTGTGAATATTTTATAGATATGACCACAAAGTATTTTTTGAGAAAGTGGCAGACATCTGGAATGTTGGGAGGTTTGTCGATAAGTCTCAGTTTTTGATAGCAGTAGTTTTATACATTTATATAAAGATAATTTATTCTGTATTTCTAAAAACATAAAGTGTTTGTAAACCTTTTCGTTAATTCCAACAATTATAATATCATTTTGTTCAAACGTAAGCAAATAAATAAATAAATAAATAACAATAATAAATAACAATACAGTGTTTGTACATCCTTTCGTAAATTCCTACAATTACAATATTATTTCGTTATCTAAGCAAATAAATTAATATAATAAAGTTTAAATTAACTAATTAATTGATATTAAAATGAATCTACAAATAAATTTCAGATGGTGACGGAACGAACATAAAGGGTGGGATTGACCCGCTGTTGCCAGAAATAAAGAAAGAAGATCGTCATTCAGTTGGTTCCTGGTCCTCATCACACATCAGCGATGATGACTGGAAGAGGACTTCCGATGTCCTTGACCTTGAGAAAATGGCGACATATAATATGGCTGAAAGGAAGAAGGAATTTATTACAAGAATTATCAGTGGTAAGCACTTCAATTTTACCAGAGAATACAAAATAAAAGTTTCTTATTTTAGGTTAAAATTTGTGAGAGATACTAGTATGAAAAAATTGAAAAAAGATTCGAAAAATAAATAGTGTGCATTTCATAGATCCTGGAAGCAAATGACGTTTTTAGACGCGATATTAACTGTATTTTTTTCATTTGGTAGATCTACTAATTAAATTTGTTGCTGTTCCATGCTTGAGCAAATGTGTGATTTAAATCCTCAGCGAAAGTTACAAATTGTTATTTTGAGATTTGATTAGTGTAAGATGCGCGAATTTATGTTTGTGGCTTGTGCGAGAAAAATAGTTTCAGCAATCATTAATAATATCACATTAAAGGAATTAAAAATGATCTATCTCTAAACATTTCAGAAGCAGAGATGAAAAAGTACACACGATTGTCAGAGGCCAGATTTGAAGAAATCAGACAAACTGACAAAAGCCTTGAACGGGCTTATGAGCTATACTTTACCCGTGAGTAACAGGAAGCTATAAATTGATTAAAACTATATTTATTTCAAAATGAAATAAAATATACCAAAAATCACTTAGGTTTGTTGTTGGTGGCTGCACATCATAATTCAGTACAAATTTGAACACCGAGGTGCCCTAAATTAATATTCACGATTTTATCCATACTTCTTTATCATGAACCTTAATAAGTCACGGTCATTCCTTTGTCGTCTGACTTTGAATGCAACACTTAAAACACTTAAACTTAAATCTAGATGAAAATACGCATTGTGTACCTTCCGCAGCTTGTTTCCGGTTTTAGTTTTAAATTTTACATTTGACCTCACCATTGATGTAACGGCTTTTTCATTACAGCTGGTCTTGAGAATTTCCCAGAACTACAACGCACGGCTGAAGCTATGATTGATCGTCTGGAAGTACAACCACACTTCTACTGTCCTTGGGAGCGAGAAGAAAGCGACGAAGTTCATGTTAGCCGCTGGTTAAACAAGTACACCAGTAACCCGGAACCGGAAATGTTTGGTTTCATTTCCGGCGATCAGTTTGAACCAAGGAAAATTGTCGTTTCTGCGGAACCTAGACTGTCAACAAGTGACACTAATGTTGTTCTTGGCAAAAGAAAGAGAAGCAGAGACGAGGAGAACGAGCAATATGGACATTCTGTTGCTAAGTGCAGTTCAGAAATGAGGCTGATTTGTGATAGCTGGTACAGGCCAAAGAAGTTCCGACCAGCATTGCCATGAATATGATGATTTTGCCTTGCGTTGATCTTTTTATTGTTTATTTCTTGATTGTTTTCGTTTTTTAAAACACTGAGTCGAAGTACTTTGCAGTAAAAAATGGAAAATTTTGTTTTGTTTTATGCTGAATTGTGGATGTAGCAGTTTACTATCCATTTGGGATTCGGGGGCATACATGTTTTACAAACATCTATTGTTCATGTTATTGTTTTTTGTATTTGTTTCTTTTGCAGATCAAACCTAGTAATCATGACTTCATAGTTGCAGGCTTTAACCTGTACCGTATATGAAATATCATTAAATGTAGACTGGACACCAGTCTCATTTTTTAAATAATTTACCGACGTCAATGCTTATCCAAATCGTTTGCGATATTTACGAGCTTATTTATTTATTTTATTTTATTTTTGAAGGGGGTGTTGTTTTTTTAATCCATGAAATGACATTTTGATATGTTCATCAACTACATTACTTTAAGAAGAGAAAAGAAATTAATTTCTGACTTAATTGCAAAGAAGAGAATCGTGGTCTTACAACAGAGAATATTCATAACAACAACCTCACGTGACATTGTACAAAAGTTAATGACATCTTTATCAAAACAATAATATAACACTGTAAGGACATCATAACATGGCATTAGGTTAAGCAGCTGACATTATGAATCTGTGTTATCAAATAACCAGTACTAAGTTAAATCCTCAATTTGCCTTATCTAGCTTAGAGATCTATCTGATCACTAAGCAGAGAGCTCTATGAATATCTTTTAACCATATTAAACCGCTGAATAATATGCCGGATACAATCTAAAATGTCATTGCTTGTCACTGCTCAAAGACTTCCATTCTATCGTGAAAAAAATCACCTGAAAATGGAGTTAATTAAAATGATACCAAGCTCTTTATCAGCTTAGACGTGAGAGTTAGCTCTTGGATTTACTGTAATCATGTTTTATCACTATTTCTTTTCAATCTTTGTCCTCTGCGGAATGCATTCGGTGTTGTTTCAGTTCAGCTTCCGACAAATTACACTAACGGAAAGAGTTACTGCTGTTTAATTTTCAGTCTCGGATCATCAAAATGCTTTAAAGGATAACGCAAATTAATTTATGTCGTATTTTATTCATAAACCGACATAAGAACTACTTAATCTAGCGGTGCAAACGTACACATGTAGTCATATAAAACATATTGATGAGCTCTGAATTTAGCGTAGATTTTTTATTTTAAAAAGTCACCCCCAAAAGTTTCATGTTACCCTATACAATGATTTTATAGCTTGAAGAATGTTTTCTATGGACTATTTTGTTAGGTCTGCAGATGGAAGAGCTCTGAAAAAACGGGTGGTATAGTTGTTCTACCTAACATCTAAAAATAGATTCTTGACCAACCGAACAACAGTGGCTTATGCGATGCAAAGAAAATAGTACCTGTTTTGTTGGTCAAATTACAATGTTTGGTTGCTTTCTTCATTTTGAGTAAAATATTCTTGAAAGGACTATGTGACGTCTGTAAAACGTATGGCAGCAATTTAGAATAGTTCAGTGTTTATGCTGACCTTCCTGTACTTTAATTTTTTATTCTTTCAAAGCCGCCTTGAACAATAGTATTAAAATAATTAGAAAAAATCATATTTACAGCTATATTTGGCATAATTAAATAAGTCTAAGGGAAGGAAATCATGCCTTTTCGGTTCTAATATCTCAGCAAAATGCTGTAGTTTTTAAGCCTATATACGTAGGTAGAACTTCCATACCATACTTAGTTTTCTCCTCTCTATACTTAGAAAAGGTGTGACGTTTAGTGTATTCTATTCTTAAGATAATATATGCTTGAATGTTCTGAATTTATTTGAATGACAGCTTTTATCTGTCTCTTCTCTATAATAAGACCATGTAAATCGCAGAATTACAGATAATACATCACACGCCCCTTACTTACCAACGGTCAGATTTTAATTTCTTTGGATTATATCTCAGTAACGCTTTTTTTCATAGAAATATGGCAGTATTGCGCAGTACTTTTGGAAAGTAAAAAAAAACAAACACAGATTATTATCACATTTTTGCCACATACTCCTCGCGAGAGACTAAAACGAACTACTAAATTGTCGAAAGGGATAATACGTTCACAACTTAGATGGAGAGGATAGGAGATTGCGATAATTTTTTCCGGCAGTGTGAATCAAGTCTACGAACTATTGGATAACGTTTGTAGGGATATTTGTGACGCAATCGTTGTGAAGCACGAGATGTTGAAAATGGTTCGATTGCAGCAGACGAAGCGCGAACGTTCACATTAAAGCTTTGTTTTTCAAGACTAAACACTGTTCTTTTCAACTGAATTATAAAACATACTTAAAGCTCATTGTTACAAAACGCACTTAAATTAAGATCTCTGGAATCATCTTTCAAAATGATGAAATCACAAACTTTGGAGTTTATTCAGGAAATGAATGAGTGTATGGCGCAGGTGAGTTTCCCCAAATACTTCTTCACAAGAACAAATATATAAATACTAATTATTTCACCTTGTATGATTAAGAAATGCTTGTGATTTTATAAAGATTTCAAACTTGACATTGATAGGAACGAAAAATATATTATTGAATATAATATAAAAATGTATTGAAACATCCTCGACTCGGAGTTCTTAAGTTTTGACTCCAAACATTTTAAATTATGATATACGTAAACTAAGCGGATACGTAACTTTTGGAATTGAAAAATTATTATATTTCTACATCGTTATATTTAAATACATTTTATTAACAATACACATCATTATTTTATATACATTTTTTGTAAGTAGTACCCGTGACCAATTAAAACTGTAAATGTGTCAATATTTTAAACAATATCATAACAGAAATTTTGAATTTAAATTAAAAAAAAGCTAAGTTAGACTTAAATTTTGGCCATATTGGCTGAATCTACCCTCTACAAAGTCCGACCACATTTTGAGAACATGTTTGGTTGTGCTTTCTGTGCTATTAGGTTATTTATGGCATAGAAGCATCCAGTATAGATCCAGATCGGATGACACGGATGTGACAGCTGATCTTGATCTACAGTGGTTGAACATGTGATTAAACCCGTATATTTGGAGTAAGGCTTAAGGATAAATATGTAAATGTGTTGTGCACCAATATGTTTCCACATATACTAAACAAAATTTGATCAGGATCACTAAAACGATTGTGTTTACTTTATTCCTTACTAAAATTGAAACGATAAATGTTTGCTGTGATTCTGAATGTGTTCATTTGACATCAGCTTTGTGCCAAAAAAGAATGCCGTCAAACTGTTGAAGCGGAACAGCGGTTGAAACTTGGTAGGGGCAATAATTCGGGATAAAACGGAAAGCGACCCCTATATTATTATAAACTATATTATTTTTATTTCTTTTCACCATTTCCTTATTATTTTCCTATACTTTCTTTTTTAGATTTGTCAATTTTTTGTGATGATGATGATGATGATGATGATGATGATGATGATGATGATGATGATGATGATGATGATAATAATAATTATTATTATTATTATTATTATTATAACTATTATTATAATCGTGGTCTATCAATGAAAATAACCTGTTTAAAACAGTTATTAACATAAATCACCAGGAAACCACAGGGCCTTAGGTAATATAATATTCCTTTAACTGTTGTAGCCAATTTTCATTTTCATTATAGTTTATTATTCAATGAGGTTTTCTTGTTATTGATGAAAACAGAGAAATGAACGACATTTGTTTTCAGCTAGCGTAGACTAGTGCGAAACTTCACTGAACAAATTTGCCAAAGTAACCTTTCTGTTTTCAAATGTATCATCTTTCTGTTTCTGGTCACGCGACAGTTGAAATACTAGTACATGAAATAGTCGTGGCAAAATTTTCAGTGTGATTGGATGGTCGGCTTTTTTGGTCGGCAGACACAGAGTTATCAGTTTTTTTACTCTTGACGGTCTCAGCTGGTCTAATAATTGTAACAAACTGCAGGCCTAAAAACCGCCTAAAAGTAGTTCTAATTTTCAAAAGTCCTGACAGTAGTACCTACCGACCCCTTAGCACTTTCAATGGTTTGATTTGAAGACAGGATTCCCGATTTACTCTTGATATGAGTACGCGCACTTGTATATTAGAGGTACCTTGGCACGTATCAGGACAAAAATATAAAGTGTTTATAAATATCAAAATTTGTAATATACTGAAAAAAGTAAATGTAATGTAATATTCTTACCTAATTAATTATTAACTAACGGTACGAGCGAATGTATTAAGAGGCAAAGTTGTTACAGCGTTACTGGCGCAGTAAAATTCAATCGGACAGATCCTTAACTGTACAAAAGTCAATGTCGGCGAAATTCCCTCCTTTTCAATGATTATATGCATAATAGTGATGTAATAGTAATATTAACCACAACTGAGACAATGAAGTATTCTTTCCTGAACTGTGAACAGATCTGAAGGTTATAAAACTGAGTTTGGAAACTAGTCTCAAATCTCAAGCATCTGATTGGCTGAGATGCTTGAGATTTGAGACTGGTTTCCATGCTCACTTTTATAACCTTGGGCAGAGAACTGTGAACAGGCAGCTTTAAGATAAGAAGGAAAAGAGAAATTCATTGGAAGTTGTTTTTGAAAATGTCAAAGCATGTGCTTTATAATTCAACATTTATCTAAAATGTGTCTTTATGTTAACAAAGTTTAATTAGTTTAATCTGCCATATTAATGTCCATGCTGCTTTGGTTTTGGAATAGGATAGCCTTGTCTTTTTATTTTATTTCTCATATTGGGGTATTTTATGTTACAGACTACTAATTAACGGTTATCAGGCCTAGAATTATTTTTGCAGGATATTGCGAGGAAGTCACAATGAATAGGTGGAAAACAAAACTTGATATTTCAAAAAAATAATTTTAATTAGTTTTTGAAGTAAAATGAAGAATATAATTGTGGAATTCAGTTTTTTTTTCAACGATAAAACAGCGAATATATAAAAACGTTCCACGGAGTCTGAGAGTGGAGTGACAATTCTGGAAAATTCCGAAAAGTATTTGATAATGCGCTGATTTTAAGTTAATGCTTCTTATCAAAATTGTAAGATTTTAAGGACATGATCCAAACATTTAATTCAAAATTTAATAAAGGTTTAAATGGAAGTCTGGTCGATTAGTGAATTAGTGGCCTATAGTCTTAAAGAAAACTGTTCTTTAAACGTCTAACACCAGCTAAAGAAACATGATACAAAAGCAGGCTTCTGGTCGCTACAAAAGAAATGTAATCTGTGCCCAAGGTTATAAAACTGAGCCATTTCAGCCAATCAGATGCTTGAGATTTGAGACTGGTTTCCAGTCTCAGTTTAATAACGTTCAGGCCACTACAAGATGTAAACGCAATTTTTGTTTTGCTTATTGCACTCAAGAGCTGCAAAACACAGTTTAGAAAGTTGCTTACGTCCGCATGAAGCATTTGGTCGCAATGATGTACTTTGAGTTTCTGGCATGAAAGCCTGAAAATAACACCTTAGTCACCGCAGAATCTTACCTGTTTGGATACGCCTATGGGTGCGAAAATACATCGACGTTTAACTTGGTATGTCGCCGGAAGTTGCGTGCTTTCGGTTTTTCACTTCACCGACAGTCTAAAACTTGTAAATTTATTAAAATGGTTGATGTTAATATTTAATTAAACTTTTTTCATGCATTCTGCAATCAACAGGTTGTAGACCATGATTCCAACACGACAGAAGACCATACGCTATCACACCTTTCTTGCAATGAAACCATGACCGCCAAAATAGATATGTATGTGAAGCCTCTTTTAGAACAAGACTTCCCAATGGCGGTGATCTACTGTTGCATTGTGGGAGTTGCGCTGCTGGTTGGAACATTTGGGAACATTATGATCCTGATCGTCACAGCCGGAACCCGGACGATGAACCGGATAGGGCGGGACTTCGTCATGAACCTTGCCCTTGCGGATCTTTGCGTAGCGGCCGTGGCGGACCCAATGTGTATTATAGGTAAGTTATTACAATTCATTGAAACTTGCTAATTTGATCGAGTTACGCTAAAAGAGTGTTTCTTCCACGAATGCGTCTTTTTGTGTTAGGCTTACCAAGTTTGTTTTAGAGATAAGAGCTTGACGTAAGTAAACGTTTGTTAAAATTAAGAAAACTTCAAGATTGGGTTTGGTTTTTAGCAGAACAAACAACTTTCCTTTTAATAAGTTCAATGCGGCGCTGATGTTCATGGAAAAATAATGCCCTAACTCTTCTGTTAGTTACAATCGGACAATTTCTCTAGCTCTGTTCTGCGACAGTCTTCGGATGTATATTTATCAAGTACAATTAATATAGAAATGCTTAAATGCACATGAACGCACCCGCTCACATATTTTTCTAACGTTAACCGTTAAGACAATATTTTAAAGGTATTATTTATTTTCTCGAATTTTCTCAATTAACATCGTTTTATAACTTATAGAACTATATACATGTATTTTAGGAGTGGTAAAAGGAGAGAGATGGTTTCAAGGGAAATGGATCCTATGCGAGGTGGTGGCAAGCATGTGCTTGACCGCCTGCTTCTGTGCGTTCCTCAGCCTCACTATGATGTCCGTCAACCGGTACGTGTTCGTCTGCAGAAACGCGTTGTACCGGAAGATCTTCAAGCGTCCTGTGTGCATCGGACTGTGTCTCTTCTGCTGGATTTCGGCATTTCTCTTCGAGTTTCCAAACTTTCTCGGCTGGGGAGACCATTATTTTGACAAAAAGAGTCTCCAGGTAAACATAATATACTTTACATTTAACACAATTTTCTTAATTTGGGGCGCGTCATGGGAAAAGGTATCTTCTGACAGTTCACGTAAATCCTAAAAATGGCGTCATGAAGTTGGGCAGACGACATTGCCAATTATTCATTTTGGGTTTAAAATAACATAATATTGTGAACATTTGAAATAAAATCACGTTTTTCATACGGGAACATATAGATAATTGTATGTTCTTTCCAAATATCGTAACTACTAAACTGTAAAAAAAATATGACCTGAGACACCTTTCCCCTTAAGTACCCCAATAATGTAAAGAGGCACTATTACGTATCCTCTATGTTTAGTTCTATAAATTGTTCTATAAACACACAAGCCTTGTCAACCATAAACATAAGTTTCTGATTGTGGCTTTGAAGATCATCACCTGAACGGCGTTATGGGCCAGTTTATTGGTGTCTAACGTGTTTGTCAAACGTTTCCATGACAGCTACGACTGACATGGGAGTAACATTATATAATTAAGATGTTGTTAACGCTCTCTATATACTTATACCAAAATGCTAGACCAATTAAGGCAAAGAGTTGGGCATTAAGCTTTTTTTGAGAACATATCATATTACATTCCGAATAATCAGGATTAATAGAAACTAATGGGCATAAGAGTTGTATTTAGCGTGTACTTTACTCAAGTAAGACGGAGAAAGTGTACATAGGCTCTTGGGAATATGGGAAAAGTGTTGCAGCCAGATTCTACTTGTTGGAAAAAAAGTTGATAGTAATAGGACAAGAATTGCAGTCATTTGTAATATTGCAAAAGTGTTTTTTTCGCTTATGTACGATTTGGAGCTAGTGAAAACTGTTTTAGTTGTTATGAGTCTCTGGCATCACCCCGACATTACAGGTAAACGAGGACCGAATTTTCCCATCCGAACCGACCGTATCGGATAAATACTTCTTCTTGCATCCAACTGATCAGTATTTCGGTTCTGGAAAAATTCTAGTCTCACGCGATGAAGTCACGCGCTATGACGTAATTAAATGAAAAAAAAAACACACAACATATTCCGTTAATTGATGTAATTACATGTGTTCGGATGGATTTTCCTATTTATTTGCACAAAATAACACACAAATTATCCTAATTAAAAAAATCAAAGTGGCGTGATGTAAAATTTAATCCAATAATAACAAATACTCGAAATTCTTGCATTAATACGTCACCCACAACGTTATACGCTATCTGCTTAACCCGGGGTAAAAATGAAATATCACAATCGATTGATTTTGACTTTGCTTATGTTGAACGTTGACGTTATTGTCATACGTCATTAAAATATTTATTTGGTAAAGAAGGTAAAAATAAAAATTATTAATTGCATATTCGTTTGATAAGTGCCTAACATGAATATAAATTTATTAAACTTCAAAATCTAGTAAATCGGAAAGGATGTTTATTTGGTTTAAATATTAAACCAACAATTGATAGATTTTATCCACATGAATACATTTATAATGTTACACATGTATCAAAGAGCAATGCAATTTCACAAATTACTAGACCACTTAAAAGTTGTTGACATAAAATAATGTGAGAAAATTGGAATTGCCTCCTTGAAACCCACATTAGCACGTTATGGATAAATTAGAGAAATTTGTGTTGGCTCGTCATGGCAAGCAGGCCATTACGAAGCTACAGGAAGTTATTTCAGTGAAATTGAATGGCAAATCACAACATTTCCTTTGGAATTGAATCAACTTTTAATTATACAAATATTACAAAATGAACACAACTGATAGCGGACATCGCCTTATTCACCTGAGAATTGCTTTCTGTGTAAAAATGAGATACAGTCGCGTTAAGCACATTCTATTTCGTTTGTATGCTTCAATAGGATATTGATACGCCATCATTCAAATTAATCATATTTTGAGACATTCAGTCAAATAGTTTTGAAAATATACATTTATGTAGTGTGCACTAAGCACTTTTGAGTAGTGCATATCTTAAGTAAGAAGAGATATAATTTCACTTGTAATTTATTCAAGGGTATTCTTACAATTAAAATTGCATGTGCAGTCACATTATTTGTTCGCATACTTACAATTTAATAAGTGGACTTTATTTGTTGCAAGAATTCTTATATATGTTGCAAGAATGATAACATGTGTTACCATAATGCTAACATTTTTACAATAATGGTAAGATGTGGTGCAAGAATGCTTATATATGTTGCAAGAATGCCAACATTTGTAACAAAAATGCTAACATTTGTTGCAAGAATGCTCACATTTAATGCAAATTGTTTATACTTTGAAAATAAATGTGAGTGTACTTACAGAATTGGACTGTATACATGTACAAAGTCGCGTGCAGTTGATTTTTTAATGCGCACTCGACCAAAAATAAGAATAATGAAATAGCGCTTCTACGGTTGTACATACGTTTACAAATCTACGTATCTACTAGGCCGGTATTCCATAGTTCCGTGATGCGAGATCCGTGTCCGCGATTTTTCACTCACCAAAGATATCGTTGGGTATATTCAATACCTCCGTGTCTGTTCCACGTCGCGGACACGGACGCAGCGATATCTTTGGTGAGTGAAAAACGAACGCGGAAGCGGACACGGACACGGAATACGCATTACGGAACTATGGAATACCGGCCTAAGCCTACTTACATATCTTTAAATTAACTACACTTTTTACACATTTTATAAGCAGACAAAAATGTGAATACGCTAACAAATTGTCAGATAAATACGTACGCTTTATCCACGTAGACGTTCAGAGATTAATATAGGCAACGCACAAATTTAATAAATTCTAGATGTGTATAGTTCGTCGTTGGTTTAGTGACGATGGGGTTGGAGATGAGGTGAGTAACTAATACTATGTACTATATGTAAATGTATGAATATCTTTCTTTAGTGCATCTGGGACCGTACGAAGAGTTTTTCTTACACAGTGTTTGTGTCGGCTGGCCTTATCGGTGGACCGCTAGTCCTTATGGGTGTCTGTTTCATTCTAGTCTTCAGAAAGATTTGGCTGACAAAGAAGAACGTGTTTTCTCTTAACCCGGATGACCCCCTCAGGTAACTTACCTAAACAGTCTATGAACTTCAATTATACACATATTTAAGTTAACAGTAACATTTTGACAATAAAAATATTGAAACAATAATAAGTTTTTATGTAATCGCATATATACGTAGCCCTTAAGTGACATTTTCCATATTTTAGTGGAATTTTTCGTTTAAACGAAATATTGTTTCGTTTTTTAACGTAATGATATAAATAATATTTCGTTTAAACGAAATAATAACACTAACAGTCATTGAAAAGTCACTTGAGGGGCTCCAAAGATATGCGATTACATAAATACTTATTACTGTTTCAATATTTTTATTGTCCAATTGTTACTGTTAAATCGCCAAATGCTAATAATTCTTGGCCTCCGTTCCCCAGATGCAAAAGAAGCTGTTACTTTATAAAAAAAGGCACAACGGGATAAAACACATTTTAAAGAAATACTAGCAGCGACCGAACAACTAAAACAGAGTTAGTGAATTTTTCAGACACAATCTGGTCAAAAACTTCTTTTTCTTATTCAAAATTTCTTATTTTGTTTATTGCCAAATTTTAATACAGTGCAAATAATTAATAGTGTTTGGTTAAAAAAACATATTTCTGGCCAGTGCAAGGCAGAACTGAGACATAAATAAATGTTTGTTTAAACTTTTATATTTTACGTCGCCGAGTGCTTACAAAAGTATACATATCACTTTCATCAAACCTGAATTTCTTTTTATGAAGGGAATTTTCTATTTTGTATGACAGTTTTTAACTTTTATTCATTATTTGTTGGAAATTTACTGTACAAAACTATTTATTTTTAAATTACTTAGCTTTCTATTGAATACATCATACATTATTATTCAGTGTTTTGTAACGTTAAGCTTTGACCGATTTCGTTGCAACAAAAGCCCCAGCATTAAGAAACATTGACCTTCGGTTTTTATTCATTGCAAATCAATTAGATATAACCGTCCGGTCTTAAGGATTCTGTATTTTAAATGCTCCCTCAGGAAAGATGATGTTGAAGATCTTGGTTAACTATTATTTCAATTGATATCTATTTTATATTTTAATTATTCCTCCAGGAAATTTAATGTTGAAGAGCTTTCGTAACTATTCTTTTCAAATTATACCTATTTATTTATTTATTTTTGACCTACATGTTTCAGGCAGCTAGTCAGTTGTTCAAAATATTCCGAGAGGACCAATTCAAACAGCAATAATTTCATTGACGGCCAAATGTTTGTTTACTTCCGTCACATAACAAAGGCAATTATTAAAACTGGTCTTATTTTTTAATTGTCTGAGTAAAGTTCAGCGAACAAGTACGTCAACATTTCATAAAGTCATATTAATTAGATGTCATTTTGGATTTACTACATCGAATTGATAATATCTAACGGCAATAAAACATGCCTTTCTGCCACTCTGTTATCTTAGACAAAATAAATTGTTTGCATTTCCTCGCGGAAAAATTTTAATATTCCCCATTAGATCATATTTTGTGTCAGAAGACCCAGACTTACCAGTTTTCTGACAATGGTTAAAATAGTAACGAACTGCATACCTAAAAGCCACGAAGTAATTCTACTCTTCGAAAGCTCTTCTTAACCCTTTCCTCCATATATATGAATTTTGACGCATGTGCGACCAGTGTAGATCCAGATCAGCAGGCAAATCCGTGCCGTCTGATCAGGATCTGCACTTGTCCCATTTAAGTCAGAAATAACCTATTGAATCAAAAAGCGAACAGTTTAGATCCTGATCAGACGGCACGGATGATCTGTATCTAAACTGTTCACTCACGCAATAAAGGTGTATCTATGGAGGAAAGGTGTATCTATGGAGGAAAGGGTTAATTCAAAACTGTACCTGATCGCTTAAGTACGGCCGGACCCGTACACCGGCAAGGCAAGGCATGTTCTAACAACGACGGTAACTTTAAGTTTAAGTAATGAATTCTCTTTTGACTTAAAGGTTTGGTGAAAGTTTTGTAAATAGTCGCTCCTGTAAAAAAAAAAAGTTACATGACATATTTTGAAGGGCTTATGCTTTCAAAACTAATTGTTTGTTCTTTCTCGCAAGAAAAGGATAGGTTGTGTATCATTTAAAAGAGGTGGGTCACTATTTAAACGGTGCATTGTTTTGTTTTTTTACTTCTATGTGAATTTCAAAACTGATTTAAATATTTCGTCTTATAATATATAGAGCCAATTTTAATATACTGAATATCCAAAATTAAATTTAGTTATCAGCTTGTTAGAAAAAGCATGTCAATAACCAAATATGTCCCTTGCAGGCCATACTGGCTTCCTAATTCCCCCAAAATGCCAAAAATCAACAGCTGGGGACTATTAAGTAACAACCATTATCAGCACGAGTAGGTGTTGTATTTGGAAGATATTTATTTTTTTGTGTCTGCAAGTGTGACTTCCGTTATTTAATGTTTCCTAGCCTTCAACTAGCTGGTTCCAATTTTATTTTCTCATGTTCGTTACGCTATTTTTCTACTTTCCTTGGATATGCAGCTGACGCTTATCAGCTTACTTTGTAGAAATTTCATTTCTTCTAAATTCAACTGTAGGCCTATGACTCGCGCATGCGCGCTCGGAAAAAAAACATCCAGTCTGTTGACAAATCTATTTGGCTATGCAGACATACTGATAAAAATATTTCATAAAAGTATTCTTATTGATTTGTAAATGAAATCATAAGACCGTACTTTATGTTAATGGAGACAAATTACTAAAAATAATCCCATACAAAAATCTTAAAATCATATTTGTCATATTTTCTTTTCTCTAATATCAAAAGTTATCCGCCAAAGATGAACATGTGTTATTGATATTATAAGATAGACGGTAGCATTTGGCGTGTTATATTTAAGATAAGCATATCGATGACACCCAGAATCATTAACGTCTGCTTGAGGAAATGCTTTTAAGTACTCTTTTATTATCCAGTGTGGCCATACCACGTGGTTTGTGACGTCAGTTTTCGGTATTACGACAAGAAAAAACCCATCGATTCAAATCTTGGAAGCCTTGTAGATCTAAGTATTTTTTCAGTTCACCATTTTTGACGAACTTTAACACATTTTCAAGGGGAATGTTGAACACTACCCACGGTTGTCAGTATATATGTCGCCTTATTTTTGTCTGCGATTCGGTGCAAATACTTTTTGTCCACTTCCGTGGGTATTGTTCAACATTCCACTTAGAATGTGCTAAATTTAATCGAAAATGGTGAACTAATAAACTATTTACAAGGCTTCGAATATTTGAATGGTTTTTTTCTGCCCGCAATACCAAAAACAGACGTCAAAAGTCGCGTGGTAAGGCCCCACTGTAATCGTTACTACATTCGATGACCTCATTCTATTTCGTTAAACTTCAGAATGAGACGCGCTTGGACCGAAGCGCTCCGCAGTTCAAGGACGCTGGTGATTATTTTCTTGGCCTTTGTCGTCTGCTGGACTCCATATGCTGTCGTCACAGCCCTGGACGTGACCAACTCCTTCTCCTACAAGGTTCATCTGTACGTGACGCTATTGGCACACCTTCATTCCAGCCTCAATTTCACGATCTATATGCTGTCAAACAAGTAAGTCAGAGTAATTGGCCCTTGAACAGTTTTTAAAAAATATTATTCGTTAGACATTAACTGGTGGTACCCGAGTCACACGTTTGATTATGGCAAAATACTTGGCAGGCCCTGCAAAGGTGAGACCACCACAACGAACACACCGATGTCACTAGCATTATTCCGATTAGACTAAATCTGGAGACCAGTGTCATATCTCATCGCCATTTCAGCCAGTCAGAGGCTTGAGATTTGACACTGGTCTCCAATCGTAGTTTTATGATCTTGGGCCCTGTTAAACACATTTGTTTTACCATTATATTAAATTAGCATAGTGAAACTGGACACTGTAACTGGAAATTATACAATCAATCAATCAATTAATCAATCAATCAATCAGTTTCTGGAATCAATCAATTAGTCAGTTCTGGAAACAGTCATTCGATTTTTGCAATCAATCAATCAATCAATCAATCAATCAATCAATCAATCAATCAATCAATCAATCAATCAATCAATCTACCAATCAATTTATCAACCAATCAGTCAGTTTGCGAATGACTTTATGTTTCAGGAACTTCAGACAAACGGTGTTTGCCCTATTCCACTGCCGTTTTATGTCACTTATGTACCGAAGCTCTATGGATACCGACAAAACCGAGTCGACCACCCGGACTGATAAATCTGTCGATGATTACACGAAAACCTACTACATCAATACATCAATGCATTTCAAGGACGACATACCCAACAAACTAAAGGTATTTCCACTGTGTTTGCAATACCGAGTTTTTTTCTGTTTGCAATACCGAGTTTTTTTCTGTTTGCAATAACGAGTTTTTTTTAACTTATCTTTTTCCGACGTGGGAAAATATACATGAGATAAAACAATTTTACACCGAGTCCCTCAACAGAATGCTAGCTTTACGCCAGCTAAATATTATACCAATTTGAAGACACGTCTACCTGTCTCCAGTCTCAAGCAACTAATTTCATGAAACTTTCTTCAGTCTCGAAATGGGTAAGTCACGGAAATAGGTGCCTTAGATTATCTTTTTTTTCTCATTTTAGGCGGTTCATTACACAATTTGACGATAATGTTAATTTTACCTTAAAAGCAAAATAAGCAGTGCAGTCTGCTCTATATTATACATGACGTCATTTTAACAATTGTCTTTAGTTTTCAGAATACATATTTTTTCCGTGACTTACCCGAAATTGAGCAGTTTAAGTTTAGAGTATTGACTGGTTTTCGATCTCACTTGTATGATCTTGGGTTATGACTTGTGTTATTGAGGGTTAAAATCTACTTGCTATTTCAACTTGTCCATTAATAATGTAGAAACTAATTTTGCGATATTTCCTTAAAAGTAATTATATTGTCCTACAGTTAAACCACTACCCGTAATTAAAAACCACCTTGTTAATATGATAACTGTCTTATTGTCCGATTATACAATTTACTGCACCATTTTCTACCCTTCTGAAATTCAGACCATCTATTATAACGACATTTAAGTCGTGTGCCACAGGTGGTCTTAATAGCTGTTAATGCATTATTTTCCAGAGACAAAGCAATCATGTTGTACGTTGTGAAGGATATCCGAGTTGCTATGATATTGCATCCAGTATTTTTGTTTGTGTTGGCAATGAAGTAAAAATTATATCATAATATTTACCAAAATTATTTTATGGGATAAAAGAAACCAATTTGCTTTTTAGCGTTTGACATAAATGTAAATTTTAACGCGAGATAAAACCAATAAAAATGCAATGTCTTCTGCTCAATAAACTTTTGTAACGTCATTTTAACGTTTCAAAACGTCTGAGTTTTAAACAAATTAATACGACATGCTATAATCTCGCCAAAATTCTTGAAAAATATTTTAAAACATGTATCATGTATTAATTTCTTTGGTTTAGTCTCAGATGAAAGAAAATCAATTCCACGGAATCAAAGATGGCGACGACAACCATCCTAATCAAGATATACTGACACGGTACTAGGAAGACAGTAATAATGAGGTAAAATAACCCTGTACTCTGCTTAACCCTTTCCTCCATAGATACACCTTTATTGCGTGGGCGAACAGTGTAGATCCAGATCAGCCGGCACATCCGTGCCGTCTGATCAGGATCTGCACTGTTCGCTTTATGATTCGTTGGTTATTTCTGACCAAAATGTGACCAGTGCGGATCCTGATCAGAAGGTGCGGGCTGATATCGGTCCGCACGCATGCGCAGGCTGGTTTCTGATATGTGACTATGATAACAAGAAAAAGTAAAACAGTAACTTACTGTTTTACAGACGGTCTATTATTCAGAGACAACTGAACAATTTCTCACAGAATTGTATTGCAATATCTAGCTCATTTGTTGATTTGTTTCAATGATATTTTGAAAGAAAGCAATCCAACATGCATTCTGATTTCAAACCTTGCCTATCAATATCACACTTGTTCTTACAAATTTTCATTATTTTCACTTTTAATAGTGTTCTCACCACATGTTATTTGCCTATCAAGTATGATACATGTATGTACATGTATGTTTCGTTGATTTTGAAGAACAATTCAATATTCTATGAATTTTATGATTTTTAACCACTACTATGGGTTTCAATTACCATACCCTTTAGAATACAACTTCTTCCCCAATGCTTATGTAATAAAAGTGTTTACAAAATATATAATTTAAAAACAACAATATCAATTTACTTTACCACAGAATTGACAAAAGTGATATTATGTCTTGAAGACATTCAGGCTTCCTCTAGTTCAGGTGAACTTAACTTAAGTCTTTGGAACCTTTTTTACATGATAGGGTAATCTTTTTAAGACTTATTTTCTGGAATTTCTTACTGAATAGCTCATGATTGGACAAAAACATGAAAGTGTGTTTCATTCTGTTAAATAATCTTAAAAATAATTCTTTGTTTACAGAAAGTTTCATATATTTATGTAAAATATCCAATACACTATATTTTGTGAATTTCCAGAAAAATATTTAATAATAAAACTAATACATGCTAAATTACCTCCAAATAATGCATTTTTATTTATTGAACACACTCCGAGCATCTCATCCCGATCACAAACCACAATGCAGTTGGTACTCAGAGCGAATAATAGCAACACAATTAACCTTTGTATCAATTTTGCATTTTCAAAGGGAGGTAATTTGAAAAATGGAACGCCTGGAAGTTATCAGCTGCTTATCAATTCATTTTATTTCATAACCTTGCTTATTTCAATGCTGTTAATAATAACAACTAAAATGCAGCTAAAATCTGATTGAGTTTGTAATATTGATAGAAATCTAAATACTGGTGAGGTGAAAAATGCATTATAAAAATAAAACATGATGAGCACACATACATGTACATCCTGCATTCTTTCATGTTGCATCATGTTAAGAGACTCAGAGATCAGTAGGGCAAGCGGTTTGCACAATTGATCCCATACCCACGGTTATCAACCAATAACTACAGATATTGATCAGATAACCATAGTTATTGACAATAACTAGGGTTACCTCCCGATAACCATAGTTATTGGTGAAAACCCTAGATATCTGCTGATAACCATACTTATTGTCAATGGATGTCGGACCAATAACTATGGATATTGGCGAAAACTATAGTTACCGACTGTAAACCATAGTTCTTGGAGTTAACCGTGGATAACGAGCAATATTTAACTAGAGTTTTCACTAATAACTATGGACATCAGATCTAATGTGCACTTGGCACAAAACTCTAGATATAAATCAATATCCAAGGTTGTCTTGCCATTGTATCTGTTTCACTTTGACATGCGGTTTGCCCGAATAATCCAATATCTATAGTTATCGACCAATAACTATGGATATCGGTCCGATTCATAATTCATTTTAAATCATAATCTTGCTTATTTCAATGCTGTTAAAAATAATAACTGAAATTCAGCTAAAATCCGATTGAGTTTGTAATATTTTCATAACATGGCAGAGATCTAAACACTGGTGAGGGGAAAAATGCATTATAAAAACACTACATGATGAGCCACATGTACATCCTGCAATCATCAATGTTGCATCAAATTAAGAGACTCGGATATCAGTAGGGCAAGCGGTTTGCACAATTGAACCCATATCCATGGTTATCTACCAATTACTATAGATATCGATCTGATAACCATAGTTATTGACAATAACTAGGATTACCGCCCGATAACCATAGGTATTGGTGAAAACCCTAGATATCGGCTAGTGATTATGTACCAATGATCGGAAGACATCGATTAACTATGTTTAAAAGCCTCCCAATGCCAATAATCAATGTCATTCTCTCATAATCAATTTAAACTGATCTTCACCTCTGCCTGTAAAATACTGCACAATTGGACATAATTATGTTGATCAATATTAATAGTTTGTACTATTCATGACTGAAAATATTTGTAGGGCCTTTTAGGCATTTAGTGCTATTTACAACATGTTTTGGGTTGGGTATTCTTTAATAAGCATTGTTCATCCATCCTATTTTAGTGCATATGAAATAAGAAAACCAGCGGAACAGTTTTATTATTGTCCTTGGAACACCAACCTTCATGTAGAAAGTAGCAGCAAACACACACAAACAAGGGATAATATGTAAGCTACAAGTCAGAAACCATTTGTTAATGTAACACAGATTTGATTTATAAACCGATTATAAACAGTGAAATCACATCGGAAGTGGCAACGGATTCAAACTTATTATTGATTGTGATTTGCAACCCATATCCCAACACTAATATCGACTGATTACCATAGTTATTGTCAATGGATGTCGGATTAATAACTATGGATATTGGCAAAAACTATAGTTACCGACCGAAAACCATAGTTCTTGGAGTAAACTGTGGTTAACGAGCAATATTTATCTATCGTTTTCACTAAAAACTATGGATATCAAATGTGCACTTGGCACAAAACTCTAGATATTTATAAATCAATATCCTAGGTTGTTGTCTTGCCATTATATCTGTTTCACTTTGACATTCGGTTTGCCCAAATAATCCAATATCTATAGTTATAAACCAATAACTATGGATATCTGTCCGATTCATAATTCATTTTAAATCATAACCTTACTTATTTCAATGCTGTTAAAAATAATAAATGAAATGCAGCTAAAATCTGATTGAGTTTGTAATATTTTCATAACAGAAATCTAAACACTGGTGAGATGAAAAATGCATTATAAAAACACTACATGATGAGTACATCCTGCATTCTTTAATGTTGCATCATTTTAAGAGACCCAAAAATCACTATGGCAAGTGGCTTGCACAATTGATCCGATATCCATGGTTAGAGACCAACTATAGATATTGATCTGATAACCATAGCTATTGACAATAACTAGGGTTACCGTCCAATAACCATAGTTATTGGTGAAAATCCTAGATATCGGCCAATAAGGCTCCAACATTTACAAACTTTTGTAAACGTTTACACGGACCATGTAAAACGAAACGATGCCGTTTAAACGTTGTTTATATCATGCAAACCTGATAACATTGTGACAAGTTTCACTGAACTTTGTAAGTTGTAAATAACAATGCAACTCCATTAAAACGGGATCTTATTGGATCGCTAAACTTCCGGGGGTATCCTGTGAAATTCTGAATCCGTCATTTTGCTACACTCACTGACATGGTCACGACATCCAGGATTTCAGCTGATGCAGATTCTTGCATTTTATGCAAGCAAATTTGATTTTTTTCCACTTTTGACCCCTTCTCATTCTGAACTTGGAATCATTTTGATGCAGGAGAAAAGTGGTCAACTTTTGCAAGAATAAAGAAAACTTTTGTGTACATTCCATTTAAAAAAAGAAGTTGACCCTTATTTAACCACTGAAAATAAATTAAAATGAAGTTAAAGCAGGTTTATAAGTAGTAAAGTTCACTAAATACAAGATATGACTAGTGACGATCTGATAATGACCCCATGAACATTCTCAACAGGGATCAGATGACCCCTGGTTTTCAGAAACTATTGAAATCCCTGGACATCGCGGAAACCCATAACAATGCGAGAGTTTTTTTATACCTCAACAATGTGAATTACATATTAAAATACAATTGTTTACTTAGTGGTGTAAATAAAATTAATATTTTCACTTAGTGGTGTAAATAAAATTAATTTTTTCTAAGTGCATCGTTGCCGTTTTTTCAGCAAATATTTTGCCGCCTTTACAATCACGTGACCGTTCGTATAAACGGTTCAAGATTCTGTAAATGTTTACGGCCCGAAAACGAAACGTTACCGTTTACACGTGTAAACGTTGGAGCCTTATCGGCCGATAACCGTAGTAATTGTCAATAAGTTACTATGGACATCAACGTAACCTATAGTTACTGACCAAAAACCATTGTTCTCGGCGTTAACGGCGGTTACAGTGATTTCAATTAATGCAGATTCTTGCTTTTTGATGCAAGCACATTTAAATTTTTCCACTTTTGACCCCACCTATTTCTGAGCTTGGGGTCATTTTGACACAGAAGAACTGAGGAAAAGTGGTCAAACTTTTCATGAATAAAGAGATATTATATCTTTTGCAATTTAAATATGAAGCAAATGTTTATTTCAATTATGAAAATTAATTTAAATGAATATGTTAAGCAATTCTGTAAATAATAAGTTAACTGAAAACAATATATGACTTGTGACCATCTGATTATCACCCCTTGATTATAACTATGGTTTTCATCAGGTATCACCAATAACCATAGATGGGTCGATAACCACGGATTAATTCCGCTTGCCATAGATCAGGCCACACAAAAACTCATACAAATACATCTTGAAACTGTCAATAAAACTGCACATACATGTATTATGAAAGATGTTTTGGGACCATGATACAAAAGTTACTATAAAGTTACATGTATTACAGATTTTCAAAGCGACTTGTTGAAGTTGTTCGGAAAATAAATTAAACACATCTTTTCACAAAACATAAAATATATTAAATTTATTAAGACAAAATTACTTTTTTGGCAAAATGCATTATAAAACATTCCTGAATACATCAAGAATTAATTTTATTTCTTGATGTAATCACAAATTTTTTATGTCCTCGGACACTTATGTCCCCACTGCTGCAAGTTAATTTTTAATAACAAAGGGTTTATTATAACTCTAGTAAAAGTTTTTACTAAAATGATCGTAGGAAAAAATCCGATCATCTACACATCCTGCTTGATCATCTGTGCAAGTTTGAAAGAAATCCGCCTTATTGTTTATGAGAAGTTGATGCCACAAGATTTGGGGACGTACGTATGTACGGCAAGTGCAACTCTACCAGTATGCCTCCCACTTTGTGGGGGCATAATAATTTTAAATGCAGAATCCTTAAACACAAAACAAACTTATACTATCAATGTATGTGATGTAGACCACTATTTATTTTATGTTTTCCAGTGAATTATAGAATTTTCTAAGTGAAATAAATGTAAGTGACAATTTCTTTACCAAATTAGCCAATAACGAAAAAATCTTCCTACCTTTGGATTATGAGCCAGTCTCACTTCATGTGTTAAACAATATGGACTTGGTCTAGGGTAAGCTTCAACTAGCAGTGACTTCAGAGGTTGCTTCTTCATGTTAATATGTTGGCCAGACAACAAAGATGCACTTGCTATCTTATATGTTCCTATATGCACAGCGACACTGTCCATATAAAAACGTAAAAAACAGCTCTTTTTCAACATTCTGGATCTGGATGAATTTTCAGCAAAGATTCTTGATTAGCCATCAAGTTAATTTCCATGCTTCAATATAATCTTGTTACAATAAGATGTTCACTTAATCAATCCTTACAAACTGAATATCAGTCATTCAATACCATTTTAAATCCATAATTCAGCCAAGTTTATTAGTTATTTTAAATTGTGTAAACATCCGGTATCGGTTTCACAATTTCCCAAGATAACGATTTAACACAACGAATCAATGGAACGGAAAGATAGCATATCACTAACATGGACAACTGTGTTTTTCTCAGTAGGAAAACATTCCGATCGAATATTAAAAACAAACTTTTGATAGATTGCAACAAGGTCAGCAGTCACTAACAATGTTCACTCGTTTTTTTACAACACCTGCAAGTCAGATGACCTACTTTATTCCACACTAGGGGGCATGCAAATTCAGTTATGTTTCATTCTTCGTAATGATAAAATTGTTAAACACAAATCTATATGCAACTTCTTTTAAATTATAAAGATTAGCAATGCAAAGTTTTTGATTCCTGCAATAAAGATATTTATTTAGTTCTTAATCGCAATATGACGTTACCGCGCATGCGCAACTATCCTGGACACAATACAAAAAGACCTTTAATAATATATATCCAAACTAAGTAGCATTAATATATACACGCTACTCAATACCGTCTTGAAAAGTGTTATTACTGCTCAGTACGTTATAAAATAATATACCTTTTAAAATCTTTTTTATTGAGAATAAATAAATAACAATGCTTATTTTTGATACTGTATGGGATATTTTTATGATTTCAGAGATCAAGCAGATAAAATGTGCCTGTGTAGCAGAAGGAACAGTGTTGGCAATTTTCAAAATTTTAGAAAATCAGATGTGTTTGTAAATACAGAAAGAACAGAAGTTTTAAGAGACATCTATATTTTCAACGAAAATATTTCCATATTTGAAGTTTTGTGTGCATTGTGTAATTTCAAATACAAAGGTTTTAATTTCGGGATGATTTACCATAGGAACCTTAACCATGTCTTTTAATGACTGACGTAACAAACATGGGAAATAAACTACTCAAAATTCGATAAGGGCCACTTTTGTAGTCTGTAACAATTATTGTTTATGTTAACATTTTAAACCCTATATGATACAATAAGTGTTTTTGTATAAAACCGATGTTATGTGATCTGAGTTTAACTTTTGAATTGAAGCATGAGTATTATTAAAATTATCTAAGCGGGAAAACTTACAGACTACCAAAAGGGCCCATACTAAATTTTGAGTAGTTTATTTGATTACGTTATATAGCTTCTGTTCAATAACATGAGGTAGATTTATTGTTTAGCTTTGTTTGAAAATTGTTGATGTTTTATTTATCTTTTGTGAACCAGTCTGTGATATAGATGTATATGAACTCGAGGATTCTGGAAAAATCATTTGTCATAACAATGAGCTATATACTGAACCGAAAGTCATCAACTATTAGTTTCATATTTAATGAAAGAAGTGATTTGTTTTACCACGAATTATACTAAGTTTCAATCGAAACATAATTTATTTTATTTTGATTTATCAAAAATAGGAACTTTTATTGTTTGAGAAAATAATTAAATTCATGGCGAAAAAAACACGACAAATGTTCAAGACTGACATTGTATTCATGGCATGAATTGATAGTTAACTGGGTTCATGAATTAAAACATTTTGGTTTGTTGTTTTTTTAATAAAAATATTACCCAAAGGAACTGACAACAAAACTTGGGTTAAAATTTAAAAAAAAATGTTTTTGCAGTATAATAAATACTTTACTGGTTAATCAATCACACATTTTTACGCAATCATTTAATGCCTAAAATTCGTCACTTTATCATATTTTATAATAAAGCATACCGGTTTGCGCTTGCTCATAGTGTAGCCAGCCTGCGAAGCTTCAGACCAACAGCGCCCAAGTTTATAAAACTTAGAATGAAAACCAGTCTCAAATCTCAAGCATCTGATTGACTGGCGACTGGTAGACATTTCGGCCAGTCACATGCTTGAGATTTGAGACTGATTTCAAATCTCAGTTTTATAATCTTTAGCCCATGTTTCTGTCACTGTTGTCCGTAGTACTCTTTTTATATTGTCTGTAAGTGAAGTGATGTTAAACCGCTTTCTGAATAATCGTATTATTTCACTTTCTAGTAGTGCAGTGTGGCGACCGTAAAAAGTATCCCCGTACAAGAAGTCAGTGCAATAAAATAATCCGTTACAAATGACATGCAGTAATGATAACGTTTATCAGGGTTATCCCGGTTAGCACAGTCGGTTCCGTTGTCGGAATTGCAGGACTACTTTACGGTGACGGTACGGGTTCGCTCCCCAGTGGAGGAAATATCATTTCTTATATAAAAGTGCCTTGTTGAACGTTTTTGGTGAAATTTCAAATGACTATATTTTCCATTTTTACTCTCTTAAAAGTCCCATTAATTAATATTCACTAAATTACTAATTATAATTATGTTTGGTGTGTTGTGATATTTAACAATTGTTTCCATGTGTATAATTGAAAACGTTAATATTACGTCACGTTTTGCATGCGTATTGCGTCATACTTCGCGACGAGGCCAGTAAATAGACGGAAGAAAAACTAACTTTGCAAATATTAAACTATTGCAGACCCGGTTCGATTGAGTCTGTTCATGTGAAAGTCGATACACATATTTGTCCTTCCCAGGAGTTAATATAAATTTTTATACAAAACCATGTGATCAACAAAAGGCCAACCGTTTGTTTTATAGATCTATATTAATTTTATATTTTATAAGAAATATATTTGTTGTGGCTTTATGTAAAGACCAATTGTTCATTTATCTATCTATATAATGTAATATACAATTATGCCTATTGCGATTTTAACAACCGGCGAAAAGACACATCGACTAAGGACAGTCGGAGGTTCAATTCACATTTTAGGAGGATAAAACATGTACCGAAGCCTTCAAGCAATAGTTAATTAAAGCAATATTTAATTAATTATAAAAGATACATTTTAGTTTATTGCAATAAAGAATCTTAATAGACATTAAAGGTACTAAGTATATTGCAATAAAGAATCCTAATAAACATTTAAGGTTCTAAGCATACTGCAATAAAGAATCCTAATAAACATTGAAGGTTCTAAGCATATTGCAATAAAGAATCCTAATAAACATTGAAGGCTCTTAGCATATTGCAATAAAGAATCCTAATAAACATTGAAGGTTCTAAGCATATTGCAATAAAGAATCCTAATAAACATTGAAGGTTCTAAGCATATTGCAATAAAGAATCCTAATAAACATTGAAGGTTCTAAGCATATTGCAATAAAGAATCCTAATAAACATTGAAGGTTCTACGCATATTCCAATAAAGAATCCTAATAAACATTGAAGGTTCTAAGCATATTCCAATAAAGAATCTTAATAGACAGAAACAAATCCCGCCTGGAAATATTGGATATGACGTCATGTTTCGGGCGCTCACTGCTTAATATTAGGCGTTTGAAAGGTTCTAATAAAAAAGATTAATTTTACTTATGCGCATTTTTCATATGTAAAATTCAATTTTATTGTCAAGATGTATTATCTATTTTTTCTGTTATCAGGTTTCCATTTTTGACATTATTAAATAATTTATGATATAAAGAAATACAAAACTTTTTATATTATAGTTAAATGTCGATGACCTGCATGATTTAGATTCAAATATACTAAGCATTTTTGACATTAAATAAATAGTAATTTTCTGGCTTCAAATGAATTTCGATATCACACTATTTAAGCAATTAAAATAAAAATGGTAATTTATTTCCTTTAAGACTGAAATTTATAAATTTAATATCACGGGGAACATTCTATGATACTTGCAACATAAAGAAATTAAAAGCGTAAAATCCACAACAAAAAGCGCTATGTAAACGTCGACTTGGAAACGCTTTGCTGCTGTGGTGTTATAACTAATGTTGACTGATTATTACTGACAACTGCATTACCAGTGTTTGGTTCGAGTAATCTTTCACGTTCAGCCAGTTGGCTTGTACTCTATAAACCATAGACTAGGCTCGACAAACACCTCAAGAAATAAACTAAGAGAAGACGGCAGTTAAACACTAAAATCATCATCGCCATAAAAGATTCGAACATAAGCGTTATTAACAATGATGAACCAATTTAAGGGTCTAATTTAATTAAGATAGATTAGTTCAAACAAGGCGAAAAATGAAAACAGCAGACATATTAACTGACAATAAGATCTTCTTATGATGTGATTTATTGTTTTTGTTGTTGATTTATTGTTGTCAATAGATTATTGTTTTAAATAAAATGTTGTTTAATTTTTTTTTGTTTCTTAATATTGCAATCCCTCTCTGCTGGAAACTAGTTTGAAGACCTTCCCTCAAACGTGCCTAGAAGACGCTTGAATAAATGATATGAGGGTCTTAATTGCGCTAAAAAGCACAAGTGTAGATACCTATTCCCACATTTATACTAACATGTAATTAAACAAGTGAAATATGCAAATCAAGAATAGCCGCAGAAAATACAGCCGCCCGAACAGCCAAAAAGTACAAAGGAATAGAGATATCTCGCTAATCTAGCTAATCTAGTAGCAGAAAAGATTACAAATTCTATGTCACATACACATATCACCAAGGATTCCCTATAATTACATCTTAAAAAAGCGTAGTCATGTGGCGGCCATTTTTTTACGAATCGACAGTCTTGAACAGTTTTCGTAGATGGCCATCCAAGGAAAATTTAGAACTATGCAATATTTTCGAATTTAATTCGGAATAAAGGATGTAAAATATGTAAATCAGGAATATCCACATTCAGTAAATACAGCCTCTCCACTCCGCCAAACAACAAAGCGAGGAAAAAGTGAGCATTGGTTTGTAATACATGTGATCAATTTCGATAAAACAACGCAAACAATAAACGAGTGATTACCTCCTTTAAAAATATGTGGATAAACATTTTGTTGTTGGGTGTTTAACCCAATTTCTAGGGTGCATCGATCCCACACCTGCCGCAAAAGGTTCTCGTACAGTCTTCAAGTTAATGTCTTGGTGAATTGTCTCCATCCCACCCATCAACTTATCCATGTTGCATGCAAAAGCACACCAACATAATATTTATATAACAAAACATAAAAAAGATAATGATATTGTCAAGCAAGTCAAAGAGTTAGGTATTCAATGAACTTTAAAAAAGAAAACATTAAAAACTTATCCTTAAGACATTTTTGGGACGGAGCAACACAGCTTGAATAAATCAGGTAGACGTTCATTAAAGAATATTCCTATACAATATTTTTAAACCTGCATTGCTTTGTTTTGGGAATTTTAAAACATGATTTAATTATTTAAATCATTGTACCTAGCCCCTCCCCTTTATGGCTAAACATCCAAGAAATATTTTTGATATTTTTTGAAGATGGTTTACGAAGCGACAAGGACCTAATCTTTTGAAGAGATACTTTCAAAGTTCCAGGATTTTGAGAGGTTGGCATATCATTAAACCCTTTTAAAACCCTTGGTCATCGTTTTGTACATGAACAATGATTTACACGTATCTAATGTAAGATTGTAAAACGATGTACTTTGCTTCCAACAATGTTATGATGCTTCACACAGGTTAATGTTTTTCGTAGTTTTTAATTTTTAATGTTTGACAAACTATGCAAGACTTTCAGATAATGACAAGATCGTTAGAAACTATTCTGTATCATCTAATACTTTTATCATAAAATATGTTTACATGGATCGCATGCAAGTTTTTTTTATGTTATATACATTTTGTATGACGAAATCCTTTTTGATGCATAAGTCTGAATACAAATTTTGTTCTATTCTGTTCATAAAAAGGCAAGGGGGGGGGGGGGGGGGGGGGCTGGGCCTTCAGAAAGTAGAAATTAAGCGGCAAGTAGTTTTAATTATAAGGAATTTATCTGTATTTATCTATAAGCGATATTAACCTGCATCCCCATCCATCCTCACATTAATTGCCAATAAGCCGGAGACCTGGTTGACAATAAAGCTGATCTTGTGACAACACTTCTATAGTATGTACGATGTACATTCTATTGAAAGGTTTCGAGGAATATGGCATTGTCGCGTGAATTGAAACATTTCATTTCGTAAACGTGACATTTGAAACCTCAAGGTTACCTTGAAATCAGAAAATTGCAGAATAGTTAATTGAAATTTTACTCAACGCAAGCAGTAAAATAATGCCATTCATTGCTCTGTTTTCATTCAATAACAATAAAACCTCCATTTTGTTTCCCAACAAATTATTTAGTATACAAACAAATTGGATTAACCTTTTAGCGCTGATTAGAAACTACAGGCTACTGACATTTTAAACGAGGTTAAAGCTACCTGGTAGCGTATTTTTATCACCTTAAAATGAAAACAAATTAGGGAACAAAGAACAAGGAAAGTTTAAAATCAGACGGAAAACAAGAGAAAAAGAGCTTGGATGGGTGTTTTAAGCGATTGTTTGACATAAAATGTTAAGATCATATTCCTCGAGCATTCTTAGTCAAAACCTTTATATCTACCTTTTTAAGGGCCTGCCACACTCCTCCCAATTCTATTAATCGATAAAAAGAAAATTATCAAAATCTCAATAACGGCAAAATGTTGTTAAATGAAACTTTGCACAAGTGTATGTTATAAATGTATCTTTATTTTACAGATGGTAAGACATATTAGAAAAGTAAAGAAAAATAGCGAGATCTAAAAATTCCCTCAACTTCTATTTACATAAATTCACAAAAACTAAAGAACACAAAACATCATTTTAAATGCACACATGAGTAATATAATACTGACAACAATTTATTGTGTCCTCATGATTTACTTATGTAAAATTTACGAGTTATTAGTAAAAGTGTGTTTGACCTTCAATTTCCTGGTCGCGTAAACGGATGACAATCACTGATTTCTCTTTAAATAGTTGAACGTTTTTTACAAAGTACACAACATTTTCTTGTCAGTATCATTGCGCTCACGAGGGAATTTAAAATTATGTTCTGCATTGCCTAGTTTTTGTGAATTTATGTAAATAGAATTCAAGGAATTTTTAGGTCTAGCTTTGTTTCTTTACTTTTCTAAGTTGTCTTACTGTATGCAAAATAAAGATACATTAGTAACCTTCATTTATGCAAAGTTTCATTGAATGGCATTTTGCCATTACTGAGATTTGATGATTTTTATTTTATCGATGAATAGGATTGGGAGGACTGTGGTAATCCCTTAATTAGAGGTTATCACTTTGATCATGTTTCCTAACGGATGATAGTATTTTATCACTATTTCCAAAAGGATTAAGTGTCGCAATTTTAATGTTGCAAATGACACTAATAGTAGCCTAGCAAATAATTTATCAACATTTGGTTTTGTGATATACATAAATCAAAACGTATTATAACTGGTTGTTCGGACATTAAGACCTTGGAAAAAATTGACAAGATCTGCGGAATCTAATTAAGTGCAGACAATAGAGACAAAAAAAATTAAAGTTTTGTGTTTGTTAAGAGTAAAGTTTCGTATTGTTCTAATGTTTTTATTTTGGTTTTTTAACAGCACTCCAAGCCAAACATATATACTGAACCAAAAAAGAAACTTTCGCCAAGTTTGATTGTAGATATGTTAGTACGTACAGTTTCAATCCTTTTGGCTAAAAGCTTACATTTTTGTAAATAATGTATTGTGGTTCTTTTAAAATCGTCATTTTGGAGGAAAGGATCAGATTGATTGTTGAATTTTAAATTAAAATAAGGTAGGGGCCGTTTCTAAAGTTAACAATCAGTAGCGCGTGTGACCGCCGTGTGCGATGCTGACTGCCTGACAGCGACGTCGCACCGAGATCACAAGTTTGTTAATGTCAGCCTGTGGAATATTATTCCATTCTTCAAGCAATGCTGCTCGAAGGTCGTTGACGTTGTTTGGAGGGTTCGGACGTCGACGTACGCGTCTATCCAGATTATCCCAAAGATGTTCAATTGGGTTCAAATCCAGACTTTTTGAGGGCCAGTCGTCGATGAAATCAACGTTATGATTTTGTAAATACTGTATATTAACACGGGCAACATGGGATGTGGCATTATCCTGTTGTAACGTCGTTATTACGTTATGGGTCTGAACAACTGGCACATACTTTGCGAAAGTTTCTTTATTGGTTCAGTATAACCGTATAATACGTTTATATCTCTACAGATCTTTTCTTTACTTTCACTCTTAGAACAAATTAAAACTCCGCTTGTCCTATGAATAATGTTTATTTTAAGCCCGGATATAACAGCATAAAATTTCAACCCTTGCATAGTATTTCTAAGAGATTTTTCTGAACCATCTAACATTCGGCCAGTATCATCTGCATACTGCGGAAGAATGAATTAATTATTCTATACTTAAATGCCCTTAATAGTATTACTTTAATCGCTTGATTTTCAGCGCAGAGAATGAACAGGTAAGGGGACAGGGGAGCGCCTTGAGGACAAACTCGATAAATGTTAAACCAATCTGTCGTATGTTCATTTACAATATTACTGTGTGATCTTCTTTCTGCATATGATAAACATGTTAAGCATGTGCGACTAGTGTAGATCCAGATCAGCAGGCACAACCATGCCATCTGATCAGGATCTGCACTGGTCGCACTTTGATCAGAAATAATCTAATGAATCAAAAAGAGAACAGTTTAGATCCTGATCAGACGGCACAGATGTGCCGGCTGATCTGGATCAAAACTGTTCGCCCACACAATAAAGCTGTGTCAATGGAGGAAAGGGTTAAATATAGGTTAAAATACGCTCCGGTTAAAAGTCCAATGCAAAAAGAAGCGCGACTGATGATCATAATATTGACAAAAGCTTAAAAATAAAACAACACTTAACAACTAAAACTTCGATAAAACATTCTGTTAAAACACAAAACACTTCAATTTTTGTCAATATACTTTTATATTAATAATATTATTTGTCTACACTAAAACTCTCGATTCGTAGGAGGCGGGGCAGGATTCGTAGGAGGCGGGGCAGGATTCGTAGGAGGCGGTGCAGGATTCGTAGGAGGCGGGGCAGGATTCGTAGTAGGTGGGGCAGGACATTGAACCTCGAAAACATATACGCAATGTTTTTTTTTTTGTTTTGTGTAAAAAATATTTAAATAGTAGAACTAAAGGAAGTATAAATTCGTACTTCATCTTTATCTAATTTGGAACAAAGTGTAAAATTCACTCGAATATTTTCATATTTTTTTCTATTCATTTTGACTAAAATGTTAAAATAAAATCTTGGATATTTTAGTGGAAAATACATTCTGAAAATTGTTTATTTAGCATCGTTGTTAAGAATGTCTTCCTCTTTCAACAATGACGCTGTTGTCTTAGATTTTAAGCTGAAATAGAACTGGACTACATTAGCGGATGAACTGAAACGATTTAACAGATAGGAAATGTCCTGGCGCAGTGTTTATGAATTATTTGGTGCCTTGTATATACAATCAAGGCATCTTATAAAGCTATGCAGTGAAGCCAGTGATAATCTTCTGGATCAACAAACAAACTGAAGTGTCAAGAGCTGTGTCACAGTGTGTGCCATAGGGAACCATAATAACCCACCACACCATTTGAAAATGTGTCTTGACAATTCAAAAAAAAAAGGATGTTAAATAAATGAAGCAATTTGATTTTTCAATGACTCCATTCCATAAAATTCTTGTCCCTGGATCATCATATCAAACAGATAATTCCATTATTTGATAAACTGGTTGAAAACATGTCAAACAGTCTTGTTGTAACATATTATTTATTATATAAAATGGTAACAGGATTTCTACTAAATACATTTTTGGGCAACATGCATTCCAAGATATTCACGAAGAATCATCCAAGTACGTTTATATGTAAACATTATATAATACATGCCAGTAACTGTTTTCTCCTCTTTATGTTTTTATATTATTTAACAGGTTTTAATGAATAAAAACAGGCTGATTACATTTTCTGGGACCAGAATTTTACAAAAATCTTAACTGGGATATTTAAAACAACTAAATGGGGAAAAATTTCAAACGACTCTTGTCGCGACAAGTTATTTATCATAAAAATAAATAAAATTGATTTTGACAAATATTTTTCAGGCAAAATGTATTCCGATTCATTTGCAAAGAATGAGAAAACTATATTAAGATACAAAATCCTTAATAAAAAACATTTGAAAAATATCAAATCATTATATTATACATGCCAGTAACTGTTTTCTCCTCTCCTAATGCTTTTATATTATTTTACGGGTTTTAAGGAATAAAAACAGGCTGATTACATTTACTGGGGCCAGAATCTAACAAAAATGACAAAAATCTTAACTGGGATATTTTAAAAGAACTAAATGGGAAAAAAGTTTCCAACAACTCTTGTCGCGACAAAATTATTTATCATAAAAATAATAAAATTGATTTTGAAAAATATTTTTCAATATCTGACTCAGTGAGGTTACTTAACTTTATTGTTATTGTTATTTTTGTAGCATTTTGACCCAGTTAGTGTTTAAAGACTATTCTATTCTTTAAACATGTAGAATTATACAAAATGAACCACATTAAAGTGAAAATGGTTGATATTATATATAAAAATATTCATACATAATTATGTACTTTGATTACTGTTAATGAATTTTCAAGGGTTAACAAATAAAACTGGTCAGGACTATTATTATTTGAATTAAAGGATATTCATAGTAGAAGAATTATACATAGATAATTAAGGGGTACTGTTTGTCTGGATGTAAGTAAGGGCATTTCTGTATGATGGAATCAACTTTCCCGTCTTTTTTGTTTTGATACAGATTTTCACACATAAAATCATTATTTGAGATAATATCTTGCTCATATATACATTGAATTAAAGCATATTTATTGTCAATCTGATTAAAATCATATCCTGAAAACCGCTACGCTATCAGGATCTGACGACGAGTAACTAAAACGTGCTTTTATCACAAACCTTTTGAACCAACCAGATTGTCGCCTACAAAATCGCGAAAGTGAAAGTAAACATTCTATATTAAACCATAAAACGTGTTGAGAGCCTGCGTAAAACATATTTTGCTGAATTTTTGGTGTTTATGTAGTATTGCAATAATTTCTAATGTAATAACATCTTCAGATCATTTTGCGAGCGCTGTATATCATGTTTCCTGTGTTGATAATTTCTAAAAATAGTAATCGGGGAAAACCGCTAAAGCTTATGTACGGTATCTACGGGCCGTCATCAGATCTAACATTTTGTTAGATCTGACTTTAGTGAGATTGATTTATTGTATAAGACATCTAGATAGATATATTAGGGGTTTTGAGTGGATGTCTTTGAGTATGGTCAATTTTGTATGTTATGAATTGGTCAAAATGAACTATTTTTTATTTGTCGTTTGGTTTTTACCAACATTCTCATCCATAAAGTCATAATAAATGGTCATACTGTGCTTAATGATACATAAAATTAAAGGATATTTATTGTGCAAGACATATAGATAGATAATTTAGGGGTTCTTGGGGTCTGGAAATGGGTCTAGCCATTTCTATATGGTGTATCCTGGTCAAAATCAGCACTTTTTCATTTATCGGCTTGTTTTGATTAACATTTTCACACAGAAAATCATTATTTATTGTCATATCTTGCTCAAACATACATAGAATTAAAGGATATTCACTGTACAAGAAATCTAGATAGATAAATTAGGGGTCCTGAGAGTCTGGAAATGGGTCTGTCCATTTCTGTGTGATAGGGGTAGGTCAAAATCTGACCTTGGTGATTTCTCGGCTTCTTTCGACAAACTGTTTCAACTGTAAAATCATTATTTATTGTAATATCTTGCTCAAACATACATATTTTTGAACGATATTTCTTGTAGAAGACAACTAGATACCAGACTTAGTCATTCTGGGGCTCTGGGTTTAAGACAGGCCATTTCTGTATGATGTATCCTGGTCAAAATCAGCACTTTTCATTTTATCGGCTTGTTTCGATTAACATTTTCACTCATAAAATCATTATTTATTGTGCTATCTTGCTCAAAATGGTATCTTTTTAAAGGGAATTTATAGTAGAAGACAACTAGATATCAAACTTAGTGATTCCTGTGCTCTGGGTTTAGGTCTAGCCATTTCTGTGTGATAGGGGTAGCTCAAAATCTGCACTTTGCGATTTCTCGGCTTCTTTCTACAAACTGTTTCAACTGTAAAATCATTATTTATTGTCATATCTTGCTCAAACAAACATATATTTGAATGATATTTATAGTAGAAGACAATTAGATATCAAACTTAGTGATTCCTGTGCTCTGGGTGTAAGTCTGGCCATTTCTGTATGATGTAACCTGGTCAAAACCTGCACCTGGCGATTTCTCAGCTTCTTTGGACAAACTGTTTCAACTGTAAAATCATTATTTATTATCATATCTTGATTAAACATACATATATTTGAAGGATATTTCTTGTAGAAGACAACTAGATACCAAACTTAGTCATTCTGGGGCTCTGGGTTTAAGACTGGCCATTTCTGTATGATGTATCCTGGTCAAAATCAGCACTTTTCATTTTATCGGCTTGTTTCCATTAACATTTTCACACATAAAATGATTATTTATTGTGCTTTCTTGCTCAAAATGGTATCTTTTTAAAGGGAATTTATAGTAGAAGACAGCTAGATATCAAACTTAGTGATTATCAGTTTAAAAACTATGAGAATTATCCATTACAGTCATAAAAATGAATCATCCGTGCATCTAATTACAGTTTGCTTGTGTAAATCCGAGTCTTTACTTAAATTAAAAACGTTGTTGTTGTTTCAATTGACAGCAAAGTCAATTAATTGAAAAGAAGATTAATATATCAGCGAAACACAAGTTCGTGGTACTAATTATACTTTGATTTGCAATGCTAAAAGAACATTTTCGTTAAATTTAGATCGAGGCACCGCCATTTGGGCCAATATAAAACGCAGCTTTTAACGAATTAGGGACAGTACGGACCACGAGACAATACGGACCAGCCAATACGGACCATATTTTAGGACAATACGGACCATATTATAAGACAATACGGACCATGTTATATGACAATACGGACCATACTGAAAAACAACATAGACCATATTTAAAATGATTCGGACCACTTTTTGAAGTTTGAGATCGTCATTTTATAATTATATAATTATTTGGTTTACTAGTAAAACATAATTCTGTACAATTATTATTATTATTATTATTATTATTATTATTATTATTATTATTATTATTATTATAAAACAATATGCTCCATATTGTAAAACAATACGGACCATATTATAAGACAATACGGCCAAAATATTTTAAGTTTGAAAGTTATTAAATCAATTTTTGCATTGTTGAAGGAATTACCCTTAACTGATGTGTAATAAACATTTTCCTAATAAAACTTAATTAATTAAAGGCGACTGGCTAAAGAATGTTGATTAGAAGGCAAGTAATCGGTATAAAATTGGTTTGGTTTTTCATCGTAGAGTATCTTTAAATCTAAATATTTGCATGTTATTTCAAAACCATATTTTAAAAGCGCATTTTGTCAATAATTATAAATTGTATTTGTTTATTTTATCTGCTACATTTTGATGACCCTCGAACAGTAAATTAATCAGAGTACATGTCATTTTAACAGGTGTTCCAAGCCATAATCAGACTGCTTCCCTCTACAGAACGTTCGTCGGTGATTTCGAGGCAAGCATTTGGCAGGGGTTGAGGTATGTGTTCGATGAACCGACCATATAAAGTCTCTTTTTAAATACAAACAATATAATTAAACAACAATTATTTTTAAAATATCTTCACCAATATTTATTTTTATCGATGAGCAACATTTTAAATAAATACAGATCCAAAAACTTAAAAATGTTTCTTTTCATTTTCCTTTTTTAACGTATTTGTTTTTTGTTTCCAGACTGCATACGCATGTAGAGACGACGTCTATCAGCTATCAATAAGAACAAATAATGATGCCTAAACCTTAAGGCCAAGAAGGGAAACCTTTCCTTCTACCTACTTGTGTCGCTTCTCTACAAAGAAGCCAAAGACATTCATGTGCAGTGCAAATTGGTACGTGAAAAATAACTGGACGCCTGTGTCGCCCTTTATGGACCTGTCTAAACCAGTGTGACTGTATAGTCGGGCCTGAAGGATGTTACTGAATGTTGTTATTTTTAAGGTTTTCAACATGTATATATTGTATTATGTGCATTTAATATGAATGTAACCTGGATGTTCTTGTCTTTCGTTTTCGCTAAGAACATGCCAGTGTACGATTTTTATAATATTTATGTACAATTTTCTCTCGACAACTATTAATTTAATTGATGTCACAAATTAATGTTCTGAAAAAGGATCTTGCATTTTGTTTCGACAAGGTTCTGTTAGTGTTATTGTCTTTGTAAATATATGTTTGTTGTAATATTTTGTGAATGTGTTACATTTTTTAAAATAAAGAATTTAAATTAATTAATCTTCTACATTGTCATGACTGATTGACCGATAATTGAATGCCATTTACCCAGCCTGGAATTAACACATTCCGGATAAGGAATTTCACAGGTACATGGGTATGTAGAAATTTTCGCGAGTAAATCCTCTCGCTATCACGTTGCATTTTTTGGATGATACATAACAGTTAGTCACATTTAATTAATTTAAAATAACCAAATCAATTTAAAACATTGATCAAATACAATGTATACTTGGGCCATCCTATATTATGATAAATTGTTAAAAAAAATGGAATGTATTATGTCTTCAGTAAGTAAGTTGATTTATTTAACTTCGATTATTTTGGTAGATAAAGATTATTTCTCAGTAAGAAATGTTAAAAAAAAACAAATACAAAAAAATATTTTTCCAACTTAAACGACAGGCTTTCTGAATTTTGATACTATATTTCAATAAATTTGGCAAAAAACAAGAACCTCGTTTAACAATTAACTTATTTATATTTATTGTTGTTTTTTTTTATAAAATAGTAATTTTTTAAATTCAGAACGAAATTAGTTCGCTTCAGATAACAACTAAATATAGTCCTGGATGTCTTAATATATGGCCCGCATTGTTTAAATATTGTCCGTATTGTTTTAAATATGATCAGTATTGTCTTTCAGTATGGTCCGTATTGTCTTATAATATGGTCCGTATTGTCCTGTAATATGGTCCGTATTGGCTGGTCCGTATTGTCTCATGGTCCGTACTGTCTGTATACCCTTTTAACGCAGGCTGCGTTATGCAGGCTGCGTTTTTCGTGTATAAAACGCAGCTGCGCAGTCTGTATAGATATATAGGAAAACGCAGCTTTTTCTAAATATATTATGTTTTTAAAAAAGAAGTATTCACTGTTCTTTATCGTTATTTTATTAAAATATCGTTATATCTTTATGATATAGTAATGTGTTTTTTCCAAATAAGTAAAAATATTTATGAATTAGATCTATGTTGAGGTAATTTTCTGAATTACCTTAGATTTTCTTTACGTCCGAATCACTTGCAAATGGATACATCAATATCCGATTTTGTTCAAAATTTTGTTATATATTGTAAAATTATATTATACTTTATACTGACTGTGTGTCCCATATATCATTCGGTCGTTAGAAACCATAAAAATATACAAAAATGTAGTGTTTTTTTTTCTGTCATCAATGTTTTTAAATCAATGTACATTGGATTGATGACCTCACTATTTAGAGATATGTTTTAAAAATTTGTTTATTTAAGCTCGATAATTGGTAATTGTTGTTAAGTGTCATACAAAGTTTTTTCTCTTAAGGATTTTCATGAACGCATGCGCTAGAAACAAATACATTGTTTGTTTAATAATTCCACATACAAATACTATTTAATTATTCTTACTCCTTTATGTCGGTTACTTGAAAGATACATTATGCCTTTTAAAAAGCGCATCAATTGAAATTGATTTTTTTTAATTATTACAGAAATTATTTTGCTCATATTTGTGAATTGATTTAATATACAATGAATTCTTTTCTAAAACAAGCTTTAAGTCGCATTTTAAATAACTAAGAGGTGTCATACACATGTTTGTGAATTGATTTAACACGTACAAAAAAATTAACACAAAATAGTATGTCAAACTACAGTTATCTGAAAAAGCACATATTCCGGTAGTTGTAAGTTTGAACTCTTATATAATGTTGCTGCTGATATCTATAATTGTGACTGAATAGAAATGATGATGATGGTGAAATGATGATGATGATGATGATGATGATGATGATGATGATGATGATGATGATGATGACGATTGTAGATAAAGTCAGGTGTAACATCGAGGTCCATGTTAAAGTTTATGACACGTTGTCATTGTGCAATTGTGCCGGAGGCAGCTTGTCGCTGACCACGTCCTCGTTATCTTGCAATAAACAAGAAATGTGCTACTGTGCACATTATATAAAAAGAATGTCTTCGTTATTTAGATACCCGCCCACACGTTATTACAGGAGATGATATAAATTTTTCAGACAGATGAATGTCACACATGTAGACCAGGTGATTATTCATCTCTATCAATATAGATAATTTTGTAGCGCATTATATAAAGAAACGTTAAAAGCCAATTAAATACACTTAACCAATGTTATTACTACACCGATCGTATTTTCTTAATTTTAAGCGTGGATTTGAAGTATGCACTTCAATATTGAAACATATTTAGATACATCATTTTCGCTTCTTTTAATGAATACATTATCAAAATCCTGACATGCGTATGGAAAACACTGACATTTAATCAAGGTAGGGGCAAAATCAAAAGTCGCAAAATTGTCAGTAGCGGGTATATTCTCCGTTAATGAAAATTAATTTTTACCTATTAAAATATGTATTCTCGAGTAATTTTGAACATTTCTGTGCAATTCTGCAATAATATGAGTGGTTAGCTGTGACACCGAGGATTTTTCAGCAATTTTGGCCGTTTTCAGTATATCCTCTTTACAAAAGCTACGGCATTTTGTGACTTTGTTTTTATCCTCACCTCGGTTAAATGTCCATAATTTATGAACGCATGAGGGGATTTGAATGAAATTTTCATAAAAAGAAGTAAAAATGATGCATCTTATAATGTTTAAAATTTGAAGAGTGTACTCCAATTCCATGCGGAGGATTGAAATTTTACAATCGGTGTAGTTAGAACATTGGTTAAGTGTATAATGTTGGATATAAAAGATGTGTGTATTAGGAAATCCAGAACATGATTCAATTTCAGGTGGTGGTAGTTATAGCTGGTGCCAACGACATTCCAAGATCTTGCTGTGAAAACGTCCTTTCTGACGAGGCCAGCACCGGCATCCGTGACCGCTGCTGCTAAGTCCCCTGAAACCCATCCCGCCCACCCTTCATCCCCTATGACTGCTGTCCCCAGAAAACCAATCAAAGATAACATTTTTGTAAAAAACAAAATTTATTTTGAATACATATTTAATAGGAGGCGGATCCGATGTCCCTATTTTCTCAAAAACAGATAGACCTATTTCCTATCATGAGGCGGCAGACATATTGAATCAGAATCAAAAGGACAGTATTACTAATGAACCCCCATATAGACCCGAAGCGGTTAATGTTTATGTGTTTTTTTTCCGATGATGGTAATCCTGAGAAGAAAGAGGATTGGCGACCAGACGGATATACGGTGCGTAATTTCGGTAAAAAGTTGTTTCGATGCGAGGGTAATGTTATTGAAAAAACTTCATTTAAGATAATAAATAAAGGTGAAATTAGCCAAGATTTTGAAAAGCACATATTCAAATTTACCGACAATTACAATAACCAAACGGTTTTGGTTTATTTAGGAGATAGCGCAGCGTACAAAAATCTAGCACATGGCAATAGAAAAAGAAATGCAAGGCCGCATAAACGAACTAAATCATCGGTTTTAACAGAAATATAGTCAAATATTTTTTTTATCCGGCCATAAATAAAACTTAACATTCTTATTTTCGCATTTATTTTTTCTCAGGCTTGCCAAAACTTATTCTTTAAAAATCTGGAGATTTTGTCTGAATATGTCAAAAATATCAAAACGTTGATGTTGATGTTGTTGTTGTTGTAAGTATGTCTTGTTGCTGCTGTTAACTATAAATGTTACTAAATAAAAATGATAAGATGATAACGATGATAATGATGCTGTTGTTTTAATACCTTGTTGTTCTGTTAACTATGATTGTGACTAAACAAAAATGATGATGATGATGATGATGATGATGATGATGATGATGGTATTTTTCTCATATTCTTCTTGATAATTATATTCTTCAACGAATTTTATAAATGTATTTTGCTGATTTTGTTAGAATTGATTAAAAAAACTTGTCTAAAATGACTTTTGTTATTTTTATCATTTTTTTTAAACTTTTTGTTAAACCTAAAGACCTGTTTTTTTGACAATATTAGAATGAACATGCAATAAAAATCCGTCCATGAATAAAAAATATTCCTTTTTTTTTCGCATTGAGTTCTTCTTGCCGGTGGTGATTTCAAATTAGCGACCGCGTTAAATAAATTACAATATTAAAACATCAATTATATTTATTTTTTATTCATAATTCATTCATATATTATTGATAAATAAGCCTTCTATTCTTATCAAATTACATTTTGTCTTATTTTTCCATTAAATGCGTAACCGCAGTAAAATTCACACTTTTCCCATTTATCTTCTATACAGGCTGCGTAAAAGCTGCGTTTTCCCTATATGTTTATACAGGCTGCGTTAAAAGCTGCGTTTTATACAGGCCCCCGCCATTTTGTATGTCAAAAACGTGTATCGCATATCGTGCAACGTCTATCGTGCGTCTATCGTGTATGGTGCGTCCGTCTATCGTTTAACGTGCGTCCGTCTATCGCGTATCGTGCGTTTCGTTTGTAACCTAAAACGTTCACAGTACTGTAAACTTTGCACAAATAAATTTTCTTAATTTATCATATTTTACCTTTAGAAATTTTAGAAGAGATGTGTTGTGTAATTTTTGTGTTTGAATGTAAACAGAATTTTGGGGAATTTAAATCTAGCTTTGTTTCTTTACTGTTTCAAATTTTCTTAACGTTGGCAAAATAAAGATACACAAAAGTTTTATTGAATTGAAATTTGCCTTCATAGAGAATTTTCTTTTTTTAACGATGACAGTAAAATGACTGGTGCAGAAGTTCCTAAACTGTAACATCTAATGAAATGTGCTAGTTATTCAGCTAGAAGAAAAAAAAACAACATTATTCTGTGTCCTATGCTGGTAAGATCCAGCCTTTAGATACTTTGCTTTCAGATTTATGTGGACCTTCAATGTTGATACAACTCTTAACCTTTTTCGAAATAGAGCTACGCTTATTTTATTGACCTACATGATACAGGTAAGGTAATCAACAGTTGAGGTGCAGATAATAACTTCAGGAGCAGCACTTCCGACAAAACAAACATTACTAATACTTCATTGTCAGTCAAAATGTCTGGGTTCAGAAGCACTAAGGAAAAAGTAGAGTAAAATGATTTCATTTGTCTTGTAAGTAAATCAGTTGCTTTTCCTGGTAGAACCGTATATATGAATTATATATAATGGCATATTGGAAAACTGGTATCGCGCGAATGTAATTACTTATTATACGTGTGTTACAATTATGTTCAAGAATTACGGAAAAAATTAAACAAAATAAAATAATTGTATGCCTTATTTCAAAACATAAAACTAGAAAATCGCACTGGTATATTTTTTTCCATAGAACTGCACCTTTATAGGAATGCCATATCATAAAAAAAGAGAAATATATAATAGCACAAGCACGATGTTGACATTTGCGATAAACATAATAATTTACCTTAAATATCAATTATGTTTTCTTAGTACTTATATGTAAAAAGTTTTCAACTTAATCCCTGAAATGACGAGTATATACATTTAGCATATTAACTTAATCATTGAGATTTCAGATCAATTTTCTGTTGAAATATAATGTTACTAACTCAACCTTGTTGGTAATTTAAAAAACACTTTTTTGTCGTATTTCCTTTTTTTGGCGTTGACACTCTAAGCTAGATTTCGACCTAGTTTTTTAACCAATGAAGGGTTATACATGATATGCGTTTTTAGCTATTACACAGTGGGTAAAGTCAAATGAATCATTTCGATTGATGAATATTTTATCATCGTACTGATTACAATAACTGAAACAAATTTTATACATTATTTGAAAAAAAAACTCAGTTCCCCACTGTTTTGCATTGCTCCATTCGTCATGGCTTTTTCATAGACAAAAAAACAACAGTTATTAAACTCTCTCTTACGGCACAATGCAGTTCCATCAAACTTAAATTTTGATTTAAATTTTGGTTTGTGTATGGTGTTGTTCAGTAGGCAACATATTACGGTGTCTACATTCGCATCTTGTTTGCTATTCGAGAGCACCCACACCTGATGTAACAACTTGAAATGTTGAAAAGTACATTATTTTTATAATAAGCCAAACTTTTTATACAGGGTTGTCGGTTATACAAATAAAAAAACAACAACACTTTTTTATAAGTTTACTCTTGCTGAAATCCATGTTGATTTCCAAAATAAATTTGCAAAAAACTACTTCTCAGAGTTTGTGAAGATTTAAAAATAATTGAATGTCATGTCAGTTTATTCCATTTATTCGTAAAAAAACATCGATAAATTAAAAAAGAAAAGGCAAGGATATTCTATAGCACTATGCATGCTAGCGCTGTAGATCAGTTTAACATTGTACAATTGATCACTTAGCTAACTTCTTTGACAGCTCGACGCTGCAGTTTTACAGATTATGGCTGTTGCTTGGATAGTCTGAAAAAAGAACTTAGTGGCTATATCCGTTTTTTTTTCAGTTAGGATTGCCAAGGCATTTGGACATGTTTGAGTCTATGACGATTATCTACCGTAGCATTTAGGATTATGTAGGATATACGAGAACTTAGTTTACATCACCAATACAAATGTTATTGCAACTGACCGTTCAACGGCGGAAGCCCCACACATTTTCTTTGGGGGTGGCCTTTTCTCTCTCGCTTGCATTTGATTCAGTTGGGAGGCTACGTTTTCTGTTGGTGATATTTCCTGAAATACATGTACACACTTTTTCGTTATTACACTCATCCATTGTTATAATTGGTAATTAATTGTATATGTTACAATGTATGCTAGTTCTGTTTTTCCCTATGTCAAGAGAGGTTTTGAAATTAACTGCCGCACGGTCAAAATTAGAACAGTATTTAATTGAAAGGTGGGTAATTATATTATTGGGTTCTTTGAAGGGGATATTTTAAAGAAAATTGCTACTGATCAATAAGGTTTTATGTTTTTCCTACCAACAAAGGGTCCTACTAAAACAAAACAAAATATTTTGAGCAAATTTCTGGTTGATTGGTCTTCAATTGCATGAAATTCAGTTTTAGCAAAAGTTAGGAAAACTATCGCCAGACTGTTCCAAAGTCAATTATATTATTACAAGATTAAATCTTGAAATAAATTTTGAAATAAAGACTGTTGTTGGCAACTTATCAAAATAAAGAGTTATGTCGATGTCTTTCTTATGAAACCTTACGGACAAAAGGTGACCATGAGCGTATGTTCAATTATTATCTCATTCGTAAAGCAGTGTCTGTTTCTTTTATTCATGCAATCGTGCTCTTGCTGATTTGACACAATGTGCTCTGATCTCAATTAAGGCAATAGGTATTCACATTTTCGCTTGACAATGCCCTTTGTTCTTATGTTTTATGCGTTTGTGTGATTTTGCATGCAACATTGTCGAGTTGATGGGTGGGTTTGGAGCTATTTCACCAAAACAACTTATTCTATTATAAATGAAAACCCGTTGGGGGCAAGTTTGAGATTGTTTTAAACGCCTGTTGTAAAATCGTTCCAATGCGGTAACCCCTCGTATTCTCATTATCGTTAATTGTTGAGGTGTCTATTTTGAAATCGATCATTGTATAAACCCATGCTCTATTGTGGTGGGAGGCTGTGTTTTACTAGTGCGTTAACTCCTGATTAGCTTGTTCCACTTGTTTGCAATAATTTGCCATCAGCGGAGACAAAAGTGACCTAGAAGTGTTAAAAATACACAACCAACAAAATTTATTTCATACACGTGTGCAAAGTACAAAGTTATCAGACGTTTCTTTATTTGTGGTTTCTTACTCGAATTTGATCATTTTATGAACTCGTGCTCTCTTTTCTTGTCTACGTCCTTTTGACTATGTGGTGAGGCTGTGTTTTCTATATGTGGTTATTCCCGACATGCATTTATTTTATTTTATTTTTACATTTTAGAATTTGTCTTGTTACCATTTCGTCATTATAGCATAATACACTATGTTTTAAAACCTACTTAGCGAAACGGGTCACTTCTAACCTATTTAACCTATGTTTTTCTGGTTCGTTCCGAACTGAACATTTTTCTGACTGTAAAGTTTGACATCTGTTCTTTTGCATTTTCTATGGGTTTTACGACCTTTTAAAATCTTTTTCTGGTTTGTTCTGAACTGAACATTTTTCTGATTGGAAAGTTTATCATCTGTTCTTTAGCATATTCTGTTGGTGTTATGACCTTTTTATCCTTTTTTCCGGTTTGTTCTGAACTGAAAATTTTTCTGTTTGGAAAGTTTATCATCTGTTCTTTTGTATTTTCTATTGGTTTTATGACAGAAAATCTTTTCTGGTTTGTTCTGAACTGAAAATTTCTCTGATTGGAAAGTTTTTTTGTATTATTTGTTTTACGTTACAAAGTTATCAGACGTTTTTGCGACATATTTGTTATTATAATTACTTGAGAACAATTTGGCAAAAATTACATAGAAGCGTTAAAACAGACAACATACGGAAAAAAACTTTTATTTCATAGACGTGTAAAAGGTACAAAGTTATCAGCCGTTTCTTGCGACATGTATTCTATAGGATTTTATATAAGCAATGTTTTTCGATATATAATAAGGCAATAATTATGATGATTATGCTGGTGATTTGAATGATAATGATAAGAGTTTGGAATAAATTAGCGACGTCAGTGATAATGATGAGAGGAAATTGTTGATGGAGTTGGCGATTATGAAAAACGTGATAGATATTAGTTGTTCCGGTCTCGGTAAGATCATTGAGTATCCGCCCCTTTGGCTTTTCAATGCTATTAGCTTCTTATGTTTTATATGTTTGTGTGCTTTAGCATGCAACATTGTTAAGCTGATGGGTGGGTTGGAGTTATTTCACTAAGACAACTGATGCTTGTTTTGTGAAATAAGAACCTGTTAAGGCAAGTGTGAGGTTGGTGCACCCTAGAACCTGGTTTAAACCCCCAGTGGCAATTTGTTTTGCCACTAACCGTTCCAAGGCGGTATCCTCAAAGGTTCTCTTTTTCGTTATTTGTGGCGTCTAATTTGAATCGACATACTTTTAACAAACATGCTCTCTCTCTTCCTCTCTTCTTTTTCGCTGTGTTTTGTGAGTGTGGCGATTCCTGATATGCATATTTCACTTTTTTCTGAAAAGAAAATTTCTCTGATAGGAAAGTTTTTGATCTCTTCTTTTGCAGTTTCTATTAATTCTACGACCTTCATTTATTTTTGGATTAAATGGAATTACACCATTTTTTTTTATTGTTACCTCACCAGGGACATCGTCTACAGTTCACCGTTAACTACTGACATTAAACCATTTATCTTGACGATATTTTCGCAATTTATAATGGACATTATTATCACTTTATGATTGTTGTTTTGTCAGTAGAGCTATATGAAAACAAGAGACTTTTTAAGGAAAATTTAAAAAAAAAATGTTTATTTATATAGGTAAATTAGCACAAAAGTTTAATGGCAGTCATGCATACTTAGACACACATGAACCATATTATTTTAATGTCTTTTGTCTGTGTGGTCATTTGCAGACAGCACACATGAAAGGACGAGTTCAGGTTTAATAACACCTAATTAGGGATGTTATGTAGCTGTCTGATAAGAGAATTAATTATATACCCATGAATGATTTTACCATAGTGCATCGTTAATCCGCAAAATTGATACAACTCGTCAGATTATCAATTCCGTATCAAACAATGTCCAGCTTCCCGTGTTCTATGCGACGTCATATACTACGTCACACTAGGTTGCGTAATTTTCCGGCATATAACGAACTCCAAAAAAGGAAATTTCCGTCGCAGTTTTACAAACTTTACGGTATTTTTACGCCATTCATAAATTTTCTACGCCATTCATAAATTTACTGTCGCGTTACTATTTTTATTTCAGCTATTATGTAAACCACGTTTTTAACTAAAATTTTGTTGTTTAGTTTATTTAAATTTGTTTTGAGCGAGAAGGGTATATAATAAAAGGAACATTATGGCAGTATGCATTCCGTAGGTTCGTATTATTTCCCGTTGCGTATGTAACCACATCACCCTCGACCTTCGGTCTCGTGGGATATTGTTTACAAACCCAACTCGAAAAATACGAACCTACAGAATGCACACTGTTATAATATTCCATATTTAATAAGGACAGTGACCGTGTATAAACAATTGTTAATTTGTGAATTGTTTATGGTGGGGCTTGCCTTCTCTCTCTCTGCTTTTTCTGAATGTTGCCATATCTTGGCAGGGGTATTTGTTTCATAAAACATTTGTGACTAAACCTCTAGATAATCACTCTTGCAATAGGTAATACGTTTACTTTTGTAACTGATTTGGTAATTGTTAGGAAAGTTTTTAGCTCGACTATTCGAAGAATAGGGGAGCTATCCTACTCGCCCCGGTATCGGCGTCGGCGTCCATTAAACAAACAAAGCGCTTTGGTCCATAACTAATAAACTACTTGAGATATCAACTTGAAACTTGGAATATATATTCACCATCGAATTCTACATCATAACCAACAAGACCCATAACCCTACTTCCAATATTTTTCAAATTATGCCCCCTTTTCACTTAAATTTTGCGTAAAGCAAAATATACATTTGGCTCTTAACTTTAAAACTACTTGAGCTATAACCTTGAAACCTGGAAAAAATATTCACCATAAAAATCTAGATCATTATCAACAACACCCATACCTCTGCTACAAATAATTTTCAAGTTATGCCCCCTTTTCACTTAAATTTTGCGTTAAGGAAAATATGCACTTTAGTCCATAACTTATAAACTACTTGAGATATCAACTTGAAACTTGGAATATATATTCATCATCAAATTCTACATCATTATCAACAAGACCCATAACTCTGCTGTCAATATATTTCAAGTTATGCCCCTTTTTTCTTATATTTTGTTAAGCAAAGATGCATTTTGCCCATAACTTTAAAACTACTTGAAATATTGCCTTGAAACTTGAAATATATTTTCACCATCAAAATCTACATCATAACCAACAAGACCCATAACCCTGCTTCCAATATTTTTCAAATTATGCCCCTTTTTCACTTAAATTTTGCATTAAGCAAAATATACACTTGGCCCTTAACTTTAAAACTACTTGAGCTATCACCTTGAAACCTGGAAAATATATTCACCATCAAAATCTAGGTCATTAACACCCATAACTCTGCTACCAATATTTTTCAAGTTATGCCCCTTTTCCCCTTTTTTCTTATATTTTGTGTTAAGCAAAATATGCATTTTGCCCATAACTTTACAACTACTTGAGATATTGCCTTGAAACTTTAAATATGTATTCACCATCAAAATCTTCATCATACCCAATGACACCCATAACCCTGCTTCCAATAAATCTACATCATACCCAATGACACCCATAACCCTGCTTCCAATATTTCTCAACTTTTGCCCCCTTTTTTCACTTAAAATTTGCATTAAGCATATATTACTAACAAGTTTTCCAACTCTTCAAAAATATTTCATAGTTATTTCCCTTTTCAATTCACTATTTAAGGTACATTAACGAATTATTTCAATTTCCTCCCTTACCACTTACTTCTTAACATTATTACTGTTTGCACATAAATGTTTGGCTATATTTGTTTTGTTCTTTTAATCTATAAATTGCATTTATTTCAAATGAATCGAATAGTCGAGCACGCTGTCTCCTCTGACAGCTCTTGTTATTCCTTGCTTTACTATTAGAATTACCACATTATTTGGATGTTCTGTCACCCTGCAATGCCTTTATTACCGCTTCAGTAGGGAATTAGCTTCTATGTACGTTACAAGGGGCGTTAGCCAATTATCTTGCACATTCTCGTAACTTCACCAAGGCCAATGAATTTGAATGAGACGTTCGCAACTTCCCCAGGGCCAATAATGCGAGTTGCTAGAGGCGATCGCAACTTCACAACTGGCAATTTGTTGACATTTACTAGTACTGTGGGCATTATTGCAGGATTTAAGCCATGAGCCTGAATTCGTATCCCCTTAGACACTGCCTATTTGGAAATGCGGTTCCCGGCTATGATACGTTGTATGCATTTATTTTATTGTTTGTTTGGAGGTTTGTCTGAAAACTAAAAGACAACGCTCAGCGCAGCTGGGTGACAGTTTAATGTTCATACAAATAACTTATAACGTATATAATGGTCGAAATTATTTTTGTTACAGACAAAAAATTAGCCACCTAAACTATCATATATGGATATTTATTTAACAAAATCAGCTGTCGGACAGCAAGTTATTTTTTTATTTATTGGGTTTCATAATAATGAGAACATGTAAGAAAGCGATTTATGCAAATCCATTGTCTGAAAACACCATGGAAACATACCTGACTCTCAAAGGAAAATCTGTGTGACAGTCAATTCTAAGGTAGAAAAAGAAGACATTGGTTCGTCCGCTTAAATTCCATTTCATCATTTTGAAAGAGTTAATCATTAGCCATAAACGAAAGCTCAAATCAACATTCAAATAATTTCATTGCCTCGGAAACGTTTGTCACGCCTACTTCCAAACTTTAAATAATCTTTAACGAACTATTAAAATGTTAGACCAAAATTATTGGGGAAAAGTACCTAAGCAAAATCAGACGCACAACACTATAAGAATTAAGTTGGAAATTTTTTTTAAAAAGTGCAATGTCATTGGCTCTAATATAATTTCAACCATTTTAAATAAAATTTAGACGCGCAACGGTACATGTCGATGTATGCGGTTAATGTTCTTAATTTGAAAAAAAAATACTGCAGTGTCATTGGTTCAAACATAAGTTCAGCTATAATATCAGTTTAATTGGCTTGATAATAATAACAAGACAAAAATGTCAGTTTATATTTATGTTGTTTACTGTTTGTAGTAACATTATTGGCATTTTACTAAACAAATAACCCCATTACTGTCAATCATGGGTTCTAAGAAGACCATTTATCCAGGATCGCGATTTGATATATAATCGTAGTAACGTTTCATCTGAACATGTGATTTAGTTTTTTCAGCATAAACCATTATACAATGTTTATAGCTATATAAGACGTCATGAATTATGTCATTCCAGAGAGAAACTTTTAAGGAGAACATTCTGAAATATTGTGTGTGCGAGAATAACTGACCTGCTTAAAAAAGTCGACGACTACATCGGTAAAAGGAAGTGCATGCATTAACCAATAATATAATAACCATACTTAATGTTTTCCAAAGATACCATCAAGAAAAAAATATGCTTCAATTGGGTAAATTGAAAAAGAATAAGTCTCAGGTAATAAAAAGATTTCCCTTTGATTTTAGCTAGAGACCAAGTATTGATCTTGAATGACAATTAGATCATTTTTGAAGATAATCTCTAGACAAATATTTTAACAAAGTTGATTGTTATTGGATGAAAAATGTGAACTCAAGCTAAGTAATAAGTTTTCCTTTGATATATGAAAGCATGAAATTATTTTTGACTGGAGATAATCCAGTTTCAAATTGACCTACCTAGATATTATCCAGCCAAACGGTTTATACATTTTTAAATGTTTCGAGTTGGCAGCAAAAACATCAAAGTCCAAGATCATAAAACTCAGATTGGAGACCAGTCAAATCTCAAGCGAATGATTGACTGAAATGGAGACCAGATCTCCGGCAAACGTGGTAGGAAAAGTATAAAAGAGGCAGACTTTAACCTATAAACACAGTTGTGAACTTGACATTCGGAATAGGTAAAGGTTCTTGGTTGTGACACTCTAGGTGGGGGGATAATTCGTCAGGGAAATTATAAATTGTGTAAAGAATTGCTTCTGGAAATGAGTTTTCATGATTACATTAGTAACCATCACAAGTCCTTGAATATGATTCTTTGTAATGAAGTTAATTCCTGATTTGTTACTTACCCCACCCTTATACCTTATCTCTTCAAAGTTTGACGATTTTTTTCTTAAACTTTGTTTGAATACACTTTTGTGTTGAATGCTTTTGATTTTCTTCTTGACAAGTTCACAAGCTTGAAGAAAACTGTTTAAATTTATTTAAAATTAACCATCTGCTTGTTTAACCACAGGATAAAGTTTCAGACAGCAGCCTCCTGTGGGATTGAAGACATAACAATTTGTCACCAAGAGTGGTGGCCCTTTAAATGGTTGGAAATGGACCAAAACAAAAACAACCAGAAGAAATTTGTTCCAATCCTAGCAATTTAACCATTTGCTAGTTCAACCCTAGATAAAGTTACAGACAACAGCCTCCTGTGGGATTGGAGACATAACAATTTGCCACCAAGCGTGATGGCCCTTTGGGTATGGACAAAAAGAACAACAAGAAGACATTTGTTTCAATGTTTGCAATTTATTCAATATGTTTAGTACAAGTAAACTAAAATGACAAATAACAGACAACAATTGATGAATGTATTAAATAAAATGATGAAGATCAAATATAATATCTGTATTTATGTTTATTAAAATTTGAATCTGATATAATGGTGCCAGTTGAAGTTTACTGATATGAATTATCCCTTTGTGTAATCGCATTCTATATTGTACTTAAGTTGCGCGTTAAATGACCTTGAAATTATATTGACTATTGATCGTCTGATAACAACTTGTCTTTCATAATGTAATATTAGATATTTAAACAGGTAGACTAGATTTGCGTTATAAATTAGACTGCATGTGAAACTAAAGTAAGTATTTTGATGGATATTATGTGTTTGTTGTCATTTTTCTTTTCTTTTTTTCTTTTCTTAAAAGAAGAAATATTTAAAATTAAAGATTAAATTTACCTATAAATTCACATTTTTTTTATTTTTAGAAGTTGTAAGGCTACAATGGCGGCGGAAGAGGTTAACAATGCAGTCAACGAAGAAATTTGTTTAACAGTTTCAAACAGTCTTCGCTTCAGTGGGGTTTGTGAAACCCTCCTGAGATGCCATCGATCGAAGGCGCATGTTATGGAAGGTATGAAGAGGCATCTGTTTGATGTACGAATGCTTTCGACAGGCAGTAGGATCGAAGGGATTGCAACACAGAGTAGCGATGTAGATAATATGATGATAGAGAGAGACATCTCGGTGTTTAGGTCAGAAGTGGATTCAAATAGTGTTCCGGGATATGCATTCCTGATGGAGACAACAGATGTTCGACCTGGTTTTACAAAACTTCGACTTTTATTAAACGGAAATAACGATCATAATGCGCATCCAGTGACTGTTAAAAAGGTCAAGCACTGTCTAGTGGAAGATTCTGAACATTCTGGAAATTCTTTATACTTATCAAGTGCAAAATATGGTATGTTTCAAACGCAAATGATGACTGGAACAGATAAATATTCATCATTGGAAAACATATCGACGCATGTTTATAGTCATGGACCTTGCGCAACAACCGTTTACAAACTTCCTCCTCAAATGGAAAAACCTTTTGAAGCAGACCTAGCTATTGCAGCAGAATGCGTAGATTGGCCACTTGACGCAGAAGAGTGGTTTTCAAGAAAACGTACAAAAGGATGGCCGAACAGCGAATTCGTTGCACAAGCAAAACAAATGTCTTGCTTTGTTTTGCCGATAGGTGACCCACATTCGAAGACGAATGATCTTGAATGGAGATTCGCTTTCGTGTCCGCAGAAAGAGAGCTCCTGTGGACGTTCAACGATTGTCAGATTCAATGTTGTATGATTCTAAAACTTCTTAAAACACAATACCTCCAACCAATATCAGATGACCTCAGTTCCTTCCACATAAAAACTGTATTGTTTTGGCTTTGTGAAGAAAACGGAATTGAAATGTGGACAGTTTCTAACTTGATTTTCTGTGTAGTTTCATGCTTAAAGAGTCTTACACAGAGTGTCAAAACATTATCTTTATCTCATTATTTTCTAAGGAAACGTAATTTAATGTTTGGAAAATTTGGAGATGAGAAGGCAAAAAAAGAACTTATAGTTATGTTAGATAAAATTACCGAGGAACCTGTAAAGTATGTTACTGATTGTGTGAAGAGTCATGTTAACATCTGGCAACAAACATACGGTCATGTTCAAAAAGTGTCGAACTTAAGAAATAAAACCGCAGGAGAAGATGCAACGATCCTGCATGAGTGTGAAAAATTACTGAAGCTCATTGAAAGTTTTGAAGTCACAGTTCATGCGTCATATTTGCCTACAACCACTGCTAAAATGGGGTCATGTTTGACATATTTACATGATTTAAAGGATATGGACAAAGAAGTTGTTGATACAGCGAAAGCTTTCTGTGAAGCGAGAATAAGTTTGATGTATTTGGCTCATGAAAGTCTATACTCTCAGCCTATTAGCAAAGAAAGTATTGACACGAATACGATTTTACGTCGTTCGCTGACGTTCTTAATGCACGGATCAACTGTAGATGGATTTACTGGTCATATGTACGGGGCAACATTTTTCCTTAAGCTTGGTATTCTAGATAAGCCATACGAAATATTGCAAATCTTATACCAGCAGAATGTAATTTACTACATTGGAAACCACGGAAACATGGGTTTCATTGATAAGACAACAGCGGAATATTTGGAAAATCCTCCTACAGAATATGTCATCGACAGAAATTCAATAACATATGACATGATATTTGTACGGACAGACAAGAACAGTGTTCCTCAAGGAATGGTATATGAGTGTTCTATGTTATGTGGAAGAAACAACTGGAACTTTTTAGTCATGCATCCTGTAGTTTATGCAAAATACCTGTATTTTGAGATTGCATTGGCAAGAAATGACATAAAATTGCGGAACAAGAGCTTAACGCATATGTTCAACGCGATTCAGAACATAACAAAGTACAAGCATGTGGAAGGGATAAACATGCTGGATATTCATAGAGCACTGAACATATTAGGGTATTGCTTAAGACGTGTTGGACACTTAGAAAAAGCCATGGAATATTTCTGTTTGTCATTGAAACTAATGCCAAGCGGAAACTCTGCGGCATATCATATAGCGATTATGCTAAAGAAAAAACTATCATTAAAGGCAATTTGACCTTAAACAAAATGTATTGATTGATGAATGAATTGAACAGAATTGGTTTGATAAAATCGTCTGTTTCTAAGAGTATAAACACAGTTCTTTATTGCAATGTCTGCATTAAAAATATCTTCTTTTAGCATCTTTCCTATTTTCACAGCGGTCATGCAAACATCACTGGCCTTAAATTATAACCCAAATAAATCGTTATAGATTTTGGTAAAATAAAGCTCACGACACGGAAATCATTTTGAAGATGTTTATTGTATCAGTTGCTTGCATTTTATTTAAATAAAACTTATTTTTCTTACTACACCGACTTTGTTTAGTCCATTCTATTAAACAAAAGCCAAATCCAAGTCGTGGACATTGTGTGATTTTCTGCTTATCTCATCAATTTCACAAAAAAATGAAACGTTGTTTTATTATCAAAGATAAAACTTTACGTCAATACACAGGATGTCCCAAAGAAAGGTAACACTTTCATACCGTTAGAATTTCAATTTAATTTTGGAGCATTTGGATTCAAATACTCACACATAAAAACAAAGGCGTAAGTTTGTATTGATATCGAAGGAGTGATACAAAGTTTTTAACGTATTGTTCTACACCGTTCTGATTGTTTGGTGATAAACTCTTCTAAAGTTGATCGCTTTGCGAACCTCTTTGTTTGCACGATGGTGGAAGTTATTTAGGAGTTTGCGAATATAAACTTATAAAAGAGCGTAAACGCTCGATCTGTTTCTTTTATTCGAGTCATCGGGTTCTTGCTGATATCACCCAGGTTCTCCGATTTCGGTAAGCTCATTGTTTTTTCACCATTTTGTTCGACAATGCTATTAGCTTATAGTATCTTTTACGTGTGTGTGATTTTGCCTGCAACATTGTCGAGTTGATGATGGGTTGGAGCTAATTTACCAAAACAACTGGTACTTGTTTGTTATATGAGAACCATCTGGGGCAAGTGTGGGGTTGGTTTACCCTAAATTTTGTTTAAATCCCCAGTGGCGAATTGTTTTCCAATGCATGTGGCTAATTGTAATGCCAATATAAATGACTTTCCAAGGCGGTAACCATACAAGTTATCTCTTTTGTTAATAATCATTGTTTGTGGTGTCTCATTTGAAAGTAATCACTTTATAAACCAGTTCTCTTTTCTTTTCTGTTTTCTTAGCATTGTTGGAATGTTGTGTTCATATGGTTTGGCCATGTCAGCCGCAAAATCACTTTCTATAAGTACTTCAGGCACCATTTAGGAATTACCCCTTGAACATTCGACGATCGATGATTGTGCATGAATTCGCCTGGTTTATACGAGATATGGGTTACTACTTATATCAGATATCGCGCCGGAAACTTCAGTTAACCTTTCAGAAATACTACAATATACAGGCAAAATCATAGGATGTTCCTACTCGGGCAGACCACAACTGACATTAAATAGTTCCCATTTTTTTTTCATTTTGGTGGCATTTAATGGCTAGTATGGCCAAAAAAGGACAATATTAGTATTAGACATGCTTTTACTGACATATTGCTAGCAAATTTATGCCTGGATATGTAATATATGAAAAAACTGATCATAGGATGGCATTTATAAAACACTTCGAAGTTCACACAGTGCAGTGAAGAAACAGTGCATCTGTTTCAAGGTTTTTTGTAGATTGATACAGGACTTACACTTTTCTTGCACGAAATGAACAATACAACACTTGGCATTAAAAGCATTTTAGTTAACCCCTTATCAAATGGTTCCAACCTTTGACAATACGATGGTTGTTCAAAAATTAATAGGACTGCGGCTCTACTGTTCACATCGTTTAATATACTTACACGATTTTGCAAGCAATAAATACCTAAACATGTCTTCTACATACATTGAAAAAATCAATACAAAATTTTAACAAATAACAAATCTGTGAACATTACAGATACTAAGGGGTACGCAACCCGGCGCACGCTAACATTCAGCAAAATTTATGACTTTCATGACGTCGCAAAATACATACGAAATGTCACCAGCGTCATTCTTTCTTCAGGCTCTCTTCCATAACCAATTCTCATCTGTGGTGATCACGCGAGAAAGACAGTGGCGACATTTTCACTATACTCTTGGCGTACATGTATATCAAAATATTTAAGATTTAATGAAATATGAAAAAGCATGACTTGCAGTCCTATTTAATTTTGAACAAACCTCGTATTATCTTGTTTACTTTAAGGTTATATCGGAAGACTATTGATAGATCTTAAACCTATGTACATTCAGTCAAACAGAGCTGTTCCCTAAGATATTTCGTAGAGTAAAATATACGACAACCAACCTATTGAATAAATTTGACATTTTCCATTTTTAGATGGTGATCGTGGTTAACATTTCAAAACGTGCTCTCTTTTCTAGAGCTTTTAAAGAGTGTTAAAGATTTCAGTGATCGTAATATTTGCGTAACAGAAAAACGTTTAATTTATGAACAATTAAGAAAAGCCAGATTTATTTCAAAAATACATGTTGTGAAGTGTTCATTACTGCAACAAGGTATTTCTCAGCCAGTGATTTATGGAGATTTAATTTATAAACTAGAGAATATAAAAGGCAACATTATTTTCTTAACGTTATTTGTATAATCAGTAAATTAAAAAAGAAAGGTTACAAACAAGATACTCTACTGCGCTCTGCATGTTACAAAAAAGATACTCTACTGCGCTCTGCATGTTACAAAAAAGATATTCCGCTGCGCACTTTATGTTACAAAAAAGATACTCTACTGCGCTCTTCATGTTACAAACGAGATATTCTACTGTGCTCTGCATGTTACAAACAAGATATTCTACTGCGCTCTGCATGTTACAAACAGGATATTCTACTGCGCTCTGCATGTTACAAACAGGATATTCTACTGCGCTCTGCATGTTACAAACAAGATATTCTACTGCGCTCTGCATGTTACAAACAAGATATTCTACTGCGCTCTGCATGTTACAAACAAGATATTCTACTGCGCTCTGCATGCTTGGTGATAAACCCATCTACAGTTGATCATAACCTCTTTGTTTGCTCAACAGTGGCAGAAGTTTAAGAGTTTATGAAGGTTAATAGGAAAAATCTTGAAAAAGAACCTAAAAGCATGATCTAATTCTCATATTTCTGACATAGTGCTCTTGCGGTTTTTTTTACTAAAGGAGCTCGGTAACCACATTTCGCTTGTAACTATTATAAGCTTCTTGTGTTTTGTATGTTTATGTGCTTTTGCATGCAACCATATCGAGATGATTGGTGGGTTGTAGCTAATTCATCAAGACAACTTGTACTAAGTTGTTTATACAAAGACCTATATCAATATTATATGTCTTTGGTTTTAGTTTATTGTTTTGGGAACATGTGGTAAAAAATATACTTGAGGCAGACTTTAACCTCTTAAACACAGTTGTGACCTTGACATTCAAAGAATGATAATGGTTCTTAGCTGTGGCACTCCAGGTAGGGTGGAAATTTGTAAGGGAAATTATGCATTGCATTATAAGTATTGCTTCTGGCATTGAAGTTTCATGATATAAAGCATAAGAAATCAACACATCCTTAAATATGATTCTTTGTAATGAAATTAATGAAATATACATTTGTGCCTGGTTTGATACTTACCCCACCTTTATACCTAATCTCTTCAAAGTTTGAAGATGATTTCTTTCACTTTGTTTAAATACACTTTTGTGTTGAATGCTTTTGATTTTCTTCTTGACAAGTACACAAGCTTAAAGAAAAACTGTTTTCTTAGAAATTATATATAAAAAAATTGCTTGTTTTACCTCCGGATACAGTTTCAGACAACATCCTCCTGTGGGATTGAAGACATTACAATTAGCCACTCAAGAGTGATGGCCCTTTGAATGGTTGGGTATGGACAAAAACAAAAACAACAAGGAGAAATTTGTTTCACTTCTTGCAATTTAATCATCTGCTAGTTCAATCTGGGATAAAGTTTCAGATCAGCCTCCTGTGGGATTGGAGACATAACAATTTGCCACCAAGAGTGATGGCCCTTTGGGTATGGACAAATAAAAAAAAAGAAGAAATTCGTTTCAATGTTTGCAATTTATTGAATATGTTAAGTACAAGTAAACTAAAATGACAAATAGCAGACAACAACTGATGAATGTATTAAATAAAATGATGATCAAATGATGATAATTGTATTTCTGTTTATTAAAACTTGAATCAGATAAAAAAGGTGCCATTTGCAGTTTATTGATATGAATTATCCCTTTAATCCATATATACGACCTTTAAGCCATCTGATCTGGATATGCACTTTGCTTTTAAGTAAAAAATAACCAAAAGAATCTAAAAGCAAACAGGTTGGATCCTGATCAGACAGCACATATCTACACTGTTTGCATATGCGATAATGGCACACATATGAAGTACAGGGCTATGTAAATACATGTATCACCCACCCAGTCTAATAAATTTAAAAGAAACAACATTATGAACAGTATTAATAAGGTCAATCAATATAAGAGTCATTAGGATTCTCTGACTTAATAAAGATTACAGTGTAGATCCAGATCAGGCTGCAAAGATTTGCAGGCTGATCTAAATTTACACTGGTTGTACGTGAGATAATCTTTAGAGGCTGATCTAAATTTACACTGGTTGTACGTGAGATAAACTTTGCAAGCTGATCTAAATTTACACTAGTTGTACGTGAGATAGACTTTGCAGGCTGATCTAAATTTACACTGGTTGTACGTGAGATAAACTTTGCAGGCTGATTTAAATTTACACTGGTTGTACGTGAGATAAACTTTGCAGGCTGATCTAAATTTACACTGGTTGAACGTGAGATAAACTTTGCAGGCTGATCTTAATTTACACTGGTTGTACGCGAGATAGACTTTGCAGGCTGATCTAAATTTACACTGGTTGTACGTGAGATAAACGTGGTATCCCGCGGAGTACATGTTTAACACCTTCAGAATTGGTAAGTTTTCATCACATAACATACATTCTAAAAATGGAAATATTTAATTGTCATGTTAACTTCTTTTCAATAATAACATAATAATTTACTAAATATGGTTTTAGTAAATGACAATGATTAAAAAGTATGAGGTAATTTAGCAAATGTAGTGTGAACTGCAGTATAATCTTCAAAATCCCTCACTTTTCATACAAGCCTCCAAATAAAGAAAACTATAATACATCCACAGATTTTTGGCACCAGAACTACAGAACTCTAGAAAAATCAGTTTAAATTTGGTAATTCACATTTTTTTCTTAAAAGGAATACGTTCGGCTGGTTATAACATGGGTTTAAATGATTAAGTATGTCTTATTTTAAAGAAATTTTATTCTAGTTAGGTTGATGTTCATAACTCTTAAGTCCTCAGAGCAGATTTTGTGACATTTATGACCAGTGTAGACCCTGGGTTGAAGGTTATAAAACTGAGCATGGAAACCAGTCTCAAATCTCAAGCATCTGATTGGCTGAAATGGCGACCAGTAGCCATTTCAGCCAATCAGATGCTTGAGATTTGAGACTGGTTTCCATGCTCAGCTTTATAACCTTGGGCACTGATCAACCCGTGCAGTCTGTACAGTCTTATCAGGATCTCCACTGTTCCCATTTTATTAACAATTCTAAAAATAAAAAATAAATTTTTGCAAATACATTCCTTTGAATAATGAATGGACTGGTTAACCCTTTCCTCCATATACACACCTTAATGGCATGGGCGAACAGTGTAGATCCAGATCAGTTGGCACATCCATGTCATCTGATTAGGATCTGCACTGTTAGCCTTTTGATTTATTTGGTTATTTCTGATTAAAAGTGAACAAGGCATATCCTGATAAGACAACACAGATGTGCCTGCTGATCTGGATCAACGCTGGTCCCATATGTGTAAAAAGGTGTATATGGAGTAATGGGTTAAAATTGATTGAAAGTTAAAGTCCATTACCTAGATTCAGTGAGAAAAGAGCTAACTCATAAACAAAAAAACGACATCAAGGGCTCAACAAATAACTGACATCTATCTCCTATAAGCTCTTTATCTCAAGGGGTCTGACTTATATCCCATTGACAACCAGTGTAGATCAAGATCAGCCTTCACATTAGTGCAATCTGATCGGGATCCACACTGGTTACCTTTGGTAAGCAATAACCTAACGAATCAAGAAATATATAGTGTAGATTCTGTTCAGATGTCTCGGATGTGCAGGCTGATATAGAACTACACTGGTCCCACCTGTGATAAAAGTGGTATTCATGGGGTAAAGGGTTAATATTTCATATATACCGTCATTGTTCGAATATAAGCCGCACTCATGTATAAGCCGCACCCCCATAAACCTGATGGAACAGATGAAAATGGCTTAATGCAATGTATAAGCAGCCAAACCTGTGTATTAGCCGCACCCCCAACATTTTACTGCCAAATTCTGGAAAAAAGTGCGGCTTATATTCAGACAATGACGGTATATTAACATTTAGTCCCTGAAAAATGTTTGTCAAATTTAAATTAAATACAATTTTGGAAAAAAAAATTCTGCCTTATTACATGACCCATTATTATAAAGTGTTCAGTACTCAAGAAATAATGCTTAAATTTTATTTTTAAAATTCTGTATCATTTAAGAAATAGACATGTATACATGGCCACTCAGTATTTCAAAAGAAACAAATTAAACAACAGTCAAGACATTGGATTAGGTGGATATTATGTAGGCTTAAGAATCTGGAATCTGTAAATACAACTTATCACAAAACCATACATTTTATTCTTCATAAACAAACCAAAACCTTTACTCTATGGGGTAGGAATATTTTGTTTTATTTATTTCAAATATTACAAGCAGCACCCAAAGAGTCAATTTTAAGTTGTGTTTGGTTCAAATGTATTTTTATATAGGCATATTTATGTAAAAAAAATGGTATTGGGATGTCTTGATGTAATAAGTGATGGTGACCATCATTTTTTAGTTCGAAGTCAACCATTTAACTATAAACAGAAAAGATTGAAAAAATACTAATATCAAATATTACATGGGGCACGTCACGGGAAAAGGTACCTTCGGACAGTTGTTGTCAATCTTTGAAATGACGTCATAAATTTGAGCAGACGACATTATTTATGATGCATTTCGCAGTAAAAATACCATTTTATTGTTAAAAGGTGTAACAAAATCACATTTTAGTTATAAGAAATTGATTTATAGTTGTACGTTCTTTCTAAATTTAGTAAAAACTAAACTATCACTAAAAAAGACCAATGGTACCTTTTCCCGTGATGTGCCCCATATGAGCCATGCCTTGCAAAAATCTGTCTTTGGCTATATTTTCAATATTTTTAGCTGTTGATATTTTGAGAAAGAAATAACAATTTTCTTTCATTTTTCCATAACTATCATGGACCAAGATCATAAAACTAAGTTTTGAGGTCAGTCTCAAATCTCAAGGATCTGATTGGCTGAAATGGCCACTGGTCGCCATTTCAGCCAATCAGATGCTTGAGATTTGAGACTGGTTTCCAAACTCATCTTTATAACCTTCAGCCCTAGTCTTTCTTCAACAAAAGTTATGAACTGACGACTGAAAAAAGTCATCTACAAGTTCACTCTGCCATAAACATTACAGTTACAGAGCAAAACAGTACACAAATTACAGTAAAGTAAAAATTACATCAATTAAAATTGTAATTCTATTCATACACAAATGACAATCACAGAGGGCTGGGTCATAGTAAAAACCAAAATGTCTTAGAACTGTATCTACATACATTTTGTTATTCAGACCAATTAATTAAATAGTATATAAGGCTGTTTTATATAATTATCTCTAACAGTAAAATAAATCATTGAAAAATTACCTAGGAAAAAAATATTTTATCATTGAAAACAAACTTAAAGTGGTATAGATTCTTGCAGATTTTTCAGTATCCAGACGAAATAAATTATGGACAAAATTCTAGAGTTAAATGGATAATTTAACATGTTAAATTCATAAGAGGGATTTTGTCTACCTTAAGTTAGTAGTGTTTTGCAAAAGGGATTCCGCCATACATTCGATCTTTTCAAACAAGCACTTAAATAAAGGTACTAAATATGTGCAAAAAACTGGACATATTTAAACAGAGTCTTTTTAAGAGTTAGTGTACTGTACAAATACATTAATCTTAACATAATTTCAATGAAAGAAACATTCTATCACAGACATAATAAAGAAAATCGCCATTTGTAGCACATCTATAATATCTAGTGTAACATGAGGTCTTGTCTTTAAGATTCACTTGTGAAATATTTGACATCAAAAAAGTGGATTTTGGTGTTCCATACTCATTTATAACTAAAATCATATGTATATTTCACTTCTAAACAGCTCACGTCCGGGTTTTATTTCACAAACAAATCAAACTTGTCAATAACTGAGAACTCCTCTTCAATGTCAGAATGTTTCATCACAACCCCACATTTCATCTCCATATCTGCTATCACCAGAAGCTTTGTATTTTTTATGAAGCACTCTTGTCACCTAGATCTGGTCTGGGCAGCTAAGAGCTTAATTTCACAATGATTCTGCAACACCTTGTCCTGCCAATTCCTCCCATTTTACCCGATATTATTTTGTAGTTTTCATTTTCTGTCGCGAAAACTTTCTTTTCAAAGTAAATCCTCAGTTTCACTGTTTGTTTGTCACTATCAACAATGTATTTGGCAATTTGGCACATACAGTCAAATCAGTCGTTTACAATCATGAAATATCATCTGTCAAGTCGTTCCATAGAATGTCAGTTAGCATCACATAAATGAAATAAAATTACCGGTATGAGAGATAAAATTGTCACTGGTTGCCATTACCTCACAATAGAACTCATTTGGCGACCTCTACGATATGGGTTGTTATGACTAGGTGTCGAAGGAGCTACAAAATAGAACAAAACATTATTATTATAATGTTATTAATCAGGTGAATTCATATTGGTTTTGCATTTCTTTTTGGATTAAAGGTGATCACATGTTACATGATAAATTGCGGTACTGACTCACACGCTAATTGGCATAGGTCAATATCGCTTCATCAGGTTGATAAATCATCATATCAACCTCAATGAAATGCAATAATTCTATAGTGTACCATAGATATAATTTTAATGAATATCTCCGCTACCAGAAACTATAATAGCTAAAAAACATAGCTATCTATTTTGCTTCAGTATTAAATATCAAAATATTGATAATTTTTCCTATTCCACCTCTGTCCATTTAGTATACATTACGCTTATGGTCTTGTTACACTTTGATTCCATTTTGTTTCTGCTCTGAAAAATGCTCCTTGTGTTTTAAGAATATGGATCACTCAACTTTATTTTTTTTATTCTCTATTTTGTTAGCTTTACACATAATTAATTTAGAGATAAACCATCAGATATCTAAAACTATGTTTCATGTAGAATTGATTTACTAAAACACTTTGGAATATCTAAAAAATACTATTCAGGTTAATAATTTTAATTATATTTGACATGTAGATAAAATAACACAATTTATATGGATTTCTTTTTGAACTCAGATAAAAAAACAACTTTCAAATATAGTGGATTGGGTTGGAAACAAAAGCTTTGTGACATGGAAAACAACAAAACAAAGCAAACAATGTGATTTTCTCTGAAACGTTTTTAAGCAGGCTTCAACAGTTGTAAATAAGGATTGCAAGGGTATGTTAGTGGGGGTTTGAGAATAACTGAGTTTAGTGGTGGGGAACAGAATGGCCATCTTTTTTCAAAGTTAAGCAGTAAAAACAATTCCTCTATTGGAAAAGAATCTTAAAATAAATATTCAAATTTTTTTGACGGCAAATGTCTGTGGTATCATTTAATTTCCTGGAGCTTTTTTTGTGCCAATTTTATGACACCTTGATGCAAAAATGGTGTAAGTACTATTTAAGTAAAGAGTTATATCATTTTTGCACTTGGGTGACAATGACTTCAATGACAATTTCGCTCAGACATAAATTTAAGCAATTGTAATATTTTAATAGAATAAGATTTAATGTGGTAAATATTCTGTAAGGTTTGATTTGGCACACACAGCCTAGCATGAAATATAAAAAAAAATAAACACATGTTAAAAATATAATGGTTCCACAATATACTGTCATCATTAATAATATCGTATCTTTCTAGAATTATTTTTTATAATCCTTTACAGATTTAATTTTTTACTTTTTAAAGAAATTTTTGAGAAAAAAAGTTCATGTTAAAGTAAATAACAAAGACCTGATTAGATCAAATAAAATGATTTCTATTCTCTTCTTCAACAATATGAAAAAAAAAACAACTGCGCCCAAGATTATAAAACTGGAACTGGTGACGGTCTCAAATCTTGAGCATCTGATTGGCTGAAATGGAGACTAGTCTATGTTTCAGCCAATCAGATGCATGAGATTTGAGACTTGTTTCAAATCTCAGTTTTATGATTATGGGCCCTGGTACTCTGGAATACCTGATTGTAATTTATAATTAAACCAGGTTGTGCAAGGGTAAGTGAAAACTGGGTCAAACTGGAATTAGGAAAATGGGGCAACCAAACATAAAATCATTTACCGCTGTTTGTAATATATAAAGTGTGGAGCACTTGTATTTCTAACCGGAGATATTGCAAAGCCTTTACCTAAAGATAAAATGGAAGGTGCAATTCTTTACACCATGGAATATAGCTGATATTCCCCATGGTATATGTTTAATATCCCACGTGCTACAAGTGTAGATCCAGATCTGGCTCCGAGGTTATAAAGCTGAGCATGGAAACCAGTCTCAAATATCAAGCATCTGATTGGCTGAAATGGCGACTGGTCGCCATTTCAGCCAATCAGATGCTTGAGATTTGAGACTGGTTTCCATGCTCAGTTTTATAACCTTGGGCACTGATTTTACAGATTATGATATGCAGACTGATGCGGATCTACAGTGGAATATAAACAGCGATATCCATGGCGAGCAGGGTTAGAATATAAACATGCCACATAATATGGTATCATTGAGGTTACTGCCATTTGTGTTTGTAACAGAAAAGAAGTCTACATAGACAACTACAGTGAAACAGACAAACACAAGTTTTAGATCTGAGGTTGTGATAAGAACCATGTTCAAGAAGATATATCCCTTTACTCGATGGGATATAGCTGTTATCCCATGGGTGAACAGTGTGCCATCTAATCAGGATCTGCACTGTTTGCTTTTAGATTCATTAGATGATTTCTGACCAAAATAAGACCAGTGTAGATCCAGATCAGATGGTACACATAATTAAACCTGTAAATATGGGGTAAATGGTTAAACAGCATCGTAAATTACTCTACAGTATAAAATATAAGTTCAGAAATAAAAATCAGTGACTAACAATGTAAAAAGTTAGAAGGATATAAGCAAGACAGTGCCCATCTCATAATACTTGGTTTGGACTGGAATGTCCAGTTCTTGAGCAACTGTTCTTATGCAGTAACTTGACAAAGCCTCATTATGGCAGAAAAACAGTTCCCTGGACTGAATTTTCCCATCTGAATCTGACATGCATGAAAGAAACTTGTATTCTTATCCTCCGTCTTATCTTACATATTATCATGCATGCCCAGAGATGATCGATGGGTGTTCAGAAGTGAACTTGTGTATTCCCATTTTACTTTATCCTGGAAACTCAAAAAATAATTTTGGGGCATGTTCCACCTAAATTTAACATGGAAATATCTAGAGTATCAATTTATGCCATCCATTCAGTTTTCATTTTGGTGTTTTGCAGACACCTGAAAATGTCAAAAACATTACCCAAAACACATTTTTGCTTGACACAATGCAGGCTGATTTCTTTTTTTATCAGAGTTTTGTCACCAATCCATATCAAGGTATACTGAAGGCCCGGTAAATGTAAATTATCAGTTATCCAACGTAAAAACTATCATCAAAACATGACAATTATCATGCACTGACACTCTATTATCTCTTATTTATCTCTACCATTATATCTTCTGAATATAATCTGCTTGTTTACTATCATTAGATATAATTTGGCATCAATAGAGCTATCTTGATTCCATACTTATTATTAAACTTGTTTGTCACTAAATAAATTCAGACAAAAGTGTAAATAACCCTTTTAGACTTAAGTGCAGCTTATTTTACATTTGCAACCAGTCTAGTCCCAGATCCGACTGCATCTGTACAGATTGATCATGGTTCACACTGTTTGCTATTGTTGACAAATTTCTATGAAACAGCCCTATGAACAATGACTGAACGGGCTCAAATTGAAAGGAAGATAATGCCATTACATAAATAAAGTAGTTTTAAGCAAATCTAACAATCAAATCTTTTCTACTATAGTGAAACACCCCACACCCCATCCCTCACCCCCCAGCAAGTTGACAACATCCATTAACAACACCCAGCAAGCTACTGTAGACCCCTAACTGATACCAGAAACATTCTTTAAAGGTGCATATAAGAAACATCAGAAACTACATTTCCCTGGTACCAGCTACAGCATCAGCCTGTATTATACATACCCCAGTGGTTTGCTGTCCGTACAGTTTCCTCGATGCTTTCTGAATCCTCGAGAATTTCTTGTGGTATATTACCCAGGTGACCTATATCTTGGGATGGCTGAAGTCCATTACCACGGATATCTAGATGCATTCCAGGCCCTACAATTGAAACAAACCATCACATTGTTCTGGAGGTCAGATTGGTCAAATTGTACTGTTTATTGGACAGGTGTAAATATTGAGTTGTGCCCAAACCGGGCAGTAATATGCATTTCCATTTCTGCCCATGAACAGGCTTAATCAAAGTGAGCCTGCAATACTTTCATATTTGTCATGTTTGGTGGCTTTCAAAGTTCCTTTTTCATCTATATAAACACAGAACTATTTGGTACATACCAGGTCAGATAGGAAATACTTTTTTGCATCACACATTGTTATTTGGTTTAAAAAGATTCTTTTTTTTTTTTCCATAGTCAAGAAAGAGTCTGAAAACTGGATTTTCTGGGTTTGACAAAAAAAAAAAATGATAAAGGCCCTTGATCATAAAACTAAGTGTGAAGACCAGTCGCCATTTCAGCCAATCAGATGCTTAAGATTTGAGACTGGTCTCCAGATTTAGTTTTATGATCTTGGGCACATGTGTTTCCAGATATCTCATTGCTAAGTTAAGTTATATTCTTGAGCTCTTTTGTTTCAATAAATTAGAAACAAGAGTTGTCAGAGGAGCATCCTCGACTAATTCATTCATTTGAAATATATGCGATTTTGAAAAGTTACTGTTTGATGTAATCTGTCATACAAATTTGAAGATTAAATGCATAATAACAGTTTTTACTATGGTCACACATTCATGTGCAAACAGGAATAATACTAACAAGTCAATCATAAAAGAGAACATTGATTTCAAGTAACAGAGTTAAAACCGCTAAATATTTAACTGAAAGGGGGAAAACTCAATTTTTGGGAAGAGTTAGAAAACTTGTTCGTAATTCATGAACATGAACAATTATAATTGCTATAATATCACCTATAATGTACTTACCATGATTTTGGTTCCTTGATACAGATGAGTTATTAAATGCAACAGAATTATTGAATGGAGTTGAGGCCCGTCGACCCATACCTTGAGGTGTCTCAGACTGAAAAAGATTAAAGAAATGTGTCCAAATAATCTGCCAGGATAATTATAAATTCTCTTGAAGGTGAACTGTTATCTCATTTTCCCAATAGTAAAATGAAAATATTTAAACACACAGTGTCAACATGAATGTTTCTGAAATTATTATTTAATAAAATTAAACAAAAGAAAACTAAAATCATTCTACTGTTTTAATATTATTGATTTTGTTTGCCAAAGTAATTGCAGTACTGTATAAAAAATCTTGCTACATGCATAAAAATGATAAATATATCATGCAAAATCATGCATGCAATATATACAGGGATTTTACAGAAACAAGGCAATTATAGACAGCCCACAGCCATAGAAACCTACTCTACTTTAAGCTCTGGGTTATATGATAAAGCTCAAGGATTTGTAGGCAAATGTAGACTGTAATAGAGAAAATCAAGTTCTACCAAAGTATTGTTAATAAATTGTAACTGAAAAAAAAATCTTCAAAACAGTAACAGAAACATAACTTTTTAAATTCACTGAATTTGGAATTAAAAAATCAGGCGCGTAGGAGCAATTTGAACATTGGGGCCGCAGAAGAGATGATTTTTTCTGCATAATATTATCATTGATATTTCTATATAATACGTTTCTTATTTTATAAAACAATTATATGTAGTCATTGGTGTATATAAAACGTTTAAATCACCATATTCGAGTACTGATAACAAGTTTCTGGTAAAAACGACGATCGTATGGCATGATTTTACTGTTCATGGCATTGCATAAGCGCCAAAGTACCCTTTTAGAAGTCTTGGCCGTCGGGGCCGCGACTTGCAGAAATATTGGGGCCGCGGCTCCAGCAGCCCCTGCTCCTACGCGCCTGCAAATACGGAGTAGAAATGCCTGCTGATCTGAACCTACACTGGTCACCCATGTGATAAAAACATGTCCATGAAGTAAAACGTGAAAATCGTCAATATTTTAATAAAAATGGTGAAAACCACACAATGTGTAAATTCTACATTTCGTGACAATACAGTGTAATTTAGACTTTGTAAAGAAAGTTAATAAGAGGTGAGTCTCACTTTGAAAAGCTGCCATGGTTCTGATTTTTCATTTGCAAAAATATTCAGACAATTTATATTTAATTAATTGGTAAAAAAAGTTGTATGTATTTGCTAATTCTCCTCTATCGTAAAGACTGGTGTCTTCTTGTTTTCATTTTTTTTCATGGTGATAAAAACACCTTAAAAATAAAAAAGGAAGTAAAATGGCAACTTTATACAACATAATTAATTACACTTAGGGATGTGTGCACATGAATGATATGGCATTTGGGCTTGTTTCAAAAGATAACTCTGCTAAAGTATTATTGAAACTGAACTGACATTTTACTTTGTTAGCATCACAATTATGAGGTAATTGAAAACTTTCATTTACACTTCGACTTGTATTTTGCTCTGTATTCTCCTGAAAATTAGTGTTTCATTAAAACAGTTGCTTGGATTGTCAACCATGCAGTGGTCAATCTTATAAGCATTTAACCAATGCAGTGACCTCTATTAGACTGTGTCACAATATTTACCCAATACTCATTGTAGTAACCTCCCTTTGACTGACACAATATTTATCCAAATAACCATTGTAGTGACCTCCCTTAGATTGTCCCAATATTAACTCAGTTTCCATTGTAGTGACCTCCTTTAGTCTGCCACAATATTAACAACAACAACTGAAGTGACCTCCCTTAGAATATGTCACAACCTTTACCCAATAATTATTCTAGTGACCTCCCTTATACAGTCACAATATTAACTCAACAATTGTAGTGACCTCCCTTAGAATATGTCACAACCATTACCCAATAATTATTCTAGTGACCTCCCTTAGACAGTCACAATATTAGGTAGCAGTAAAGTGTTTGTAGTCATAGATGCGAATTGGCCCCGGTCAAATTTGAAGATAAGAGGTAAGTGGGCAAACTGTAAGCTTCATGGTACTTTAAAATATTTTTAGATACTATATTTGCAGTTTCACATGTGTAGCTAGGATCCCCAAAAATTGCCTGACATTCTCTTTTTGACCTTGACACTTTCAGTGTGAGGCAGGTGCTTGGAAATGCAAAACTAATACATTTCTAGCTCTGCCTTCAGTTTAACTTGCAATTCTCAAGTGACATACAAACAAGTGTGAATAGTGCAAAATCTTAATGGTCATGGTATATTTTGAGTATGATTTAATGAAACAGTAGGGATTTTACCATGTGTGAGTGGCAAGCCTTTATTTTGGTTGTTGGCAATAAGAAAGCTGTGAACTGATGAATGTTTGAAATTTTGCCTCGTCGGCCTACCAATTTTCACGACCAAAATTTGAAAGTTAATGGTGCTTAAAATTCAAATGATATGCTTTGAATATAATTTTGCTTTGTTTTCATAAACTGAATGTCATTGTGATGTCAGTTATGTGCCCTTTCTGTTTCAGGTATGTGCTAGTAGGGAGCATGTGGACTTGTGTCGGCTGTGATTCTTTGGTTTTTCGATATATCAGAAAACCGTTTACTGCCGCCTTAACTCAACAACAATTGTAGTGACCTCCCTTAGATATGTCACAACCTTTACCCAATAATTATTCTAGTGACCTCCCTTAGACAGTCACAATATTAACTCGACAACAATTGTAGTGACCTCCCTTAGAATATTTCACAACCTTTACCCAATAATTTTTGTAGTGACCTCTCTTAGACTGTGATGATATATACCCTATAATCATTTAGTTACCTCCTTGACACCTAAGAAAAATACTCTTTGCAGTTAACCTCCTTAGAATTTCTCAATGTTTAATGTCAGATACTCATTATAGTAACCTCTCCTTGACTTGTATTATGTATATCAACATGTCTGAATCAAATACTCATTTTATACTCCTAGACATATATCAAAATAAATTCATGATCAATATTACACCCTGGTACCAGCTCTCCAAGTACAGGCGGCTCTCCCACATACAGCTCACAGTAAATAATTTTAGAGGAGAGGTGGTGTAAGTATTTTGTTTGATATTCACACCCTGGTACCGGCTCTCCCAAGTACAAGTGGCACTCCCACATACAACTCACGGTAAAAATTTTAATGGAGATGTGGCTTAAGTATTTACACCACCTCTCCTCTAAAATTTTTACCGTGAGTTGTATGTGGGAGTGCCACCTGTACTTGGGAGAGCCAGTACCAGGGTGTGAATATCATACATAATATTATGTATATACATAATGTATACCTCACCTAAAACATTCATAATGTGTTAGGGGTATTGAGTTGTAACCTCCATATAGATGACATTAATTTAAACACAATTTGATGTTATCAAAACAGAAAACATCCTTGGAACAATAAATTTGGTCTTTTCTCATGTAAAGTTCCCTTTCTCTAGCACATATGAATGTTCACAAGAATTTCAAACTTTCAATTAATTAAGAAACTGAAAGATTTTAAAACTAGAAGACAATCCCATAACCAAATGGATAATATAGACTTGGCATGCAAATATAAAGAGAAATTGCAATCCAGTGTATGTGAACAACATAATGTTTAATTAGATCAAAACTACATAAAATTTTGATGTAAGGGGCAGATCCCATGGGGGTTCTGTGGGGCTGCTTGCACAACCTTTCTGGGCAGCAATATTTAAATTTAATGGGGATTTTTTGCCAAGAGGTTGGAAATTATAAATTAGACTACCTCAAAACTACCCCAAACGAACCCCATTACTGGAAATCTTCCATCCCACCCTGGATGTCTAAATCTTACTTAGTTTAAATTTAACCTAGTGTAAAACAATTTATGGCCCAAGATCATGTAACAGATTGAAGACCAGTCTCAAATCTCAAGCTTCTGATTGGCTGAAAATGCGACCAGTTGCCAATTTAGCCTATCAAATGCTTGAGATTTGAGACTGTTCTCCTGATTTAATTTTTTTATCTTGGGCACATATTGTGTTTGTCAATGCAGGAATATTTTTTTCATTAGAAAAACAAAGACTAAAATTCATGGGGTGAAAATGAAAGGTTCTAAGTGTTATGAAATAAAGAGGTAGAGAGAACCTTTACGCTTCCATATTGTTCACATACAAAAGAAACCACACAACAAGAGTATTTTTGGTAACAATGTGACCAGACTAGTGACAAGAAACAAAGCTATGTGACCTGAACAGGTAATGTGATCAAATCTGTGTTGATACAATCTTGATTATGACCACATCAAGATCACAAAGATGCTTTTTCAAGAAGAAGAACCAAGCTTATGGATGACTTGATTAGGTCATGTGATAAAATCTGTGTAAATACAAGCTTGAATATGACCACATCAAGATCCTAGAGATGCTTATGGAATAATATACCCTAAAAGCATGAGTAGTACTAGGCCTTGTGTCTTGAGCACTGATAAAACGATCCTTAAAGGCCACCCTTAAATCCTTATCAACGGCGCTGCTTGCTCGGCTTGACACCAACTTTTTCTGGAAAATTTTGGTTTTTTAAAAGGTTAGAAATAAATATCATGCCTTTTTTTTTCATACACTTTATACAGGTATAGTTATTTTATCACATCTCATGTTAAAATAGATGCCCTGTAACAAACAAAACTACGCATAAATTTCATTAAAAAAAAAGAAATATTGAAAATTCCACAAATTGCATGTTAAACCTAAATACAAATAACTTCTATTTGAAAAAAAAACAACAACAAAACAATAATAGGTGTAATGGACTGGTACTCACAGGCATATAGACTTTAAAATCTTATAATTAAAAAAATGGTATTTTCCAATTTAAAAACATTAAAAAAAGTCCTAGTTCTTTGAAACACAAAGTAACCAAAGAAGAAAAGAAATTTTTCAGAAAAAGTTTTTTTTTTTTAAATCCTCTGTGAATACCTATTTTTCATGTAATTATTGTGTCTAAGTCTTACAACATAGAGCAAGAAAAAGAAAACAGAAAGTCTAATTTAAATCAGAAAGTGACGTTTTCTATCCTAATTAAAACTAATACAGCATTATTCTAATTTAGCCTCATAGCCTCCGTTTCTAATACATTGTAGCATTAACATTGTGTAAGCATTATTTTGGCAGACTGATCTATCAGAAGAAATAGCCTATATTTTTCTTAGGTCTTGTGACCCTTTCTGTGTAAAGAAGCTTACATGTAATAGAATAGAATACACAGAATAGGCCTGTCATTGATGCCAAGTCAATATTGATACATCAAGACAAAGTTATGTATGGCAACATTTTATAACAAAAAGTATTTAAAAAAGAAAGCCTATTTACTGCTTAGATGTTTGCCAAAAGAGTGTTTATGAAGGTTTAAAGTCCTTCTTCAGTTACTTTTCAAATATAGTTCAAATATATCAATTCTTCTTATGACCCCTTAACTCCATATAATTACAAGGGTTTTATTGTGTGGGTAAACAGTGTAGATCCAGATCAGCTGACATATATGTGTCATCTGATCTGCATCTACACTGATCGGTTCTTCATCAGAAATAGCCAGATGAATCTAAAAGGGAACAGTGTAGATCCTGATCTGACAGGTGAGATGTGCTGGCTGATCGGGATATACACTGGTCGCACAAGCAATAAAACCGGTATTTATGAAGTAAAGGATGATAAACTGCTTGACTTGAATCCCTGACACATCAGTATCCATTGCATCAACGGCAGCCTGTGCATCAACATAACATAAAATCAAATACGAGCTAAATATCTGCGAGAATTTGATTTTTAGAAAGAGCAATGACAATCAGCAAAGTTTTAAACACAATGAAATGAAACATTCCTAAAAAGACAATTAACATTTGAATACAGTTTTATGAACATAAGTTAATAATTCTTATTAACAGGAGAGCAATATTCAAGCAAATCATTCTAAATGGTTCAAAAACGTAAACATTTTAAAATCCTGGATACAATACCAGTGAACGTTATTTCCCCTTTGCAACATATTTTACATCATTAAAGTCCTACTGAATCATTTGCTTAAACATTGCCCTACAGTAAATGTAAACTTAAATGTCACAGTTTTAAAAAGCCTTACCTGTAAACGAACATGAGGCTCAAGTTCTAGAGGAGTCCCTATAGGGGGTAGAGCACCAATTCTATTATTGTACAGGGGTGAAGATATACGACCTTGAAGACCCGGCGGGTTGATCTTTTTTACGAGTAATGCCAAATGAGCCTGATGTGGGACAATCCGCTCTTCATCCTGCTTGAAGAAATGTGAAAACATCGAAAAATAGTTTATCTTTTTTACTTTATCCCGTTACTTCATAATATATATGTGGTTTTATGTGCATGCAACCAGTGCAGATCCAGATCAGCCGGCACATTAATGCTGTCTTATCAGGATCTGCACTGTGCACATTTTGGTCAGAAATAATCAAATAAATAAAAAAACCAACAGTGCAGATCCTGATCTGACAGCACAGATGTGCCGGTTGATTTGGATCTACACTGTTCACCCATGCCAAAAAGGCATGTATGTAGAGAAAAGGGTTATGGGATATGGCTGTTATCTCTTGGGTGAACAGTGTAGAACCAGATAAGCTGGTACATATGTGCTATCATATCTGGACCCACACTGTTCAGTGATTCATTAGGTTATTTCTGATCAAGAAGCAAACAGTGTTCATACTGATCTGATGGCATGGATGTGCCAGTTGATCTGGATCTACACTGTTCACACATGTGATAAAAATGTTCATGCAGAGTAAAGTGTTAACAAGACTATTCAAATAAATGTCTTTCTCAAAAAGAGACAACTGAAACAATCAAGGTTTTTTATTTTTTTTATAATTATTACCTTAATTTAATTTTAGTATGTTAATTTATGTCACTTGAAACTGGAAAACTTGAAGGGAATAATACTGAAAAATGCAGCATCATAAAAAGGCCTGAAGGTAGTCCACTGTTGTTTTTTAACTAGAATGTTGTGTTCCGCGGAACACATGTGTGGCCTGCATGGAAAAAATTTAAATGTGGGCCTATGTTTAATCATATATAATAAAAATATTTTATTTAAGTTGATTTCAATACTACACCACAGAACACATGTGTCATCTAAATTGCATTTAAAAGGGGAATAACTAAAATAATGGTGAAACCTGAGTTATCATCTTCAAAAATTGGTTTGTAAATGCAGATGAAGTATTCAAAGTATTAAGTGAATTAATTTAACAAGTACTTTCCATTTTACAGGCAACACTAAGTTTCATGTTAAAGTTGCATCTGAAAGGGACATAACTCATAAAATATTGAAACTGGAGTTATCATTCTTGTCGTCACAGATTGGCATTGTTCATGCTGATAATATATTCCAAGTATGAAGTGAATAGGACAAGTACTTTCAAGGTTATAGGCAAGATTAAGTTTCATGTTAAAGTTGCATTTGAAAGGGGCATAACTCAAAAAATATTGAAACTGGAGTTATCATTCTTGTCGTCACAGATGACATTGTTCATGCTGATGATATATTCCAAGTATGAAGTGAATAGGACAAGTACTTTCAAAGTTAAAGTCAACATTAAGTTTCATGTTAAAGTTGCATTTGAAAGGGGCGTAACTCAAAAAATATTGAAACTGGAGTTATCTTTCTTGTCGTCACAGATGGCATTGTTCAGGCTTATGATATATTCCAAGTATGAAGTGAATAGGACAAGTACTTTCAAAGTTATAGGCAACATTAAGTTTCAGGTTAAAGTTGGGGGACTACCGGACGACGGCACCGACGCCGCCGCCGCCGCTGGACAATAGGATCCCTATGTGTCTACCTGCTATCGCAGGCGACACAAAAAGTGGCAGTTAAAAACTTCTGCTGCATACACTCAGCATTTCATGTCATGACTAATAGATATAACAACAGCTGTATTAATTTGTATCAGTAATTTAGATCATGAAAGTGATAAACTAGAATGTGTCCTCGGACACTGATGCCCCCACTGCTACAACAGTTCTAATAAACAAAGGGCCATAACTGGTAAAAATGGCCGTAGGAAAAAATCTTTTCTTTACGATCATGTACACATCCTGCTTGATCATCTGTGCAAATTTGAAAGAAATCCCTCAGATCGTTAATGAGGAGTTGATGCCACAAGATTTAATTAGTGAAATTAACAAAGGGCCATAACTCTGGTGAAAATGGTCGCATAAAAAACTTGCATACATACCACACTTGGTGTTTTTGACCTATCATGAGTGATGGGTGCTAGGGTGACTCGCCCTCTGCCCCGCCCAAGGTTCCGCAATGTGGTGCTGCCAGGACGCCTCATTGTGGGTATACTTGAGACTGGACGTTGGTGAATCGGAGGTTCTGCTGAATCTCTGAAAAGTGTATTATATGAAAATTAGTATTCGTATTACATAAACAAGAGTGCCAAAGTGCCACAAAATATGCCCATCAAAGAATTTGCCATTTTGTGTACCAATAAATGGCCATAACTCTGAAGTGGCTGAAGCAATTTGCCCGGTTATCAAACTTGGCTGGTTATCGAACTTGGCTGAGTTAACATGACTATAAACATTTTCCCTAAGTTTCTTGAAGATGGGTCAACAACTGTTTGAGTTATTGAGGGACATCGCTGTGTTTGCCGCCCGCCCGGACACTCGCCCACCATGGCTGTTGCCATAATACGATCTGTCTTGACGGACATTTAAAAATGCTTCCTAACTAATACATTTCAAAAAGTTTGTCTTACAATGAATTAACAGGTTAACTGGTTGGACAAATGAGCAGTTAACCAGTTAGTGAAAAGACTAATTATTGACAATTCTACATAAATCCCATTGGTTTTATCATATGTGTGACCAGTGTAGATCTAGAACAGCTGGCACATCCGTGCCTTTCAATCAGGATCTTCCTTGCCCGCTTTTTTGCCAGAAATAACCTTAAGAATAGAATTGCTAACTGTGTAGATCAAGATCAGGCGTCACGGATGTAAATGGAGTAAAGAGTTAAGCATGACAATAAAATTTTAAACATAAATTTGTAATGGTTATCTACTTACGGGAGTAATTTGGATGTTTCTCTATGAATGGGAATCTTTTGTGAGATCTGAAGAACGCCATCTAGCTTTGGTGATTCTATCGGCCTCTCCAGTATCATGGTTTGTGCTCGTGTACCCAATGCATTCTGAAACTGAAAACAAGGTATTTTTATAAATAAGTAATAGTTGTTGTTCACCTGAATGTCTTAACCCTTTCCTCCATAGATAAACCTTTATTGCATGGGTGAAAAGTTTAGATCCAGATCAGCCAGCACCTCCGTGCCATCCGATCAGGATCTAAACTGTTATCTTTTTTATTTGTAAGGTTATTTCTGACCAAAATGCAACCAGTGCAGATCCTGGACGGATGGCACAGATGTGCCTGCTGATCTGGATATACACTGGTGGCACATGCGTAAAAATGCGTATTTATGGAGGAAAGGGTTAAATGTTCTAAAGCCTAGGATTTAACCCTTTACTCCATATAGACACATTTTTAAGCCTGTGCGAGCAGTGTTCATCTGTACCATCTCGTATGGATCTTCTCTATTCACATCTTGGTCAGGAAGAACTTAATGAATCTGAAGTGAACAGTGCAGATCCTGATAAGATGACACAGATGTGACAGCTGATCTGGATCAGTGCAAATCAAGCTCAGCCTGAACATTGATGCAGTCACAGCTGGATTTACACTTTTAACATCTTAGTCAGAAATAACTGAACGAAAATAAAAGCAAACAGTGTAGATCCTCATCAGTTTGCATTGATGTGCAGGGTGCTCTGAATCTACACCTGTTGCCCATGGTATATAACCTGTATACATGTTTTGAAGGGTTCAAATGAAATGAAGAACTTTGGTGTTGTTCTCTTGAAAATGCTTGCAGGGAATAGGAATTAGTTTTAACATACTTACTTTGATTTGGGAGTTTTCCCTTGAAGGTTGACCCGGAGTTGATTGATTCTGTAATGTTTGTGATATGTTTTGAATAGACTGATTTAGACGTTTACTGTCATCTGAAAAACAAAATTATACTGTTGATGAATTTATTCCAGTAACATAAGAATTTATAATGCACCCAAGGGAGACAATGTCTACTTTACTGCTAACAATAGAGTAAAGTAAGATTTGTCTCCCTTACCAAAGATTTCAGTTTTCAGCAGCTTCGTCAGATTGATGTCGGGTAACGGTTACCTTGAATTCTGCACAACATCCATTATGTCATGTAGGTTGAATTATATTGTTTATCATGCATTGCATATCAGCTGCAATTCTGGTCATTACATTGGCAAGCAGTGATTAATCCATGCGGGTTACATGAATTTACAGAAATGATGGAGCATACCACTGTGATGACAATGAATAGTACTGTGCATTCCAGATACAATCAATTGTCGATGGAAAAGCTGATGAATGAATAGCTAAAAGGGACTGAACTTGAGTTTCAAATCTTTTAGACTACCTGTTTCATTAATGCTTTACACCATAGATGCACAACTTTTATCGCACAGGCAATTAGTGTAGATTCAGACCAGCCAGCACCAAGTATATTTACGTGCCATCTGATCAGCATCTACACTGTTTGCTTTATGACTCAATATGTTATTTCTGACAAAGAAGCACAGTGTAGATCCTGATCAAAAGGCCCAAAACGTGCAACCTGATCTGGATCCACAATGATCAACAAGCCATAAAAGTCATTTCTATGGAGTTAAGTGTTAACCCTTTCCTCCATATATACGCATTTTTATGCATGTGCAACCAGTGTAGATCCAGATCAGCCGGCACATCTGTGGATCTACACTGTTCGCCCATGCAGTAAAGGAGTGTCTATGGAGGAAAGGGTTAACAAGAAAGATGAGCCTGAATGTTTTTTTTAAATGATAAACATAATGTTAAAACCTGTTAGGGATTATGAAATATCAATATTCAATACATAACTAAATGTATAAATATCACAAATCTAGCTGTCAAACAATTATCACTTCCTTAAACTCTGAAATCAGAATGCTTGCTGTAACTTGAAATGTGCGCTTGAAATGTGCAATCTAAGGTAAATGTTAGATGTTATTATATACCATTTGAGAACTTCTGTTGTACTTAACTGGGGTCCATTTATATTAAACATTCAGGAAATATGCCAACCATGAAAGATATTATGATGTTTTTCTACATCCCTTGAGTGTCTGGAGTTATCAAAACCAGCCAGCGTACAGTTGTGCTAATATAACTCATCTAACCCATTTTGATTTATTTCAATGCAATGTATTCCTTGAACATATAATTCTTCAATGCAACACTAGCCCTTGATTTATTTCTTCATCTCTTGCAACAAACATTTAACCCTTTCCTCCATAAATACGCTTTTTTACGCATGTGCTACCAGTGTAGATCCAGATCAGCCGGCACATCAGTGCCATCTGATCAGGATCTGCACTGGTCGCATTTAGGTCATGAATAACCTAAAGAATCGAAAAGCGAACAGTTTAGATCCTGATTAACCTAATGAATTAAAAAGCGAACAATGGAGATCCTGATCAGATGACATGAATGTGCTGGCTGATCTGGATCTACACTGGTCGCACATGCGTAAAAAGGTGTGTCTATGGAGGAAAGGGTTAAAAAATACAATCAAACAAAAATGGTTCAATAATATTTCCAATACTTTCAGTATGGACAATGTCTGTTGAAATTCACAGGAGTGATATATGTGCAGTGTGGTGGCAGTAGAAAGTCTCCCCGTACTAACAGTCAGTACTGTATTCAGTGAATCATTTACCAGTTTCATGTAATGAAAAATGTGTTTATGAAATGAAGATAGTGTTTATCAGGGTGAGCAGAGCAACTTCTTAGGGGGTTGTTACAGCTAGTTCAGTTTTTAGCTTATTTGGATTTGCATGGCCAGCTCTGCACGGTACAGGTTCGACACCCAATATGGGCAATATCATTTTAATACTGTGGATGTACTTTTATTCATGGGAATGAAAAGGTTTCAGTAAATCTTAACATCACTTTTTTTTATTTCGAAAGAAGTTTTAATCCAAGAGGACAATTCTTACCTAAAACGATGATGGAATATTTCTTTAACAGTGGTCTTATCCAAGAAATAATCTGAAAATAAAAATATAGCAAGTTCAATATGGTCATCAAAGCTGCAAATTAATATCTATTAATTAATTATATTAAATATGCAAATAAATATATATAATTGCTTGGTCCATTTTCTGAGGATTTAATGTTGCATATTTCCAGGTGTGGTAAATGAGCGAATTATTTTTTTTTTAATGCAGTAGTGAGCATCATAGAACCTAATCAGACTACATGAATATGCAGGCTGTGCCCAAGGTTATAAAGCTGAGCATGGAAACCAGTCTCAAATCTCAAGCATCTGATTGGCTGAAATGGCGACTGGGCGCCATTTCAGCCAATCAGATGCTTGAGATTTGAGACTGGTTTCCAATCTCAGTTTTATAACCTTCAACCCTGGTTACCCATGGGTAAAGGCCATAGAAATGCTGTGGAGAGTTACTGTTATCTTCACAATGTGTAAAAAAATGTTCTTTTTTAAACCTATAGTGACACAGCAGCTTTTAAGCCTTTCTTATGTCGTTCACCTCAATAATCCGGCGGAAATGAAGGTGCTGTTGGTAGATTAATTATGCATGTACTTTCAGAAATTAAATTTCTTATGGGACAGTGAACATTTAATTTGATCAAACAACAATGCCACACACTGCGTGGGTGAATATCTGCCAACATCGTTTGGAAATGCTCAATCTCGGTTAAGCAGGATTATGAATAGATTATACAATAAATGTGGTTCATTGATGTTGGGTATGTTATAATGATGCATCCTCTGAGATCTATGCCCAGGTCATGTATCAGGAGACCTGTCTCAAATCTCAAGCATCTGATCGGCTGAAATGGCGACTGGTTGCCATTTCAGCCAATCAGATGCTTCAGATTTGAGACTAGTCTCCAATCTTATTTATGATCTTGAGCCCTAGAATGTCTCAGACTAGGACAGAACTGTGTTTTTTTACATGAATGTCACCTATTATGCTTTAATTTTAGGTTGTGCTAGCAAAGCAGAACATTAGTGTTGTTACTGTTGCCAAGGTATTTCAGTTTGTTTTTTAATCAATTTAATTGTCCCAGGTCAAACAGTCTATTAATCTAAGAATAGTCTCCTAGCAGATCAGTAGATCCTTATCAGATGGCACAGATGATATAACGTAATACACCTAAAAGCAAACAGTATAGATCATGATCAAACAGCACGAACATGCTGGCTGATCTGGACCTGCACTGTTCACCCTTGTGTTAAAAGCATATACACTGCAACACCGTTATATCGCGATATCCAATATATCGCGCTTGGTCCGTGGATCCCAAATTTTTGTACATTTACAATTTTCATTCTTCATGGGTGGTAAAAAAGATCAAATGATTAAATCAACGTTGGCGACAAATTCATGAAACGCACGCTTTTTCTGTGTCGTATTACGTCATTATTGGCGAAGGCTGTTTATTACATTTTGTATGCAGGGATTTAAGAGGCGATGTACACGTTCACCAGCAGATACAATTTAACATCAAATGTACGAAAATAGATGAAAGTTTTTTTTACAATTCAATGCTTTTGATTTGACATTAAACCCCCTTTGTGACGAACAATAGGTGTGAAAATCACTAAGCTAATACGGTACTTGCAGAATTTTGTTCACGAGACAAACTGCAAATTAGTGACAATTAATGCAAGTTGCTAACCATAATAGGCATGAGCAGGAAACGACAAAACAGTTTGTTGTTTTGACATTACCGGCTCAGCGACATATCAAGCATATCAACGACGGACGACGACGAACTAACATTGCCGGCCATGACCGACCAACAGATCATTTGAAAGTACCGAAAACAATAATACCACCGTTGGAAATTGATGACGGCGATCTTTGTTTTGTACATTAATTAATTTCTTTTTATAAAAAATAAAACTTAATAAATTATATAAAAAAAGTTGTTTTAAAAACATTTGTCCAGCACGGAACGTACTCCCTGGTGTATCCGTAGATTTCACGACGTGTTAATTACGCAACACCGCGATATACATGCATCTGACAGCAAAAACAAATGAATTATGAATTCTCCTTGTTTTAGCGCGATTATTTACTTATATCGCGCTCCGTTTATATCGCGGTTGGGGGGCTTGGACTCCGAGGTCCGCGATATAATGGAGTTGCAGGGTATATGGAGTAAACGGTTAAAGGCTGGATATGTCATGTATATCAAATGAATCATTGTGTCCTGTGTCCTTAGTAAGAACATGCATTTTCAAACAAGAACATTTATTCTTTGCTCAAAATGAGAACATTTATTTCTGCAAAAAACACCCAGTCAATAACAAATGTACCCATTAAGGGTTAAGATAAATTCAATCTACTTTTGCAAACAGCAAGCAGAAACCAGTAATTTCAGTAATTATAATGTGGCATTAAATTATAAGTTTCACTCAAAACAGTAAGGCATAAATTTGACTCTCCATTATGCCAGGTATTTTCACGAATAGCTAATAATCTTTTTTTTGCAATAATTTGACACAAAATAAACAAGATTTGAATATTTGGGCGAAAACTTCCTTGTCACTTAATATTACTTAATATCACCAGTATTTTCACTGAAATGGTAGATCCAGTTACTTGTTGCCTCCAATTAACCTTTTTCTTTTTTGATTTTTTAAGATTTTAATCAATTTGGTTCAGACTTGGACATTTTACAAAATAAATGTTTCCTTGTTTGGTATGAATTTATTAATTTATTATAAAAATAATTTATTAGAAAATTACTTCCTAGATTCTCATCCAAGTTTTTGGAAAAAATTGGGCGGTTGGGTGGGTTTTATTCTTTATTTATAATTCTTACAGTTTCTAATAATGCTAGGGCAAAGATAAATAAGCGTCTAGCCGACTATGAATTGCCGATTTGCAATAAAATATTTCATTCTGTGTTTTCGTACTATAGCAATTCATGCTTGTAATGTAAATTTTGGTGTACACATTTTTTTTCAAAATAAAAAATGTTCGGGCCGAGTGATTTTCGAGGTGCGGGCAGGGATGAGAATCTAGGAATTAAATTTCTATTGCCTAAGAGAAAAATGACCATTTCACTGACATTAAAGTATTGAGAGAACTACCAGGTGTAATGATTTTTAGTTTTTGCTAAGTGTGTTTTTTCCATTGTCATAGTATGTCTACACTAGAGGACACTGATGCCCCCACTTCTGCATATTTGTCATATGAATTTCTGTATAATATCTAACCGTCATACTCAAATAGGAAAATTAACAAACCTTTTCCTCCGTATATACCCATTGTTACACATGTGCGACCAGTGTAGATCCAAATCAGCCAGCACATCCGTGCTGACTAATTAGGATCTGCACTGGTCACAGTTTGGTCAGAAATAACCTAAAAAATCATAAAGCGCACAGTGCAGATCCTAATCAGACGGCACGGATGTGCCGGCTGATCTGGATCTACACTGTTCATCCATGCAATAAAGGTGTATTGATGGAGGAAAGGGAAAATTAAACATACCTCTTGCCACATGCAGTCAAATGCGGAACTTGCTACACTGTCTTTGAAACACGCATTTGGTGTGATGGGAGGATAGGCTACCCGTCTTCTTCGAGGGGTCAACTGTTTCTTGTTTTCGTGGTGGTCATCATAACTGAAATAGCAAGTTAAGCCTTTACTCTATGAGATATACTTTTTATCCCATTTGCAAACAATGTAGATCAAGATCAGCCTGCACATCTGTGCAGTCTTACATGGATCTACACTGTTTGCTACCTAGTCAGAAATTTTCACATGAATCTAAGAGCCGTTAGTGTATACCAAGATTATACAGCTTCTTTGTCATTTCTGTTACTTTCAAGGATTTCAGTAACTATTGTCTTTGATTGCAGTGCTATAGGCAGGTTTAGTAATATTTTTTTTATAAATTATTTACCAATATCCAGTTACCCAAATTCAAGGTAGACAGATTGGACCTTATACTTTAAGCCATTAATTTATCGATGAATAGGATTGGGAGGAGTGTGGCGAGCCCTTAACTGAAATAGCACTCAGGGTCTGATACAAGTTCCAGAAAAAGGATTCATTTGGGGCAGTATTGGGGTAGTCACATGATTATGTCTTTCTGGCCAAAATCCTCATGTTAAAAATAATACTACTGCCCAAAAAAGGGGGTTTGAGCGAGCCAATTGAAGCCCCAGAACTGGTGAATGCATTGGTCTGTTACAATGTTTGGAAATGAGACAAATGCAGTGTTTTTAACCCTTTGCTCCACAAGATATCTGTTATTCTATAGTAAACGGAGTAATTAGATAAGTTGACACATCTATGCCATCTGAACAGCATCTGCATTGTTTGCTTTTTGATCAATTGGGTTAATTCTGACTAAGAGGCAACCAGCGTGGATCCTGATCAGAAGGCACAGATATGCTGGCTGATCTGGATCTACACTGGTCGGATGTGAAATAAAGTGCATCTATATGGAGTAAAGGGTTAATGCACTTGAAGAGTTAAAATATCCTGCATAAAGCCATTTGTTTCTCAGTAATAAATTATGCAATGGTTGTCTACTAAATTAAGATCCTGAGTTTCTAATCAGTAGTTTTTCTAAAAGTAATCAGGGTATGCACTCTTAAGCAAAGATTATCGAATTGTCAGCATCTCCACAGCATTTACTCGTATATACACCTTTACGAAAGGTCTGGATCTAAACTGTTTGCCCATACCATAAAGGCATATATATGGAAGAAAGGGTTTATGTGATATTACATCGTCTCCATGAACTTACATATCTTTATAATCTACAGCAATAATCTCCTCATATTCGCCTTCTGCCTCGTAAACCTCTTCTTCGAGAAATGAGAATTCTGACAGGTGTGTTGATGGTGTCCCTGAGTTCCGTGACCTTGCCTCCACCGGCGGTACAATAGCTCTCATGTGCTTCCCGCTAACTGACAAACTGAAAGAAAACAATATGTCTGTTACTTCTTTCTTTTCAAGGAAATTTTGACAGATAATGGCTGCAGAACAGACAAACTGAAAGAAACAATATGTCTGTTACTTATTACTTTTCAAGAAAATTATGGCAGATTTTATAATGGCTGCAGATATTTGAAACTTCGTACTAGTTCTTACCTTGCAAATGCCATAACCTTGTAACCATCAATGACCTGAATTTAACACTCATTTTTTTCCAAAACTTACTTTCAGAAACCATTATTTGGGATATGATGGCGAGTTAAAAGTGTGCCGGCTTATCTGGATCTACACTGTTTGCCCATGCCATAAAGGTGTATATATGGAGGAAAAGGTTAAGACTGCATTGATGTGCTGGCTGATCTGGATCTACACTGTTGGCCATAAAGGCATATATATTGAAGAAAGGGTGCATGAAAGTGAAGCCTGATCTAAATGCACATGCATCAGGAAGCATCTACATAAAATAAAGCACATGCAAGCAATTGAAATTGACCTCATCAACCGATTTTCCTAACAACTAGTCAAATATTTGATGACGTCAAATGAGTATGTTTTTTTAATAATAGTACCACAAAATAGGTCAAAGCACCTAGGCACTTTAATATATTGTATTGACAAAACTCCAATGAATGCAAGCTTATTGTTTGTTCAAATGATGAGTGACGATATCTTATAATAATTGATAGAACTATTTCTGATGAGGAGGCACCATAAATAGTATAGTGGTGGCAATTTAAAACAGTTCATTATCAAATAGGTTTTCAATATTTAATGACTACAATAAATAATTGTTCTGTCATCACAAAATTGTATATTATAATGTTAACCCACTGAACATTCACAGTTCACTGGGGGTGAAAATTTGTAAAAGAAGAAGCAGTGTAGACCCTGATCAGAGTGTCAGACCTAGATCTACAAATCAAGGTCAAATGCAAGATTTCCAGAAAAAAGGGTTCAGTTATCAGCAGTCTCTGGTGACTTACATGGTAATGTCCAACTCCCTGGCAAAAATCCTCATGAAAATAAAATATTGCTGCATTAAAGGGTGTTTAACCCTTTCCTCCATATACATGCCTTTATAGCATGGGCAAACAGTGTAGATCAAGATCAGCAGGCACATCCATGCCCTCTGATCAGAATCTGAACTGTTTGCCTAACTCTGGTAAAAATGGTTGCAGATAAAAATCTTTCCTTTACAATCATCTGCACATCCTGCTTGATCATTTGTGGAAGTTTGAAAGAAATCTGCCTGATAGTTAATGAGGAGTTGAATATTTTGGGGGACCTACATATGGACAGACCTGCATATGGAAAACGGCAACTCTTTATGCCTCGCTCGTCGTACCGTCGAAACAAAAACCAGTCGACCATTATTAAAATCGCTACCTAAAACTGAATATGTTACCCCATGAAAAATATAGACATCACCTAGGACATTCAAAATCAATCAATTCAAATTTCCCAATATAGTTTGAACAATAGCCTTATCAAACTAAGGGGTTCTGAGGCAATAAAAATTTACTTTGGTAAATATTTGTATAATCTGTATAATGTTAACTGATATCAACTATTGATCATACCCCATAATTCATCATTAACATTTGACAAATAAACTCTTTGAAGCTTCACATATCGGCAGTGGAACCTAGAGTCATGGCTAAATACTATCTTATCTTTTAACAATAAAACTTGACCCTGCTTTGCTATTGTGTTTTCTTTACGACTTACTCTTTCATGTTTTGCTTTTTATGTGTGAAATATTTAAATGTATATTTGTATTGCTATCTCCGTTGTGGAGAATAGGATATAGAATTCCATTCAAATGTTCTTTTTAATATTGTAACAGAATGGGTCAAAAGGAACCGCACTTAACTCGCTTTATTTTTAATATAGGCTCATCTTTCTTTGACACGACACCTGGGTGTTGGATATTTTAAATCCCACTTCCATTTTTGAAATCCTGACTGTTTTATTTTTAAATTCCATATTCCTTTTTTTTGTTTTATTATAGGTTATAGTTCTGCTATGCAGCAATAATTGAGTTTTTAGCAAATGTAAGTATAACTCATTTCTGTAAGGCTTAGCTATATAACCCTAAAAGAAACACCCATGGGGGGCGTTTAAAAGAAACTTTACTGTACACTGATTAAGATCAACCACTCGATAATTCTAGCGGTATTGAAGCTTGGACTTTGCAATAGATAGCTGAATTTGTTTGCTATTATTTTAAGTCACAGAAGTTATCTTCTTATGTTACAAAATTATTTACTGATCTTGGGGCTGATCCAAAAGCAGGTTGTTCTAGCCATACACTGGATACAAATGCAACCTCAGTCATTACTTGCACCTTATGCCTGTCTGGTTTTCATGCACTTGGAATTAGTGCAAGTCATTTTTCTGTCTACCACAAACAATTCATCTAATAAATTAATAGAAAACCAAACAACTCCATTAAACAGAATCTGAGAACTGCATACAGTATGGAAAATAATGTTTCAATTCATACCTCACTGGTATAATAAAACTGTTTTACTCTTTTAATATTCTGGAGTCAACTCTTTAAATATTCTGACTCCAAGATCATTAAAAAAAGAGAATTGAGACCAATCTCAGATTTATAATATTCAGCCCTGGAGTCAGATTCTATGGTGTCAGATTGCAAAGAACACATACAGTTTTATCTGGTAATTGGAATAAAATATAATAACTCTGTTTATCAGATGAGTAAATGACTGATCTACTTCATCAAGCCGCACATCAATAAAGCTTTCACTATAAAGAATGAGGACATTTCTGTAAAAAAATGAGGAAAATCACATGTTGTCATAGAAACTAACAAAACAAACATGACCGACTGAATCTAACCTTATTAGGACAATTATTGTCAAGTGATTCCATCAGATTATTTAATCAGCGATGCAGATTTACCCAATATAAACCTTTTACTCCATAAATAAGGGTTTTATGGTTTACCAGTGTAGATCCAGATTTATTATACCTCAATTTCATTTACAATGTTAATCTTCCATAGGCCACCGTGACATATAAGTACTGTCAAAAAAAAATTACTGTCGGAAAAATACTTTGCCTCAGTTGACAGTATTTCCTCAAGTTGACAATTTTACTGTCACCCAGTCAGACATGTAATATTTATATACTGTCAGCCCATCCATGCCATCTAATTGGATCCACTCGGTTTGCTTCTTGATCAGAAATAACATAATGAATCTAAAAAGCAAACAGTTTAGATCCTGATCAGACAGCATGAAAGTGCCAACTGAACTGATCTAAACAGTTCTCCCTTGTGATATTAGCCGTATCTAGGGAGTAAAGGGAAGATCTGTATACTTTTTGTCAAAGTTACTTGAATGCAATTCTTATAACATAAACGGTCAACAAAATGGTTAATTATGTGACTAAGTATATATAGAGGAAAACCAGTTCTCCATTTTTGGTATTTTAAAAGGCATCAGTTTTTAATAAAGGCAGTGCTTTCAAACAATTGTAGAATTTACCTTAAGAAGAGATTTTAAATTGTGCCACTTTTGAACAATGTTAATTCCCAATGTCAGAAATAAGCCTGTGGCATTACAATGTCACAAAAAATATTAAGGGGATAAAAAATGCAATCTACATTTAGTATTAACAGGCTCTAAATTAAATTCAGAAGCTATCATTAAATCTTTAATCCTGTACTCCATATTTACGTGTTTTTACGCATTAGACAACAGCGAAGATCAAGATCCACAGCTGTGCTATCTGATCTGGATCTGCACTGGTTGCTTTTTGGTCAGAAAAAACTTGTGTGATCAAAGGCACAGTGCAAAACCCGATGGAACAGCACGATGTGCCAGCTGATCTGGATCTACACTTGTTAGCTTATAAAAGAACAAAATGAGAAATAAAGAAAATTATTTTGACATGTTACGGTATATTAAATGATCCATGAAATTTTTATAGCAATCAAATATTCTGTCAAACTGTATTAATTACTATAACAAAATGTAATTGCAGATTTTTTCCTGAAATTTGTTGCATCACAAATAAATATTAAAACTTTAACAGTAAGTCAATAAGAAATGAAGCATTAATATATTGCAAAAGTTTGGAAGGATGTCAATATTATATTTTTTCAATAAATATTATTTGTCTTGTTGAAATAAATAATTCAGGCCAAAGTTGCAGCAAATTTCATCCTTAGAATTAGTCCATGGAAGCCGCACACCTGCAATTAATATTTCATTTTTCATCTTCCATTAAATCATTAATGCATTATTGTTTACCATTTTGTCAATCTACTTTGTGAGGCTGTCAGATAAAACGCTATCAATTAATGTCATCCATTATAAAAGCTGTTACATTGTTTAGCAATGTCTCCACTCACACAGAATGAATGTTGACTTAAAGCCCAATAAACCCTCTACTCCCTATATACCTGTTTTATAACACATGCAATCAGTGTAGATCCAGATCAGCTGACATGTCTGTGATATCTGATCAGGATCTACACTGTTCACTCACAGATTTGTTTGGTTATTTCTGACCAAAAAGCAAACAGAATAGATCCTGATCAGATGGCAAAGATATGCTAGTTGATCTGGATCATCACTGACTGCACATACCATAAAACCATTATATACGGAGTAAAGAGCCCCATTAGCTCCTACTCCATACATACAGATTTTATCACATGTGCTATCAGTATAGATCCAGATCAGCATGTTTATCCATGCTGTCTGATATGGATCTACACTGTTCGCTTCTTGGTCAGAAATAACCTAATTGATCAAAAAAGGAACAGTGTAGATCCTGATCACATGGCACAGATGTTCCGGCTACAGACTGGCTGCACATTGGTATAGGTTGAACCACCAAGTAAACAGTTTCTGCAACCTACTGTTTTATCATGCTTTCATGCCACAAACTGTTAACACTGATTACCAATCAATAGATACTTGCTGGGAAAGTAGATTTCCGGAATCATTAAGTGACAAGGTTAATAAGGTATTAAACGGAAAATATCATGTCCATGTTTGTTTCACATATTTTGATTTCCATGGAATACTGATGTATCTCCTTCTATATTTTTTATCTAATACATCATTTTTGCATTGAGCTCTCCATATTCAGTGTTGAGGGGAAACTGATTGTTTTGTCCTTAAGAACAATTCAAAGATATTACACTTTACACCCCAACCCCCATGTACCTTGTCAACGTATTAAACTCCTATTACTAAAGCCAATTGATCTGTTCTGACTGCATGTGAACTGGTGACCTGTACCTATAATCAGTCAGTATCACATTGTTTTAACATTCAAAGAGCCATATGGTAAATGTTGCTCCTTGGCCAGAAAAAAACCCGAATGAATTACAAAAATTTTGTCAAAATCAACAGTGTGAATCAGATCTGCTGGCTTATCGTGATCTACACTGTTCACCCATGATAACAGACATATCCCATGGAGCAAAAAATATTATTACCCGATACCTTATATAAATGTAATTTGGTATTTCTTACTGTTTTCTGATATTCTTAAAACGTCCACATTCGCTAACTGTTGACCGGTCAATAGTTTCGACTGTTTCCCTTGTGTGCTGTGACGTCATAGAGAGTTCTCCCCTTTGAGCGAGCGGTTTGTTGAGCGAACTGTTGACCGGTCAATAGTTTTGACTGTTTCCCTCGCGTGCTCTAAAGTCATAGAGGATTCCCCAATTGAATTGATCAGGTAATAAAACAGTAATTTCATATGTGATCTAGGAACAGTCAAACAGTTGTCCCTCGGTGTTGGGGATAGCGTTTTGAACTGTTGCCCTCGGCTTACGACCTTGGGCAACAGTTCAAAACGCTATCCCCTCCACCTCGGGCCAACAGATAAACTGTTCCCAAATCACATATGAAATAACTGTATATTGTTTTACTTTGAATCTAAGAACATTTTTATGGATTATAATTAATGTACTAAAACCTTGTCTGTCCTCTGATAATTAAATTCTAATATGCATCAATATTAACTCTTTACTCCATATATAGGCCTTGATGGCATGGGTAGATCCATGTCAGCTGGCACATCCTTGCCGTCTGATCAGGATCTGCACTGTTCGCTATTTTATTAGGTTATTTCTGAAAAAAAAGTGAACAGTGCATATCCTGATCAGACAGCAAGGATGTGCCATCTGATCTGGATCTACACTGTTTGCACATGCATAAAAAGATGTATATATGGAGGAAAGTGTTAATATGGAACAAACAATTCTAATTGACTCCAGGCTCCATCATTATTTTTCTATCCTATCAAGTCTGGGATCTACTCCAGTCACAAACTGCTTCATCATTGTTGTTTTTTATTTAATTTAAGGTGGTTCAACATTCATAATTCATATGAAAGTGTTCTTAAATCATTTACAACAGAGCTCATATTGAATAGCTATTTGATAATGATCTCATTTCCATAAACCTGACGACCTGACTAAGTGTTCACAAAACAATTTGACATCAATTTTCATTATCAACTGGCATTGATTATTAATTAAAATCTGACATTGGGTTTTTCGATGTCAAAACTAGGAATGTTGGATTATAAAGATTTCATAATTATGCAAATAATCGATGTCAGGATTTGATAATTAAAACTGATGCATTTGACAATCAAAATCAATGTCAGATAGTTTTGTTAACATTGGGCCCTGCTTTGGTATAGATCTGCCGCGCACAAGTGTCCCCACACATCCCGATAATCTGTTATAATTTTTAAACATTTTTTTTCTCAATTCTATGCAATTTAAACTACACTCTTGGGTTGTGCCCTTGAGAAGAAGTTTCTATCGTATGAATAGTTAACCCTTTCTTCCAGAGACATACATTGATTGTGTGCCATCTGATCAGGATCTGCACTGTTTGCTTTTTGATTCATCAGGTTCTTTTTGATCAAAATGCGACCAGTGCAGATCCTGATATGTGCTGGCTAATCTGGATCTACACTGGTCGCACAGGCATAAAAATGCGTATATATGGAGGAAAGGGTTAACCTGCTATTAAGTGGTCTTCATAGTTTGTTATTATTTTGGGGTAGAATTATAGTGCAAAATTTTTAAAAGCGACACTGGAAATGTTCTTTAAATGTGAGATTTTGCTGTTCTCGAAAAATAATGCTTCAAGTATTTCTTATTGTAACATAGCAATTTTTTCAGAGATTGGTTAATAAATTCTGCCAAACACATCACCTTAACGCTGTCTGTTGGTGCAAATATCAATGTGCAATTTTCTTGTCAATATTTTTTGTTTTATCTCAAAGGATACCTTCCTGGAGGATGCATTTTAGCCGGCCAATCGTAACTAAAACGTGTTATTTTATGATACGAAATGCATTGTAGGACAAAGATACAATCTAGGATTGCATCAAATTGAAGTTTCATTGATTTGCCAGACAGTGAACATTATTGTAACCTTTATGTTTTATTGATATATTGATTGCTGGAACAACTGTGATGCGCCACATGCAAGTTACTTCATTACGCAAATTAATCACTTTATTTTGTTGTATGCTTGTAGTTTAGATTATCTCTAAGGATGTGATCATCAACACTCTTAAATACGTTGTTCTTGCCTCCGCTGACTTTTCAACAGACTTAAGAAAACTTTATAAAGAGGCAAGCTGTTTTGTGGTGGATACTGGCGTAACTTTTAATCCTGCAATCAATCTTTCATAAACCCAAAGCATTTATAACATTTCTGAGTGGTGTAGACCTAGGCTCTCACTGTTAGCTATTCAGTTGATAAATTTAGTTATCAACCCTTAAATTCCTCTATATATACGCATTTTATTGCAAGTGCCATCTGATCAGGATCTACACTGTTCAAATTTTAATAATTAGGTTATTTCTTAACAAAAACCAAACAGTGCAGATCATGATCAGGGCCCAAGATCATAAAACTAAGATTTGAGATCAGTCTCAAATCTCAAGGATCTGATTGGCTGAAATGGAGACTGGTTGCCATTTCAGCCAATCAGATGCTTGAGATTTGAGACTGATCTCCAGATTTGGTTTTATGATCTTGGGCAGTGATGGGATGAATGTGCCAGCTGACATGAATCTTCACTGATGGCACATGTGATGAAATGTATATGTGGAGGAAAGGGTTGATATTTGTAACCCATGAATAACTCGAAGCTGATTCTCCTAAATTATTTTAGATGGTGAAGAGTTTATTTTAAAAAATCAATTCTTTTACACTTTGTGGGGGCATAAAACTGAAATGTATATAATTAACTTTCGCAGTTGCCTTACCCCTGAGAATCTTGTGAGCCCGATAAATCTTGATCTGTTACATCCATCAAACCCATACTGCTTGTCGTGTTCGGGCGCGACATTTCCCGTTCGATGACCTCGTAACCTGCATCCTGTACAGGCAACAACTGGCGCCCAAGTACCCTGCAATCAGAATAAACATTTAATTGATTATCATATCTACCATTCTTAACCTTTCCTCCATAGATACACCTTATGGCTTTGGCAATCAGTATAGATCTAGATCAGCTGGTACATCTGTGCTGTCAGATCAGGATCTACACTGTTTGCCTTTTGACTTATCATGTTTTTTCTTACCAAAAGGTGGCCATTGCAGATCCAGTTCAAACAGAACAGATGTGCCAGCGGAACTTAATCTACATTGTTCACATGGGCATAAAAAAAGTGTATATAAGGAGTAAAGGGTTAAAATGCATGATTTTTTTCATGGGGATTTTTATCGAAAGAAATTTTCATGTAACTACCCTATGTAACTAAGAGCCCCAAACAAAACTCCTTTCTGAGTGGGATCCTGATGTTTGCCTTTGCTGTATTAACACTTGTCAAACTGACGTCATATACAACAAACAAATCCAGGGCCTAACTTTTCTAATCTTTTGGAGTATCATTGCTACTGGAAATGAACTCTTGTCAAATGATTTTGCAAACATTCTTTACGTTTTTTCCTGCACAAGGACCAAGCTAAGGATGTCATATATTTTCATCAAGTGGGTTTCCAATTGACTTTTAAGAGATTTGGCAATCTAGAAATAAATTGCTGATTTACACCTACAGTCCTTCAGCAATCAACATGATTTATATTTATTATTATTTCTCTAAAACTACTGCAGATTCTCATTACTTTGCCTAGGTTTAAAGCAGCCTATTCACAGTTCTGGGTGGAATAATTCAATTTCTCATCTGAAATGTGAATATTAATTTTACCCTATAAAATGCCATTAATGGATTAAAAGTAGCAAATTTCTCCAAAGTTTTGGACCAATGAGTTCATTTTTGGATCAATTGGAGTGCAATTTATTGCTTTAGTAATGCAATAATAACTTTGGCTTTAAATATATTCATTTGTACATTGACTGTGTGACAAAATTAACTCATATTTACTTTGTTTAAAGGTCTTCTACTGTTTTTATTATAAATTTCTATATTTGAAAGCACTTAATATTTTTTGTCCTGATACTTGACTTGGCACCTTTAATACTGTTGTAATTCTATTCAGGTAAATGTGCTTATATCATTACATTAGTGCAAAAATAGTATAACTCCTTATTTCAATGGCAGATAGTTGTGCTCTTAGATGATTATGTAACCCTAAGGGAAATTTAACCAAGCTTTGTCAAGGTGTTTCAAGTAATATATTGAAATTCTACTGATTTATGCTGCGCAAAACAGTAATTTGCATTTTCTTCATGAAATTAAATATGAATAAAATTTAATGATATAACATTATTGCAATAGCAGAGGTATGATATTTTCCTCGGTATTTTCATTTATCGTTTCATTATGCCAACAGCCCTCAATAAGAAATCATATTTCCTATAAATACTGTAATTCTACTTGCCAAAAAAACCCCAATACTGATCTTCTAATATTTACTTCCTTTATCCACTGAATTATATTTGGGGAATGGTTTAGTCAGAGACTAAGAAGAAACAAGTTTCCCATTTGTCATGAACTTCTCTGATCTCTCTTTGCTAAGTTAAAGAAGTTGCAATACAAAATAACCCTGTTCAGTCTGATCTTGATCTAATATGTTGGTAAGCGAATATAAATGGAGTAAAGGGCTAAAAACCAAAGTCCAACACAGCAAAAAAACTTACCGTAAGTGAGGGAACAGCGATCCCCATTCTTGACATTCCTTAAAGATGTACTCTGCTTGATTCCGCCGCTCGTACAAAACTGCGTCTATCTCATCGAAGAGGTGCTGTACAGTTTTTGCTGCCTGTCTGTCAAACTCCTGCAAGTATGTATAATTAAATGACATTGAGGGCTGACAATAACAAGGTTATGCAAATCCATAAAATTCTGTTTTTAAATCCTTACATTTGATTTTAATATCAACAACGCAAAATCTCTAAATTTGAAATCAGGACATGTTTACCCAAGTTTTCTCCATTAATACGCCTTTATCATGTGGGTAAACAGTTTTGATCCAGATCAGCTGTTACATCTGCACCATCTCATCAAGATCTACACTGTTTGCTTTTTTTAGTTTTTGGTTATTTCTAATGAAAAAGCAGTGCAGATCCTGATCAGACCTGTGATCTGGATCTATACTGTTCGCACATGCCACAAAAATCATATAAATAATTAAAGGGTTAAGATATAATTAACAGCAAAATCACAGTTAGGACTAGTTTAAATGGTTTGTGAAAAATATTTTTCATTCTTTATAAGAAACTGGTAATCATATGAGGGCTACAAATGCATCAACTAAAAATGGGCCGAAAGTAGCTTGGAGTATACGGGAATAAAGCAAGACTACAGGTGCCAAGGTTATAAAGCTGAGATTGGAAACCAGTCTCAAATCTCAAGCATCTGATTGGCTGAAATGGCGACTGGTCGCCATTTCAGCCAATCAGATGCTTGAGATTTGAGACTGGTTTCCATGCTCAGTTTTATAACCTTGGGCACAGGTGACTAACTGTGGCAATTCAAAGACCAACAGTTTCTATGGACTGTGAAATTGTCTCCATAGACGCGGGTTTTATGGCATGGGCAACCAAGGTAGATCGAGATCAGCTGGCACACGAGTTCCATCTGATTAGGATCTACACTGTTTTCTTTAAATTTGTTAGATTCATTAGGTTATTTCTGTTTAGATTTATATTTAATAAATTATCATGAAATTAAAAGAGTATAAATTGTTCATAGTGTTACCACTGCTTCCCTTTTGGAAGATTTCAGGACTTTATGCATTTGTAAAAAAGAAGGAAAAAATATTGAGTAATGAAATGTCATTGTTTTAGGTTTGCCTAACTGCCTCGATAGTCTCACAGGGTTAAAACATTGTTACTAACAAGTACAGAAATGGTAACTAAATGATGCTTTCACCATTCATTGACTAAGTGTTTAATTCAAAACAAACACAAGTAAAACAAATTCAAAACAAACATAATAAACATGGAATTTCCATTTACATTCCGATTGAAACAGTCATGAACTAATACCATAATGTAATTTCAAGAAATAAAAGAATAAAATATAACATTTCATGGATAGCACAGTAATGTTTGCTTTTATTTTGCCTGGTTACTTCTTCCGCAAACTATCCTATGCTCTATTTATACATAAGTTAACCAGATACCTGGTGCAATAAAGTAAATCATACTGAAACTCAATATTTAAATTATAACTGTCAATTTTCAATTAAAATTGGAGATGCCGTTTTCTCTTTTTAACACGCCACGACGAAGGTGATGAATTATTTCTGAATTATTTCATGTTCTTTTTTTATTCTAAAAACAACCTGCAACTCAAATACTATTTAAGAATGCATGAAAACTGATCATTAAACCACGTAATATCCCCATAGGAAGCGAATTAAAAATGTTGCTCTTTCATTGCAAAATACATAATTTGTTTTTTTTCCTAGACAGATAGCTATACAAATCAATAAAATCAAAATTCACACACCCGATTTAGCAGCACTCACCCTGTGGGAAATCTATTTGCTATTAAAACATAATTCAATTCAACAAGTAACAACACCTTCTACAATGTTTTTGTGGCAACGGGAAAAACAGTATGCCGCAACAATTTTATTTGCATGAGGAAGAGCTAATATTAGATAGGAAGAGTCATGTCAGAACTTGTATCTCAAAGATCCTGTTGGGTTGTTGTAGTTGTTGTTGATTTTTAAAAAATAAGTTTCTAATGGAGAATAAAAAAAAGAGTAAAATGAATGATAAAATTTGCATCCTTTTTGTTTATTTTTTTCTGGTAAGAAAATGTTAGATTCATAATGTTCAATTCTACTGATCACCATATGTTTGGTAAAAACTAAATTGAATATGGTATGGTATGTGACAGTCTTGACAGAAAGTTGACAACGGTTATTGAGCTTTAAATGTTTTGACTTTGTTCAACTTATAGTGCTGTCTAATGACTATTTATTTAATTAGACTTTGCTTCATAAAATACACATTTTAATGCATGTGCGTGTTCCATTTGATCAGGATCTGCACTGGTTGCACCTTGGTCAGAAATAAGCTAATAAATCTAGGTCCCAAGGTTATAAAGCTGAGCATGGAAACCAGTCTCAAATCTCAAGCATCTGATTGGCTGAAATGGCGACCAGTCGCCATTTCAGCCAATCAGATGCTTGAGATTTGAGACTGGTTTCCATGCTCAGTTTTATAACCTTAGGGCCAGAAATAACCTTATAAATCTAGAGCAAACAGTGTAGATCCTGAACATATGCCACAGATATGCTGACTCATCTGGATCTATATTGAATTTCTTTGCCCACAAAATAAAGATGTAAATAAAGATGTATCTAGGAAGTAAATGGTTAATAATCAACAACTCCATTATGCTTCGATTCCTACACATTTCTCTACTCTTTTTACTATTAGTATAATTTGAAAAAAAAAACAACCATTAACCATACATAAATCATACACTCATTCATGCAAAAGCTAATAAACTGTTGGTGGTAAGTCTTTAAAAAAGTTAAAATTATTATGAATGGAGATGTCAAATAAATTGTATGCATAAATAATTCAGTTGCAAGCATTAATTCAGCTAAATTTCTTACTTTGCATTATCTATTACATAAGGGCGCAAGTCAACTGTGGCTTTTTTTTCTGACCTGAGGCATTATGGGTAATTTTGAGCTCGTAATGTTAAATATCTGGTGCTTTACATGACAAAGGCTTTTGTTTGCAATTAATGTTATGTGAATGCAGGAATTTGAAATTAGCGTATCATCATTACTTAAAGTACAAATTATTTCTGCAATACAGATCATAATAATAACAGGGTAATGATCATTGTATGCCTGCATAATCACAAGGTTATTTAATGTATCCATGGTGTCTGATTTATGCCATTTCATTATGTTTTTATTTTCTTTGGTCCTGGCCCCAATATCAATAAAAAAAGTAAGATGGATTATAAACTAGACTCAAAGGTGATAATTTTAAAATATCTTGAAAATATGAAATTTACCCAAAAATTTGTCGATTTTTCACCATCTTTTTTTTGTGAAATTCACAAATTGGTGGTCTGAACTTACTGAAATTTCACCCTGTCTTATAAACGGGTCTACACAAAAAACTCAGATTTTGGCAGCAAAATAGGGGGACCATCTTATAAGCGAATTGCCTTATAAGCAAGTATATACTGTAGATACACAGCACTAGCTAATTTAGACAGGGGCGCACCCAGTGAGCGCTCCCTCTAAAACTGTCTTTGTTAATTTTAAATGTCAATATCAGAAAATAAATATGAATACCATAACCAAGAATGCAATATTTTAACACGAAAACACTAGTTGCTCCTTTGGGAACAATTTTAAACATTCAAGATGTATTTTTAGATTTGTTTTGAGGAGACTACATTCTTAGTAGTCATTTTACTTGATGATTGCATAAAGGGTTAAGTAATAAATGTATATAAAAGGTTAATGTGATGATTGCTAAATTATTTCTGATAATGAAAAATATTGCATTTCATTAGGTTTAAGCAAACATAACTCTAGCCATTATTATTCAACCTTCCGTGGTAATTTAAAGACATAAAGATATCATTTTCATTGATAGAAGGAGCAAATAACAGCCTAAACTGGGAAGCAAATTGCATCAGAAAATTAATCAGTTTTTTTTGTGATGAGGGAATTTATAACACACCCTTGTGTGAAAAATTTATCATACGAGTTTCTTCGGAAGAACTGCTAATTCAATTTTTTCTTAGTATAGATTATTCTCAATTTGAATCAAACAATTTTTGGCCGAATTTAAAGATTAAATTGACATTTCTGACACACGAATAACCTATTTTAAGTAGTATTTTATGAAAGAGTTTATTGTAAACTTTACCTGAATAATATAGATAACGGGGCTAAGCACATACACTTCTAAATTACTACGCACCACTGTTTACCCCATTTTGGAATTTAAAATGTATTTGGGTGACACAATTTCATCAAAAAAACATAAAGGATAATCCTCAAGAATCCAACAGCAATTTAAAAAACAAATCTTCAATTTAACTTATTGGTTTGAAGTAGGTTTAGCAATGATTAACATCTGTTCATTTTTCTTTTGAAGATTAACGTTTAAGCCTTTTGATTTTTAAATTAAGTTTTTCAACAATTTTATCAGGGTTTATGACTATTACCCCATAGGTCCTTAAATTCAATTTATTACAAAATTATTTGTACCTTTTTTTTACACATAAACTGGTTGACAAAAGAAATTCTTAAAATAATGAATTTCTAATACAGGCAGCCGCCTGGGTGGGGAGATGCTGGGGTTATCTACATTTTCTATTTATTAAGTTGTTTCAGTGATTTTTAGGAGAAAACAATAATTTGCAATAGAGATATTTTATTTTTAATTAAACAGCTAAAACAGAAAACTTTTCATAATCATGTCAATTTCAATGAGAAATTTTTATTTGCTTGCTACTTAATTTTTAATTGCCAAAATAATTATAATTTTTAAATTTTTTTATTTCTCTCTAATTCCTTTTTAAATATTAATTAAAAATAGTTTTGACATTTTTTTCTAGTTGCTATTTTTGAAAAGGAACAACTATTATCTATCATTTTCTTATAAATAATAGTTTAATTTATTACAAAATTGGCCTAAATTATTTTTTTTTCAGTGAAATGGATAAGGTAATAAACATTGTCGTCGTCTCAACTTATTTCACCAAATAATGACATCTATGTCCTTAAAACATGTTTTGGCCGGAAACAAATATTTATTGCAGTGAAACACATAATAAATATTGTCTTGTGCTCAACAACTCTATGGACACCATCACTGAATGATGCCACCCTCCGAAAGACAACATTTTCGCATGACATACACAGTTTCAGCTGCACATGCTGTCATCATTTCTCTAAATACTGTCAACATTGATATCAAGAGTGTAAAATTTCAAAAAATCTTTTTTTTTACACACCTCTGAAACACTGTTTTTTTTACAATACTGAATAATCTTCCACTCCTGCCACCCACTAGATAGCTAAGTGTTGTTCTTGGAAGCTGAATCAATTTTTCAGTATAATGCTGCACATATTGATACTTCAATCAAGGAAGTTAGGGTTTATGCGCAACTGCATGTTCGCAAGTGTTTGTTTAAAATCACATGTTTATACCTGTTTAAACTGATTAAACAAAAATGTTAAGTTCTAAGCAAACAAAGCCTCCGCAATATCATTTAACACCTCTGGCAAGTATTTCAGTTTGTAATTAGATGCTTTTTACTGTTCTAAATACAGGACAGTTCAAACTGGAAATGAAGTGGTAAGACTGAAAAGAATTTTACTAAGTGATAAACCCATGGAAGATATGTTTACATGTGTGTGACCAGTGTAGATCTACATCTGCTGTCACATCCATGTTATCTAATCAGGTTCTGCACTAGAAGCTTTTTGGTCATAATAACCTAATAAATTAAAAAGCAAACAGTGTAGATCCTTTTAAGACAGCATTGGTGGGCCAGTTGATCTGGATCTACACTGTTCGCCCATTCCATAAAGGCGTATATAAGGAGGAAAGGGTTATTCTTACATCCCAAGAGTATTGTGAATCTACGCTGCTCCTCTCTGTTGTGTTTCCAGTGCCCCAGATGTCCCCTTGAACGATCGATGGACTCGCACTTGTTCCTTCAACTTCAGTGATGGTAGGTGATGATCTGTTACTGCTTAATGGAGTCCCTTGAAAACTGAAAAGAAGAAAATTGTAACTATAATTATGTGGTGACTAATTTTTTTTCTAAATTAACTGAGAATACAAGGTAATAATTTTCCACATAAACCAAAAAAACTCAAGACAGTAAAAGTGAAACCCCTCTTTTAGACCACCTCTATGCAAGTGTTTTAATAGTGGTGAGGTGATTAGGTGTCTTAGTTATGGATAAGAAAATAGTGCAAAACTATTAAAAATGGACAATGAAATAATGGTCTTATTATTGAGGTGCTCTTAATTTAAGGATTGTCTTTATAAGGACTTAACATATACTTGTAACATTTGTTAATGTTTTATAAATTTCTTATAATGCTGAAACTTGGAGTAATTGATGACCTTTTTGGCTTAATGTTGTCACTATCTTATATATTTGGTATGATACTTAATAACTGTCACTCCCATAAGCCTCGGCTTAAGTTGCCAGAACAGTGAGAAGCTTTTCCAATTTAAGGTTTCAATCATTCTTAAAGAAAATATAGGGAAATATGACTGGTTGCCATTTCAGCCATTCAGATGCTTGAGATTTGAGACTGATCTCCAATAGTTTAACCCTTTCCTCCATAGATACACCTTTATTGCATGGGCGAACAGTTTAGATCCAGATCAGGTGGCACATCTGTGGATCTACACTGGTCGCAGATGCGTAAAAATGCGTATATATGGAGGAAAGGGTTCATGATCTTGGGCCCTGATTATTATAATCTCTGGAAAAAAACACCCTGTTTCAACCACATCAACTAAAAGTATCTGATACTGAATTAGCTACCCAAAGTTTACAGCTCCAAATGGAAGCCATCAAATAGAAGGCCATTCCTTTGATTACTTCTACATCTCACATAAACTTGTCTTCAAGTCTTTGTTATTCAAATATAGATCAGTCACAAAATGTAAGCTAATCCGAATTTTATGAGTTTGGCCCATAAGAGTAAGAAGTATACTGCAAGAATTTAAATCATCAGGGTGAATCTTGTTTATCCTCTGCCTTTCACACCATATATATGTCTTTTATTCTATGTGCAGTGAAGATCCAGATCAGCCGGCACATATGAGCACATATGAGCCATCAAATCGGGATCTACACTGGTTACATCATGGTCCGAAATAATATCATATAATACTAATACGAATAGTGCAGATCCTGATCAGATGGCACAGAATGATGTGCTTGCTGATCTGGATCTACACATCTTGCCTATGGAATAAGTGTGTATTTATCGAGTGAAGGCTTAATTTTAATGAGCTTACCTTGTAATTGCCTCAACAAGTTTATTGGAGAATTCCTTTGGCAAGGTTTGGTGGTCTACAATCTCTAACGTACTGGTTGGGTGTTCTTCTAAGGTGACAGTTGATAATCCGCGTCTGAAATACACAATACGAATTGTTTTGTGAAGTGAGGAATATAACATTTTCTTGTTTTCATGTTTGTCTGAGTTGTGTGCTATTAAGACTGACAATATAATTATACCATATATTTATACTCATCTTGCACAGCACTTTGATAAAAGTCTTTCTTCAGTGTGTTTCCATTTGGTCCAGATCATGGCTACAATAAAAGCTGTGTTCAAGCTATTAGACTGTGCACAATGTTGTGATGTCTAAAAGCTAGAACATTTTACACAACAGTTGTTGCGAAAAAGTGTGCCATCTTTCGCTTCATTGCCAATCTGGCTGTTCAGCCATTCAAAAAAGACATGATATCACAAATTAACCACAATATTTTGGAAAGAAATGAGAATAATTTGGAGTATAAATGTAAGAATTGAATCAAAACTTTATTGCATTCATAGAGATATGAAAAACATTTGTTTTTTTTTAAAGAAAGCTTGAAGCCCTTCTGACATGTCCACATTCAAAAGTTTGACAGTAGTCCTAAAGTATTTTACTATAAGCTATTATGTTGATCTTTAAAAGACATTCCATTTCGGCCCCACTAGAGTAGGAACTCATAATTAAAGAAACAGTTTAAAGAAGAACAGCATATTAAGTATAAATTGTAGGATTTTTTTTCGCTATTGATCACCAGGTGATATTACCAGGTCAAGTGGTTGGGCAAAAGGTATAACATTTTCAATAATAGTTGAAATATAGTTGAAATATTACTCTTCAATGGGTGTGTTCCCGAGACAGTGCAAAAAGGGTTCAGCTCCTTCATACTTCGATGGTACTTAGTGCTCTGACACATTATACAAATCATCCGCCCTGAAGTGCCAAACATAACGATGGAATGTTTACTTTTACAAGGACCCTTAAGAATTATACAATACCAAATATATACTTCTAATAAAAATTGCACTTGATCCCGTAACTTGATCATTAAAATTCTGTTTTATTAAAACTTTAAATAAATATTGTTTAGTGAATTAGCAACAAGAATTTAAAGAAACAAAACATTTTATAAAAATGGCATTTTGTTAAAGAACTTATTCAGAAAATTAAAAAAAAATTTCTTCATCATTTAAAAAGAAAATTATAATACTCTTTAAAACATGATGAACTTTAGACCGAAAATAATAGAATTTTGTAATTTTAACTATCTTTTTATAATAATGGTTTGTAAATACACAGCTATTTAAGCTGGAACAATTTAAAAGGATTTCATAATTTCAAATTTTTCTTGATACATTCATGCCAATGAAATCACAGTAATTTCAGAAGTTTTAAAAATTATTTGTTTATTTTAACAAGACATGTAATTTACCCTTAGATTGTTTAGTGATTCAACCATCATTTAATTCTTTACTCCATATATACACATTTATCACAAATACCAACAGTGTAGATCCAGATCAGATGGCACATTTTTGCCATATCAGATCAGGATCTACATTGTTCGCTTTTTGATTCATTAGCAGAATTTATTCATCTTTAGTTTATTTCTGGCCAAGTTGTGACCAGAGCAGATTCAGATCAGATTCATTTTTTCAACAGTGACTGAGACTTTTAGTCTTTCAAGCATTAGATTACATTATATAATTACAGTGAATGATGAAACATTAAATTTGTAAAAATTCAATCTGAAATATTTTGTCAGCGGGCCAGTTTTTTCATAAGCAAAATTAATTTGTCACCTAAAGATTAAATCAAATTAAAAATATTTTTTTGTTCGAACCAACCGCTGCTTAATCATCTGTCCCTTAATCTACTGAAATACAAAACCACGCCCGCCTTTCAAAACTCGTAAAATTAGGTGCATACTGAAATTTCAAATTTATCTTAAAATCTCATTTTCCATGCACACAGACAGGTAATTGTTACGTTACTGCCTGATTACAGAGATATTTCTGGCTAATGATTGTGTTAATTTTTATTGTACTAATAAAATGATTTTTTTCACTACATTAAGGGTGGTTTTATGGTTGAAAATGAGTGGAAAAAAAATTGAAGGACAGTCTGACTTGATCTGAACAAAGAGCCATTGTTTACATTAAATATTTGGTTGTCAGGTTTTTAGTCTATACTCCATAGATACATATTTTATCGCATGGCCTAACTGTTTAGATCCAGATCATCTGTCACATCTATATTGTCTAAACAGGATCTTTACTGTTCATCTCTTGTTCAGAAATAACCTACTAAACATTTTTAGCAAATTGCGTTACTAAACTCCTGATCAGATAGCACGATAGCACAGATTGCAAGCTGATCTGGATCTTCACGGTTTGCCAATGGATAACAGCCATATCCCAAAGCGTAAAGGGTTAAATATAATACATTAAGGAAGGTTTCTAAGATCCCCTCTTAAAATTCTATTCTGTTTAGTTCAGCCCATTGTTTTCTTGTTTAGGGCAAACCCATTCTTTTATCTGGGGACCATACGCCGCTGAACATGGAATGGTATTAATCTGAAAATACCGCATTGAAGGTTCCATGTTCACCGCCATATGCATACCATCGTTTGGGATTGATCAAAATTGTACTGTTTATTGGTGTAAATATTGAATTGCGCTCAACCCAGGGCTAGGCTGCGTGGGCAGTAATAAGCATTTCCATTACTGCCCATGAACAGGCGCAATCAAACCAAGCCTTCAATAGTTTCATATTTGTCATGGTGGAGGGTCTTCAAAGTTCCCTTTTCATCTATTTAACTTTAGTAGCTGTTACAACATGTGATATCACACCCATGGTAAGTATCCATCAAATCAAAGTATTGGCCTTGGTAGAGAAGTAAAATTCTGGTTTCAGGTTCTCCTTATGTCTCATACTGATTGAGGAACCAATGAAATACCGTATGTATAGTTTGAACTGCAGTGACAATAACACCAATCACAAGCTCAGCCCAGTCTGAAAATGACATTTTCAGGCAGGCATAAACTCGCATAGTCCAAAACTGTATCTTGAAGAAAAAAATGTATATGTTTTTTGCCAGTAATTATTTTGACATGACTTGACTTGATTATTCTTATAAGAAAAAAAAAAGATATTAAATGGTTTGATTTTGCTGGGGTTCTGAATTTCTCTCACTTTCCCTAGTAAGACTGTACTGAAAATTCTATACTTTGCCTAAGTTACGAAACTGATATAAAAATTAAGTTCTCAACTGAATTTTGTTAAGGAACAGACTTTCAAAGAAAACTGTGTAAGAGGAAGTATTTTATAAATTGAAAATAATGTACTTGAAACAAGTTGACAAAAAAAAGAGGGAGGTAACTTTATAGATTGAAAGATGAAAGTTTATATATTTTTTTGAAACAATACTTTTCAAAAATATTAAACTAACAAGAAAACAAACTGTCATTGAAATTTTAACAATTTGGCCAGAAATTCCTCATCAGAGGTGTAAGGGACTTTACAACAACAACAACAACAACAACAACAAAAACAACAGGAAAATCCTGGCTTACTAAAACAGTTAGCTCGAAGTTAGCGGGAAGAAACTGTGAGACTTGAAATTACAGTTTTCAAAGCATTCTGAATTCTCACCATCAAAAAAAAGCAATTCAGAATATAATAAATTTTCAAATACTTGAAAAATTAATTTTGACTGTCTATGGCCCGTAAATTTGCAAAATTACAAACTACATAACCACTTCACAAGTAAATAATACTTGAACAAAGCCTGAAGAAGCCTATATCCAGATCCATCAAAATACAAAGAAAAGTAAATCAGAATGAGGAACACAAAGAAATTATTCATAGCAGAGGCTACCCCCACCAAAAAAGATTTTTTATGTCTTTTATCAAATTGATAGAGCATGAATACAAGTATTGTGATGTACATTGCATACAGCTCCAATAAATTAACAGAAACTTTAACATTCTTATTTCAAACTAAGTTCTTTATTTTTTTTAAAGCCCTGATGTAAGCGAAAAAAAATGTTTGAATTATTAAAAGAATCTTTAATATTCTTATTTCAAATTAATTTTACTTTTTTTCTAAAGCCCTGATTGAAGCAAAAAAAAATTTCGATTAAATTTGTGTAACATTGATATTGCATAGCATGCTGGTAACTTTTCATGAATACTGAAACTTTATATGGGTGATCTGTTAAGACTTGAAGCTGATTACAAGTTTGACCCTTCACTCCATGGATACAACTAATATCCCATGTGCGACCAGTAAAGATCTAGATCAGCCTTTACATTCCTGTCACTTTTGAATTCATTAAGTTAAAATTTAATCTGGATCTTCAAAAATATTATCTGACATTTTTGACAGGATTGCAGAACAATAAAGAGCCAGACCGGACTTCACAAATGAGCAGGCTGATCTGGATCTTTGTGCCAAAGGTTATAAAAAAGAGCATGGAAACCAGTCTCAAATCTCAAGCATCTGATTGGCTGAAATGACGACCAGTCGCCATTTCAGCCAATCTGATGCTTGAGATTTGAGACTCAATTCCAATCTCAGCTTTATAACCTTCAGGCCTCAGGTCACAAATGAGGTATGAGCCATATCAACCGAGTAAAGAGTTAAACACTTGTTAAAGCAACTAGTATTTATAATAATGTTTTCAGATAGTTTGGGCCACAAATTAATTATGTTTTCCACTTACCTTTCATGAAAACTTGAATAGTCTAGAACATTTGGTGAATATGTATATTTGAAGCCGAGATCAAGAAAATTTGATTTTTTGCTACTATGTGTATATCCTGCAACTTCCGAGTCTAAATTTGAGCTCTCTGGTGAGAGGGTCAAAGAATGTCCCACTCTTGTTTTGAATTCCTGAAGACTCAAGTTGTTGTTGTTCCTAGCTATTTGGATTTGATTCTGAGCTTGCGAAGGCAAATTTGTAGGAGAAGTACTATTGGTAAAGTCTACTTGAAATTCCTGAGTATATTTACTACTGCTTTCATCATTTGATGAGGACGGTGAATATCTATTATGAATTTTAGCACCAATACAAACAAACGCTGTGGCAAGACTGTATTTTTGTCCCTGAACTCGTAACTGATAATCTCGGCTGTATATACGACTAGGCACTGAAGTAGTTATGCTGCCAGAACTTGAAATTGACCGCTCGCGTTCCCGTTTTTTGCGACCTGGCCCCGGTCCCTGAGGATTGGATCCGGCATTTAGGCCAGGGGGTAAAGGAGGCCTGGAAGCCACCTCTGTGCCCATTAGATTCACACAGTCAATCAAATTTGATTCTTTAATCTCTCCCGCAATTATTCAGAATAATGTACAGTTTAATTCCTTCATTCTCCATCCATTTAAAAAAAACACTTAACAGAGATATTACACGGACAATAACATTCTTTACCCCCACAGGCTTCTTCATGTAAAATTACAATCACAATAATAAAACACATTTATCATTTATGTCCTTAAAGCAATCACGCTTTGGATTCCAAATTGGAAGCAGAAGTATAATTTATGCTGACAGTAATTCATAAAATTTTTAAATATACTTCTTCAATATCACAAATCAACAACAAAGATCACTTTTAAATTAAAAATTGATTCGCATTATTTATAATGTAAAATCCACTTGTTTGAATATATTGCACCCTAATTCGTTCAATCTTTCATAAAAGTCACTCTAAGTCGACTCAATGATAACTGACCACTGCCGTCTTATCAATGAAACCAAAATTAGGTAAATATCCTTGTATACAAATGGCAAACACCACCAAACTAACCTAACAACTCTGTTAACTTAAAATGTATCGGCCCATAAAACATTGCACCTGATAAAGCCGTGAAAAATTCAATAACGATATAGTATTATGATTTTTTTTCAGGGAAGGGAGTAATTTGCTATGACGATGACAGTGGCTTCAAATGATGCGAAACGCTTATTTAAATTTGAGAAATAAAACCGTTATTGGTCAAACGTCATACTAACCGCTTTGACTATCTTTTTATTGACAATTTCAAAGATAACTAAAGCTGGCATGAATATTCAAGAGGACAATAACTAGGGGTTGAGAAGATGTTATACATGTTAAGTGGCCGATAAAAACGCTGGTAAAGATGGGAATACTCTTGTCCGATAGCAAAAGATGGCCAGTTAATATCGGATTGAGGCACATAAAGTTTTACAATCTAACAAATAAAGATTGAATCTACATTTGAAGGTGAATTTATAGCGAACTAAAACTTAACTTTACATCTATCATCAATATACCCATGAACATGTTTCCAGCAATCCCTATGAGAGCTATAAATTGTACAATACCATATCTCATTTAGAAATATGAATGAGATAGTCTTTTTAAACCCTTTCCTCCATATATACACATCTTTACACATGTGCAACCAGTGTAGATCCAGATCAGCCAGCACATCCGTGCCGTCTGATGAGGATCTGCACAGGTCACATTTTGGTCAAAAATAACCTACTGAATAAAAAAGCAAACAGTTAAGATCCTGATCAGACGGATGTGCCGGCCAATCTGGGTCTGAACTGTTCACCCATGCAATAAAGGTGTATCTTTGGAGGAAAGAGTTAAGCTTTGACTCAAGGCTTCAAGCCCAAACTTGGCTTTCTGCAATTAGATAGAAACAACATTTATGAACAACTTTTTTTGCAAAATTCATTCCTTTTAATGAATACATAAAAGCGTCTCCAGCATTAAATATTTCTATAGATAAGGTATTCCTTAGACATTTTCAAGTCCAGTAGGCAGTAACTTCACCCTGTTACTCAAAAAGTAATTGCAGACATGAAACCTTTCTGTACAAATTTAAATAAGATGATTTTTTTATTTTGAAAAATTTGTATTGAAAGTCTTTTTAAACAGTGATATTAGCATATTAGCATAGGATGCTAGATTCAGCCATGAACATAATTTAGGTTTAACTATAAATATAACTTTAATATTTTTAAGTTAAACCTTCAAAAAAATCTTCAATATAATTATCTAAAAGTTTTGTCAAATATTTATTTGGAGCAAAGACAACAATTCTTCAAGACTGCAATTGCTTATTTTCAAAATAACCTCCCTTAAGCAATACATTTTCATTTTGCTTACTTTTCTTATATAAAATTCTTGGATATTTCTTTTTACTGTTAATTTGTCATGTACTTCTATGAATTTTAAATTAGTATGGTATATTAATGACCTGTTGTTTTGAATCCGAACCCATTTAAATCTTATTTTCATAATGTAATATAACCACTATTACTTTGTTACTTTTTAAATTTTTGTCATTTTTACAGATGTTATATAGACCACTTTAAAGACACTTTATTGCACCTTCTAATGTTTTATAACACTAGAATATTTCCTTTATAACTTATTTAAGACAATAAAAGAGTTACACCACAATAAAATAAAAGTGATTGGTTCTTTTCTACAATTACATTAGTTAACCGAAAATATTTATAGTGCTTATTTTTCTACTTCCATAATATATCAACTATGAATGACAGAATGAAAAAAAGTAAGACAAACATGTCCACATAAACAATCAGAGGTGTTTAAATTTTGTGGTTTTAACTACATTGTCTATCTTCCCGACAAAAAGCCATAACAATATTAACCCTTTCCTCCATAGACACACTTTTATTGCATCCAAGGACGAACAGTGTAGATCCAGATCAGCCAGCACATCCATGCTGTCTGATCAGGATCTGCACTGTTCCCTTTATGATTTGTTAGGTTATTTCTGACCAAAATGCAGATCCTGATCAGACGGCACAGATGTGCCAGCTGATCTGGATCTACAGTGGTCGCACATGCATAAAAATGCATATATATGGAGGAAAGGGTTAATGCTGCAGGTGTTCAGTTACAGTGTTTGACACTATAAATACTCCTTGAGTATGGCTTATATCCCATGTGCATCCAGTGTAGATCTGCCTAAGCCTGCACATCTGTGCAAACTGATCAGGATTAAAGTTCGCTCCTTGGTCAGAAATAACCTAATGATTCCAAAAGCAACGTTAGTGCAGATCCTCGGGTCTGACTGACTGCATATTCCTGGGATATGATATGTATCTGTAGAGGAAAATGTTCCTGAACATTAGCAATCTTAACTCTTCATATATAGGCATATATCACATGGAATGATCAGTGCAAATCCAGATCAGCTGGCACATTAGTGCCATCTGATCAGGATCTACATTGTTCACTTCTTGATTCATAAGGTAATTCTGACCTAAAAGCAAACAGTGTTAATCATGATCAGATGCCAAGGATGTGCCAGCTGATCTGGATCTACACTGCTTGCACATGCAATATAATCTGTATCATAATGGAGTAAAAGGTTAAAGATTGCCCAACTACCCAAGAGTAAAATTTGAAAATAAAACGCCACAAAATAAAGTGACTAATGAAACAGGGGCTGAAGGTTATAAAACTGAGATTGGAAACCAGTCTCAAATCTCAAGCATCTGATTGGCTGAAATGGCGACCAGTCGCCATTTCAGCCAATCAGATGCTTGAGGTCCGAGACTGGTTTCTAATCTCAGCTTTATAACCTTGGGCACAGGACAGCTTCGGTAATATATCCATCTCTTTACGAACTCGGCCTTGTTTGCTAACTTGCAACCTTACTTGCTTGATTATATTTATTTATACAAATTTTTCTGAAATATGCAATGCAAGCACTTGAACTTAAAGGAAATTAAAAAATTTAATAAACGATAACTAGCATTAAGTAAAAATCTGCTACTTTAAAAAACAAACAGTCCTTTCACCATCTGTTAGTTTTTTCCTTTTATTGCGCAAGAAGTTCAAAGCATAGTTAATCTGAATTTTTTTTATTACAGGCTTTAAATTAGGAATGTCGAGTGTCAATCTGAAAATTCTCTGTCGAATTGTGTGCTTGACTGTCGTTTTATTTCATGTTGGTTTTATTTTTTGCGTATTTTAAACCAGTCAGAATTAAAATGAAAATTCAAATCCCAACCATCCTTAATCATTAAACCTTTCGCTCCATATTTACAGATTTTTCTGAATATGATTTAGATCCAGATCCTCTGGCACATTGATGTCATCTGATCTGGATCTACATTAGTAGCTTCTTGGTCAGAAATACCCTTATGAATATAAATAGTTCAGAGCGTATGACACAGATTTGCTGGCTGAATTTAAATCTACACTGTTCGCTCATGCCATAGAGTTGCACATTAGGAGTAAAGAGTTCAAATGAAAAATTTATTGGAAAATGTGGTAAAACTGACCGACATGAAATAGAAGCTTATCATTCCTTTCCAGTTCTAAAGTAAGCTAAAATGGCAAAAATAGCCGTTTTCCAATAAAACTATGGTCCTTTCTTTAACTGGTTGTCAAGAACACAAGAGTCAAAGATAGTCACCTAGGCTAGTGTTTACATTTCTGTCATGTTAAATATTAGTTATGCAACATCTTCTTATTTTGTAAAGTCTTTTATCAAACAATCTACTGCACTGTATCAGCAAAGGACCCGACACAGGGTTAATTATCAAAGAGATTTTCACCAATGAATATTTTGATATCAAAGAGAAATTAAGTAAATACCCCATTGACTAAGTTGTCTTGCATATTTGCTCAAACAGTATTTTATTTGCACTGTTTTCCCAGTGTCAATGCATTTTCATTGATTTAATTTGAAATGTTTTCAAATGCGAGGCAGTTAAGTGCCAATATATGTATTTAAATGCAGATACAACTAGTTATTGAACAACAGTACTCTTTGTAACCAGAGAGATGAGACAGAATGAAGTTTCCGCATGATAACAAGGTAACTTGGAACTGAAAAAACAACACAAGTTTTCTATTAAAAATTAATAGCATTGGAATGTTAAGGGAGACAACTGCAACAGCCCACAAAATAGTACTTGCAGAGTTAAACTTCCTAATTAGTTGAATCTACATTGTCAATTGGGAAACAGCTTAAGACTTATTTTCCATAATATTTTAAAAATACAACTAGTTTTTATCTTATGAGGTGTCATAACATTTTGAGAGCATTCTTTCATATTCTGTAACAGTGGCATAAAATTTGTTATTTAACAAACATTATTAAAAGACATATTAGGTCAACTAAGCTCAAAGGAATTTTGAAAATTTGCATCATTCAAGATTCTATCAAGAATAATTGAATTTCACTAATAAAAATGTTCATGGTAGATTGGAGTCTTAAAACTCTAGCTTGACTGCACCCTGGTCTTAGGTATATGATCTCTGGCACAGGGACAAGATACAAATAACTGTTTTGTGCTGAAATCCATTAGCTCAAATTTACGATAATTTATTATCATAATGTTAATTAAAATATGCTCAAGACATTTGTCCATGCTCTAAATAATCACATTAATAATCCCATGGGAAATAAAATAATTACGTGTACCACTTTACCTTACAAACACTTACAAAAGTTATAGCGTTCTTTGCGAGTTTTAGCATTTTTATAACATCGAAAATTTAACAGAATTATTATTCATACCCGTCTATGATAAGCATTTTACTGATAACTTGATGACTAAAAAATGGTAAATAAAAATTTGCTGAAGGCAATAAACTGACAACTTTGCCATCAGTGTCTGAAGAATTTAACCAACAACTTTCATACAAAAGCTCTAAGCAATAACTGACAACTTTCCAATCTGAAAACAATCTTGTAAAAACTCAGAGCAATTACTAACAACTTTACCACAGGAGCTCAAAAAAAACCTAACAAGTATCGAAAATGAAAATGGTCATGAAAATAATGAGAATGTTCTCACAAAAATTAGCATAAGAGATGAATTTAACATAATAGCCCTAAGAACCCTTCCCCTCAGCCTGCCCCTTCCACCTCCCTGTCCAAAAAGTGACTGGGTTTCAAAACTCTCCCTTTTGAGTATAGCTCACAGGGTTGTTTTAAAGCTAGTAGTTGAATACAAACTTTGACCTTCTAAGCTAATTTTAACACCATGGCAAAGGCTTTATGCAACTGGTGACCAGTGAAGATCCAGATAAGCTGTCTGACTATAATTTACACTGTTTGCTTTTAGATTCATTTGGTTATTTCTGACCAAGAACAGAACAGTATAGATCCAAATCAGACGGCATGTGATAACACCGATGTGATAAAAGGCGTATCCATGGAATTAAGTGTTAAAGTTTATTTTAGGAACTTATATTTATTGATAGTATAAAATATTAATTGTAATTTATTGAATAACTGCAAAAGTGAGTTCTTTTGAAAGTAAATACTTGTAATACAATATGGTACGCCTCATAAATGACACTTCAACGAATAAGTCATCAGCTGAAAGCAGATGTCGTCTATTGTTGATAGGTAACTCAATAATATGATTAATATTGTGCACATGTCTATTGCATTTTAACCCTTTACTTTTGGCTGATTGTGAATCCACTAAAATGAGGTGAAAATGACTTTTCAGATTTAGCACATAGAGGAACCCTGGATAAGAATTATATTTTATTTTAAATATGTTTTTTCCCAAGCTCAGAATATGGTGGGGTCAAATGTGGGAAAAAACTTAGTTGCTTACGTCAAAATGCAAGAATCTGCATACAGATCTATTGATAATTGAAACCCCTGAGGTGGGAAATCAAGTCAGTGGTTAATTTGCAAGTTTATTCTACACTGATATAAATTTGTCTTAAAAAAGTGAGATTGTTTTTTTGGTTACCTTGGGAAAACTAGGTAATTTTAACATTAAAAATACTGGTTTCCCTAGGCTATGTGGTAGTATTGATAAATCAAATAAATTTCAACAATTTTGAGCAACAAAAGCTTTTCCAAAATTGAAGGTGCTGCATTATTCATTTCATATCTGGGACCTACTAAATATATCTGGGCGGTCTTAAAGCTTGGCCGTTTGTCTCTGACTGCAGGCCTTATAGTCTGCATGTCCCATCTGTTTAGTTCATTAATCTGGGCCAAATCACCCGGCCATATTGTCTGCATATCATTGAAGCTTAGGAAGCTAATTTCAGCTATTCTTGCAAACAAATAAAACTATTTACCTTGTAAAGACCTGTAAATCTGGATGGTGTAATTGCCGGTGTGATACGGAACATTGTTTTCCAAAGTGCTTGAACATGTTGAAGTTGAAGTGTCTATCTTTACATCCTCACCAGAAAATGTAAACAATATTCAGATGTGTGTTCATGCAGCTGGTTGATACAAATCATCAAATGCAAAATATGCCAAACTTTTATAGTAAAGTTGATTGCACATTTATGCATACAATGACTGCCCTCATGCAATTTTAGGAATACAGTTGAAACAGTTTCAAAACTCTTCCTGACCTTTCGGAAATTACACAGTGTCTGTAATAAATTTTTGTCGATGTTTGTGTTTAAATTTTGTAATCCTTCCAGGATTTCGCGGAGTCAAGTTAATTCCACTTCCAAAAAAAACACATTTGGCATCATTTTCATGATTTTCACAATTAAAATTCGCACAAAACATTAGCTAGACAGCCCATAGAGCGCTCTTTTTGTTGAAACAAAATCTTCGAAAATGTTTAATGTTTTAGGTAAACACAATTGAGGGGAGATCACTGGAGGTGTGTGTAGTTTGGGCTAAACCCCATACGTCTTACGTAACAAAACGTAAAACTGTCGACACATTATATATTTTGAATAAATCAAAAATACATCCCTCAAAATACTGAAACACTTCAACATTTTTGCAATGTGTCTGCGTTCAGAATATTGCCATTTGACGGTGCATAGAATCACCGAAAACAACCAAATAACCGAATAAGACCGAAAAAGGGACCGAATATGATTAAAAATTGAATTTAAACATAAATGCTATTTATTTTAAAAGTGGTATTGGGTACAAAAATAATGTTTTTGGGTACTCTTTTCTGTCTTTTTCGGTGTTTTCGGTTATGTTGGTCTTAGTCGGTGTTTTGGGGTAGTTTTCGGTAATTCTATTCACCCGCCATATTGCGTCATTTTGATTGTATTACACATACGCAGTTTATTTGATTATATATATCGATATTATCAGTACGCCTTCGTTGCTTTCATTGAGTAAGAGTTTTACTGATTATTCTTTAAAAGCAATCAATTTAAATGATCGTTAACAACTGATTTTCTATGATTGCTTTTGGAACTCTTTTCTGACGTCTACCAGAAGCTGTACTTCGACTTTTTCATTTGAGCGCACCTGCTGAAAGGTCTGTGATTTCGAATTGCGGTTTCTTTAGCCTGCGGCTATATAGCCGCCGGAAAGCATTGTCATATATTTGTTGGAAGCAACTGTGTTTCATCAATATTAAATGCAACAATATCGCCTTATAAATCAATTTGGCTATTATTCTTGTCTGAAGATTCCTTTCATCAAATACTATTCGATTCAGTGATCAAAGCGCTGAATATCAACAAGCTTCAAAATCATTCCAGACAGGTTAATTCCCTTTTCAGACATTATAATATAGTAAGGCCAAAGAACCAAGTATTTTGAATAAACATTTTGGATCTTTCCAGTTTTGTTCAGCAGAATTGCTTGAAGATTTTGTGGACCAACTATGTTTCATACATATATGTTTCAAATTGTTAACCCCTTCCTCCATAGATACACCTTTATTGCGTGGGCAAACAGTTTAGATCCAGATCAGCCGGAACATCTGTGCCGTCTGGTCAGGATCTAAACTGATCGCTTTTTGATTTGTTACGTTATCTGAGACTGACCAAAATGCGACCAGTGCAGATCCTGATCTGACGGCACGGATGTGACGGCTGATCTGGATCTACACTGGTCACGCATGCTTAAAAAGGCGTATATATGGAGGAAAGGGTTAATTTAGTGCAAAAACGATATATAAGTACCATTGAAATAATGAGTTATACTGATTTTGCAATACAAACATATTAGAACTGTCATATATATCACAGAGGCAACACATGGTTTAACTGAGACTGTAGTTATCCGTTTCAATTACCTCCCTTGATGGTAATATGCTAATTTCAAACCATGCAGAATGTCAATCATTGTAGAACAGAACAGAACAGAACATATCTTTATTTCAACTCAAGCCTAATAAAGGTGCATGAGCATACAATGCACATTAAATTGTGACAACGGGTGGCAGTATTGCTTTGGGGTATCTATACAATTACTCCATATATTATGTGCTTTATCACATGTGAGACCAGTGATCATCCAAAATCAGCTGGCACATCTGTGCCCAAGGTTATAAAACTGAGCATGGAAACCAGTCAAATCTCAGGCATCTGATTGGCTGAAATGGCGACTGGTCGCCATTTCAAGCCAATCAGATGCTTGCGATTTGAGACTGGTTTCCATGCTCAGTTTTATAACCTCCAGCCCTGTGCTATTTGATATCTATCTTCACTGTTCGCTTTTTGGTCAAATATAACCTTATAAATCCAAAGCCAACTGTGTAGATCCTGATCAGATAGCACTGATGTGCCAGCTGATCTGGATCTACTGTCAGCCCATGCAATGAAAGTTGTTTCTTATAGGAGGAAAGAGTTAATACATCACAATGCAATGCTGTTATAGGATTCACCTAAGAAATTGAAGTGCCATAACTCTAGGCTTGTTTCATTTCATTGGGAGAAACAAAGCAGAAATTCAATGACAGTTTTGTGCAGGCAAAAATTGGCACAGCTTAAAGATGATGGCAGAAGATTGTTAATTTCACATCATTACAAATTTACTTTTGCACCATTTACATGACAGGGTTACCATGGTGAAAGTAGATTCACTAAAGAAACCTTGGTGTTTTTTTCAGATAAAACAACTGGACAAAGTGTGTCAACTATGCAAAAGGAACAAATATTTTGTTAGTTAGGCCACTTCTTTTTAATTTTCTGGTTTACGAGACCGGCGACCGTATTTTTTTTTTAATTGAAAAAAAAAAAAAATCGATTTTGCCGTTGTTTTTTTTTGCCGATGGTCGAAAAAGTGCGAGTACGAAAAATAAAATTGAGACCGAATTTCGCGCCATAAACGATATCGGCAATTTCCGTCGTCACAGACATCAGCGAATGTGAATCTAACGAATTGGCTGGTTCGTATGTTGACGAATTGGGGCGAGAATCCAGCATGGCTGTGACAGGGAGTGGAAATTATTTTTCAGTTGTCTTTGACAAAATCGGAGCCTGGTGGAACGTGTACAAAAAAATTCGTCAGAAGTGTCGAAGGAGAAGACGTTGGAGGTCTACTCTCGAGGAACATCACTTTCGAAAATGTTATGGTTGGTAATAGGTTGTTGACATCTTGTTAACATCATGTAAATTCGCGACATGAAATTATTGATTCTGAGACCCACCGATATAGTCTGATAAATTGTAATGTATGAACGGTGTTTAAGCAGCTGGAAATCAAATGTTTGTTAACATGTATATGTGGTCTGATATTAAAATTTACTAAAAAAATAAAATAAACCAATAAAGGAAACACATCTGACAGATTAAGTGGAATGCAACATCACATTCCTAAACTAGTGTAACTTTATTGTGGACATTTTTTTGAAAATTTTTCGTAAACCAGACAATAAAAAAGAAGTGGCCTTACAATGCTTTTAATCACCTTAAAACTCTTTAACTGGGCCTTTCAACATTACAAGAGAAAGTAATTTCTTGGATTTATACATTTTATTTTTATTTTCAATAAGATATGAATGACTTAGTGTTAGTTCTTTTGTATATGACATTATTCCAAAATTACTTCGAAATCATGCCAAATACCCCTGTTTACTATAATAATGTCAGTCAATTCATAAGCTACTTAAGTTGCAGCTTAAAGTAGATAAACACAAAACAAAATTTTTCTCTTAACACATAAATAAATAACACATGAAATTTATTTCAAACACTTCATTTTTCAAGGGCTTTTTCGAGAGCCATCTTTTTTTAATCAGATGACAAAAGACAATTAAAAGCCTGGGAATTTTACTAAACAAACCTTAAACACACTCTGTAAGAAAATCTTTTTCACATAACCTTTATTGAACGTCATAATGATGTTTATCAAACCAAATTAAACCATTATAAAATTTATTTGTATACATTCCAAATTTGGTATTTTGCATGACTGTCAAATCTCTCATTGAACCGTTAGTCTATTTTTGACCCGTATGTTAACGAATGATTGAATATCTGAAGTGCCGAGTAAGTCACTTGGTGTAAATTTGTAAATGCATGTCTTATTTTCAAAGCCGAAATGCATTTTTAAGATTTAATCTAAGAAAATGATCTCTTGCAAAACTGGATTATTTACAAAGCATTTCTGCAGGCACTTCACAGACAGTCTTCAGTTTTAAGCATGAAACAAGATTAGTTGTGCTCCATGTATTTCTAACCACCCTTAAGGAACCTGTCAATTAACACTAATTAAATCATTATGCTGAAACAAAAAAGCAGATAAAAAAGGGTTTCTGATTACCATATTGAAACTTTTTTTTCTTGTTATGATCTGACTTTTTTACACTTCTCACACCATTTAAGTCTAATTAAAAATGCTTTACCCTTTACTCCATAGATCAGGCTCATATCATGTGGGCAAACAGTTTAGATCCAGATCAGCCAGCACATCTGTGTCATCTGATCAGGATCTACACTGTTGGGTTTTAGATTCATTAGGTTATTTCTGATAAAGTTGTGACCCGTGCAGATTCAGATCAGATAGCCTGAGCTTTAGCACTATATGCACATTTCACACCACTTCAGTGTAATTAAAAATGCTTTAATCTTTTTACTTCATATAATTTTATATGCCATTTATGACATGGGTGACCATTTCATATCATGATCAGCTGCCACAGTCTTTTTATCTTCTCTGGAACTACAATTATTGAACACATCTATACCATCTGATCAGGATTTGCAATGTTCACTTTTTCACATAGGTTTGACTGACCAAGAAGAAACCAGATGACCCAGCAGATCTGGATCTACACTGGTCACCTATGTTACAAAAGCCATATAAATGTAGTAAAGGGTTACTAATTGATAATATTGAACATCATCACTGCAAATAATGAAATAAAATCATTACGGTCTGTTTTCTGCCAACAAAAACATCAAGAAACTTTTAATGAATGCTTTAAGTTATACAAATGGTTGAAAAGCATTTTCCATACACCAAAACAATTCACAATTGTTATTCATGCACAAAATTCATCATTGAAAAAAATATAATTAACTTAAACTTGTTAAGAATTCTTGTCCTCTAAGAAAATGTCCCCTCCCACCATCTCCCCCCAGGGGTTGCATTTTGGTCCCTATCCACAAGTTGCACTGTGCTTGTTTTCTGGTGTCCAAGGAATAAAACAAACAGTTCACCTAACTGCATTTAGATTATAAATTATACTTTCATTCCAAGACATTAAATATTCATTCATGCAAACATTCAAATGTTCTCCTATCTCAATAGGCTTATTAAAGATAAAACCACCATTGAAACATGACACTGTATAACATAACATTTAGTATCTATAATGTAAAACAATTTTCACTAGAAAAGACTATCATTTATTTGTATGGCGTGTTCGGAATCAAGATGTGGATGGCAGGGCCAACACACAGTCCAGTTCAAGCTTGAAAAAAAAGCTGCAAGGGATGGCAAGGTGTTGGGACCTTATTATTAAAAAAACAAACAGTGCAAGAGATCCTGATCAGATGGCACATATAGAGTGCATGAAAATGCTTCAAAGATATGCAATACCTGAGCACCTATATATCCCATGTATACATGTAATACATACACATATAATTTTATAATTATGTTACTTGTATTACAGCTGTTTTGCAGATGTTGTTGTATTTTATAAGTGCAAAGTCATATTAATATTACGCCTAACATGTTAAATTTTATGTTTGACATATACATTTATTGTTGCAATTAAATTATGTTTGTAAGAACAATTTCAATAACCTTTAGATCCTATGTGCACCTTAAGGATTGCTACAGACAAATCACCACAAAGTTTTATTATAATGAAAGCTTCACTATCGCAGCAGCGTTGTTTGTGCTGTGCGGCGACAGTAAAAAGTCTCCCTGTACATTCAATCAGTGCTGTTATCAATTATGAATGCTGTTGAGCACGATACTAATATTGCCCGAGGTTATAAAACTGAGCATGGAAACCAGTCTCAAATCTCAAGCATCTGAGTTGCCATTTCAGCCAATCAGATGCTTGAGTTTTGAGACTGGTTTCCAATCTCAGCTTTATAACCTTCAGCCAATATTTGAGTCAATATTGAGATACACTCAACCCGGGGCCTAAGGAGGTGTGATTAATATTATGCACTTCCATTACTGCCCATCATGGAAAACTCAAAAAGGTTTCAAAGTAATAATCAAGTTACTTCGTTTCTTAAATGATAAAAAATCAATTTAAGTATACTTATTCATGGATAGCGTGGTATCATTTAATTTTGCGTAGATGAATTTCCGCGCAAAAGCAACAAACAATAAATTAATGCAATGGTATATTTCTGTGAATAGAAAGATACAATGATTATCATAGATAAGTTAAGAATTTTCAGAGACATTAATGTATCAATGTTTTGATACACAATTTGTTAATTTACTACTGTAAAATCACCTATTGGTCTTGTAACTTATCAATATCATACTGTACCACTTCAAACTCTCCTCAAAGAAAGATCAATTTCCTTGGTAAAGAAACTATTAGGTTAAGTAAATTTATTCTTATATCGCTTATATTGCTGATACTAAGAATCGTTTGAAATAGTCAATAGAACTGTGAACAGGAAATAAACGAATAAACACAATAATTCTCTAGCCCAGTTTGTCCTTCTAGATGACTTTGATGAATGCTGTTATAACTGTCATTAAACTTTTAACCCTTTCCTCCATATACGTATACACCATTATGGACTGGGTGAACAGTGTAGATCCAGTTCAGCTGGCACATCTGTGATATCTTGATTAAATACATTATTTCTGGCAAAAAGTAAACACTGCAGATCCTGATAAGATGGCTGCTTTGCCAGCTGATCTGGATCTACACTGGTCACACGTGCGATAAAATGCATATATATGGAATTAACTTAGATTTTTAAGTATAAATGCAAACTTGAAACAGTTTCTTTCATATTATGTTGAATAAGTGGATCGCATAACAATACCTTCTGCTGAAAATGTGAAACATGGTAAAAACTAGAATAATCTTCAAACCTATTTCTTTAACCCTTTCCTCCATAGACACACCTTTATTGAGTTGGGGAACAGTGTAGATCCAGATCAGCAGGCACACCCGTTCCATCTAATCAGGATAATTATGCACTGTTCGCTATTTGATTTATTAGGTTATTTCTGACCAGTGCAGATCCTGATCAAGACAGCATGGATGTGCTGGCTGATCCGAATCTACACTGATTGCACATGCGTAAAAATGCGTATTTTTGGAGGAAAGGGTTATGTTGAATAAGAGGATCGCGTAACAAAGTCTTCTGCTAAAGTGTGAAACAGGGTAAAAACTAGATTCATCTTCAAAGTTAAGCCTGCATTTCTTTATCCCCTGAGTACCTTGTATATGAATCAAATATGCTCAACATAAGAGAAATCATTGTTATTATATATATGATAAAATCTTGATCCTAGAAAAATCGTCGCCTTATTAATACAATGTTCTAAGTGATATTTTTCAAAAAATGAGATTTTTATACCGTTGTAATCGTGGAAAAAAGACCTATCTGAATATGGTTTCAGAATTGGTTGATTCACTTTAGTTTTTAAAATTCCCAATCACACAATGTTCTATCTTGCCGTTTATTCACACTCGTGTAAGGATTACACTGTTCTAAGTAACTGTAAAAAAGTAAGTTAGAACATTGTAATAATAAGGCGACGAGTTACTTGCGGAGAAAATAATGGTTAGTACTGGTTAGTACAAGAACACTGGTTAGGTTAAACCGAAAGTAGAGAATTTTTAAAAAGTTAAAGATAAAGACTAAACACAAACTCATGTAATTTATAGACTTCATCAAAACACACACGCTGCTGTTTTTCTGAGCAAATTCGGTGGAATATGAAGGTTTTAGAGAAATCTGAAACTTTGAAGACGATTTTCTCCAAACTGTAAAAAAGTAAGTTAGAACATTGTAATAATAAGGCGACGAAATAGCTTTCATTTTTTTTCATTTCCATTTTACATAACATAATAGTCAGCAAGTAACAATTGTTGGTGTTAACAATTATACAAGAAAGCTTTTAAGGATTTCATTGATGCACATATTTTATTTACAAATTAGAATATATTTTGTTATGCATCAGAGTAATTAATAATACTGGTTTCTTTAAAGTGTATGAAGCATGAAGGACTTCATTTCAAATGTTTTTCGAATCCCAGTGAATGCAAAACATGATACACAGTTCTGAAACACAGGTTTTTATTTTCAGTGTTTTCAAATACAGGATGTCTACTGATGACTACTGATGGTAGAATCAACAGCAATGAGTGCAGTTGAACCATGTGTAAGTAACCAGTCCCCTACCTAGCTCCAATCCCCATTTGCCGAAAAATTACAAATATTTATAATGATATTACATGTACTCTGATTATAAAACTTGAAGAAATATTTACTAAAAAAATAAACGTGAAAAGCTTTTTCAAAGTTGAATAATCTGTAAAGAGAAGAAAAGATATATAAGTCCTTTATTTGGGCTTTAAATCTTACAAAAGTACTTTAACCAATATTTTCACAAAACTTTTTTCAGAATTTTCTGCACAAAGCAGAATTTGTGCAATGTTTGTATTTGGTTTTAATGTTATCACTTGACATTTTAATAAATGATTCTTTCTTAATGATAATGCACTCAATTTCAAAATCCCTATTACTGCCATTTTTTGAAGTCTTTAAAGCAAGCAGTTCACTGCTTAAAGACACTTGAGGTGGTTATAATGAATTTTACCTGTTGACCATAATTGCATGAAACGGTCCAAATTGGCAAAATAATTTGTTAAACAATTTTTTTCCAAGTATTTTAACCCTTTTCTTCCATATGTATGCATTTTTAAGCATGTGTGACCAGTGTAGATCCAGATTAGCCGGCACGTCTGTGATCCTGAGCAGACGGCATGGATGTGCTAGCTGATCTAGATCCACACTGTTAAGTCACGCAATAAAGGGGTGTCTATGGAGGAAAAGGTTAACCCTTTCCTGTATATATACGCATATTTACGCATGTGCGACCAGTGTAGATCCAGATCAGCTGGCACATCCGTGCCGTCTGATCAGGATCTGCACTGGTCGCATTTTGGTCAGAAATAACCTAATGAATCAAAAAGCGAACAGTTTAGATCTTGATCAGATGGCACGGATGTGCCGGCTGATCTGGATCTAAACTGTTTGCCCTAGCAATAAAGGTGTTTCTATGGAGGAAAGGGTTAAATAAAGAAAGTCTCTTCCTTACCAGTAGATTACACGTTCCTTATTTGAATTTCCTTGAAACAAACCCTTGAAAGAACATAAAATTTGCAAAGGGTGCTTATGTAAAATTTGTAATATGTGAAACCAGAAACTACTGCGATCGTCTTAATATTCAATTTACTTTTTATGTTTAGATTATATATCTTTGTACGAAAACGGGAAAAGCATTGCATCTGGTTTGTATCTTTAATGCATCGGAATCGTATATACTAATCACTATTGCATAATGTCAGAAGTGACATTGTGACGGTGACACCATGAATATATGTCATGTACTTTCTCATCTGACAACCATCTAGAAAACGATTACAAAATGCAGAAAATGCATACTGACTTGTAAAACCTATCTCAGATCTTTCAATATACATTTGGCCAAACCATAACTTTTTAAGAAATCAAAATATGATTTAAACACCTAAATTTGCTGAAAATCGAATCATTACTAATGACATTTTTAAAAACAAAATGTTCTCAATCTGATATGATCCCCACTTCTTTGAGAGTATTTTGTACTAATAACATTTTACAAGTTTTGGCAACTAAAGAAATACTTCAATACTAAATGTACTTAAAACAATAGAAAATTGATCTAGATTAGGCTTTGACAAACTATGTTCCTTAATAACATAATTATTGTAATGTATATCTCACTGCACTGACATGTAGGTTATTTTAATGCCTGAACACAATGCAGCTACCTTGAAATGATTTAGCAAAAACAATTAATTCCTGCTGAATTTTAACATCTGGATACCATTTAATATTGTATCTGTTAAGTTTTTTCTGCTCAAATGGACACTGCATTTTTAAACCAGCTTTTTTTTAATCCCTGGGGTATGTTGTTGAGTGCTGACACGCATCAATATTTCATTTGAGTTTTTTGTTAAAGTTCCCATTTTCTTGGTAAACATTCAAGGAAGAGCCCTTAAACTTAACATAGTTGTATAAAATTACAATAGCAATAATTATTAGAACAAGTTTCATAATTATTGACTGTATTTTGTCATAGTTATGCCCCTTTTCACTTAAAATTCAAGAAAACCTAAGTTTCATGGCATTGCGGTGTCTTCTTGTTGTTATTTTTTGAATTTTTGAAGAGTAAATGGCTGATAATTGGAAAAAAAACAAATTCTGAATACAGAATATTAATATAAATGTACGACTGATCCTTAAGAGATGTAAAATATAAAAATTAGATCCAAACTTAAAAAATATTAATGTTAAAAAAAGTGTTAAAGCAAGCCTTGTGTAACTTTACCAGGTATGCTTAGTAAGTTAATTTAAACACTTGTTTAACCCTTTCCTGTATAGATACACCTTTATTGCTAAGGCGAACAGTTTAGATCCAGATCAGCCGGCACATCCGTGCCGTCTGATCAGGATCTAAACTGTTCGCTTTTTGATTCATTAGACTATTTCTGACCATAATGCGACCAGTGCAGATCCTGATCAGACGGCACGGATGTGCCGGCTGATCTGGATCTACACTGGTCGCACACGCGTAAAAATGCGTATATATCCAGGAAAGGGTTAAAGGTAAAGGTTTCCTAATTAAAGTGGGAATCAAACCTATTTAATTCCTAAACTGGAAAGGCTTAAGATACACTAAAAGACAATCTACGTCTTTAATCCAGAACAGCAAAATGTGTTCTAACTGGAATTATTTTCTTCTATGTACTTAATAGGAATTCTAGATTTATAAATAATAAATACCAAATCTGATAATCTGAAATTGTTTTGACACTTATCCTTCAATCACAATTTAACGGTTATTCTTATCTTAAGCAATCTGCCTTTAAACTATTAATAAAAAATAAAGTATCACTTAGAAGAATATTAAATGGTTGGCTTACTTTAACTGCTGTAAATATTTTAAGTTTAGCTCCAAGACTAAAAACAAGGGCTCATTGGATTAACCCTTTCCTCCATAGATACATCTTTATTGCGTGGGCAAACAGTTTAGACCTAGATAAGCCGGCATGCCGTCTGATCAGGATCTAAACTGTTTTTTTTTCATCATGTTATTTCTGACCAAAATGCGACCAGTGCAGATCCTGATCAGATGGCACGGATGTGCCAGCTGATCTGGATCTATATTGGTCGCACCTGCGTAAAAATGGGTATATATGGAGGAAAGGATTAATTTCATTTTGGTACAACATGGAGTTTGATCTCCAGTTTTATAACCTTGGACCTTGGGCATCGGGGGCGCTCATATCTTTGCACAAGACACAATTAAACATACTTAATTACAGCAGAAGTTTGTGTAAATCCTTTTGAAATCAACTGAACAAAGTATTTTTCCTTTTTTTTTTTTTCGAGGGTTGGTGGGGGTGGGGGATCAGTGCAAGGCTTATTGTTTAATGTTTCTTTTCAGATGAAACAAATTTGGACCAAGGTTCTTTTCTTCCGATGATCTGTTTTTTTTTTGTTTTTTATTACAAAGTCTTCTTTTACTAATGAATTCTCAAGTATAATTAAAAAACACAACCTTTTCAATAGAATAATAGAGTTAATAACTTCAGCATGACTTCATTCATTATAAACGTACAATGACTTATTACACAATTACTTTAAATTGAGCATTTAAAAGTACTTTAAGTAATTGGAAAGACATGTAATGTACATAAATGTGCTTTTTCAAAACATCAAAAGATTTCTGTTCATGATTTCAGACACCCAGGTTACTGAACTTATATTAAGAAAGAGTTTGAATGTTAAATAATAAAAATATAAAATGATGTGATCTTCCAGGCAAAATAAAACCTTATAGTTTCATGGCTGTGTGAATATGTACCATGAAAAACAAAAAAAGTAGTACCCCGCAATTTTTTTTCAACCCTTTCCTCCAAATAATGCATTTTTACGCATGTGCGACCAGTGTAGATCCAGATCAGCCAGCACATCCAAATAAAAAAGCCAACAGTTTAGATCCTGATCAGATGGCACAGATGTGCCGGCTGATCTGGATCTAAACTGTTTGCCCACACAATAAAGGTGTGTTTATGGAGGAAAGGGTTGAATATTTGAATGAATTCCTAGTGGTATCCTTGTTTCAAACAGGTTCTTAGTTGTGTATCCCAATATTAGTAAATTAAATATATAAACTTGTTTGTGGTCTTGTAAGCTTGGCGGGCAATTATTAGATACCATTATGTCAAACTTGAAAACTTTGTTGTTATCCTGAGTTAGAAAGCCTCTAAGAAAATTTGTTGTTGACTAAAATGTCTTATCTTATTTTATCTTTAATCACTTCTTACATAATTATATAATGCATATTTCCCATGTGTTTTGGTATGTTTGCTGGAGTGAGGGGAGGTGGAGAGCAAGGTGGGGTTAAAACACCCCCTCCCAACTTCTTCACAATTATTTGTACAAAAAAAATACTGATTTAGAATTTTCTTAGCAATACTTTTAGAATGAAAAATAAGAGTGACTATCCACCTTTAAACTGTCCATGTGCACTTCCCCACAAACAAATAATTTACATTCTTATCAGACCTGTGTAATAGAAAATAAACCTTCCCATGCTATAACTAAAAGCATCCGTCTAAACATTTTATTTTGAGAATTTCTTATATATATTTAACTAAAATTAAAGCTAAATTTTTCAAATCACAAAACTCAAATTCATACATGTACATGTAACTTCAACAAAAACAAAGAAAAAAAAGACTGACAGCATGTCAAATCAACAACAAAAAATGCATTTATTTATGTTATTACCTTGTTGAAAGAGAGAGTATTGGGGTATGCCGTTGAGTGGGTGTGACGCTGGATGACCGATCCGCGTAACCAATCCTGACCGGCACGCTGGTACGAGGACTCATTCCGATCACTTCTAGGTGTAACATGTTTTATCCTCCACAAAACACAACCATGAATAGTCCAATTTTTTACCAAAAGTGAAAGCCTTATGTCAATATTCCATACTTTACTACATCGGTGGCTTAAAGTTTTTAACGATTTTCAATAAATTTCGTTTTTTCAAGAGCCCTATAAATCCTGGATTGAATCTTTCGCTTGATATTTACATTTTTGTTTACCTCTTTTCTCAATGTTTGGAACCTCTCCAGCACAGCAGTATGAAAAAACAGGTGATTGAAAATTTTACGATCGAGAAAAAGTTGACGATATCTCCGTGCCCGGTTTACATATTACAGTTCATGTTTATTCTTTGATAAATCTGTCGTTTTATTAAAGCCCTTAGCCATATGAGCTTATTGTAATCACAGTGAGTGGTCTTAAAAACAATTCTCACTTAAAGGTTATAACCTGATTGAAAAACAAAATTTGATTTTCAAAAACTGAAATCAATACAAGCTTTTATCATGTTTATCGATGTGCAATAAAAACTGTGAAGATAGTTCTTTACTTCCGAGCAATTGTGGCGAAATGTTAAAACTTCTTGAAACACTATAGTTCCAGATTAATGTTTGTTTACAGAAAACTTTCCTTTTGTTCTGAATTTCCAATAGTAAAAACTTATGATTTTTTTTATTATTCCCTTTTTTAAAATATTCCTTGCTTCAAAACTCTTTTAAGTGATGAATTTATGGTATATGTTTTCAACAAACTCAATAAAAATTCCGTTACAGAACACTTTTGAACATATAATCCAAGTATTTATTTTTAGAAGAATATTCCTCGTTGTATAAGCTGGCTAAAACTCATTTATTCCATCAAGTGTCAGCTCAAACTAAATCCTTTTCAGTCAGTACAACCGATTTATAAAGAACATTGCACAGTTTGATATCTGCTCCAGTTTTAAAATAAATCTTTCAAATGGTTTAAATACACTTTGAATTTGAAATTAATTTCATGTAATCCACAGTATCTGATCAATCAATGGAACTTTTTTCTGCCGTTTTGAACTAACGTAATCTTATTTTTCGCTAGAATAATCACTACCGAATTCCACCAAAACAGATCCAGTAACTACTTCACTTCTGAACAAAACATACGTTATTTGTGATTTGTCAGTGCCTGTGTAAAGAATCAAATCGGTAGCCCAAACAATACACTACTTATTTCAAACCTTTTCTTTGTAGGTTTAAGTTTTGATCTATTCAAAGGACTTATATCCCATGACTTTAGCTTTATATTCTTGTAGCATTCTTTACCTTACCTCGGGTATAATTCTCTATTGATCTTCTACCAATGATCACATGACTTAGGTGTATAGTCTAAGTGTCCTTTGAAGACCGAATTTATTTACTTTTCTACAATTGTTATTGAACAAATTGCCAATTCAGTATGTTTAAAGGTAAATAATCCAAATAAAATTGGAGTTTTGAAACTAATCATTACTGGCCTTTAAAATACAGAAACTTTGTTTATAAATAAAGTAAATATGTAGAGGAATACTAATAAAGCTACATTTCGGGTTCTTGTGTTGAACTAATTGAAATAATTGTAGTACTTCTTGTTTAATTTGCCATTATTTACATTGTATGTCTTGAAATAATTTATTAATCCTTTACTCATAATATGGGTTTTATCACATCTGCACAGCCGTGTTGTCTGATCTAAATTTACACTGTTTCCTTCTAACAAAAATAACCAAAAGAATTTAACACTGAACAGTGTAGATCCTGATCAGGTGGCTCAGTTGTGTTGACTGATTTGGGTCCATACTGTTCACCAAGGACAGACATATCCAATAGAGTAGAGGGCTAAGCTCATGAAATATAAAATATAAGGCTCAAAGTCAAGCACTTTTATTGTCTTTTTTAGATCCAGAATGTGTCTCACCAATAATATGCAATGAAAAAGTCAAGAAGTTTTTCTATCACCAGCTATGAATTACATCAAGAACATCATTTACAAAAAAAAACAAGTTTTCATATAACAGAAATTTGTTATTGAAGTGATTAGAACTCTTGCATTTAAAAAGGTTTTCATGATGAAATTTTCAACAAATTTTATTTTAACCCTTTCCTCCATACCCATTTTTACACATGTGTGACCAGTGTAGATCCAGATAAGCTGGCACATTCGTGCCATCTGATCAGGATCTGCACTGGTCGCATTTTGGTCAGAAATAACCTGATGAATCAAAAAGCGAAGAGTGCAGATCCCAATCCGACACCACGGATGTGCCGGCTGATCTCGATCTACACTGTTTAGCCCATGCAATAAAGGTGTATCTATGAAGGAAAGAGTTAAGTAACCTACTTTAAATTTGCAACAGTCTACATAAATGTAATTTACTAACATAAAAAGGGCCCTTTGGGGTATTCAATATGTCAGTGCACATTCAGTTTCTTTTAAAGTCCTTTGGTTTAATAGCTTTTTATAATGTACACATTTTGCAGGCCAAATGCAAATCAAGAGAACTTTTTTTTAATATAATTCTCCAACATGTATAAAAAGCCGAAATTTCATGTGGCATACCTAGTCGAGGAATTCTAGTATGTTTTCAAATATGTAAATTGTATATGGATGATGTATATGTCAAAGTCGAAATGAATATTTCTGTCTGTCTGTAAAATGGCAAAACAAGGCAGTTATTAGGAAAAAACAGCACTCTTAATTTCTCTCACATTAACAATCTGAAATTAACTATTTTTTTAAAAAGTTGTGGGGAGGGGAGCGAGGAGCAGGGAAGGGATGCAATTTCAAATGTCTTACCCCTCCATGTGTACACCCTTAGCTGTAATATCAGTTCAAATCAATTATAAACTAGAAACACCAAATGACTTTTATTTCATTTATGCCCTCTATCTACATTCTTAGATTCACTAACATAGATTTTATTCATTTTGACTCATGCCATGTTCTATTTCAAGTGGTATTTTCACATACACTTTTTTTGCCATAGCAACCGCATTTTTTCAGACAAAACAAATTTATGTATTAATCTCTTCTTAGAACCATTTCATCCATTTTTCTGGTAAGACAAATAGTAAACCTACATCAGTACATGTATAGTCCCCTCAGGTTAAAAGTGTAGAGCACTAAAAATTGAGCATCATTTCGATAAACTATCTAAACTAAGGTAGGAATAGACTCACTATTTTGTCACCTATAGCTCTTCTGTTTATGTCACAGAAGCACTCATTTTGAGCACCTAAAGTTGACAGTGAGGTGAACATTCATGCCAAATATAAGATTGCTCAGTGCATGTCAATGTTACTGGGCATAACCTTTGACCCTTCATTGTAACCTTGACCTTTGAGATGGGAACCTGGAGTTTGTGTGAAACACTCCATCTCACTGAAGTTAACATTTATGCCAAGTATAAACAAGATTGCTTAATCTTTTTTAACCCATTCCTCCACAGACACAACTTTATTGTGTGGGTGAACAGTGTAGATCAATTTCAGATGGAACATCTGTGCCATCTGATCAGGTTCTAAACTGTTTGCTTTTTGATTTGTTAGGTTATTTCCAACCAAAATGCAACCAGTGCAGATCCTGATCAGACAGCACGGATGTGCTCAGGCTGATCTGGATCTACATTGGTCACACATGCGTGAAAATGTGTATGTTTAGAGGAAAGGCTTAATGCATGTAAACGCCAGGACAAAACCGCACTCATGCACTAGGATACTAAATTACACAGAAAGTTTTGACATTGTGACAACTTAGTCTAGCTCACTGCAAACTGACAAAACTAATCCGGACTGATGAATGCATGCACTGAAGAACCAGGGGTTCCACTAGCTGCTGAATCTCAAGGGTCATTGTGTCCATTCTTAAGGGATTCACTCAGTTTTAAGCCTAAAATACCCCTAATTAGATGAAAAAAAAGGTCCTTCAACTAAAATCCTGGGGTCAAAATAAGGCATTTTGGAAATTTCAAAAGTCAAAGGGTCATCTCCCAGGTCAAATGAAACCCCTGAAGAACTATCGCATGTATATACACTGAACCACTATTGTGACAACTTAGTCAAGCTCACCACAAGCTGGCTCGAAGAAAATCCTTAATAATTACAAGGTGATTGTTTTTTATCTTCATGGAGAGAAAAGATCACATGGCACAGATGTGCTGGCTGATCTGAATCTACACTGGTCAAACATGCAGTAATGGGGTTGAAGTAGATTGCTGCAGGTTCCATATTTCCCTAGAGCTACCAATTTTATTCTGGTCCTAGTTTTAAGAAATAAATTTTCAAAACAAATCATGTAAACAAGTGTAAATAAAATCTCCAATCTCCAATAAAAGGCAAGCCTGGAGAAATCCACTTACCTGCTCAAATCTACAAACAAAGGAGGTCCAACAACAAAAACTACTGTGGTATCATTTTATTTAGTGATGGCTTAATTTTTGCGTATTTCGCCCCTGGACCAGTGCGCGAATTTTAAACCTTAGCTAAAATTTAACCAAAAAGTTCCACAAACGTATCTGAAATGTGCTTTGTCCAAACGGACCTACACTTTATATATAGTTGCCTGTATCGCAATTTGATATAAATTTGAAGTATCAAATATTTTTGTTAATAAAGAAAATAAAATAAGTTATAACTGTCAAATTTCTTTTAGAATATGTTTAATGTTACTTCAAAACTTGAACGACAATTTAGTCCGTGCATTTAGGTCTGGACACGTTTTACCAAACTGTATCGTTGTCATCTCATTCACTGTTTCGCAATTAATTGACACTTTAGACCATAAAAACGGAAATAAAAACGAAATTTAACATGCCAATCACGAAATGAATGGTCCAGATAGATGGATCAAACGGGTCCCATGTCAATTAGAGGAGCGGAATAAACAGCGGTCCGATAATTGACTAACAAAGGAAGTGGTAATGGACAGGGAGCCAACTGACACATGATTAGCTCACGTGTTCAAATAAACAAAAGGTATTGATAACGGGGCGGTAAAATATCGAAAATATTTTTTTATTTGAAAAATTGAATTTGCGCGAATTTACGTCTGCGCGAAACGGTAAAGTGGTCAAAACACTCAACCAACCTTGCGGTTAAATTTTTCAGCAATGCACATATTTTCACTTAGTTTACAAAATACAATTCGATTTCTGGGAAATTAATTCAATTTCCAATGTAATAGGAACATTTTTTTTATTTTTATCCTCACATCAGAACAAGGCTCATTTTTTCCCATATGTCAAAATGTCAAAACAAATGAAACATTACTTATTCTTGATCCATTTATTTATAATGATATTTTTCAAAAACATGTGGAAATATCAGACTTCCTGAAAGTTGCCAGACCAAAGGACCTGTCTGGTAAAATTTCAGCCGGTCAGACATGTTTTCTAATGTTATCTGACCGAATGTCAGACAAAAATTTGAACTCCTTATACTTTATTATACCTTTTTAACATGTTTCGGTCTGACAGAATTTGTTTCGGTCAGACAGTTTTTCACATCTTGTCTGACCAAATGTCTGACACTTTTTTTCAATTTTAGGGAAGTCTGAAATATTTTTTAAAAATGTAACCTTTGGCGAGTGTACTTCCTGTAATGGCGAATGCTTTTTTCATTCACTCAACCTGCAGGGTGAATGGGTCCAAAAATATGTTCACCTCTGCAAGTGATCCATTAACATAAGTTTATTCATACCCCAATTGAACCTGGGCAGATATGATGTATGGCCAGTAGTTGAAAAAAGCCTTGATGATTTTGTAGTAAATTTCATACCAGTGGCCTCAGTAGCTTAATTGGTAGAGCATCAGCACTCTCAGCGTTTTTTTTCCCCAAAGGGGAAAGGTTCCCCTTCCTCTACAATTGGGAAATTTTCGCGTCGTAAAATCTTGAAATTGGGAAAAAAATCAGTCGCAAATCAGCCAAATTGGGATTTTTCTTTATTCATGTAAATAAACACTAGGGATTTTATTCAGCTTCACCAAGCATCATAAGCTCTGGTTTTTTAACAGGAAACCCTTAAGTGATGTAACTGTTAAGCCAGAACTAAGTTACAGCCAATCCAATGACTGCCTGTCTATGCAAAAATAATTTCCATTGGCAGGAAAAGTTTCATTGAGGTTGCAATTAATGTGAAATGAATCTGCATTTGATATTATAATGGAAGGAGTGGGGGCTGGGGTCAGTGTCAGGTTGAGGCAATGTGTCTTGAGCTACATCTAGCTCAAGGATAGCTTCTGAGTGGGACTCAGTTTGGTATCAAAATACGTCGGAAGGTTGGATTCAAGTTAAGTTTCAGTCCGATTTTCGGGGGAAAGTACGGGAGGTTGCTCGATACCGGTACCTACATTCATTGGTTCAAATCGCTCAGACTCGGGACTCGTCGCCAATGGCTTGGGATCGGTCGATATATACCCAAAATCTTGCAACAAAAGAGTGCCAGTGTTCGTATTTAACGGCTTCGCTCATTCTAAACGTTGTTGTGAAGTTTGTTAACTACTTTCAGTTTCTGGAGACTGGTCATTGCCCTTCAATTTTATACGTAAGAATCAGTCAACTTGCAATTATTTACTGTAAGCCAGTCTAAAAAAAGGACGTGTATAAAACGCGGACCGGATCAATGACGTCACATGACTATTTTATTTAATGAAAACAACTGAGTAAGAGTCTAACCGGAGCGTTGATAAGAGTTACTCCCCTTTTGAACGGTACGTTTTTTTTTACGCGGAACGACATTTCTTGCAAAAAACTCTTTGGTCAATTGGGAAACGGCACTGTTTGTTGTTGGAAATATAACTTTGGGGATTGGGAATGTCCGGTACTTTAAATTGGGAAGACTCCGGTCAGCTTTGGGAATGGTACCGTTTTGCGGAGGTAGTTAAAGAAGGAAAAAAAACGCTGACTCTAAGCCAGAGATCCAAGTTTTGAATCCTGATCGAGGCTACTCTTTCCAACCCACAAATCTGCTACATTAAATTTGTCAGCAGGGCAAATTAGTCTTGGAGCTCCTTTAAGGCAAAGCATGTGGCTGGGGTATTCCACCTAACTTTGTCAGACCCTTGTGGACATTTGCCAAGTAAAAATAGGAAATGTCTCATATAAGTGGGGAGAAATGTTGTAGACTTTGTTCCAGCAGCCTCTGTAGCTTAATTGGTTGAGCATCTGCACAGTAAGCCAGAGGTCCAAGGTTCCAAATTCTAATCCTGGTTGAGGCTACTCTCAAACTAAAACTAAAACTTTTAACATATCGGTCTAGGTTCAACTTCAATCGAGGTCTGAAAAACTTGTCACAAGTTCATGATGTATGTGGACCCTGTAGATAACATCACTGACCCAAGCCAGCAGTGACATTGGTATAGAACTGCATATCAACACAACATGTTGCATCAAAAGACAAGAGCCAGTCGGAAACGACTGCACGCTCGACTATTCGAGAAGTCAGAATTATTAAGCACATTGTAACTGGGTTTCATTTAAATTGGGGAGTGATTCAGGAGTTTATGTCACCACCAACAAACACACATGAACAAAAGTTTCTTAATCCAAGTTAGGAAATCAATAAATTACACTTAATTTATTCTTGTAGATTTTTTTTATGGTTTACACAACCCAGCCCATAAACCCCTGATCCCACACCCATCAACCCACTATCTTTGCCCACCTATCGTGGTGTGGCGTGGTGAAGTACAGTATAGTATGCTGGTTGCTGTTGTTGGTGGTGGTGTTGTTGTTGTTGTTGGTGGTGTTGTTGCTGTTGTTGGTGTTGTTGTTGGTGGTGGTGTTGTTGGTGTTGGCATTGTTGGTGTTGTTGTTGGTGGTGGTGGTAGTGTTGTTGCTGGTGGTGGTGGTGGTGGTGTTGGTTGTTGGTGTTGTTGTTGTTGCTGTTGTTGGTGGTGGTGTTGATGTTGTTGTTGGTGTTGTTGTTGGTGGTGGTGTTGGTGTTGCTGGTGGTGGTGGTGTTGTTGTTGGTGCTGGTGTTGGTGGTGTTGATGTTGTTGTTGGTGGTGTTGTTAGTGGTGGTGTTGTTGTTGTTGTTGGTAGTGGTGTTGTTGTTGGTGGTGGTGGTGTTGTTGGTGGTGGTGATGATGTTGTTGTTGTTGGTGGTGGTGTTGTTGTTGGTGTTGTTGTTGGTGTTGTTGTTGGTGGTGTTGTTGTTGGTGGTGGTGTTGTTGGTGGTGTTGCTGTTGTTGGTGTTGTTGTTGTTGATGGTGTTGTTGTTGGTGGTGTTGTTGTTGGTGATGGTGGTGTAGTTGTTTGTGTTGGTGTTGTTGTTGTTGGAGGTTGTGTTGTTGTTGGTGGTGTTGTTATTAATGGTGGTGGTGTTGTTGGTGGTGGTGGTGGTGTTGTTGTTGGTGGTGATGGTGTTGTTGTTAGTGGTGTTGTTGTTGTTGGTGGTGGTGGTGTTGTTGTTTGTGTTTGTGTTGTTGTTGTTGGTGGTGTTGATATTGTTGTTGGTGTTGTTGTTGGTGGTGGTGTTGGTGTTGTTGTTGTTGGTGGTGGTGTTGTTGTTAATGGTGGTGCTGTAGTTGTTGGTGGTTGTGGTGTTGGTGTTGTTAATGGTGGTGGTGTTGTTGTTGGTGGTGGTGTTGTTGGTGGTGGTGATGGTGTTGTTGTTGGTGGTGGTGGTGTTGTTGTTAGTGGTGGTGGTGTTGTTGTTGTTGGTGTTGTTGTTGTTGGTGGTGGTTTTGTTGGTGTTGTTGTTGTTTGTGTTGGTGTTGTTGTAGTTGTTGTTGTTGGTGGTGTTGGTATGTGGAGGTGGTGGTGGTACAGTACAGTACAGTGGTATGGTATGGTATGGTATGGTATGGTATGGTATGGTATGGTATGGTATGGTATGGTATGGTATGGTATGGTATGGTATGGTATGGTATGGTATGGTATAATATAGTAGTCTATGCACCCACCCACCCCACAATTACTCAACACTTTCAACCAAAGTATGTTAAGGACATCTGTTTTACACCTTTTATATAGCATTACATATGAAAAACACTAACATTGAAACTTTAACAATTATGTATAAGTCTTAATTCTAATTTCAAGTGAAAAGGGGCAAAAATCAAATATAAACAAGAGGGCCAATGATGGCCCTATATTGCTCACCTGAGTACAAAAGTACTCTCAGCTTTATCCAAGGGCCTACATTTAAATAATGCTGGTAAAGGTTCTCTTCACAATACTCAAAACTAAATATCTAAGGTCTAGTCGCATTAGTTTCAGAGAAAAATGATTATTTATGTTTTCCTATATAAATCAATGTAAACTAAGAGAACCCTGGGGCATGGCCAATTTTGGCCCAGGGGCCATAATTTGAACAAACTTGGTAAGTATCCACTAGACAATGCTACATACCAAATATCTTAGCTTAAGGCATTGAGGTTTCCAGTAAGAAGATTTTTAAAAATTGCCTTTTTACATATTAAGGGCCCCTGGGGCGGGGCCAATATTGACCCCAGGGCCAACATTTAAACAATGTTGGTAGAGGGTCTCTTCACAATACTCAACACCAAATATCTAAGGTCTAGTCCTATTACTTTTGGATAAAAATGATTTTTCATGCTTTCCTATATAAATCAATGTAAACTAAGAAAACCCTGGGGTGTCGCCAATTTCGGCCCAGGGGACATAATTTGAACAAACTTGGTAGACATCCACTAGACAATGCTACATACCAAATATGTAAGCTTAAGGCATTGAGGTTTCCAGTAGGAAGATTTTTAAAGTTTTCCTTTTTTACATATTTAGGGCCCCCAGGACAGGGCCAATTTTGACCCCAGGGACAACATTTAAACAATGTTGGTAAAGGGTCTCTTCAAAATACTCAACACCAAATATCTAAGGTCTAGCCCTATTAGTTTCGGAGAAAAATGATTTTCCATATTTTTCCTATATAACTGTATGTAAACCAAGAGAACCCTAGGGCGTGGCAGATTTTGGCCCAGGGGACATAATTTGAACAAATTTAGTAGACATCCATTAGACAATGCTACTTACAAAATATCTAAGCTGTACGCATTGTGGTTTGTGAGAAGAAGCTTTAAAAAAGATTTCCTATATAAGTCTATGTAAAATGAAGTGACCCCTGGGGCAGGGCCAATTTCGACCCCAGGGAAATAATTTGAACAATCTTTGTAGAGTTCCACTAGAGGGTGCTAAATGCCAAATATCTAAGCTCTAGGCCTTGTGGTTTCAGACAAGAAGATTTTTAAAGTTTTTCCTATATAAGTCTATATAAAATGAAGTGACACCTGGGGCGGGGCCAATTTTGACCCCAGGGAAATAATTTGAACAATCTGTGTAGAGTACCACTGAAGGATGCTTAATACCAAATATCTAAGCTCTAGGCCTTGTGGTTTCAGACAAGAAGATTTTTAAAGTTTTTCCTATATAAGTCTATATAAAATGAAGTGACCCCTGGGGCGGGGCCAATTTTGACCCCAGGGAAATAATTTGAACAATCTTTGTAGAGTTCCACTAGAGGGTGCTAAATGCCATATATCTAAGCTTTAGGCCTTGTGGTTTCAGACAAGAAGATTTTTAAAGTTTTTCCTATATAAGTCGTTGTAAAATGAAGTGACCCCTGGGGCGGGGCCAATTTTGACCCCAGGGAAATAATTTGAACAATCTTTGTAGAGTTCCACTAGAGGATGCTTAATACCAAATATCTAAGCTCTAGGCCTTGTGGTTTCAGACAAGAAGATTTTTAAAGTTTTTCCTATATAAGTCTATGTAAAATGAAGTGACCCCTGGGGCGGGGCCAATTTTGACCCCAGGGAAATAATTTGAACAATCTTTGTAGAGTTCCACTAGAGGATGCTAAATACCAAATATCTAAGCTCTAGGCCTTGTGGTTTCGGACAAGAAGATTTTTAAAGTTTTTCCTATATAAGTCTATATAAAATGAAGTGACCCCTGGGGTGGGGCCAATTTTGACCCCAGGGAAATAATTTGAATAATCTTTGTAGAGTTCCACTAGAGGGTGCTAAATGCCAAATAACTAAGGTCTAGGCCTTGTGGTTTCAGACAAGAAGATTTTTAAAGTTTTTCCTATATAAGTCTATGTAAAATGAAGTGACCCCTGGGGCAGGGCCAATTTCGACCCCAGGGAAATAATTTGAACAATCTTTGTAGAGTTCCACTAGAGGGTGCTAAATGCCAAATATCTAAGCTCTAGGCCTTGTCGTTTCAGACAAGAAGATTTTTAAAGTTTTTCCTATATAAGTCTATATAAAATGAAGTGACCCCTGGGGCGGGGCCAATTTTGACCCCAGGGAAATAATTTGAACAATCTTTGTAGAGTTCCACTAGAGGGTGCTAAATGCCATATATCTAAGCTCTAGGCCTTGTGGTTTCAGACAAGAAGATTTTTAAAGTTTTTCCTATATAAGTCTATATAAAATGAAGTGACCCCTGGGGCAGGGCCAATTTTGACCCCAGGGAAATAATTTAAACAATCTTTGTAGAGTTCCACTAGAGGATGCTAAATGCCAAATATCTAAGCTCTAGGCCTCGTGGTTTCAGACAAGAAGATTTTTAAAGTTTTTCCTATATAAGTCGTTGTAAAATGAAGTGACCCCTGGGGCGGGGCCAATTTTGACCCCAGGGAAATAATTTGAACAATCTTTGTAGAGTTCCACTAGAGGGTGCTAAATGCCAAATATCTAAGCTCTAGGCCTTGTGGTTTCAGACATGAAGATTTTTAAAGTTTTTCCTATATAAGTCTATATAAAATGAAGTGACCCCTGGGGCGGGGCCAATTTTGACCCCAGGGAAATAATTTGAACAATCTTTGTAGAGTTCCACTAGAGGGTGCTAAATGCCATATATCTAAGCTTTAGGCCTTGTGGTTTCAGACAAGAAGATTTTTAAAGTTTTTCCTATATAAGTCTATGTAAAATGAAGTGACACCTGGGGCGGGGCCAATTTTGACCCCAGGGAAATAATTTGAACAATCTTTGTAGAGTTCCACTAGAGGATGCTTAATACCAAATATCTAAGCTCTAGGCCTTGTGGTTTCAGACAAGAAGATTTTTAAAGTTTCTCCTACATAAGTCTATATAAAATGAAGTGACCCCTGGGGCGGGGCCAATTTTGACCCCAGGGAAATAATTTGAATGATCTTTGTAGAGTTCCACTAGAGGATGCTAAATGCCAAATATCTAAGCTCTAGGCCTTGTGGTTTCAGACAAGAAGATTTTTAAAGTTTTTCCTATATAAGTCTATGTAAAATGAAGTGACCCCTGGGGCGGGGCCAATTTCGACCCCAGGGAAATAATTTGAACAATCTTTGTAGAGTTCCACTAGAGGGTGCTAAATGCCAAATATCTAAGCTCTAGGCCTTGTGGTTTCAGACAAGAAGATTTTTAAAGTTTTTCCTATATAAGTCTATATAAAATGAAGTGACCCCTGGGGCGGGGCCAATTTTGACCCCAGGGAAATAATTTGAACAATCTTTGTAGAGTTCCACTAGAAGGTGCTAAATGCCAAATATCTAGGCTCTAGGCCTTGTGGTTTCAGACAAGAAGATTTTTAAAGTTTTTCCTTTCGGTTGCCATGGCAACCAGAGTTCTGCATGGAATTGATTTCTTTGAACAACTTTGGAAGAGCTTCATGCAAGGAACATCAGTGGCAAGTTTCATCAACTTTGGCCCAGGGGTTTAAGAGGAGATGTTGTTTAAAGCAAAAATTGACGACGCACGACGGACACAGGGCGATCCTAAAAGCTCACCATGAGCACAAGTGCTCAGGTGAGCTAAAAAGCAAGGATGAGTTATGGGCCTTTGAAAATAAACCCGATGTAAGATAAAATAAAGGTATACAAAGTTTTAAACCTTAATTTTTAAGTCTAAAGAGGGCAGTAATTTGAAAAAAATCAAAGAGTTATGGTTCTTGGCATACATAGTCAGGGTCATGATGGTGAATAAGTTTCAAAGCTATAGTACAAGAAGTATGAAAGTAACTAGCTTGCACGCAAACTTTAACCTGAAATTCTAAGTCGAAAAAAGGCCTTAATTTGATTAAAAATGAACGAAAGAGTTATGGTTCTTGGCATACATAGTCAGGGTCATGATGGTAAATAAGTGTCTTAAGTCTCAAAGCTATAGTACAAGAAGTATGAAAGTAACTAGCTTGCACGCAAACTTTAACCTGAAATTCTAAATTGAAAAAGGGCCATAATTTGATTAAAAATGAAAGAAAGAGTTATGGTTCTTGGTAGAAATAGTCAGGGTCATGATGGTAAACAAGTGTCTTAAGTTTCAAAGCTGTAGTACAAGAAGTATGAAAGTAACTAGCTTGCACGCAAACTTTAACCTGAAATTCTAAGTCGAAAAAGGGCCATAATTTGAACAAAATGGAAGTTAGAGTTATGGTTCTTGGCATACAAACTTCAAATATGATGATGAACAAGGGTTGAAAGTTTCAAAGCTGTAGTATAAGTAGTATGGAAGTTATGGGTTTGTACAGTAGCTTGCACGCAAACTTTAACCTGAAATTCTAAGTCGAAAAAGGGGCATAATTTGATAAAAATGAAAGTTAGAGTTATGGTTCTTGGCATACACACTTGGGATATGATGATGAACAAGTGTTGAAAGTTTCAAAGCTGTAGTATAAGTAGTATTGAAGTTATTAGTTTGTATAGTAGCTTGCACGCAAACTTTAACCTGAAATTCTAAGTCGAAAAAGGGCCATAATTTGATCAAAATGAAAGTCAGAGTTATGGTTCTTGGTACACACACTCGGGACATGATGATGAATAAGTGTGCCAAGTTTTAAAGCTGTAGTATAAGTAGTATTGAAGTTATGAGTTTGTACATTAGCTTGCACGCAAACTTTAACCTGAAATTCTAAGTCAAAAAAGGGCCATAATTTGATCAAAATGAAAGTTAGAGTTATGGTTCTTGGCATACACACTCGGGACATGATGACGAACAAGTGTGCCAAGTTTAAAAGCTGTAGCTATAGTAGTTTTTAAGATATAGGTAGGTTTCACGTAAACTTTAACCAAAGCAGGACACCGACGCCGACACCCAAGTGAGTACAATAGCTCGACATATTCTTCGAATAGTCGAGCTAAAAACAATCTCCTACAAAAAGCTCTATTTTCAGATGGCATGTGTGCAGTATTAGTAGTTGGTAGTGACAGATAAGGGCAGCCTGAATAGCTCAATATTGCACAAGGTTACTCTAGAGATGCAAGGTTTTAATCTAGATAGAAGTCAACATACTCTGTCCCCCTTATTTCATTGTCAACCAATGCAAATCAATTTACCTTTGCCGAGGTGGTTGATTCAAACATGTGTTGTGTATAGTAGATATTAGTTGCAATGTCCTATTTCTAAGGTAAGAATGTACAAGTACAGTACAGTACAGTATATAAATATTACATGTCTGACAGGGTGACAGTAAAATTGTCAACTTGAGGAAATACTGTCAACCGAGGCGAAGCCGAGGTTGACAGTATTTTCGAAAGTTGACAATTTTACTGTCACCCTGTCAGACATGTAACATTTATTTTATTATACCGAAAAACTATTCAAACCATTAACAACTTTATTCAACACGCTTCATGTTTTTTTTAGTCTTTCTCCTGATCAAGAGTCTTTAAATCTGCCTCATTTATGGTAGAAAAACGTTTGTTGCTTGACATTATTGTTGTCTGTTTACAACGGTAATGTAAAAATAGATATTGCGCATGCGCGAATGGTACAGTATAATTTTCGAACATTCCGTACCTATGGTAGCGGGTGATAGTATTTTTCCGACAGTAAATTTTTTTGACAGTACTTATCTGTCACGGTGGCCTATGGAAGATTAACATTGTAAATGAAATTGAGTTATAATAATACAGTTTATCAGATTGCTGTGGTAGATAGCTCAATTCATTGAATTGACAAGCAACATTATCCTGGTTGAGGACTACAGTACACATTTAAACAAAATATATCCCGGTGTAACCCAAATTCGGCGATGTAAGAACATTTTTCTATGCTATTTTAGACAAACCATAGTAATCATTAATTAAACTAGTTATAAATTTAAAACAACTATTCATACGTAATTTGGGAATAATGGCAAAATCTGTAGTCATTCATCAGTTGCTAAATATAAACAAGTATGGCAGCGGTAAACTCTAACCTCGGTCTGACAACGTGACCTAAATTCGACGATTCTGATTGGTTGGAGTAAATCTAGTTCCAATCAATGAAGTATGGTGTCCAAGTAGAGTAATAATAGTGTCTTTGTTTACTTGAATGTCGAACAGTCAAAAAGGTATTAATTTTAAAAACTTTAAGATTTCTAAACTCTTCAAACTGTTAACATATATACAACGTTTCTTGTTTATTTTTTATACTTATAACTGATTACAAATGGGGCAGAGGAAAGTGTCTCCACCCCTCAAAACTTTAACTGGGGAACAGAATTTCAGGTGAACCCATGAGTCACATACCACGTATATCACATTGACCCCACTGAATACTCTATGTCATCAGACTTCTCTTTTTCCTGAAAGAATTTTCTACCTACACTTTACTCCCATCCAACTTCGACCTCTTTCTGGATCATGTTTGTCAAATAAGACAAAAATAAAAACTATGGTCCTTCTACGCTTCCGTACTTTTTGTTTTGAAGCGGCAGTGTGACGTAGTGTGCCACATGACCTCGATAGTTAATAGAGTCGTATGCAAATGATGAATGTCAACATTTCAAGCAACAACAACTTTTTTACGAAGGAAGTGATCATGAATGTTAAAATTGCATAAGGTTAAACACAACTGGATCATATTTATATATTTTTTGTTTTATTTCCTGCCGTATCTCCATGTTTCGTCCAGAAAATCAATCGAGTCGCAATTGGACCGTGGGAAATAAACATTGCTGACCTTCACCTCCAAAATTGCGCGGGAAATCATGCCAGTAACAGAAAAAACAAAACATCGCCGTATTTAGGAGAACGTCAGATTTGGGTTACGGTAGGATATCAGTCCCTTCTAAAATCATTTTAGCTTTTAAGTTTTATCATCCATCATGAATTAAAGTCAAACTAACATTTTACTTACATTTCAAGAGGAACCGTTTTTCTTAAATATCTTCCTGTCATTGTTTGGTGCAAATGGCATGGTGGTTTATAAAGAAGGTTCACATTTTCTCACCATCCACAAAAACACCGAGTTCTTCCACATAGTGACGCTAATTATTTGTCATCCTCGGTCGCAACCGAATAAATAATGATATTTCATATATGTTTATAAGGTCTTAGGTATGCTTGATATAAAAGGAGCTTGCAAAACATTAAAGTATTGAATCGTCATTGAAAATATGCGACAACGGCAGCCATCTCTAAACAAACAAAATGGCGGAAAGTTATTAAATTGCTATACTGTACTATTTTACCACAGTATACAATATCGATAGTTGTAGACCCAGGCATTAAATTAAAGTTTTAATATTTATTTATTTAATGTACATTATGTGTTATATTTATATTGTACACATAATATAAAAAGAAGAAACATATACTACGATGAAGCCTTCCCATTCTATAAGTTGTAGACACGGTATGAAATTACAATATTATCCGGTAGGTATAAAATACGCAATGGAAAAATGGACCGCAATGGAAACAAAATACGCAATGGAAATAGAAAATATTTATTTTGTGTAAATATATGTTTTTATTAGAATTTATAACAAAGATTGAATATTATATCAACCAAAAACATGTTATTTTTAATTTAAACCAAGTGTCCAGGTTTCAGATTCGTAAATATTAATGAAATACCTTAATAATTCTTGCGCAATGGAAATTCCTGTAGACGCAATGGAAATGAAGATCGTGATTTTATTGCTATTCTCTAATATTTGAATGAAAATTGACTTGTAAATGATGTTTTAATAATATTTCATCGGTCATAAACATGAAATATTTTTTAATAATGTCTTAGTGCTCAGTTTTCCAGTATATATGAAATAATCCTCAAAAATCGTGCGCAATGGAAATTCACGTGTACGCAATTGAAATAAAAAATATTTATTTTGTGTAAATATTTGATTTTATAAGAATTTATAACAAAGATTGAATATTATAACAACCAAACATATTATTTTTAATTTAAACCAAGTGTCCAGGTTTCAGATTCGTAAATATTAATGAAATACCTTAATAATTCTTGCACAATGGAAATTCCTGTGGACGCAATGGAAATGAAGATCGTGATTTTATTGCTATTCTCTAATATTTGAATGAAAATTGACTTATAAATGATGTTTCAATAATATTTCATCGGCCATAAACATGAAATATTTTTTCAATAATGTCTTAGTGTTTAGGTTTCCAAAATATATGAAATAATCCTCAAAAATCGTGGGAAATGGAAATTCACGTGTACGCAATTGAAATAAAGAGTTTGTTTTAATTGATATTTGGTTGCCTTTTGTAAGATTTAACAACAATTATTGAATTTGTTATCAATCAAAAACATTTTGTAAACGTTTAGTCAAGTGTCCAAGTTTTATAATAGGAAATGATATTGAAAAACATATGATAAATCTTGCGCAATGTTAATTCCCGTGCACGCAATGGAAATGAATACCGTGTTTTACGGGCATACTCGAGAACTTCTTTGAAAATATTTAACATTTCCCAATTCAATCACCTCTCCCATTCCCCAAAATTACTGTTCCCAACAACAAACAGTGCCGTTTCCCTATTGACAAAAGAGTTTTTCGCAAGAAATGACGAACAAAAATAATTTCCATTGACAGGCAGTCAATGGATCGGCTATAAGTTAATTCTGACATGACATTTACACCACTAAAAGCTTTCCTTCGTTATATTGTGTGTGTGCAGTGTGATATAATATCAAGTTACTTTAAAGAACTCTGTGTGATAACGAAGACATTAATTGTTATAATGCCACGAAAGCGCAGGTTCCCGTGTGGTTCGTGCCAGAAGAAATGTGTGGACGATTGTCTTCTCTGTGAGGTAAGTAATGTTTCACACGTCTTTTAATCTGATAGCATTTTGACATAGTAGCTGAGCTTATTACTCTGACGTTTAACTTTATCTAAATTAACGGATAAGTTAATGCATTCACCCATTTTGGGTTACATATATCAGAAGATTTTTTAATATTTCAAATTAATATAAATCTGTAGAAAAAGGACCACGTAGAAGAAGGATCACAATTCGTTTGTCGCATTTACTTTAATTATTACTTTAACTATATGTAATTTTACCAACATGACTGTGTCAATTTACTTGTGGACATCAGATTTTTAGAAGGGCCTTTTAGCCAAAAGTCTGTCCAGTGCAATACCAGTAGCACACATATGACACGTTAATGCAAATACACCATTGCATTTCACACCTAGGCGTCTTTGTTCCCACCAGGGGTCCGAGATTACTGGCAGATTAGGAAAGATAAAAGAATTTGCTACCACAAAATTAATTATAAAAAGGAACCGTTAGTGATAATGTATAATTTTGTAGATAACTAAGGGTCCCTTTATTTATTATAATGAGGATTTGGTACATAATGGTTTGAAAGTAAATTAATTTAACTAACAATTATCAGGGGTGTAAATTTTGTAACATAATTTTATTATAGAAGATATAAATCATCGAATTTAAGGGTTTCATTAAAATCACTTGTTTTGTTCTTGCATGTCAAATTCGCAATGAATAATTAATAAATAACGATATATCTGTGTCAGTATCTGATTTCATTATCTTTTTTATTGTTCATAATTTAAGGGCCCACTAAACTCCTTGCATGTTCATCGTCATAACGGAAAAAATTATAAAAATCCAATAGCGAAAAAGTGCTGCTCAATGAATTGTGTTGTGATTGTTTCGAACAAAAACGCTTAAAAATTTTTATGTAAAAGTTTATTACATTTGTTTGTTCTAGATTATTTAGTTGCTTATTTAAATTGTATTGTTATCTGTTTTTTGGGAAATGAAAATCACATAAAATAGTAATGCATAATCCCAGAAGCTTAATCCTATTATGTATTTTAAGGGGTCTAGCTATAAAGTGCTATTATATAAAATATGGAAAACATGCTGAAACTGCATATATGTGATATCAAACTTGAATTTGGGTATGAAAATTGGAATGGTTAATTGACACAGTTTTATATATCTTCATTCAATTTTATATATTTCACTGATTCATCATTAGCTGTCTTGCAGATACATAAAACATATAAATCGGGTTCTTTTAACAATTATTGATAAATTGAGTGTTTGAATTTATTGTATTAAGGCAAGAGGGCGCGGCTTGCTAGCTTCGTTTTCAAAAGGGCGGAGCTTAAAAGGGGCATTTATCGTTTTATTTAGACATCGTAACTGGACGGCCCCCTAATTGATATCCTGCTAAGCTGTTTATTGGACCCTGATAGTTGATATGTCTAAGGGCGTTCACAGATAATGGATTAGATAAGAGACCTTATGAAATATTTTGATAAGTCCTATTATGGAAATATCATACAGTTGTTAGTTTATTTTATCAGACATTTTTGTACCAAAACCCTTTTTTTCTTAAGGGTGTTTTATTTTTTATATAAATACACTTAAAACCAATGTTCTAACTACATCGATCAAAAAACAATGAGACATGAATTTTCGTTTACGGAGAATATAACAACAATTTTGTGACTTTTGGTTTTACTCATTGATTAAATGTCAAGAGTTTTCTAAACGCGTGAACAGAATTTAATAAATGTTTCATACAAACAAGTGAAAATGATGTAACTTATAATATTTCAAGTTTGAAGTGTATATCCCGAATGCTTGCTGAGAAATAAAAAAATATGACTGGTGTAGTTAGAACATTGTAAAGTGTAAATTAGTTTAGAATATTTGTATCCTGAACAGAATGAAATGTGATTCTCAATAAACTCATTTATCTCAGTTTTCATGAGTGATATCTATGTTTCGCAGGAAAGATTTTCGCGCTAAAGATATAATCACGCATTTTTGCGCCACTTTATATTTCAAGCTCAACATGTGATGTGTGCAATTTTATGTAGTGTAATTTTTGCGCATTTACCATGCGCGAAACTTCGTCCCACGCGAAATATGATGTTACCACGGCGGTGTAGTATTCTATAATATATACATTTACATAAATTTATATAGAAACGTCAGAATAATTATAATATCAACATAATTCGTGCTGTGCAAATTAGTTCCCCAATTACAAGTTATATACCGATATACTTCCAATAGAATGTTTGACAATGAAACCTACCTCGGTCTATCTCTCTTTAATAAGTTTTGTAGCTTGTATAATAAAGCGAAACAATGAATATTGCACAGAGAAGATGACAGCAGGAAAAAGGAATTACATACCTCTAGAACCACAGCCGCTCGATTCACATATTCTGGTAATACACCCGATGTTTAAGACTTTGAAAGCCTCTCCGAAAGGTGCACAGCACTTTTAAAGACGGGTGACATGGTTTGGAAATATACCAGACAGTTTCGCATACTTACCGGACAATGTTGGCATTGGTTGAATATATTGTTCGACACCCGAGTTGAACGCCTGAAACAATTCATAGCCAACAAAGATAATAATATCACAGACAAGAAATTCCAACCATACTTTGAAAATAAACTGATACACCTTCTTTTGAAAATAAACTGATACACCTTCTAGTCAGCCATGTCTTTGAGCCGTCGCGAAAAAATCGCATAACACAAAATTGGACGAACAACAATAGCGAAAGCGCTAACCATATTCTTAAAACTTTGAAGTCGACGGACATACCTAAATTTATTGAACTATTATACGAGGTGATCAACGGAGAAAAAAATCGAACGATGTCGCGCAATAAGAAATAAAGGCAACTATAAACTGGCGCCGGATTTTGCTCATCATCTGATAGACATATACGCGTGGTCAAATTTAACTGAACAACAACGAGAATCATTCCTTTATGATATTTCTTCCTATAACTGTATTTTATTAATTGTAAATTTGCATCTATTGTTGAGTGACTTAAACTTGCTACTTATTGCAGGCAATTATATTTACATTTTCCCTAATCACTATCATTGAGATATGGGAAAATAACTACAAAATTAACATTTGTTTCATTATAACGGCTGTTCTCCCTTAGCTTACCATAAGCATATTACATATAAACACATAACCGAATGATCCTATTCTTGCTATTGGTATTGGGGGTGGGGGGGCGGCATTAGATGGCTAGAATGTCATGTGATGGACAATTTTAGCGAATGACATACTTTTTTGACACAATGACAGCACGTTTTAATTAAGCATCATATGAAAATAGGCCCTGATAATATGTAAAAACAGTTTTAAAATCATAGAATTGAAAAAAAATCAACAGTTTACCGATTTTAACGTTCAGGTCGTTGTTATTTATTATAAGACCCAACTTTTCTTGCTGCAAATGAACAGTACAAACATTAATCTTTTAAAGATGTAAACTGATCCCCTATCGCACGGTACCAGCTTTGCCGGATTGTCAGCCTTTTGAGTCATGTCAATATAGTTTGAAATAAAGTTACTTTAGCTTATTTAGGGGAGACTATTATAATAAGTACTAGTGTAGGACAATGCATTGTTTGCAATTTTATTTCGGTCAAAAACGATTTGATACCAATTTTAAACTAATCTGAAAGTCACAAGTCACAATTATCGATTTAATGTTGCAAAAGGGGTTTCATTGTAGGTTTGGGGTCCATTTTTAAAGCTCATTCAGCCTTAAACAATACACATTCAATACCATTTTCCCAAATTATGCATATGTAAGCTAAACAACTGAAATATTTACATAATTAAAATATTTTACGATGAATGATATTAAGCAGTTATTTGAGATATTTGACGTCTATTATTTATTACGTATTTTTATTATTTTTAACGCTATACATAAAATAAATCTCAGTTTTTGCCGCTTGGACTCAAACGTGCACCTGAACATATGTAGTTAGAAAGTTCGACTCACTCGAATAAATAGTGTGCTTGTCTTTGCTACTTTTAAGCTATCTCTAAAAATAAGATATGTAAGATATATAAGATATTGAAAAATGTTCTTTTTGACTTTAATTAAGAAATTGAACAAAATTCTTATAGATTATTATACATGACCTATTCGGGCTAGTCACACAATAACTATTGACCCCATTTTGGGCGCTTAAGGTGAATTGGATGGCTAGTATTGCATGAAAAGGACATATTTAAAAAATAATATTCTTTTACTTACAAAATGAATGCAAACGACAGTCACTGCACACATTTTGGATAAAGTTGTTACAGTTTTACAGCCTTAATGGACCCACTAGACTGGCTCCCGTCCCTATGTTCTGTTATATATTCTCATGTTACGTATACAATAATCGCCAATACCTCCAAGAAGGGCAACTCCTACACCTTCAGTGTTTTTTACTAAACCATTTAGCTGGTAACAGGCTATGGACCTACTGTATTCATTATTTTGTTTTTACACGCGTATCATTAGGTAATCTCTATCATAGTTTCTGTCACGATCTCTGTTGTTTGATACAAAACATTTTTTTGCTTGCTGGAAATGGACTTCTTGAAAAGCATATAAGTTAACCTCTTATCAAATGGCATCAACTGTAACGGCCAGCCGTTTTAAATATGCCATGTTAACTATTTGTTAGATTTAAACAGTATTTATTCAGACAGTGCACAAGTAGTAAACAGATGAGTCTGTTGGAATAAAACTGGAGGGAATGGCGTTAAAATACTATGGTGTAGAAATTATTAGATAAATATCTTATGATGCATCTCTCCAGTCCTGTGCTCAGGCGGCTCAGAAGTTAAATATGAAGAAAGCTACTGGGATCTTGAATCGGGTCGGATTTTTTTAATATTGAGGAAACATTTGCGGTTTTCAAACAAAAGGAAAATATGCATTTTGGACGAGTAGAAGAAGCGACTGAGAGGTGCTGCTTAAATAACAGAGCCTTCATTAAGAATACGCGGGTGTAAAATATATGGGCAATTAGCTTTTGAAACGTAAAGAAACCATATTCTTGAAATCAATTTTTCATATTTGTGAAGTTAGCGGCCTAGCGGCCTGGCGGCGTGAAGTTAGCGGGCTGGCGGCCTAGCGGCCTTGCGGCGTGAAGTTAGCGACCTAACGGCCTGGCGGCGTGAAGTTAGCGGGCTGGCGGCCTAGTGGCCTTGTGGCGTGAAGTTAGCGGCCGAGCGGCTTGGCGGCATGAAGTTAGCGGCCAAGCGGCGTGAAGATGGCTGCCTTTATCACAATTTAGGCTGATCTTAAAAAGTGCTTGAAATCTATTTTTACAGCATATAATGTACATTGCAGGGGTGTATAAGCAAGTTATCAACATGATTTAGCTTATATTTTTAAAATAAATTATTAACAAGCTTCTAGCTTATCTGCAGGCCGCTAGGGCACTAGGGCGACAGACTTCGAAAACTTAAAAAAAAAATCAAAGCCTGTTCTTGTTAATATTTTACTAAATCATCCCTGCAATGTACATGACATGCAGAAAAAATCGATTTCAAGACGTTTTTAAGATAAACATGAATTATGATAAATATTAAGTTTAGGCCGCTAGGCCGCCAGGCTTCGAAAACTTAAAAAATCAAAGTTAGTTCTTGTTGATATTTTGCTTATTCATCCCCTGAAATGTACATTACATGGTGAAAAAAATCGATTTCAAGACGTTTTAAAGATAAACTTAAATTATGATAAATATTAAGTTTAGGCCGCTAGGCCGCCAGGCTTCGAAAACTTAAAAAATCAAAGTTAGTTCTTGTTGAAATTTTGCTTATTCATCCCCTGAAATGTACATTACATTGTGAAAAAAAAACGATTTCAAGACGTTTTTAAGATAAACATAAATTATGATAAATATTAAGTTAAGGCCGCTAGGCCGCCAGGTTTAAAAAATCAAAAAGAAATCAAAGCTAGTTCTTGTTGATATTTTGCTTACTCACTTCTGAAATGTACATAACATGCTGAAAAAATCGATTTCAAGAAGTTTTTAAGATAAACATAAATTATGTTAAATATCAAGTTTAGGCCGCTAGGCCGCCAGGCTTCGAACATTTAAAAACAATCAAAGCAAGTTCTTGTTAAAAATTTGCGTATTCAACCCTGAAATGTACATTACATGCTGAAAAAATCTATTTCAATACGTTTTTAAGATTAACAAAAATTATGAGCAGATAAATATTAAATTTAGGCCACTAGGCCGCCAGGCTTCAAACTTAAAAACATCAAAGCTAGTTCTTGTTTATATTTTACATAGTCATCCCTGCAATGTACATTATATGATGTAAAAATAGATTTCAAGCACTTTTTAAGATAAGCCTAAATTGTGATAAAGGCATCCATCTTTACGCCGCTAGGCCGCTAACTTCAAGCCGCCAGGCCGCTAACTTCATGCCGCTAGGCCGCTAGGCATGCCGCCAGGCCGCTAACTTCACGCCGCCAGACCGCTAGGCCACTAACTTCACGCCGCCAGATCGCTAGGCCGCTAACTTCACAAATCTTAATTTTTCCTGAATATATTTTTCTAGAATTCGGACATTAAGCAGAGGGCAATGTGGTGGTATAAGTAGAGTAGGAAGTGAAACATTAGATCATCCAACAAACATTGGGCAGAAAAATAGTTGTTTAGAACTTCGGCTTTTTCTATTGCTGTGGATGTTTCAATATTACAAAGCAAATAAGGGCGGAATTACATTGCCGATGTTTGTTTATTAAGTAAATTTTTTGAGATTTTGACTCTTGATATTTAGATTGTCCGAATGGAGTGTTTTAGTTTTTTTATTATCATGCATATCTGTAGCCTTCTGTATTTCACTGACCACTTCGTTGCGCTTTTCACGAAAATCAGTGGGCCCAGTGATAGTCTGATAAAGTTTTCTGATAAGTTTGCGAATATTGTTATTTATCCATGGGACATCGGTAGGACCGAAAGTACGTTTTATTGGGAATAAATTGTTCAGGAGACAATTATATGCAATACAGTTAGCTATTCCTTCTGAGTCATGAGAATCACCCGTTTTAGAATTCCAAACAAATTGCGTTGGAAAGAGTATAATATTTTAAAATTTAGGACAAGGACGATAGGACAAAGGAATGAACTTGTTATAATCCCCCGTTTTGGAATTCCAAACAAATTGCGTTTAAAAGAGTATACTATTTTAAAGTTTATGACAAAGACGATAGGACAAAAGAATGGACTTATTATAATCACCCGCCGTTTTGGAATTCCACAGAGCTTGCGTTTGAAAGGGGACAAGGACGATATCACGATGGGTTCGTGTAAAAACAGATAAATACTTCGTTCACGAAGCTCGTCATGACGAAGTGAAGGTTGATAACTAGTAACAGCTCAATAAGAGAGTTTGACGTTTCAGTTAAATGTGTCGGGGCATATACATGCCGATAAAAAGTAAATATTAAAATCGCCGGCGATTACTATATTACTAAATTGAATGTTGAAGCCCGACCAAAGCTTTCTCAGATCAAGTTAAAATATTTCAAATTTGCATTTGAAGGCCTGTAGACACCAATAATTGAAACCGGGTGTTTTTCTATCTTTATCTCAGTCCATAAAGTTTCTAGACCGTTAAGTATAAGATCTGGTCGTATGGCACCAGATGGTATCACGAACATAAATTGCTACACCGCCGCCTGTTCTATCATTATGATCTAACCACTATGGAATTTTACTAAAGTTTATAGGCGGAAGAGTCGAACCAGAACAAGTTTGTTTCACGATATTAAAGCGAAGTATATTATATTTAGAACAGTATTGGGGCATTGATTTTCGGAAAATTGTGCTAAATTTAAATATCGTATGAAACTGGCTTTCAAAGCTGTACAGATGAATAAGGGAACTTTGAAAACTACCACTGTCAATAATCAAAATATTGCAAACTCAGTATGTTTGAGCCTGTTTATGGACAGTAATGGAAAATTTATAATAAATTTTGTCGAAACTGCTTAATAATTATGAAATTTGTCCAATCTTTTTTTGCTTTAGAACAAAATATTTAAGACTTTAGTTGTATTCAAAAGTAACTAACCCGTTAATTGATCGTTGACAGAAAATAAAACGTATTAAAACGAAGTTTTCATAGACATAGGAAACATCTACTACTATATTAAGACGGTAATCTGCATATTCTGCCGATGAGTAGGAGAAAGCAGAGCCTGAATTATTTTTTAAATGCCGTATCTCTGCGAATTTCAATATTCACTTATCATATTTATTGAATAAGTTTACAAAATTTCAGACGTTAAGTATCTTTGCAAAGCATTAAGTTCCATATTCACCCTCTAATTCAACTTTACTAAATTGATCAATTTTGCAGCCGGCAAATCTTTTTTCATCACACACTCTGCCTCCGATATTAAACTTTAAAAGTATTGCCCACTATCCATTTCTCCCACCAACACACGCGCACATAAACACGCATGAAACGTACACTTTCATTTTGTTCAAAGGCAAATTATTTTAAATGTGTAACATAATATTTAATGTTGAGTTTTTCTGTACTTATTAGACCTAAACTATTATTTTTTTGTAGTATCCTGCTTTTTGTAATTCTTTGATTAGTTTTATTTTGTTAGCAATAAGAAAGATATATTGGCCGTCAATAGAATGTTACTACTATTATAGTAGTTTTTACATTGACGACATTGAAACCATTCGATATGGTAAAATAGCGTCACTAGTATCACAAGCTCAATATGTGATAAAAAAAAATACAATCAACAGAACAAAATTGCATAACAGTCAGTGAGAAAACCTTGTTAGGCTGTCCTAACTTTTTGTCGAGACATAGAAAATTCAATTTACTAAGAAATTGAAAGTCTTTTAAAGATTTCTTTTAAGACACTTTCTACTGTTTAGTTGGTTGTTTAGAGAATATATTTAGCAGACGGCAGTCGGGAAATTAGCAGGAAACCCAAAATAGGCTAAATGGTATCAAACACCGTAAGTGTCTTCATGATCTTGATTATAGAGATTGTTCCGAATTCTGTCATAAGTAAAAAATACAATTTATAATAAGCTATTCATATTTTACCGATCACTTCCAGCTGGTATCAATTTCTAAAGTGGTAACATTCTATTGACGGGAACATATATTGTCCAGTCAAAACATTATACATTTAACGGACCAGTTAACTTATTCCCACTAGGATCAGAGATTAACTAGTTTACTTTGGGCTAAATATTCATAAATACATGACCGGATGTTCCTACTCCGGCAATGGCTGACACTGAAATGAGCTCATTTTTGGCATTTTGGATGCGTTAGATAGTTAGTATGGCCTGCAAGGATCATGTTTAGTAAATGACATGTTTTAAATGACACGATGAAAGTAAATTTATGTTTGGATATGCAACATTTGAAGTTTACACAGAAGATTTCGTTCATTGGTATATGACATATACTTTTTACCTGGAAATGAACTGAACAAACAACACTTAGCTTTAAAAGCATGTAGGTTTACTCCTTATCAAATGGAACCAGCTTATACAAGCCTATTGAAATACGTCATATTTACAATAGTTTATACAGTGGAGACTGTCGAGGTCGAGAAGTTTTATTTATTGAGCTCTCCATAAAGCTTCTAAATTGATATAAATCGGGTAGTTATAACATGCTTTTTTCCATGAATCACATATTCTTTTAAAGTTGACAGTAAATTTCCACTGTCTCTGTTTGAGCCTTTTGTCCGCTTCACGAGTTTTAATACTTTTGGGACATTGCCAGCCATATTTGCGCATTAGCAAAGAAATATTATCAACTGACTCAATTTTCTAAAATTAGCTATATATAACGCTGATTACATATTCTTAGAATCCAACTGATTACATTTTCTTAGTATCCATCTTTTTGTACTTTGTTGGCTTATAAAAGAAAGAAATTTTAACTTTAATCAGAGTTGCCCACAAAGACTCTTCCGAAGTACTGACGAGTTTTACTGGATATTAACAATAATCGCCGACTTCCATAAAAGTAAGATACGCTTTTCTTGATAGAGTTACAAGTTTGAATTTTTCACAGCAGCTGGTTATTACTGTCAATAACTTAAATTCATTTGAATGAACGGGATGCTATCATAGAGCAAAATATGCTAAATATTCACCAATCAATTTTATTGCTCAAAAGATTAGGGCGATGAGATATGTTTATATGTATTAAAATTTTCGAATAAAGCTGAGCCGTTCATATTATAAGGGAAAGTCATAACATTTACAAATGTAACTATACAAAATAATGTAGCAGCCATTTATGTACACAAAGCATGATTATAGTCACATATCCCGACCTGAGAGTTTATATCTCAATAGAAACATCAGTATCGCGAAATCGATTTGTTCATTTAAAATACATCCAACCGAAACAGCAGACGTGGGCAGTTAACTTTACCTTGTACTAAAAGGCATTGAGGAATAAAAGATATACATTACACATTTGGATAAATTAAATTATTTTTAATTTTCTAGTCCAAGATTAATTTAGAGGTCGTTGTACACATTGTTAAATTCTCTTCCGTTCGTTTAAAGCTGCCTATTCGAAGTTCCGGATGGAATACAGTACATCAATGTCACAGTTGTGTTTAAGTATTCTTGTACCACTATATATTTCCAAAAAATGACTGAAAAGGAGCAAGTTTGCCGAATTGGCACATTTAAGGATCTGTTGTGATTGAAATTTTTTTCGTTAACTTTGGATTTTCGTACATTGATTGTGTAAGAAAATAACATCACATTTACTTTGTTTACAGGTCATCTACATTTAATATTATACATTTTAGTATTTGAAAACACTTTATAGTCTCGTCCTGATACGTGACCAGGCATCTTTAAATCTATGTCTTGTCGATTTAGTGTGGCATTATGTACATACTGTAGTGCATCGTATTTTTATGTTTTCTCGATTTTTCTCGAGTTTTATATAAGACTCATTCTTATTTTCATATTTCTACAATTAAAAAATGGTGTGCTATTAAAAAAACACGAAATTTTAGTAAGATGACCCCAATATGAAAAACAATATAATCTTGAAAAAAGAAGAAAGTTTTGCGTAATAAAACCAAAATTAACGATGTTAAAAAATGTAATAGAAAAAAATCAAATGTTTCCAAAATTGTGTATTGTTTAACTTAAAATCACAATAGAAATCGTGATACTGATGATTTCCAACGAGATAATTAAGCGTAGACCTAATCTAAATGAATTTAATGATATACAAACTATGACTTGGCCGCTTTGGAACTCAGTAGAGGTAAACGAGACCTGTAGTCAAAAATCCGTGTGCAATGTTACCCGTTTAACATATTTACTGGCTTTACAAAATTTACTTGCACGGATAATTTAATTTGTAGTTACAAATGTATTTTTGATAAAACATGTTCGTTCTCCTGCCTTGTAATTAAAAAGTACCATAAGTAAATTCACGAATATTCAAAAATACATAGATGATGTATGTAAAGGATATCTATCGAGTACGAGGTCTTTTGTATAGAAGAAAACTGTGGAAGGGCTACAGCGCGAAATAGCCAAGTTGTGCGCATGTCTTTTTTTTACACAGAAAGGCCGATGTACGGAGACAATATCCCGTTTACACGCCGCGTGACTACTATTGAGAAAACTATTTCTTATTAGAGTTAACTGCGATTACATTTAGACTCTACGTATTTATAAAAAATATGAGGTAATTTAATAGATCGAACTGATAACATTGTACTTATGCAAATTTAAATCCAGGCATTAAATTTTTTTAAGGTGCTTGTTTTTGTATGTGTTATTAAATATAGATATGTTATTTAAATTGTTCATCAAGCGATGTTTTAAGTTGGTCAGTTCAGTTAAATATAAATTCAGTTTTAACGTATTTCAAATTCATGTTTGGTTTTGTTTGTCGCCATATTGTTCCCTGAATCCACGCCCTCGTCATTTTTCGTACATGTACGTCCGTCCGTATCTACATCCGTCCGTGATTAAAAAGAGATCACTTGCAGGAATTTCATTCAATTTGTATACATGTATGCATAATTATCTTATCAAACAGTTTTTTAAGTACGTAACCTGTAACATGTTTGATATAGTATTTTGTTAGCTTGGTCTGGAAATAGTGCTGTCTAATTTTATACTGCCATTGCACTTGCTTCTATAATAAAAGAAAACTATCAGAATCTCTCTTATGAAAAATGCAGTTCATGAAAACTTTGCGCAAATACTTTTCATAATTTTCATAAATGTATCATTTTCATTAGTGTAAGAATACTTAGAGCAGTTTTAAAAAAGATAGATCAAAAAGTTCGATAAAATTCCATTTACTTCCTTACAAAACTTAAGCAAACAAAACATCAGTTCAAATGCCCACACGTGTAATATGATAGTGACAACAATATGTTAGGTTCTTTGGTCCAACATATCTTAACAATTGATATAGAGGCCTCATCAAAACTTCACCGACTTGTTTACCCAAATGAATTTGAGTGGGTTCCAGAAACATAAATTGGTCAAGGTCACACATAGTGAACAGTTTTTTGTTTGCATTTTATATAAGATACAGAACAGTTGTCTGTTTCTCCCCCTCTCTTTCTCTGTCTCTGTGCGTCTCTCTCTCTCTCTCTCTCTCTCTCTCTCTCTCTCTCTCTCTCGCTCTCTCTCTTTTTCTCTCTCTCTCTCTCTCAGTCTGTTGGTGTGTGTGTTTCTGTCTCTCTGTTTCTCTCTTCTATGTATATGGTCTGAAGCTGCGTTCTCTTTGAATGTGGTGTTTTCTGATATGCGTATTTTACCTTTTGTTTCGATATAAAAAGCCGTCCCCTATATCTTTAGCGACATTCGACATGTTTATTGTTTTCATAACGAGAACGATAATTTCAGATTTAGTATATCAGCGACGCTTTTAGCAAAGACTGTGACTTGGAATTAAGTCATGTTTAATTTTGAGCCTTTGGTTGTCAGGAAGCCGTTTCCAAATTCAAAATGTGATATAAAATAATACAAACAAGCAAAACCTTCTGATTGTCACACCGACAATGTACATTGCTTTATAAATCCATCACATAAAACTCGTTATATACTAAACCAAAAAAGAGACTTTCGCCAAGTTTGATTGTAGATATGTTAGTACAGGTTCAATCCTTTTGGCTGAAAGCTTACATTTTTGTAAAAATAATGTATTGTGGTTCTTTTAAAATCGTCATTTTGAGAGGATCAGATTGATTGTCGAATTTTAAATTAAAATAAGGTAGGGGTCGTTTCTAAAGTTACACACGCTACTGATTGTTAACTTTAGAAACGACCCCTACCTTATTTTAATTTAAAATTCAACAATCAATCTGATCCTTTCCTCAAAATGACGATTATAAAAGAACCACAATTATACATTATTTTACAAAAATGTCAGCTTTAAGCCAAAAGGATTGAAACTGTACTAACATATCTACAATCAAACTTGGCGAAAGTTTCTTTTTTGGTTCATTATACATAGGCAAAAATGAACACGTAAATAATAATAATAATAATAATAATAATAATAATAATAATAATAATAGTAATAAGCAGAAATACCAATGAGCTAGCAATGCTTTTAATGAAATGAACAAGTTTGTCTGGAATCAAAAAATGACATTAAAACGATGATCAAAGTCAACATTTCTTGACAAAGATCCGACTCTTGTTTGTTAAATTTTCGCCCGTATTCTAAATGCACGTGACGATTTACTGAATACGTCTTGGGGTTTCAAAAACATTTTCGTGACATTCAATCGAGACAGAATCGTTATTTAATTTTTTTGAAAACATCCAACATAAAAAGGTAAGTGAGTTGTTACAACTAATTCGTTTAAAAATTGTTAAAATTATTTTTAAAGGTAAATAAGGGCGTGATAAAAATATGTTTAAAATAACAACAAATTACGATATCGGTAAAGGAAATTAGCCATGAGTAATATTTGTACTTGTCTACTTTCGCACTTATTCAAATTTTATTAAACACAATGTTTTACTATTTATTCAATTTTAAATTTCTCCATCTTAATATTAATGCTCTTAAGTTTTAATATTAATGTTAATGTGTTAAACATGTTTTATTTAAATGTACAGCTCTTGTTTACAAAAAACTTTATCATTTAATTTAACCTGTAGAGATTGTACATTATTTGTTCCCTACCGGTTTACCGGGCTGTGACTATATGATTGCTCTTCGCCCGTCCCTCACTCAGTCAGTTATTCCGTCAGTCAGTCATTCATTCCGTCAGATTTCTTGTCCGGACTACTTTTTAGTCGTTAATGTGGGATTTTAAAATAACTTACTACAAATGTTCCCTTGATGAGACGGAGTGTCGCGTATATAAACCAGGACAAAAAAGGTCAATGGCACACCTAGACCAAGGCTTTAAAGTAAAAAATGTGACAGAATTTCTTTTTCTGGAACATTTTAAGTCATTTATTGGAAGATTTTAAAGTAATTTACAGCAAATTTTCTCCTTGGTGAGGCGATGTCGCGTAAATGAACCATGACCCAACCTCAAAGGTGAAGTTCACACATAGACTTTCTATGTCAAAAATGTGACACAATTCCTTTGTCCGCACCACTACTCAGTCATTTGTTTGGGGATTTTAAAATAACTTACCACAAATGTTCCCTTTGGTGAGACGAAGTGTCACGTGTATGAACAATGACCATACATGGAAGGTCAAGGTTCATAGACTTCAGTTCAGTAAGAATATTTGCAAGTATAGTCAAAATAAAAATATCACCTTCAAATGGATTCGTAAGCAAATCATCGGGTCAGGATTACTTCCCCTGAAATTAAATTGTTATATAGATACTAATTCTATCAGACTGAAGTGTTTATAAAATTTTTAGGTGAGGTAATGGGTTGTAGTTGGCATTGACATCTATATAAGAAGTTTTGATGGTCTAAGTAAATATTCTTCCAAGTTGGGGAGGGTATGGTATTGGTACCTGACGGACAAAAAAAATTCAGGAGGGAGGGTAGGTTGGGGCATCTTTTGTTTTCAATTACAGTTTTATTTCTTTTAATTCCTTAACTAAAATCGACCGCCATTTCTTCAAAGGGAATGGTCTTGTGGATTTATTTATTTATTTATTTTCCATCCAAAGTTAATACAATCTTCATGTTGGGAAAGGAAAAAATAATTCTTCTAAGGCGAGGTAGGTTGGAGGTGAGTTGCGATCTCCTCTAAACATTTTACAATAATCCTTACACTTTATAGGTAATATTATTTTACTGTTTTGAAAAATCTTTTTTTTTAAACAGCAACAATCTATAATAAATACACTTAAAAAATTCACTGATGATTCAAAAACAACAGAAAGTTACAAACGATTTTTAATTAAGGATTGAATCGATATTTGATGGTTTTCATTTGGGTATGGAGAACAGTTGGGTTGTTTAAAGTGTGTGAACCCCGAACACGCGTACTTTAAATAATCCAACTGTTTTTTCATACCCAAATGAAAAACATCAAATGTCGATTCAATCGTTTACCATCAGAAATTATGATTTGTCAGGTGAAAATGACTTCATCGTAGAGAATGAAGTTGAAGTGTAAATATATGTTAGTGTGACTGTTACGGAGAAAAACGCGCAACAAGTTACTTTTGCTTATAATTTACAGACAATTAAGCTAAACCTTACAAAATTTTGAGTGCTTTGTTTATGTGTTATAAAGCGCATTCATAATTATGCATGAAAATACTTTTGACAAGTTCTTTTCATTAAGCATGTGACCATAGCAACCATTTTCTATTTCACATTCGAAATATGAAACTCCGTAAAACCAGGAATTAATTTCTCGTACAGAAGAGTAAATTTTTGTGTTTGGATGTAAATTTAAATAGGCCTATAGAGATTTTTAGATCTAGTTATTTTTCTTTACTGTTACTGTTACTATTCTTTACTTTTCTCAAAATAAATAAAGATACAATAATAACATTGATTTGTGCAAAGTTTTGCTGAGCTGCATTATGCCAGTAGAGCGATTTTGATATTTTTCTTTTTTATCGGTGAAAGTGCAATGACGAAACGATCAATCCCTCAATGACCAACGTCATAAACACACCATTGTTTGGTATGGATTTGAAATTTTGTTTTTGTACTTCCCGAGATGCTGAGATGCACTCAAACCGTGACTAGGCAGCATGAGCAGTAACATGCTTTTGCACTATTTCCCATCTTCACGCTCAATCAGACCGTGTCGCCGATATTTTTTTAATATAAAATATGTGAGGCATTGCTTTTTAAGTTCCATTGTTAACTACGTTTATTTCTGGATGTGAAATCGCGTCTTCATTCAGTACGAAATTCGCCGAGACAATCAGGCATGATTTAAAAAACAATACAATTAATTTCAGTTGACAAAGATGTTCGCAAGCATTTAAATTATAGTTGTCGTGTATTTTAGGGCTACGTTTGGTATTCTTTAATGGGTTGATGTGCATTACTTTGTTTAATATACCTGTTATGCTTACTTAGAATCAATTAGCATTCAAACATGTATTGTGCGATATCCACATATCAAACAACACAATCCAAAATGGCAAAATATGTGGTTTACATGTTCGATAAATTTTCTTTATTTACAGATGGCACGTACGATTCCGGGTAATATAATGAACGAGCTTTCAGTTGTGTTTGCGAACAACGTCAATGATTTTGCGAGAGTTATTTTCTTTCTCACCAAAAGTTTAGCGGATGGGGTTGGGGCCCCTTACATACGAGCACTTGGGAGTGTCCTCCATAATAAACAGCTATTCAAGAGAGTTGCGGAAAGATACTCTGATGACACCAGGAAGGCTGAAAATGACGGAGAATATCGGAAATTTATGGACGCTTTTTGGAGAAATTTTTGGAATGGCGCTTTGCCACAGCAGCCTGTGAGCAGTCGGCAGATGTGTACGCCAACTGAATCATTTTTTAAGGTTCTATGCACACATTCGACAGAATTATTGAAGGTTAATGGATTATCACATGCTGTACAGACATGGGGATTAAAAACATCTGCACCTTTAGCTGGCCTCGTTCTTAGTTTCGATATCATGCAAAACATTATCAGGTGGTTTAATGGAGAGATATCCGAAAAAAGGTGTATCAAAAACATCATGGAATGCGGATTAAGTCTGACTGCTGGTGTCATGGTTACAGCGGGCGGTGCTGCTCTTGGAGCCAAAATTGGATGCGTATTGGGGCCATGGGGATGTGCGGCGGGAGCTCTAATAGGAGGAATCTGTACATCTGTTGTTGCTTCGGTTGGTACCCAAGCTCTATGCGAGGAACTTTTGGAGAAAATTTTTCCATCTTCACGGAGAGAAGCAGTGGAAAGAGCTTATCGTATTCTTGGTGTTTCCAGAGATGCAACCAACCATGACATCAATCGTCGATTTCGGAGTCTGTTACAGCAACACACCCAAGCCAACGATTCCAACATGTGGACAAATCTCCAATTTGCAATGGCTATTATCAAAACAGCTAGAGCTGGGCTTTAATGCCGAGTTACCTTCAAGCGGCTTCAAATATGTGCTATTGGAATATTAATGCGTGAAAAAGCAGGTTTTTGAAGAAAAGAAAACATTACTCTTTCTGACAGCTTTTCCAGATATTTTAAGTTTTAAATTTGTTAAATAATGAGTATTTCAGGAAACGGGTCTTCAAATTTATTTTTCTTACAATTCTCAATTATAACGCATGTTTGTCGAAGAACTCTGATTAAAATTATTATTTTTTATTGCTTAATATTTCATATTTGTCAGATCTTTGTTTCAGCTCGTTAAATGCAATCAACTTTTTTTTTCTCACATGCATGAGCGGAGCAAATAAGGAAATTTCCTATGTCATTTATTGTAGATTGTTTAATAAAACAATAAAACCCCCAAAAACAAACAAACATAGTTATAGCAGTTTTATACAATGTAGCATAATTTTTCGTAACCACTCAATGCATTCGTGAATTAAGCAACAAATATAGTTTATACTAATGAAAAAATGAGTCGCTTAAACCAAAATTATGCCCATTCAGGTCGCCTCATTCTAGCAAAAAAGAGCCTTGAAACTAGGAAATAAATTTGTAAATACATTTTTGGTTTGACAGTTTAATTTTTATCATGACCCGATGCTCAGTTGATATTTTTAAGTTAAATGATTTTTTCTTAAACTGGATTCACTTTGGAAAGTTAAAAACGGAAATGCGCTTTTACTCTTTCATTTGCGCGTTACAGCACACTTTTCTCATTCGCACATTAAGGCACGTAAGCACATACGCGTGAAAACGTGTCCTGTGTATAGTTTTGGCCAACAATTGTCAGATTGAGCTATTAATAAACAAATTTCGATTTTTACAAATTTTCCATAGATATTTGGCAAATTACTGAAAATGTAAACTTACTCTGACGACAAAATCAGATGATTCGATTTGATATGACCTTTTTGAATACTACCCGTGTACCATATTAAGTGACTTCAGCTCAACAGGTTTCCGTGATCGTTAAACTTAAGGTCCCTATTGGTAATAAACGGTGACAATATCAGTTGAAAAACTTAATATAACGTGAGCAGATTTGAACTTGTTTGTTTTAAAAATTGTTTATGATTGGTTCAGTACTTTAAGGAAGATTTGATCAAAATTTATAATGAAAACTAATAAGTTGTAAGCCATTACGAAGGTTTCAGACGATGAACTTTTTCATGTTTGAATTAACAACCTTGCAAAATCGTTGTAGCTTACTTTATAACCATTGTCTGCAAAAAGGTAAATCACAGAAGTACAAAGGGGAACTGACACCTTGTAGATAAGTGTTTTAAGTAATATCTGTATAGTTTTTTCTACAAGTTTCCTACAACTATTACGGAATTTGGATGCCAACGGAATTTCCTTGTGTGTGTCTGTCGTATGTTAAGAAAGCATTCTTTCCTATAACTTGAGGCGCTGTCGCAGTGCGGTACGGGTTCGCTCCAAAGTAGGTGCAATGTCATTTAAAATTCACAGTAGCGCTATTTGTGCAGTGTGGCGGAGGTAGAAAATCTTTCCGTGCATATGGTCAGTACCGTAATCAGTAAATAACCGGTTACCGATGTCATGCAGTTAAGATTACGTTTATAAGTGTTATCCGAATAACCTTTTGGGGGGTTTTCCCGGCTAGCTCGGTCGGTAGCGGGATCGGAACTGCATGTTTGCGGCTGTCGGCGTAAGGTACGGGTTCGCTCCTCATTAAAGGCAATATCGTTTGACCATACGAATGCAAATAAAGCCTCAGGACACTAAATTTCTTCACATTTATTTTGTTAGAAGAGAGAATTAACGACTGGTTTTGTAAAGATACAGAAAAATGATTTGACCTTGAAACCAATTCGGCATGGTGGGAATCCTTCTCGAATTTCTTAAAGTTGGCTTTTTATTTTATTATTATCTCCACAACATACCCGTGTATATTTTGTTGAAAATATTAATCAGTTTTTGTGCATTTTTTAACTAATATAATCTTCAGTATAGTGAATAAACACAAATACTTTTAGTCACTTGTGTGTTTGTTTTGAGCGTCTTGCCATTCAAAATACAATGTATATACAACATATTTTTTAGAATAATTATAGTGCTTATAGTGATATCCTGATATTGTAGTGCTTATGTTATACTGTGCTATTCACAATATAAAGAGTAATTTTAGAACTATTTTAACATACATAGCGACCTTCAGATGACACTGGGAAAATTTATATAAAAGTTGGAAATTTATATTTAACTAAAGATTTTTTAAGACTCTCGAAATCATTAATTTAAATTAAGTTTCATTTTCCCTGTGTTGTAAAATAATAATATAAGAGGTATTTAAAGAAATTATAGGCATTATCTCTAATCTCTTATCAGCGAGTTGTTCAATTTCCGGTATCGTTTCCCCCTTGAAGTTTCTACTAGTTTAACAAGTTTTGCGTCACTAACCTTGCTTGTTTTCGTGACATGTTGTTTCGCTTTCATCTAAACGTTTTATACCTCCGCATACGAAGTATAGGGGGTATATAGGAGTCATCATCCGGTTGGTTGGTTGGTTGGTTGGGCGGTCTGTCTGTGGCACCTACAGCGTCAACAGTTTTCAAGATATCGACTTGAAACTTTAACCATATGTTCGTGAGGACATTTGCGCGAACTATTTTTTTTCTCATGTGGATCAGTCCATTATTTTTCGGAGGGGAGCACGATTTAACAAAAATCTTGTTACGCGAACTACTTCTACAGTTTTTAAGATATTGACTTGAAACTTGATACACATGTTCGGCATGAAGTGTAGATGTGCGTGACATATTTTTCGTGTGGATTAGTCCATTATTTTTTGCAGGGGACATGATTTAACAAAATCGTGTTATTCAAACTTCTACACTTACTTCGTCAACAGTTTTCAAGATATCGACTTGAAACTTTAAACATATGAACGTGTGTACATTTGCGCAAATTTCTTTTTTTCTCATGTGGATCAGTCCATTATTTTTGGAGGGGAGCATGATTCAACAAAATCTTGTGACGCGAACTTCTTCTACAGTTTTTAAGATATTGACTTGAAACTTGATACACATGTTCGGCATGAAGTGTAGATGTGCGTGACATATTTTCGTGTGGATCAGTCCATTATTTTTGCAGAGGACATGATTTAACAAAATCGTGTAATGCAAACTTCTACAGTTTTGAAGATATCGACTTGAAACCGAAAGTGTATGTTCTGCATGAAGTGTGTATGTCAGCGACATATTTTTTGTGTGGATAAGTTCATTATTTTTTGCAGGTGAGCATTATTTAACAAAATCTTTTGTTTAAAATCTTATGATGCAAACTACTTCTCCTGTTTTCAAACTTTAAATATACGTTTGTGAATAGATTTCCATGACATACTTTGTTTCATGTGGATCAGTCCATTAGTTTTTAGCAGGGGAGCATGATTCAACAAAATCTTGTGACACGAACTTCTTCTACAGTTTTTAAAATATTAACTTGAAACTTTAAACATATGTTCAGAATGAAGTGTAGATGTGTGTGACATATTATTTGTGTGGATCAGTCCATTCTTTTTGCAGGGAACATGATTTAACAAAATCAAGTTATGCAAACTTCTATAGTTTTCAAGATATCGACTTGAAACTGAAATCATATGTTCTGCATGAAGTGTGCATGTTAGTGACATGTTTTTTATGGATCAGTCCATTTTCGGTTGGAGGGGAGCATTATTTAACAAAATCTTATGACACAAACTACTTCTCAAGTTTTCAAACTTTTAACATACGTTCGTGATTAGATTTGCATGACCTATTTTTTTTTTCATTTGAATCAGTCCATTATTTTTTGGAAGGGGAACACGATTCAACAAAACCTTGTGACGTCAACTACTTTTACAGTTTTGTTTACATCCGGTGAAAACCCAAGTCGCTATTTTTAAACACAACTTTTGCTTTACATGCACGTGGCGATAGCATCAGCTCACCAAATGACATCAGTATTCTTATCCCTCTCGGAAGAATAACAACATGTGCCCAGGTGAAGGTCGAGTAGCTGTGTGCTTATCAACAGATTGTAAAAAAAAATACTCAGAAGATGCTCGATTGTTTTTTTTCTGACACAGAGACAGCGTAGTAAGTAATATGTATGTAATTATCATGCAACTGAAATGGACTTGTATCGGTAGGCGGATATAGTCCTACGATTGGTTTCGTTAGCATTAGCTGTCAAAATGACGTCATTATTCTTATCCCTCTGGGAAAAATTAAAACATGTGCCCGGGTGAAGGTCGTGTAGCTGTGTGCGTAAAATTAAATACAGATTGAAAAACAATACTCAGAAGATGCTCGATTGTTTTTTTTCTTACGCAGAGACTGCGTAGTAAGTAATATGTATGTAATTATTATGCAACTGAAATGGCCTTGTATCGGTAGGCCGATATAGTCCTATGTTTTATTTTCTAAAATTGTTATGCCGCGAGAAAATTTAATCTCGGACTACACAAAATGAAAGTAGGTCTACATCAGAATATGCCGTCCAATGATGTACTTTGGAAACTAAAATGCGCACAAATTATGAGATACCTTACTTTTACATATCCCACTGTTCTTCGGGTATTACCGACCATTGCGTCTAAATCCGAACACATGTGCGTGTATTTCCGAACATAAAATAACTTTTTAAAATACGCAACTTTAAACAAAAGAACCCGCCTAAATTGTGTATTTAATTGTATTTTACACATAAAGCAATAAATCTGTGCAACAAATTCATTAGAAAAGAAACAGAACAATAAGAAATTTAATTGATTAAACTGACTATTTAAATAACTTTTAATTTTTTTCTTAATTTAATATACAATACTCACATTCCAAGTAAAGTCCTTCAAATTTTCAAATACAATGTAGTCATCTGATATATCATCAATATGAATTATACGAAAACATGAAAATTGAACTTCAAAGAAATTGTCGGCTCATAACCAGACTGTGTTGTTTTGTCGGCTATGCTATGAAATCGTTTGATCTACAAGAAGTGTGTACGTGACATTTTACATTTTTAGCTGGATTAAATTAGTTTATGATGCAATAATTCTGAACTATGGTACTGGAGAAAAAATTGGAATGTAATTATAAAGTATGGAATATGTTCGCAATGGTAAGTGTTTAGTAAAATGCTTATCTTATTTTTTAATGGAAAGAAAAATATAGAACAAAAAATTCTCAGGATGGTCAAAGTTGTTTTGGGGTCAGGGGTTATTTCACTGGGTTGGTCGTGCAAATACAATCTTTTTAAGGATGGCCTAATCACGTTAATCTTGTACTTTATATTGAATAAATCTTATTCAAAAGAGTATTTGTTTAACATACTATCATAATTTGCTTTATAACTTTATTAAAAGAGGACTTGTATATTATGAAAAAAATAATGGTCGGAATTTGACGCATATGAAAGATAAAGTGCGACTTTTTCCGAACACCCCGTTAACTTTTTACCACGTGTTATTGTGTCGATAAAATTTGTAACCCCCGAAAAATACATGTTAACATCTTTAAAAAATCATAATCTTTTATATAGACATAGATAATTTAACTTTCTGTAAACTTAAGATTTTGGAGTGTCGGGATTTACTAATTGATAAACTTAACTTACCTCAAACAGTGATTTTCTTTGAAACTCAAAAAATTTGAAATTAGCGTGGAATCGAACTTGTAAACAAGTCAAATATTCTATAAAAGTATATTGGCATCATATTTCACCTCACATACAAGTTTATCTTATGAAAAACAAATGTAAATTTAATTTGAAAATTATGTTCGGAATAAGACACCTGTTCGGTAATACCCGCCCCCGCTCTACATACTTTGTTTTGGAGATATTTATTATAAAAAAAAACAAAACAAAAAACCCAGCAGAAATAAACAACTACCGTCAATTTCATAATTATTGAAAATATTCATGCAGTTCTATAATTTTTGTTTATGGAGAATTTTCACTGAATTGAGAGGCATTGTTGATTAAGATAAATGACAATAAATGATAAACCCATGCCTCCAGATGACTTAATTTTGTGTTTCAAAAAAGCTCAAATGCACTTAAGAAATGTCTTCCCAATGGTATATAAATTGCTATCTTCCAGAAGCTTCGGGGGGCTTCGACCCTCTTGTCCCCCACCAGGGCTTTGCCCTGGACCTACCGGAGCCCTAGCGGCCCCCTGGACCCCCAGCAAATTTTCAGGATTTCAATTATTTTTCAACTTTCACCCATGAAAGATGCAAACATCATTTCTGTATACTCTGACAAAGCAGCATTGCGGGGGTATTAATCACCTTCAGTGATAGCTCTAGTTATATTTGAATTTAGATTTTTGATTTCTTCGAGTGTGTATGTATTTTCCCGTATTTACATGTAATAAACTTAGTATGACGAATCTAGATTTCTGGTTATTCCCCCCACCCCCCTTCGAAGAAGCGTGGGTATGTTTCTTTGCATATGTCGGTCGGTCCGTTCGTCCGTCTGTCCGTAACCATCTTGTCCAATCATTAACGAGACAATGCTTTCACATATGGTCCTGAAATTGGGAAGCAAGGTTAGTCATCACCTGTAGATGGCCCCTACTGATTTTCAGGTCAGTCTGTCAAAGATCAAGATCACAGTTACTTTTAACACAAAAACATTGTTCGACCAATAACGAGACAATGCTTTCACCTATGGCCCTCAAATTTGGTAGAGAGGTTTATCATCATCTGTAGATTACCTTATTGATTTTCAGGTCAGTAGGTCGAAGGTCAAGGTCACATTGACATTCAACACAAAATCCTTGTCCAATCAATAGCGATATAATGATATGGTCCTCAATCTTTGTAGGGAGGTCGAAGTAGGTCAAAGGTCAAGGTCACAGCCACCTTTCACGCAAAACATTCACTTACCAATAACTACATAACGATTCATGGATTAAGCCCTCGATCCTCCAAATCGGTACTGAGGTTTGTCATCACATGTACCTGAATTGTATTCCTTTTTAGGTTAGTAAGTCGAAGTCAAGTTCACAGTGACATTCATTACAAAAATTTTGTCTCGCCAATAGCTAGACAATCATTTGGGTGATCAATAAAGCAGTTTTAACAGTCCATTTGGCGTTTGGGGGGAATACATGTTTGCAAAACATCTCTTGTTCAATTTTATGGACTAGCATAATATAAAATTGGATTCCCCTCGTTCAGATCATAAACAATCGCCAGTAATAAATTTGTATACATTGGTAGGTCCTAGAACCTGATTAAACCCCCAGTGACCGTTCCACGGGTTCTCATTCCTTGAATTATATGTCAATTTATCACTGAATAAATCATGCTCAATTTTCATGTCTACTGTTGAGCTGCGTGGGGAGACTGTGTCTCCTAGATGTTGCCATTCGTAATGCGCATATTTTATTTTTTTTTTCTCATTCCCGTTTTTTCAACATTTTATCTTAAAAAAGATATGTTTTTTTTTAATATTTTGCTTTCTTGTGGATTATATAGTTATTTGGTTTCTTAACAGGGTACATGTATGTGAGAATATGCCGGTCTGGGTGTCATCTCTATTACCCGAGCCGCAGCCGAGGTATATTATGACACCAAGACTGGCAATATACCCACATGTGCCATAAGTTATGTCTTATATTCTAAAATTGTTTTGTTTAAAGCAAAAACAGTATTGTAGCTGTTAGCTATATGTACGTTAAGCTGTGAAAAAAGATTTTATATGAAAAAAAATAAGCTGCGTGTTTTATAGATTAAATATACTATTTTTAATATCAATGATTGTCAAGGCACAAACTTGTCAATCACAAGGTTCAGTGTCAAAAAAGTTTGTTATAATATTTTTAAATCCAACATTTATTTTGAGAGATTGCTATAACATATTGTAGTTATGGTTTAAACGTTTACAAGAGCACTATAATTCTACATATATTTCTTAGAGTTGTGTCCTATTTTCAAAAAATGCAACAAATCAATATATCAAGTGTTTCTAATGATATCGGTGTTTTCAATTAACCCATATTCTTTTTTTAAGTTTGTAAATCCCCATTTGATGAGCATGATCGCATCCCCTTAATCAATCCTTTTATACTTATTAGAAAAAAAACAACACAAAAATAAGTGGAAACGGTTTAATGTTCTGACAGATCTTTGCTTCTGTTTTGTGCTCAATGAAGTTTTTTTACAACAAAAAATGAGAAACTCATAAACATAATTTAAAAACGTACCTCGGTATTCGCGGGTTATATTTCTCTGCCCATGTTATAACAAATAAAATTTTGTAATTCGAAAATTTTGGTATCGGTATCAAAAAACGTCGCCCCGGAGCACAACTCAATATTTACACAGTACCATATTTGAACCATTCTAAATAATGGCGTGCATGGAAGCTTACAGTCGTTTCTAATAAAACTATTGCAATTATCATCAGATAAAGAAAATGACTCCCCTTAACGAGGGAACAATAAGCGGAACAAGTGAAAAAGATCTTAGATATTACATTAAAATTTTGTTCTGTACATCACAGTAGCCAAAGGCAAAAATTTGAAGCAAGAAGTTTATTCTTGGGGTGATAGAACAAAACCAAAGCTATATTGAAGATATAATTCATTTGATAAACCTTATTCCGGATTTGAAATGAAAATGAAACTGAAAACTGTTCTTACTTTAAATAAATGAAATAATGCAAAACATTTTATCGAGAGCATCATCTAGAATAGTATTTCGATTAATGACAGAACAAGTACATTCATTCAGTTCAATGCATTCATGACAACACAATATAATTTATAGTATAAATCAACATATATACTTTATTTTAATACTTTGATTTGATGACCATTTGCAGAAAGAAAAATATGCCAATCATTTTGTTGCTTTGTCTATTTTACAGATGGCTTATATTTTACCTAAAGACGTAAGAACATTGCTTGCAAATACGTTCATTTCGCAACCACAAGAGCATGCTAGAATGATTTTCTTTTTGGCCAAGAGCCAAGCTTCAGGGGTCTCTGAATGTTACATTGAATCACTACGAAATGTCGCTGCTAATAAGGACGCTTTTAAGAAATTTACAGAAAGAATGATACAGGACACCAGAACAGACAAAAATGATCCGATGTTTAGGGACGTTATGAAAGATATTTGGAACAATACGTCAAAGAGCTATTCGTCGAAGCACGCTGATGGAGCTGAACAAACGCACTGGGGTCTACAAAATACGAGTTTTTCTGCTACGCTTCGAAGTAATTATATGGCTTACTTAGCTGATCTTCCACCCGAGAGTTTGGAAGCATTACATGATGTTTTTAGGTCATTTGGCAACTCAGACACAGAAGGAGTGCGCGAAAAAAGACTTATGCAGGACATTCTAAAACCGACTGGGCCTTTGGGACGGTATCTTTTAATTTTCGTTTATTTCGCAATTAACGTACATAAAAACTTTGAAAAATGGAAGTTGGGTGAGAAATTTGAACGGAAAATTGTGATTAGCAATATTTGCAATTTTGTAAGACTTAGTGTAGTAATAGCGGGTGCTCTAGGTGGAGCGGATATTGGAACAAGGTTTGGAAGCCCATTTGAATTTGTAGGATTAGCATTAGGTTTTGTTGCAGGTATTTTAAGTGAAAGGGGACTTGCTCGGCAACTGCCAGAGCGTGAAGCACTTGAGAAAGCGTATGATCTTATTGGTGTGTCCCAAGATGATTCGGACAGGCGGATAGAGTCCATTTATCGCAAGTTAGCTTTTCAGCACCATCCAGACAAAGGCGGTAATTCAGACAAGTTTATAGAGATACAAATTGCCAAGAAAATGATCCAAGAATCTCGATCTGAATCCAAGGGAAAACATTCAGTTGTCAGATAGACACATCAGTGTGATTTGTTTTTTTTGTGTGTGAGTCATTCAACAAACAACATGATTATATAATTTGTTAAAATATCTCGTCAGTTTAATAGTAACGTTTGAAGATATGTAAAACTGTTTTGCTGGGATTTAAAAATGTCATTTTAATTATCTTAATTAAAGATATTGGCACAAAAACAGATATTCGGTATGAAGTTTGAATGTGCACGACGTATTTTTCATGTGTATGAGACCAATATTTTTGAGGGGACAAAATATTGTGACATGAACTACATATATGTCTACAGCTGTAAAGATATCGACTTAAAACTTTACACATATGAATGGAGATGAGCATGAAACATTTTTTCGTGTGGATCAGTTCAGTGTTTATTTGAGAGGAGCTTCTTTAACGACAACTACATGTACTTCTACAGTTAAATATACTGACATGAAACTTGAATAATATGTTTGGCAGGAAGTGTAGATGTATATATTTATGTATACTCTGACAAATCAGTATCTCTGGGATTTGGGGAGGGGTATTATTTATCTTCAGTGATAGCACTAGTTTTAGTGTCATTGTCAATGAATTAAGTAACTCTTTTCGTAGGCATCATGATCAAAAGCCAGTTTGTTATTTATAAAATGATTATTAACTTTGGAATCACTGTGATAACTGAAGCTCCTTAGCTCCATGACTGAATGCTTGCCTGATATTTGCACTTTTTACGAACATGGTGATATTGCTATACAATATCATACACATGAAATGTGAAAACATATCTTTGTGTGATGCTTAAAGCCCTATATTTAAATTGTTGCATTTTTTCTACCTTTCATTTCATTTATCCAAGAATCAGGTGAGCAATAGGGAAATTTGGCCCCTTGTTTGAGCTGTGCCCCTTTGAAATGCATCTTCAATATGAAACATACTGTTGATTATAGATTTGGAAGTACTTGTCCTATCAACTTAATACCTGGAACATGTAATCTGCATAAGCAAAAATATCTGAGACGACAAGAATGATACTCCTAGATATGCCTTAGGTCGTAAAACTAAACCAGGAGACCAGTCTCAAATCTTAAGCATCTGACTGGTTGAAATGGCGACTGGTAACTCATAATATGTTTTACGCGGGTACAATATATACAATTCAATGTTCATCATGTACGTTTGCGATTTTTTAGGCGACAAAATGATTGGTTCGTAGGGTTGTTGATAAAAGCACGTTTTAGTGACTCGTCGTCAGATCCTGATAGCGTAGTCATATTGAATTGTACCTACAAACTTCAAACCTCGAGCCACCCGAGACACACAAAGAAAAACGGAAATTAGAGGAGTTCGTCCGAACCCCTCGGAGCCCCTCCCTGGATCAATGAAGTACAAAAGTGCGTTAACAGGAGTAAATGTACATAAGCTGGTTAGCAATTTACTTCGGCATTTCTAAGAAATCATTCTGGTGGGGTTGCATGGGTAGCCGTTGTTAACAGTATCCGGGTTGTGGAGATTATGACGGGCGCGTTTCTTGATAATCCATGGCCGGAAATGTTTTCCTGATAGATTTGCAAAATGTACTGTACACTATGTACATTTCCGACATCAATCATACCGACATGAATGTTAAAATAATCAAACCCAAAGTTGTTTATCTGAAATACAGTCAAAAAGATAATTTAACTTGCCAGTTGTGGCACCTGGGAATGACAATCTATCTACCACCATTAATGATAAGCTTCCTTTTGATTATAGTGTCGCCAACGACGAATTAACACTTAGCCGTAAAATTAGCGACATTCTGTTAGCCAATAAGAACAAAAAATCCTTATTATTTCATCATTTTTTACAAACACATAAACTTCCACTTTACTTACGAAAGAAATAAACTTTTATGCAAAAAGACAAAGGCCGCTAAACTGAGAGTCCTTTTCTAAGAGATTTCTATTTCTCTTTAGGCAAAGGGAAGCAACGTCAATGCTTAAAACTTCTACGGTTGCAACGGTTAGTTCCCTTATTACGTTACTTTAAAATAGTTCAAAGCTCAATGCTAATCAGAAGCGAATGTTTTAATGATGCTTGTATGGGTCTGATGCGAAGTCTGTCTCTAACTGAATTAAGTCAGAATAAATGTTCAAATCGAAGGCAAACATAGCAAACCCCATTCAGAATAAATGAGTAGAATTTGACTCTGGATTCGAACATGCAATACAAATATATTCTCGTTATTTTCATTATTGCTGCAAAAGAAGAAACTAAGAACATATGGAATGGATCGTTTGAATTCTTTATAAGTTTTAACAAGACACAGACAAGAACTTTAAATGGAAACTAGCCGTTTTTGTAACTCTCTTTCGCCTAACTGAGTTGATATTAATCTTAAAATTTCGCCTTCTTCTAGTTGATATCTTTCCTTAAAGATAAACTAACACATGCTTAAAGTTTTCAACAAAATGCTTTCCAATTTAAGTAAGTACATATAACTCATAAAAATCAATCGATTTCACGCACAAAAAAATGCCATAAATTAGCATTGACAACTACAAATTCAGCGCTCTTAAAATTGCTAGAATTTCGGAATGGGCGGAGCTTAATATTGACGATGTCATTAGATCTTTCGCGCTTATGAACAATAATGTAAATAGTACACTTATTTGATTATAGTAACAGTGATTTGATGATAAATTTTAATGACAAGGGATATCTTTGCTGTGACCGATTGTAAAAACAATCAAACAAATTGATATATAATTAGCTTCTTTAGATACCCGAAGGAGAATACAGAAAATTTCGGTTGAAATGTGAAAAAGAAAAGGGTACGCAAAGACCTATTGTCCTGGTAAAGGTTCGCGTATCTGCGAACATCATATTTATCGACAAAGTTTTTGTTGTAAATCAAGTTATTTAACATCAAATGCCAATCAGTTTTCGTAAATGTTTGATATCCGACGCTGTCACGACGATATTTACCGTAGACAATAAAAGGAAAGGGCTCTAAGCAAAGACCTATCGTCCCGGTAAAGGTTCGCCTATCTGCAAACACCATTAACATCGACATTGTTTTGTTTTAAATCCAGTGATGCAAATAAATGTCAATTAGTTTTCGTAAATAGTTAAATCCGACGCGTTGTCGACTATATTAGTTTAGATATGTAAATAAAAAATGTACATACGTCGCCAAAACGTAAGTAAGTTATGCCGCAACGAAATACAATATAGTTGGCTGCGCATGCTCATATCTTTGGCGCTTCTACTTGTCTGTTAAAAAGGTGATATATGCATATCAGGAATCGCCACATTCAGAAAAACTGCCTCCCCACACAGTCAAGAAGGAGAGAGAGGGAAAGAGCATGGTTAATAGAATGGTCAGTTTCAAAAAAAGACACCACAAACAATTAATAAAAGTAAGAACCCAAGGGGTTACCGCCTTGGAACGGTCAGTGGCAAATCAAATTGCCACTGGGGGTTTAAACGAGGTTATAGGGTGCACCAACCTCACACTTGTCCCAGCAGGTTCTCATATCACAAAACAAGTACAAGTTGTCTTGGTGAAGTAACTCCAACCATCGGCTCAACAATGTTGCATGCAAAAGCACACAAACATATAAATCATAAGAAGCTGATAGCATTGCAAAGCCAAATGGCGGGTACTCAATGATCTTACCGAGACCAGACAGAGCTCCTGGAGTAAAATCAGCAAGAACACGATGACAGGGATGGAAGAAACAAATCAAGCTTCTAGGTTCTTTTAAAAAAGATTTCCCCATAAACCTTCATAATCTCTTAAACCCTTGCCACCATTAAGTTTAATCTTGTAATAAAATCCAAAGTAGCAACACGGTTGAGTTCGGTGCAATAATCGCACCTATATTGTCATATTACAAACCAGTTATACATCACATAACTCTTATAAAACTATCACAGAACAAGTTTATTGATGGTTAATACTTTTTAAAAGTATATTACTACGTATTCGTATTTGTATTTAAATGTACGTGCACGTTCACTGCATGTACTAACTGAAAACAAAAACACAAAACAAACAAAAAATAATTTACAAGAGTATGCATAGAAAAGGAGTTTTTTTAATTACAATTTTCAGTTTTGTATATTTTCATCCTGATAAAAAGGAAAAAAAATACTTGAAACAAACCTCAATGCACTGAGAGAGCATGTGTTCCTTATGGCGATTTTTTTCTCACTCACATAAATTGGTGGCTGTACACAATAAAACATGACCAACCATGTGCTTTCACTATCTCCTTCGCAGAGTTGTCGTTCTTTACACTCACTTTACACCTTTGCGAAAGGCTCAATGTAAAGTTTTTTTTACCAAAATAAGCAAATTTATTGTATACTGTCAAAATTATGAATTTGTAAGCTTGTGGTTAAACAAGGGAATCTTCACTATCTTTCATTAACCGAAGAAACCCAAGCCATTTTAAATGAAGTTGGTGATTTTTCAAATTTTAAGTAGTTGAAAGTTGTCCCAACCTATAACAAAGGTAAATGTATATGAGCCGAAAGTATAAGAGAGTGCTGATTCCATCAGAGCAAACATTATATGCGCTTATTTAATAGCAGATTTTCACACTTTCCCATGTAAGGTTTTTTATGCGGTGTCATGTTACCACAGTTTTCGTACTTATCATGTTTGATAATCATTTTCAAGCAGACTTTCCGATAAAAGGTCGGACCAAAAAATTAGGTCGGGTAACTTAAAGCACAACTTTTTCTGGCCTAACACTGTATGAAATGTCTCATGTATAAACTAATTGAATTTCATACGTTTTGATTTAAACACGCACAAATAATAAAGATAAAATGTTGAAATAGAAGTAAACTATACCTTGTTCTCAATGTTTGTTTTATACAAAATAATTTGAAAGATGGTGTATGTATCGGTAATTACTTATAAGTAATAAGTGTTTTAGCATATTCTAGTAAGTTGCATCTTACAAGATACATGGTAAACTTCAGCGCTCTGCGCACTTAGTTTATGGAGAAAACTTGTAAAGGACCCTAAAAGCTCGATCTGTTTCTTTAATCCCTGTCATCGTGGTTTTGCTGACTTAAGTCCATGGGCTCTGGTCTCGGTAAGGTAAGATAACCGAGTACCCGCCTTTTTGCTTTGCAATGTCATTAGATTCTTGCGTTTTATATGTTTGTGTGCTTTTGCATGCAACATTATCGGTTGAGTTGGAGTTGTTTCACCAAGAAAACTTTTACTTGTTTGTTCATGTGAGAACCTGTTTGGACAAATGTGATGTTGGTGTACTCTAGAACCTGGTTTATACCCACAGTAGCAAGTTGTTTTGCCACTGACCGTTTCAAGACGGTGACCCTAAAGGTTTTCGTTTTCGTTCATTGTTTGAGGTGTCTTATTTGTAATTCATCTTCTCATAAACACATTCTCTCTTTTTTATATTTTATATTAGACATTTAAAAGGAAGCTTTTTTGACATTAAATACAAAATCAAATTATGCTGCTTACATGTATATCTATGCATATCCGAACTCACCTAAGTTGTGAGTCTGAAAATAATCAAAATGAATCATTTCCCCTTTAATAATTTGATAATGCCAAACTCAAAATTCACTTATCTTTTTCTTATCAAACGCACTAATTACAAACTCTTTCGTTCCTTTTCCACTTATTCCTGTCATCGTGTTCATGCTGATTTTACTCCAGGAGCTCTGGTCTCGGTAAGATCATCGAGAACCCCGCCCTTTGGCTTTGCAATGCCATTCGATTCTTATGTTTTATATGTTTGTGTGCTTTTGCATGCAACATTGTTGAGCCGATTAAAGGGTTGGAGTGATTTCACAAAGACAACTTGTATTTGTTTTGTGATATAAGAACCTGTTGGGGCAAGTGTGAGGTTGGTGCACCCTAGAACCTGGTTTCAATCCCCAGTGGCAATTTGATTTGCCACTGACCGTTCCAAGGCGGGTTCTCATTTTTGTTAATTGTTAGTGGTGTCTCTTTTGAAACTGATCATTTTATTAACCATGCTCTCTTCCTCTCTTCTTCTTGACTGTGTGGGGAGGCTGTTTTTTTCTGAATGTTACGATTCCTGATATGCATATTTCTTCTTTTACAGAATTTTTACATAGAAAAGGGAACTTTGAAAGCCATCGAATACGACAAATTTAAAGACATCAGACCTGAAGAAAGTCAAGATATAAGAGTGGAGGAATACAGCATAAGGTTATCACGAACTCAGAATATATTGGGTTTCTATCAAAATTGCTTGTCGTTCCTTAGGTCAAAGGCTGTCATAACTGAACGCACAGTTAGTACTTTATTTAATGGAAATTTGCTATGCATATCTACAGGAAGTTGGGTTGAGGGAACCGGCCTTCGAGGAAGTGATTCGGATTTCATAAGTATAGAACCTAATATATTGGTTGTACGATCTCCATCTTCGTCAAATATACCTACTGGGTTTGTCTTTATATCGCAAACAAAAGATGTGAGACCTGGATTTACGAAACTTTGTCGTTTCCGATCACCCAGTGACGATGAAAATATTTGGGATACGACCGATCGTGTTCGACAAAGTCTAACAATGCATGAAGGAAGTGTTTATTTATCAAGTGCAAATACAAATCTGCATTGCAAAAGTAATGATAAACGAATCTAAAAAATCTATATTTCCATATATAACCACGGACCGTGTGCATCGCTTATTAAATCTGGAAAGTTTAACGATTTCAGTGATATGGAACCTCTTGAGGAAGACCTTGCACCTGCAATACAATGCCAAGAATGGCCTTTCATCGCGGAAGAATGGTTTTCAAGAAAGCGGACAAAAGGCTGGCCCTGCAAATCATTTATTGCGCAAGTAAGATCAATGCCTTGTTTCGTTGTGCCAGTTGGTGATCCAGCATCTGCGACAAGTGACTTGGAATGGAGATATGCATTTGTTCCTGCTGAAAGAGAGCTAGTATGGACCTTCAATGATTGTCAGATTCAGTGTTACTTCATACTTAAGGTGATTAAAACTGAATATCTCAAATCAATAGCAAAAGATGATCTCAGTTCTTTTCATCTCAATACAATAGTATTTTGGTTGTCCGAAGAAAATGGTATTGAAATGTGGGACAGACGTAACCTAATTTATTGTGTTGTTGCTTGTATGAACCGTCTACTATTTTGCATTGAACAGTTATCGTTGCCTCACTATTTTATTCGAGAGAGAAATTTAATGTTCGGAAAGTTTGAAGATCCAGAGGTAAAAGTAACGTTAACTGCTAAAATACGTGATATTGTGGAAACGCCGATAAATTTTGTTTCCGACTGGCTATACAAAAACATAAACGACATTGGACATTGCTTTCTTATAATCGACCGTCTATGCCCTTCATATTTTGAAAATGAAATTCAAAATATTATTATGGAGTCTTTTACACATACTACATTCAGTATATCAAAAATGTTCTCGGTTCGAAAATTATCTTCGGTGCTTAATCTCATACCTTCAGGCGAAGAAAGTGCACAGGCAATACAAAATTGCATGAACTGGATTAATTACCACAAACAAGAATATCAAAAAGATATTATTGACACATACACAGCCTTTCTTGCTGTAAAATTGCTTTTCCAAATTTTTGTCGGTAATATCCATATAGATGCAGCCGAAGAAACTCGTCTAACAAAGCTAGCTGTTACCTTTGATGGATTCAGTGGCTACATGTATGTTGTAACTTATTGGTTAAAGAAAGGCAGTCTGGAAGATGCTTTAAGCGTAATGCAACAGATTTACCAAATGAAAACTGTCTTTTATGTGGGTTCTCTTAGGTATCCGTGCTACTTAGATATTTCTACTGCTGAAGAGGGATATAAATTAGGGAAAAAAGCAATAACGTATGACATTTTTATTGAACCTACAGATTTAAAATGCTTATCACCTGCTATAGTTTATGAACTCGCTTATAATGCAGGAGACGAAAAATATTCAATGAGTGTATTTCATCCTGTACTTTACGCGCAGTATTTAAGTTTTGAACTAGCATTTAGGATGAGCAGGCCAAAACCCATGGATTCATCGATAGACAACATGGAATGTGTTATTAAAAACATGCAAAGACAAAGAATGAGTACATTTGCAATTCACAGAGCAATGAACATATTAGGCTTTTGCTACAGAAGGGTCGGTTTCAATAAAAAAAGCCTTTGAATGCTTCGTACGCTCATTAACGTTAATTCCAACGGAAAGAAATTGTGCGGCTTACCACATAGCTATTATGGTGAATAAACTAGTTCAAACACAAAAAATTAGATCATAAAAGACAAATAATAGCTGGATATACAAAACAAAGGTGAGGTGAGCTGATAAAACAATAACATACAGTAAAAGAACACAGATGCTCTCCTTTCAAGAAAGTTTGTTTGAAAAATATCTTCAGTGATAAAGAACTAATATAAAAGTAAAAATTGAAAACTGTGTCTTTATCAAGTTTTACAGTCGTGTCATAAATGTCGATAGCGTTATCGCATTTAGCAAGCTACCAACTGCATTGATGTGACTAAGTCCAATAGATTATCAAATTAGATTAATACATGTGATTTTTTTCTGTGTGACTTTGTGAGATAGGATAAATAGCTAACTGGTTACTGCGTCCGAATTTGAGTCCACGGATTGTGAGATAGACCTATGCACTGTGTTTGACTGAATGTACATAGGTTTAAGATGTATAAATTGTCTCCCATTTATAAAATTAAAGTAAACACGATCTATAATTAAGCTGGTACCATTTAATAAGGTGTTAAATATATGCTGTTAAAGTTAAGAGATTATGCAAGAAAAGTATTGGTCATTCATAGACTAACAGAGACACATTGAAACAGATACTAGTTTCTATGACACTATGTTTTTTCACTTCTGCATGAACATAAAACTGTGTTACATATGCCATCTTATAATCAGCACAGTTTTCATATATTGCATATCCATGAACATTAATGTGTTAGTAAAAGCATGTCATTTACTAATCATGTCTTTTTAGGGCCATACTAGCCATTTATTCCACTAAAATGCAAAAAAGGGGAATAATAAGTGTCAGTTGTGGTTTGCCAGAATAGGAACATCAGGTGTTCTTTGCCTATTTATAGGCCCGTGTATTATATTACTGAAAGGTGAAGTGTGTTGTATGTAGTTTCCAGGAAGATATATGATATAAGAAATTGATCATTTCTCTTTTAAACCAGTCGAATTCATGCCCAATAACCGTCAGAAGTTAACAGTGTCGACTCAGATTGAACGCCGTCACAACGGTAAATGTTAGGATTGGTCGTAGCCTATAGCAATGACCTCATTTGATCTTTATCGCTTTATAATATCGCTAATTATTTAGAAATAAGACGAGTGTAATAATAACAAGTTGATTTTTTTTCAATTCCTATAGGAAATGGGAGTTTGTGCTGTGAATGATTTCAATCATTAAAAAAAATGAGGTCAGAGGTTTTTTGCAATCATAAACGCAACTGACATCATACACGACAAAAGGGTGTAAACGAAATGAACTCACTTATGTAAGGAGATAAATGTTTTTATGTGAGTAGTCAAAAATGTACAGGTGTTCATGGATCCAGTTTGATAAGAGACAAACTCACCAGTCTCATTAGGAAAAAGTTTGCTATACAAAATAAAACATTTATCACTTGTAATGAATATAAAGCTTTTTCACAGATGGTGTTCCCAATATTTTGACATTTGCACTGTTGGGAACCCCTTAATTACTAAGTTGATTTTCCAATTTCAAAATTGAATTTTAGGAAAATAAATCTTTGCCAGTCAGATAATAATATTGTATTTATTTTAAGAACAGTCGATTCGTAAAACTACCGGCAAAGGTCGAAAAATGACCTGAATAAGTCATTTCAGTGTAAAAGAACGCAGTTCTATATACAATACACCATTCTTAACTAAAATATGTTTTACGCGGATTACCATACGTATTATTTAACGTTCATCAGGTACTTTTGTGATTTTGTAGGGAACAATCAGTCAGTGTTCGTAGGTTGATAAAAGCACGTTGTCGTCACATCCTGATTCCGTAGTGGTTTTCAGGAGACGATTTTAATCTGATTGCTTAGCAGACTTTGAGTAGTATATATCATGATGGCGAAAAACGGGTCAAAGATCAGTGAGACCGGGGCACAACAATGTAACCGTTAACAATACAGTTCAACAATACCAAGACGGTTACTTTTCTCGGATTCAGTACAAACGTGATAGCAAAAAACGCTAAAAATCTGTGACATATGCAAGGTTGAAATATGACAAGTACAAACTATACGACATCGTTTGTATATATAAAGAGACAAAGAAAGCTGATAAGCGTCTAAATATGACTATCAGTAAACAATTTTAGAATTCCTCAAATTTGGAAATATTCAGTGTCTTATGGATATTCCCCAAACCATCACACAGTTGGCGGAAAATTAAAAGCAAAGAAATGACAGAGAATAAAAATCCTGCCTTTCTCATACAACGACATAGGAAAAAGCAGGAAGTATAATCTTTGTGAGATTTGAACACTATCCAAAGCTATATTGGCTGGGAAACCACCCTGATCACAACTAATTGAAGACATCATGTTTATTAACTCAAGAATCGGTTTCAGTGTATCCATGAGATAAAAATGTTTTTTCCACTCGTAAAACACATTCAATTTTGTTTGCGTGCTTTAATAGGATATGAATACATTTCTAATTTACAATACTTCAAAATATTTAATTATTATAATAATAAAAGACTTTAAAATATTGAATTCACTCTTTATTTATAATCATATGCCAACAACAGTCTCCAACTTAAGCTTTAATCTTGTAATAATTGATCTTGGAACAGTTTGGCGAGAGTTATCCTTAATTTTGCTTAAAATGCATTTCTTGCATAAAAAGGTCAAGCAAGCAGAAATTTGCTCTAAATTCCTTGTTTTATTTTAATAGGACCCCTAATTAGTAGGAAAAACAGAAAACATGATTAATCAACAGCACATTTGTTTAAATAAACCCCTTTCAAAGTATCCAATTTTAAAATTACCTCCCTTTCAATTAAAGACTGTTCTTATTTTGACCCTACGGTGTAAGTAAATGGTATTGGATTGATTTAAGAAAACAATCAATAATGATTAAAAAGACATTAAATAATTTGTTTTAAGACAAAACAGTTCTTTCCACAACCTCTCTTGACGTAGGGAAGAAACGAAACTAGCATACATTGTAAACATATACAATTAATGACTAATTAGAACTTTGGTTGAGTGTATAATATATCGTTTGCAGTTAAACAATTTAGGTAGCCCAGCATTTAACTAAAGACTAGTGTCTCAAACCTTACAGAACTCTAGAAGATTTTGAAATAAAAACACAACAAACAAAAGAAAGACAAAAGCGATTATGATTAAGCACAAACAATCATCATGACTATGAAAACCGACTTCATTTAAATTAGACGAATAGTTAGTTAGATAATCAAAGGGGATACTGAACCTAAATATTAATATTGGGCCATATGTAAAAACCATCACGAAACCATGCTATTCTTAATCTTAAATTATAGTGAATATAAGGAAAGCAAATTATTTACATGTATTACCGTCAAGATGAAGGATAAGGCTGTGATTATTCTGCTTAAACTCGATGGCACAACGAGGGTAATATACAGAACATGGGTGGATTATTTTTTTAATTTAATGAATTAGACGATAATATGAACAACGATTACGTTCTATATGCTTATACTTAATATAGTTTTTGTTGTTTACTTTGAGATTTGTTTAATGCAACCTACGAATTACTCATTAAAGACAATGAAGCATAGGAGCATCCTTAGTCAGTGTTTGGTGAAGTAATATAGTTATATGAAAAACTAAAATGAGACAATAATGTGTACCTGCATACCAAAAAACTATTTTATATTAAAAATCAGAAACAAATGTTTTCAAAGACATCTTTCTGTTTTCAAAAGGCTAACTAGAATAGTCTAAATGAAGTCTCCGTTTCATTGTCTTATCTCTCCTTGTCTATCTGATATTGTCCGGTTAATTTATTTTCCTTCCAAATCTAGTTTCTCTTATAACAGTAATGGCATTTTTCATCCTGTGCCACTTCTCTGAACAACCGTTTTTGTCAGGGTGATGCTGAAGAGCCAGTTGGCGAAATCTGGAACTGATCTGACTATCGGATGCATTTGGCGAAACTCCTAGAATATTATAGGCGTTTTCGAGTTCTTCAGTCTCCGGCAAGTTAAATACTTTATCAAATAAAGTTTTACGTGAATACTGTGGTCCATACAAAAGAAACCCACTTCCACGAAAAGCTACTGCACAGATTCCGATAATAAATCCTAGAGGACCAAATGCCTTTCCTAAACCGGCAAAAATCACATTTCCACCTACACCACTTGCGACTGCAGCCCAAGCTAACAGACAATAGTTCATTATATTTTTTGTTTTAGCTCTTTCGAACCCCTCAAACGACTCAAGTGCTTCTTCAGAACCTTTAAATTTGCTTGAATTTAACGAAACAAGCGCAGTCGAGAACACCGCCGCTCTGTTTGCTTCTGTATCTCCATTATAAAGGCATGCAATCGAATAAACAATGTGCCATATAGCTGCCAAATTTTCTGATGGAAGTCCATTTAAGTTACGCACGAAACGTGCAGACAAACTAGTACTTATCAATACCAGTTTCCCTCTTGAAGGACCATCTAACTCCTCAGATAAACTGCTTCTAAATAAATTAGCGTTCCATATATCTCTCATGACTTCCCTAAATATTTGATCGTTGTCTTCCGTCATGGTGTTCTCTACCATTCTTTTGGCAACTTCCTTGAAAACAGCCGGAGCACCTGCAACACTCTGTAAAGACCGTATGTAAAGGTTTGCAACCCCCTCAACTTGACTTTGGGACAGAAAGTATATCGCTCGAGTATGATATTCTGGATTTGACTTAAACGTATCTGCCAGTAATATTCTTAGATCTGCAGGACATTCCATCTGTAAAATAAATGTGAAAAAGCTTTGAACGTCACCGAAAACTTAAGTTACGTTTGTAAACATCGCAGCCTCTAGTTGTTTATTCAGTGCTAACATATTTAAATAAAGGAAATACAAATTGATTGTTGCACTGGTAAGTATTTATGTTTTTTATGTAGAAATAATTATGTTTGAACCATATCAGTCAATATTTTAGATGAGTGGGGAGGCAGTTGTTTCTGGTTGTGGCCATACCTGATAGGAAAATTTCATTTTTTTGTCTGAAACTTACATCGGGATTTCAAACTATTTGTAGCTTTTAAGGAAGATTATCTGTTTGTTCGCCTCGTGTCATCCCTGGGAACATCAAGATATTTAATACAACGACTTATATGCCCACCAAACTTACAACCGAAATTGAATGCACTGGAGTTGTTAGGTAAAAACTGAATGTTTTGTTGGTAGTTTAGGTTGCAAAAAATAAATCCCATTCTTACACTGCTCATTTTTAAATTCTCAATCATAAATGTCACTTTAAATGATTTAATCCTAATTCTCAGCAAACCATATACATTATATGTATTGCTGCCAAGATGTAAGATTCGTAAATTTAAACGCATCTATTGGGGTTAAACTTACTCTTAAAAAAGTGAAATATGCATATCAGAAATCGCCACAATCACAAAACATAGCCTCCCCAGGCAGCGGCGAAAAGATGAGAGAAAACAACAACATGTTGTTATAAGTATGTCAAATTCAAATAAGACGCCATAAACAACGAAAAAGAGAACCCTTGGGGTTATCGCATTGGATCGGTCTGTTGCAAAACAATTTGCCACTAGGAGTTTAAACTAGATTCTAGGGTGCTACAACCTACAATTGCCACAACAGGTTCTCTTATCACAAGACAAGTACAATTTGTCTTGGTGAAATAACTCTAACCCACCCATCAGATTAACAATGTCGCATGCAAATGCACACAAACATATAAAACATAAGAATCTAATATCAATGAAAAGTCAAAGAGGCGTATACTCAATAATCTTACCGAGACCAGAGTACCTGGAGTCAAATCAGCAATAACACGATAACAAAGATAAAAAAGGTAATATAGGACATGGATAAAAGTAAGAAAATAACTGGAATCTGTTCGAACAGACCCTAATTTAAACGCTGAAATCTCTTACCGACCTGGCTCTTATTCAAAACCCAAATACATTGCCACAAATATAAATAAGCCCTTCCTTTTTAAGTCTGCCTCTTTCCAACAATATACAGGCATGAAAAAGATTCCGTTTCTATTCCAGACATGTTCTTCTTGCAACAAATTTAGTACATGCTGCATTTTCTCAGTTGCTAAAAAGACCAGTGGCATGAAATTTTACACGGTTACTTAACGGTGCACTAATCATGCTCTCAGAAAAACATAATTTTGGTTAGCCTATTTCTTAATTTATCTGCCTTTTTGTACAGAAAAAATGGTTTAATTGTTTCTGCCAATTGGCTATTTCCCAATTTCTATTAGAAATAGAAGTAGCATAATAGTTTACTCACTAACTTTAGAGCACAGTCATAACCCAAGTAACATAACTGTCGCTGCCTTTTTTCTTGGGTGATCTCCCCTTTTTATACGGAGAGAACTAGTTTAGTTCGGCCTGTTGGATGTCTCACAATTTTAACAAATTGTAGTGGCTTGGAAAAAAGTTCAAACTTACTTTAAAGTGCACATGGCAAGTTAAGTAACTGGCAAACCTGAACCTATTTTGGCAAGTTGGATATTTCTCTAATTTAACAAATAACAGCATGAACGTTAATATAATTATTTAAATGCGCACGGGTCATGAAAGTCACAAGATGTTACTAGAGGTGTGACCGTTGGACACAGGTGCCCCCACTCTCAGTTGTCATGGTCAAAAAGTCAATGATGTGGTCACAGTACAATTTACTTCAGAATTGCGAGCAAAATACTGTTTTCCGGTAATGGATGGCAATTATGGTATGATGGTTTTAAACTCACGCAATCGTTTAGGATGGATAGTCTGCAATATTTTCATACTTGTCGCGTTCGGGTGTTTTCAAATGGAGTAACCCATTTACACTAGTAAAAATCAGGTAAACCATGCATGAAGTTTAATTTCTGTCCAAGCGTAAAGGAGAAATTAGCTTAATGACAAGTTAAATGCCTTGTAGAGAGATAACCAAAACCGTTGTTGGGTAAACATCAAGGTTTACCATTCCTTCAAATTGGAGTAACTTCTGTCAAAGGATAAAAAATAATTTATACACTGAATGTTTTCGTATGAAAATTAAGAAAATTAAATTAAACACAGGGGATTAACCATCAGAGTTACCTCACATATGCGTTCTACTTCCTGTTAGCATGATGGTCAACACATTTCAAAGGTTTTATGACTTTTGCTAATATAGTTTAGGAGTTATGTGCAACACAATATTACATTGTGAATGTATTGAACTGAAATACATATGGGCCATAACTCTGGTTCAAATGGATGTGGCCAGAAAGAAAACACTAGATGAACAAAAACTAGTCATGGTTAACAAAGCTGTAAAGTTTTATAACTATAGCTTATAGACTTGTTGAGTTATGCATGATACAAGATTACATGGTAAATGTATTTTACTAAAATACAAAGAGGATTATAAGTGTGATTTTGATGGGTGTGGACAGGAATAACACATGACGGTCAACATATCTGTAATGTTTCATGATTGTGGCTTTCATATTTTTTTTAGAAATGCTCGACACAAGACTTCATGGTAAATGTATAATACTAAAACACATAAGGGTGATAACTCTGGTTACCTATATAAATAAGGCAAGGAACAACACCGTAGGTGCACAACTACACATTATGATTAACTTGCCTGTTATGTTTTACGATTGCGGATGTTAAACTCGTTAACATACATTCGACACAAGTTTCGAACGGCAAACCTTTATGCCCCTCCGCCCGCTTTCAGAGTGGGACGACATATCAGCTAGTTGGATTTTCATTTACTTCTTGTCACTAACTTTCATGTATCAAGTTGTGGCCTTAAACCTTTCGATATTTTCTCTTATAATGCCCATTCTCTTATAAACACATATCCCCGTCTTTTGGCGAAAAATAGAATGTTTTTTCTCTAAACTTTCAAACAAAAAATCATGAGCCTCATATAACACTCATTTCTTGATTCTTTGAAATAAGAACATTAACACATATTTTAAATGGCATTTTTTTCATTTTGCTAAGCCATATGTACTAATACAGTTAGGTCAACACTTTTCCACAAGGAAATCGGTAATATTATTCTAGAGAAACTATGAAATATGGCTTGGAATCTCCAAAGCCTAAATGGTATTAGTTGATATTCAAATAAACTTTGATGTCTTTAATAAAAAATGTTAATTGATATTAATCTAAGATTTTGTTTGCTTACTTTATTGAATGAGTGCTTTTTGATGTTAAGAATCTGTTGAATCGACACTTTTTCACTAATGAATCGGCGATGTTATTCTAGAAACTTACATCTGAAATTTTGCTGGGGAGTTCCAAAACTCGAAGGGCAATTGAAACAACCTTGATGTCTTTGTCAAGAAAGTAAATTGGAATAAATAACTGAGATGTGGCATCAACTAGTTTTAGAAAGCTAAGGGAGGTGATTGAACAGAGAACTCCGTTGAATTGAAATACGGAGAGACTTTTTAAGCCGTTTCACAGCCCTACTAAACTCCTGCTCTTACGTAGTGTTTTATAAAATGTACAACTGCTGTTAAGTAGTGTTTTATAAATGTATAGATTACCCGTAAGCCATGCAAATGTACATTGAACATACCTTTCGTATTCACAATAAAGGATAGTTCAGGAAAATACTTCCACAATTATTGACGTTCTGCAGGTTCGAAACAATCATATTACCATAATGGTTATATTTAAACTGATAACAACACTGAATTGAAGTACGATGAGACTTTTTATAGCTGCAACACACCCCTTAAACCCTTCCATTAGTGATATTTTAAGGAATAGGTTACTTGTAAGCCATGCAAATATGGCGGCAGCGCATAGCCAGCCATGCAAAAGACAGAAAAAGAACATACCAACCGTTCAAGTATTTATTTCACAATTGAAATATAGCATCTGCATAAACAAAATTCTGTGACACCAAGAATGATAACTGCTGTTGTTATTTTGAGTAATCGGTTCGAGTAATACTCTCCATTTTCACGATCGGATTATCAAAGAGAATATTTATCCTTCATTAAGAAATTTGTATTGACATCAGCTATCAACGAAACACACAGGCAGATATACTACACATTTCTATTTCAGTTCGACTCATTTTGGCAACCAAAACATCAAACACGATTCGCGGCGACTGAATTTTCGTTGAGAAGTTGCGCGGGAAAGTATAATTGACAGAACGTTGTTCATTGTTAATCACGCCTCCAGGTTGCTTTACTTTAAGCCAAACCTATTATTGTCTCAACATTCGCAAAGGAAATGAACCAACAGCGACAAAAATTGATTGACACCAAAACCTAATTTGGAAATAAAATACAACGTCTTTTGATTGGAGCGGCAATAGTCGTCTCATGACAAAAAAAACGTGGTCGGCATCTTTTGAAGTACTGCAGTGCAATAGGTGTTTACGGAGGTTGCTTGCTGGGTCAAAGTCTAATTAAAATCAAAGTTTGCAGTATTGTTACAACATCCGCAAGGGAAATGAACACACAGCGACAACAATTTGATTGACTGCAAAACCTAATTTGGTTTCTTCTGATTGCAGCGGCAGTTCTAACAGACCTTGCAATCAAAAAAGTGGGCGGCCTCTTGTTAAGTGGTGCGGTGCAGTGCTTACGGAGGTTGCTCGCTGGGTCAAAATAAATATATCTAATCTAATATCTAATAATCTGTTTTATTTGTCATTAATAACGGAAAGGTAATTTCGAAATTTAAGGTGGAATGTACCTTTAAAAAATATTTTCTAGAAATTTGTGGAATTTGGTATCGAATGAAAGTTCTCTTATCATCTTTTCCAAAATGCCAGCGTACTTTGCTTGATAAAGGGTTGGCAGAAAACCTAATATCGCGGGCCGAAATCCCGTATCACGAATTATGGCACGTGGTTACCATTGAGACAGTTAATTTTTACATTTCAAAAGGGCGACGATTGGATCGATCGAGTCACATTCAAAAGTCTTTTGGAGCTAGATGCAATAAGTAGGCCTAGAAAAAAGAACATGCATGCTATCATCTAACATATTCTGAGATTGATAAAAATGTCAGAAAATTAGGGAAACTCTGCATGTACATACCTGAGGACAACCAAGAACTAAAAGCACTGTTGTTTTTTTTTCAGAATCATGTTAGTTCATGCTTCCATTTATTATTCTATGAATCCTAGATAGTCATATTCGTAATATTATGGCTCTTTAAATGGTTGCAAATACGCCTGTTCTTTAGTAAGTTGATAATTAAAGAATTACTGGAAATATCAATAGAATTCACCGAGAACAGGCTGTTCCATTTACGTGGACGAGGTTGTTCGGACATGAACTAGAATGTGTCCTCGGACACTGATGCCCCCAGTGCTAACACATTATTTGTAACAAAGGCCGATAATTCTAGTAAAAATGGTCGCAGGAAAAATATTTTGTTTACGATCATCATCACATCCTGCCTGATCATGTGCATGTAACAACTTATTTTTAAAAGCGTCAACCATTTTGAAAACAACAACAACAATAATAAAATTTGGGGAATTTTAAGCAACGTTGTTTATGTATATTAGAACATACATTTACCAAAAATACTTTGAAATTTTTTATCTAGCCAGGTTTCAAAACAATTAAATCGTATAATAACGTATAAACAGTTTACAACGATATATTCCCATTTATGATAAATCCGAAAAGTTAACGTCCTTTAAACATCGCTTAAACGTAATCAAACATCATGTACATATTGTAGTGAATTCGAAGTTAGCGCATTTTTCTGGACGAATGATGGGTAATAATATATTATTACTATGTAACTATTACTTGATTATCTTTATTATAGTACAATTAGACCGGCCCAAGGTGATAATTTGCCCGGCTTTAAATAGAGGTTTTTAGCGAATGCTGAGAACCATGTGGCCCGGCTTTATATATAGATCGTTGAGTATTGAACGGGAACCATGTTGTATGTACGTTAAGTTGAAGGTCAAGCTATTTATAATCGAGTATATAAATATAAATATATATATATATAAATTATATAAATAGATCGATGAGTCGGTGTTTTCTTTTAATTATGCGAATTGAAAGTTTATTGTTGTAAGCAGTTATACAAAGAGTGTACATGTAGTAAGAGACATTGTTCAGATAGTTATTCTTGGATGATATTGAAGTTTGTGTTCTGTTTATGACTTGATTTTTGGCGCGTGAATGTGACCTATATATGATGGTTCTTTGTTTACAAATGTTTCTGATGTTGAAATTGACGGTTCTAGTGGGTTTCTGTTTTACAAGAAGGCGATTTCGTGTCTATAAAGTAAATAATGATTGTATAACCATTTTTGTAGGTCTTTTTCTGTTGTTCAGAATAATTGTGACTCATCCCCCATCCCTTCCCATCCCCCAGCTCGCCCCCCCCCCCCCCACTGGTTTATGGGATCAAGATGCTGAATATAGAAAGTTATTATAGATTTTTCATCCTGAAAGTACCAAAGGAATTGCCATGTACGTGGTAGGACAATTTTGAAAGATACTGTTGAATTTAAATAGAGCAAATTCATTGTAATGTGGTTAGTGCTATGATAATGTTTAACATCCAGGTAACTCCTTCATGAAAATTAAATGTTGGCGTAACTGTCCACATAGTGCAAGGTCTAACATTATCTTCAGCTGCTGTTGATATCGGAAAACGATATAACAAGGAGGAATGGCTTACATAGCTCTCAGTAAAGTATCTACTTACGAAAATCTACAATGACAATATTGAAAAATCATTTACATTTATGAAATTTTGAGTGCTCTTAACGATCCACTACACTCCTCCTTGTTCGACCATCGATTTAAAAAGAAAAGTATCTAACTAAAAAAATAACATTCATTTGTGCAAAATTTCATTGAAAGGCATTTTGCCGTTTTAGAAATGTTGATACTTTTTTATCGATAAAGGTGCAAAGAGGAGTGTAGTAAATCCTTAAAATGTGAGTAATTATTTTGTATCCTAATCTGAATACATATCAACACATATAGTTCTGTAAATTCTTCATCATAATTCATGTTACTATAGCAACCATCTCTTCCACTATATTCTAGCTAGTTTTCAATATATTTAAAAGGAAAACTTTTCAATGCTTTTGTTTTCAAATCATTCACTACATTTACTGTAAATTTGTAAATGTTCAGCAAACAAATTTCATCATAAATCCCATTCCATACCAATTCCGGTATACTTCATTTCAAACTGCACTCATTGTATACAACGCGTTCCACAACTACATGTAATATACAAGCACATCCTTCAACGTTCAATACCCTTTGTCAATAAAAGACAACAATATAGTAGCGCTTTAAAATTCTTTCTTTGTTTAAAAACAATCCATCACCTGCATGAACTCTTACACCCAACATCTAACTTCTTTTAAATGTCGTCCACATATAACAAATCTGTGTTATACTTTTCTTGTTCCAGTTAGTGTGTCCGAGCTGTCTGAGTCGCAACATATCATTATGCACAGTCCAATAAACTGCGAGAGGCGTTTACTGTTGCAACTCCTTTTTAATTAAGGATCAGTAATCAAGGTACGTTAGGTGTATAAGATTTCATCGTAGAGGATGAAGTTGAAGTGTAATTGTCAGTGGCAATTTAGTGCAGTTTAAGTCTTAAATATAAATTTAGTTATTATAAATTATTTCATGTACCTATTCTATATTAATCACTTTTTGCGTTTTAAATTAAATTCAATTCTAAAAATCCAATAAAAATGTTTGTACAACCAAAGAGATACAAGCATAAAAACTATTTACACATTTTATCGAAATCCAAAGATAACTAAATCTTATGATAGGATGTTTAACGAGAACCGAAATTAAAATGCACGCCATAAACCAAATTCAGAGTTATCTCATCCTATTGATTAGCATCTAGCTTCCCTCACAACAGCCATTGAAATGTTTATCTGCACCAACATTCCTGGATTATTCCTATACCTCAATGCTAGGTCTCGAAAAGCATTGTTTATTGTACTGTTTGAAGCAGTTGGGTTCACACCAAGCAATTGATATGCATTGCTAAGGGCTCTACTCTGTGATAATCCAAACAAATTCCTCGTTAGAAGATCAGATAATGCATGGGCACCTTTCGCTCCAACAATAGCTGAACCAAGCCCGCCAACTGCAGCTCCTATCACTAATCCGGGAGGACCAAGTAAAACGCATCCAATTTTTCCTCCCACGATCGCACCGCCTGTTCCAGACATGAAGCCCGCAGTTATACTTAGTCCACAATCTAAAATGTTTTTAACACACCTTTTGCCTGATATCTCACCTTTCCACCATTTCCTTATGTTAAGAATGATTTCAAGAGGGAGCAAAACAGTTTCTAATACTTCATCTGCTATTTCTTGTATTTCGCGAGGAAGTGCACTAAGTGCGCGCATGAATCTGATGGGAACAATCGCTGAGGTATTATCTATCAAGAAACGTTCCCAAATAAATGACATAAAGCTCTTATATGCTTCTGTGTCTTCATAATTCATTAAGTCCTCGGCCATTCGATTAGCAACTACCCTGAATACATCTGTATTATCAATGACACTGTAAAGTGACTTTAGGTAAGGCCCAGCAGTTCCTCTTACTTGATGATGTGTTAAAAAGAAAACAACTCGACCACAATCAACAGGTCTGTCCGCCGCTAAGACATCTTGCAACTTCTGAACAATCCTTTCCAGTTGCAAGTGTTCCATCTGTAAGAACAATAAATAAAATGGTTTCTGTTGTTTGTTTGTTGTTTTTTGTCTTCAATAAAACTGTGAAACTGCAGATTGTATTGAGTAGAATTAATGATTTCAATGCAGGACCTACACTAAAACGAAAAACATAACACAAAAAAACTCTTAGACAATGACATTGTTTCATTAAATGAAAATAAAAAACCAAATCTCAGTGGCATGGAAAAAAGAGATATAGTATGACACAAAAGGCAAACATGACATGAAGATAGAGAAGTCATTCGCATTCTATCAACATCTTATTTCGTTTTATTGTCTTTGTTTATGCGCGTTTACTCACACCCATCAATTGGCAGATTCAGAAGCGGAAGGCACATCCAGGCGCAGACATGGCAAGTTTTTTCATATTTGACAGTGGTGTAAGAAATAAGTATTTGCGCCAGTTGTGATTCACTCTTGGAAACAAACATCGGCTGATTTTAAAATCCACATAATTTCTGCACCTATCCGTTGATTTCTGGACTGGTAGAAGGGATAATAAATATTTTATCGCGATTTAAATACGAAAATCTTGAAGTTCTGAGTTTTAAAGCAAACTACTCCAATGATCGGATAACCTGCACAAATCTGTAAGCACTTAGGACAGTCAAAAATCATACCGAAATCATGTCTTAAGGAGTTTTGTAAGCGTGTGATGCATGAAGTAACTCTCATAAACTAAGGGAGTTGTCGCTGGGAATCATTTGTCAGAATGTCTGGTATTGACGAATACTGATCGTATTTTATTTATTTTTTTTTAAACAAATATTTCGAAAACAAAACAACAACAGATTGTAAGATAAACATTGTTCGAGTTAAGATATCAAAACATAAAATTATGATTTTGTGGCAAAGGCCAGGGCAATTTACTGGAAAACGTTGCTCTGACCATGTTCGTCTACGTGAACATTTATCTATCTTTCAAACATCCATTAAATACATACAGATACTATCCGTAATATATAAAAGAAAGTTATTTATTGTACTGTACATTTGTTTGCAAAAAATGAAAACAAATCTTAAAATTTAAGCTTTGATCATTTACGGAAATATATTAAGATATATATCAACTATTTCACTGCTTAATTTATTGTATAAATAGAAGTTTTATTGTATGCTTTCCAGTGAATTATAGAATTTTCTCGGGAAATAAAAGTAGTATTTCACTGTTTCTAAACAATGGAATATCATTTTTATTTTCACATTTTTTCACGCTGGTTCTAAAGCGCCCTCAATAATTCCAAATTAGAACGTTCCTTAACAAATAGTTAAATCTTTCTTTGAAATCGTTTAAAAATGGATTTTTCTTCCGTGGGAAGAGATAAGTAAACCAGGGGGTAAAATTAAGTTCATGGAAAAACCTTAGAAAACGTACATACTTAAATTTAAAATTTTAAAGTGCTAGAAATATTTTAAAAGTTACGTCAACCTATAGAACACTACCAAGAAAGATGTTGTTTTGAACATAACATTTTCATGCTCACACACGGTATCCATAGAAACAACGGTAAGGCCAATCACCGATTTTTTTTCCTTAAACATGCAGTGATATACATGTTCACTCATTTTTTTAGTTAATTGCTTAATGTCTAAATTATAGGACTTGTCCACGAAAATAATGATCACATTTCGTACAAATTAAGACCAGAGCTTATATTTTCTCTCATTTACTTAAAAGATAGACCAAATTTTTAAAGACACAGACTAGTAGATAATTCAATGTTTAAAAAAGGCCGTCATAGGAGCCATTTTGTTTAAGGAAGCGGGCATTTACGACAAATAGCTGACTTAAATAAATAAATTAATATTATTAAAGTTGCACACACACACTTAGGCTTAAAATGAATACCCAGCGATACTTCCGTATACTGAGGAGAGTTCATGCATCACAAGCTTACAAAACTCCTTAAAACATGATTTCGGTATAATTCATGACATGTAATGACAGACTGACCGACAAAACTATCACTTTATGTCAACAAACTTTTATTTTTAAGGATGTTAACAAGTGTGAAGAGAATAGATCAAACGATTTTATCTGCTCCTGGTCCATGCCAATAAATTAAACCTCTGACCCATGAAGCTGCCGTTTTCTAAACCCTAGCTCTATTCACTAAGCCCTAAAGGATTTATTTAAAGTCTGTCTGTGCATATATTTTACCTATTGCAAGGGGAATGATTAATTTTTAGCCAGCGGCTATATAGCCGCAGGCTAAAGAAACCGCAATTCGAAATCACAGACCTTTCAGCAGGTGCGCTCAAATGAAAAAGTCGAAGTACAGCTTATGGTAGACGTCAGAAAAGAGTTCCAAAAGCAATCATATAAAATCAGTTGTTAACGATCATTTAAATTGATTGCTTTTAAAGAATAATCAGTAAAACTCTTACTCAATGAAAGCAACGAAGGCGTACTGATAATATCGATATATATAATCAAATAAACTGCGCATGTGTAATACAATCATACTGACGTAATATGGCGGGTGAATAGAATTACCGAAAACTACCCCAAAACACCGACTAAGACCGAGATAACCGAAAATACCGAAAAAGACAGAAAAGTGCACCCAAAAACATTATTTTTGTATCAAATATCACTTTTAAAATAAAAAGCATTTATGTTTAAATTCAATTTTTAATCATATTCGGTTCCTTTTTCGGTCTTATTCGGTTATTTGATTGTTTTCGGTGATTCTATGCACCGTCAAATGGCAATATTCTGAACGCATATTCTGAACGCAGACACGTTGCAAAAATGTTGAAGTGTTTCAGTATTTTGAGGGATGTATTTTTGATTTATTAAAAAAAAGGAACATATGCATATCAGGAATCGCCACACTCAAAAAACACAGCCTCCCCACGCAGCGAAAAAGAAGAGAGGAAGAGAGAGAGCGCATGTTTTATATATGTATGTCAATTCAAATAGGACGCCACAAACAATTAATAAACAAGAGAACCTTTGGGGATACCGCCTTGGAACGGTCAGTGGCAAAACAAATTGCCACTGGGGGTTTAAACCAGGTTCTAGGGTGCACCAACCTCACACTTGTCCCAACAGGTTCTCGTATCACAAAACAAGTACAAATTGTCTTGGTGAAATAACTCCAACCCACCCATCAGCTCAACAATGTTGCATGCAAAAGCATACAAACATATAAACATAAGAATTTAATAGCATTGCAAAGCCAAAGGGCGGATACTCAATGATCTTTCCGAGACCAGAGCACCTGGAGCAAAATCAGCAAGAACACGATGACAGGGATAAAAGAAACAAATCGAGCTTCTAGGTTCTTTTAAGAAAAGATTTGCCAAAATATATAACGTGTCGACAGTTTTACGTTTTGTTACGTAACACGTATGGGGTTTAGCCCAAACTACACACACCTCCAGTGATCTCCCCTCAATTGTGTTTACCTAAAGGTTAATTACTTGTAAATAGTCCACCGGATGCACTATACACAATGGCTGACACTAAATAGTCCCATTTTTTTTTGCATTTTTTTTTGCATTTTGGGGGCATTAATTGACAAGTATGGGCTGAAAGGGACATGTTTAGTAAATGGCATGCTTTTACTGACACACTGATACCGAATTTATGTTTAGAAATGCAATCTATGAAAAAAGGCCCCGGTTTTAAGACGGCATATGAAAAACAGTTTTGAAGTTCCGTAGTGAAAAAAAAAACAGACCACCGGATTCAAGATGGCAAATCTCTGTTAATTGATACATGACCCCTACTTTTCTTGCTGGAAATGGATAATACAAACACTTAGCTTTAAAAGCATGTAAGTTAACCCCTTGGGAAATGGTACCAGCTATGATTGCCAGCATGTTGAAGCATGTCATGTTTACTATAGCTTATATAGGTAAATCTATTTACAGGTCTTACACCTATAAGAAGTACAAGTGGAGGGCAGAATTTGAATATTTATATTGTCTGCAATGTTATTTTCCACTAAAATTGTGTGCTGACCAATTTTAAGCAAACTTGAAAGTCAAAAATCAGTATAACTGTGTTACAGGAGGCAAAATTAGGTTTTAATTAGGTTTGGGGCCGTTTTTAACTGTTTTTGCCTTAAAAATGCCACAATTGATACACTGTGTGGCCCATTTTGCATGTGTCAGCTCAAAAAGTGAGTTGCTTTTATTAGTTAAGATGTTTTACTATTATTCATAACCATGTTTTTGAGAAATTTGATGGTTTTCAATTTTTATTAGAAAGAAATGAATTCTTAGGTTTAGGCGCTTGGCCGCAAACACGTACCAGAATAGGTGGTGTTGGAAAATTCCTCATATTGAGTTCATTTTTGCTAACTGAATGCTGAAACTTGGTAGATATATTGCAAACATCATATTATTGAATAAAAACAGAAAATATAAGATATTGAAAAACACAAGTTTTCTTATAAAACATTAAACATTTTCGAAGATTTTGTTTCAACAAATAGAGCGCTCTATAGGCTGTCTAGCTAATGTTTTGTGCGAATTTTAATTGTGAAAATCATGAAAATGATGCCAGTGTTGTTTTTTTTTGGAAGTGGAATTAACATGGGAGATTGTACGCGAAATCCTGGAAGGATTACAAAATTTAAACACAAACATTGACAAAAATTTATTACCGACACTGTGTAATTTCCGAAAGGTCAGGAAGAGTTTTGAAACTGTTTCAACTGTATGCCAAAATTGCATGAGGGCAGTCATTGTATGCATAAATGTGCAATCAAGTTTACTTTAAAAGTTTGGCATATTTAGCATTTGATGATTTGTATCAACCAGCTGCATGAACACACATCTGAATATTGTTTACATTTTCTGGTGAGGATGTAAAGATAGACACTTCAACTTCAACATGTTCAAGCACTTTGGAAAACAAAGTTCCGTATCACACCGGCAATTACACCATCCAGATTTACAGGTCTTTACAAGGTAAATAGTTTTATTTGTTTGCAAGAATAGCTGAAATTAGCTGCATAAGCTTCAATAATATGCAGACAATATGGCCGGGTTATTTGGCCCAGATTAATGAACTAAACAGATGGGACATGCAGACTATAAGGCTTGCAGTCAGAGACAAACGGCCAAGCTTTAAGACCGCCCAGATATATTTAGTAGGTCCCAGATATGAAATCAAATAATGCAGCACCTTCAATTATGGAAAAGCTTTTGTTGCTCAAAATTGTTGAAATTTATTTGATTTATCAATACAACCACATAGCCTAGGGAAACCAGTATTTTTAATGTTAAAATTACCTAGTTTTCCCTAGGTAACCAAAAAAAAACAATCTCACTTTTTTAAGACAAATTTATATCAGTGTAGAATAAACTTGCAAATTAACCACTGACTTGATTTCCCACCTCAGGGGTTTCAATTATCAATAGATCTGTATGCAGATTCTTGCATTTTGACGTAAGCAAATAAGTTTTTTCCCACATTTGACCCCACCATATTCTGAGCTTGGGAAAAAACATATTTAAAATAAAATATACGTAATTCTTATCCAGGGTTCCTCTATGTGCTAAATCTGAAAAGTCATTTTCACCTCATTTTAGTGGATTCACAATTAGCTAAAAGTAAAGGGTTAAAATGCAATAGACATGTGCACAATATTAATCACTATTATTGCAAAAATTGACACTTTATTTAAATTCTCCAACATCAAAATGACCCCAAACTCAAAATGGTGGGGGTGTTAAATTTGAAAAAAATTAAATATGCTTGCATCAAAATGCAAGAATCTGCATCTAATGTCCCTGAATTATATCTTCTAATAAAATTTTTTTAGTTAAATTAATATGGCATATAAAGTGTTAATATTTCTGACTAGCAATATATTATCTGCATTAACTTAGTTAGTAACTGAAATAGCTTTATGAAGTAGAGTAATTTCTGAAATAGATTTTAGTGTGTGCATCTAGTGTAGATCCGGATCAGACTAAATATTTGTGCCATCTGATCAGGACCTACACTGGTCATATCTTGTTTAGAAATAACCTTATGAATCTTAAATTGAACAGTGCAGATCCTGATCAAACAGCACAGAGATGCAGGGTGATATAATTCTACACTGCCCATGCCATAAACTTAAGGTTCATATTAATTGGAGTTAAGGGATAAAGTTAGAAATGAATTTTCTGTGCAAAACACAAATATTCCATGTTTTATGTCTAATTTTTCCATGTAAGTAGACATAAATTATTATGCATAAGTATAAAGGGGCCTACATGGATACAGCTTTTATTCCTTGTTTGACAAGGTTAGACCATATCAACTTGCACATCAGTGGAGGCTGGTCAGAGTCTGTTCATGTTTAGATCTTTTAGATACATGTACTTTCTGATCAAGCAGTGATTTCAGTTGCTTTTGAAAACCTGGTGTCATTTGACCCCTGATGAGATTTTCAATGGGTCAAAACCAGATCTTGTAGTCATATCTTGTATTAACACATGTATTACTTAAAATTAATTTGCAAGACTTAATAAAGTGCTAACTTCATATTAAAAATGCAATTTCCTAAATACTTATCGTCATTATTGCAAAAAATAAATCACTTTTTAAAAGTTTTTGTGCATCAAAATTACCCCAAGCTCAAAATTAGGTGGGGTCAAAAGTGGAAAAAATATCAAATTTGTTTGCATTAAGATGCAAGAATCTGCATCAATTGAAATCACTGGATCAAGAATCAAAGTGTGTGGATTCAGATCAGATGGATGCCTCACATGCATTAAAAAAGTCTAAATAGAGTTCACAGATAACAGTGGGGGAGAGTGTCTGTTAAGGGCTGTGCTAATGAAATGAATATAAAGAGCCCCTTTATCTAATTTATTAGGTTGGACACCATTAAATATGATTACATTAACATAATGCTGACTCCCTGTGACACATTGTTATACATAAAACCAAGATCAAATAGCCTTTGACAGGGTCCCTGTGTAATTACTTTGAAAGTGGAAATAATAAAGAGAAATACAAAGAAAAGAAATAAGTTATAATAATATAAGAAATAAATATAATTTTGCTAACCCAACAATTTTCATACTTTAATTGACAAAAATCATTTGTTGTGCCTCTTTCATTTACTAAATGAAATTATAATGCATTGGCTTTGCCCTAAGTTGTGATGTATTGCTATAAAGAATGGATATAAAATTATATTACCGTCGTCAAGTTCAACTACTGTTTAGCAGACTGACATGCACTCCACTGTTTGGAATGAACCAAAATTGGTACTTGTGTAAATATTGAGTTGCATTACAACCATGGCTAGGCACTCTAGACAGTGATGCATTTGATTCTGATATTGCTTGATCAAACATGACCTGTAATATTTTGTATTTGTTCAGTTCGATTGCTTTTAATGTTCTTTTTTTCATTTATTTCCGTAGTTCTCCTAAAATTACTTTTTAGCTCATCTGTCAAATAGTGACAGGGTGAACTTTTGTAATCACCTTTTGTCCTGTGTCCATTCACAATTGTTGTCGGTCCTCTAGCTGCTTAATTTTTATCAGATCTTCTTCAAACTTGGTCAGAATGTTTATCTCAATGATATCTAGGTCGGATTAAAAACTGGGTCATGTGACCTTGAAAACTAGGTCACTAGGTCAAATTATAGAAAAACCTTGTCTGCAGTCGAGAGGTCTTTATTTTGGTCCGATCTTCTTCAAGCTTCGTCAGAATGTTTATCTCAATGATATCTAGGTCAATTTCGAAACTGGGTCATGTGATCTTGAAAACTAGATCACTAGGTCAAGTTATAAGACAAGCTTGTCTGCACTCGAGTGGTCTTAATTTTGGTCTGATATTCACTTCCATTACCATAACATCTTAGTTCCTTTCTTGAAATTGCAATCTTGCATTATGGGTTCCGGAGTTAAGTGCCAAAATAAACTATTTAGACCCTGTCTGCACAAAAGCAGCTTCATTTTTGATTTGCATTTAATCAGACTTGTACAATAATTAAGTTACTATAAGATCTTGGTTCCTTTCTTGAACCAGCTAGATTCCATAAGGGATTCCAGAGTTATGGCCATTGAAAGAGCCAAAGAAAGCTATTATGGCAATTGCATTTGCATCCACTGACTCTTGAGCAGTTGTTGACAGGTGAGCGACATAGGGTCCTATGGACCATCTTGTTAAATATTTTGACCAGTTTTATTATGAGTGTTTTGTGCATTTTTGAAAGCAAATGACCTCTGTCTTCCATAGGAGTTTCTTGATTCTGTTCAGATATTATATATTTACAATGGCTGGAATAAAACTGGAAGTCCTGTTACATTGCACATCATGGGGTTGTTTTATTTTGATTATGTTTACGATCCGCTGGCTTCCAGCACTTTCAGTGCTTTGATTACATTAGTGCTTAAAGATTAATGTATATTGTCCGATCTATGGAGCATTTTGCTATAAACGCAGAACTTTACAATTTCTACACAATCTTCCGTATTAAAATCGTGATAAAATGTTTATTATCCCTTATACTTTTCTAACAGTCCAGAAATCAACGGATACGTACAGAATTCATTTGCTTTTAAAATCAGCCGATATTTATTTCCAAGATATCGTGTCTGCGCTTGGATGTGCCTGACGGTTGACGGTTGTGTTACTGTCCCATAGTACTTTTGTGATAGCAAAATCGTGTGCAAGCGCAAACATTTTAGCGAAAACAGCATATTTATCCAATTCTTGGAGGATAGATTACTACTTACTTTGAAGCTTGCATAAACGTTATAATAAATTTAAATATCAATGTAACATTATTTCAAATGATGCGATTTATTCAATTAAGACAATTTTTATCAAACCATTTCACCACGCAATAACTTTAGAGAATTATTCCTGCATTTCATAGTTCTATGAACATGGTCCGCGTGCGTGTCCCTGTCCGCATCCGCTAATTTTATTTCTTTGAAGTGCTATTCCATACTTCTGACATGCTATGCCCGAAAAAGCTTATTATGTACTTCTCAGTTGTTAGAGTTTCATAAAATGTCATTGTCTAAAGGGATTGTGACATTTATCACTGACTGATGTTAAACGATGTAATTGCTAATCGAAATATACTAAAACAGAAAAAAATCATTCCGTAAAAACCAATATTTTAAGACAGTCTCCCCCAAAAAGTCAAGCCCCGTTTTCTGGTAGCATGTTAGACCCCTCAAGAAACCATCTTCCCGGGAAACACTTCCCTTTTAGTGACAAATTATACGGAATGAATGTTATATTCATGAAACGCTTTCGTCTGTCTATATATATACTCCCGGAATAGCCCCATGGGGATATTCCTTCTGCACATTTTGAATCGCATTCATTCCGTAAAAACCAATATTTTAAGACAGTCTCCCCCAAAAAAGCCAAGCCCCGTTTTCTGGTAGCATGTTAGCCCCCCAAGAAACCCTCTTCCCAGGAAACACTTCCCTTTAAGTGGCAAAATATACGGAATGAATGTATACTTCATAACACGCTTTCGTCTGTCTATATATTATTCTCCCGGAATAGCCCCATGGGGATATTCCTTCTGCACATTTTGAATCGCATTCATTCCGTAAAAACCAATATTTTAAGACAGTCTCCCCCCAAAAAGCCAAGCCCCGTTTTCTGGTAGCATGTTAACCCCTCAAGAAACCCTCTTCCCGGGAAACACTTCCCTTTTAGTGGCAATATTAATCGGATGAACAGCGCGTGTTCATGTTGCCCTGTTACAGCATAACTAAAATTTTTCAAGCGCCGGGATGACGCAGATTTTGATATACCCTACAAATGCAAATGTTGTTTTTTTCCTTAAAAAGGAATATCCCCATATGGGGCTAAACCAGGATATTGCCGAAATATGAAGGAACATGACTCTCGAAATACAGTGCTTTTTGTTCTTGGTAGTACCCAGGTATGTAGGCCTACAATTTCTCCATGTTTCTCTTGTCATTGTTGTCGCTCTCAGAATATGTCTCATGTTAGCATGCATGTTCTTTCTTTCTTTCTTAAATATGCTACTTTTGCATCTAGCTCCAAAAACTTGAATGTGACTTGATCTATTCAATCGTCGCCATCTTGAAATGTAAAAGTTAAATCCTGTCTCAAAGGTTACCACGTGCAAAAATTCGTGATACGGGATTTCTGCCCGCGATATCAGGTTTTCGGCCCGCGATATCAGGTTTTCGGCCCGCCCTTTATCATGCAAAGTACCCGGGAAATTTGGTCATTATTTGTTACTTTTTATAGTAACACATGTAATAAATAGAAATTAAACCATAAAACATTCTACTATCTTGTAAGAGTGCTGGAATTATCTGCGGAGTTCCTACTTATTTTATATTAAATAGAGAACATACATACGCTGCTAGTAGGGGCGGAATTTTGTAATATGAATCGCCTTGCATATGAGTGCATACGACAATATGCGTATTTTTTGTTAAAAGAATAATATGTATGGGCTTGCAAGCTTCCACGTGAAATGAAACCCCAATTTTATCAAACACAAGTAGGCCTACTAAAACTGCTGCCCTTTCCTCTTGTACTTTTAGGGCGGCAGCTCTTTCTTTTCAACGCCGTGATATTCTTAAAACATTTAGTCATTTTGTTTTTAACTCATTAAAAATATCGCTGGGTATATTCCATACCTCCGTGTCCGTTCCGCATCGGACAGGCACGGAGGAATGGAATATACCCAATGATTTCTTTGGTGAGTGAAAAATCGCGGACACGGACACGGATCACGCTTCTCGGAACTACGGAATATCGGCCTTTAGGAAACAGCAAGCAAGTTAATTGCCCTAAACGTTCTCTATTTAATCTTAATTAAGTAGTGTACATGTGTACTCCTCAACAGATAATTTCAGCTCTCTTACGGGATGGTAGAATGTTCCATGTTGTTCCTGCCTTCTATACATTTCCCGTATCCACCATCTATGGTCATACCGTTTCCTTTTTTTATCTATATTTTGATTGGCAATCACACCTCTTAATATTAGTCAGTGATTAATGTTTCAATTTCTTAAGACAGGTTCTTTTTTCAAAGTTCAAACAACTGAAAAGAGCACTTACGTAGGATTCACGATCACACAATGACGGAAGTATGAAAGAACTTCACAGAAATCAAATGAGCGGATGCGGACACGCACGCGGACACCGTTCACGGAACTGTGGAATGCCCACCGGTCTAAAATAGGCATAATAATAAACAGTACAAGTGTCTTTGAATCCACGTGACGGTTTGCATAATGATAGTGAACATGAAACAGTGATGGGGTATTTTCAGATTAATGCCATAGAGTGTTCAGCAGCGTGTGGTCCCAAGATAAAAAGAACGCGTTTACCCTAAACGTTAAATAGTGGGTAATTTAAGTAGAATACAATTTTGATAAGGGATCTAAAAACATAAATCCTTTGAGCTGAGAATATTAATTGAATCAATCATATGAAAACCTGTTGTAGTATGTTTGAGGTTGGTGCACACTAGAAAATGGTTTGTAGTATGTTTGAGGGTGGTGCACCCTAGAAAATGGTTTGAACACCAGCAGATAATTTTATAAACCCAAGCAGTCATTTCCTCTGTTTCCTAAATGATGCTTTTCCTAATATGAATATTTATCTTTTTCAGTTAACTACACAGAAAGTCAGAAGCAAAATAAGAAGGCAGAAAATGTATCCTATGAGTGACTGAACAATATCCGAAGCTAGAATACTATAGCTGTGAACCGTTGATTGCGTAGTAGATCATCTCATGTAAATACTAATTTTCAGATCAGCAAACTGCATACGTCGGCAAAAGAAAATGTTTGTGGAGGTTCTTTGTTACTAAATAACTGATATAGCTGTTCAAATGAAACAGTTTCAGACTTGAATAGATATATATTTTTATATTAAATATTTTCCCGATTCAATGTGTATTCTCATTAATTTTTATAAATAACTGGTTAATTTATACACAATTTGATTTTTTTAGTTTGCGTGTGTTTTGATGAAATAGATGAAACGGGAACTTTGAAAAATGAAGAAGCAAACATAACAGATTATTAGGGCAACTTTATATTTAATTAGGCGATTTTAATCGTGGTGATATTGATTAAATATAAGAAAGAAAATTGAAGTTTGTGATAGCGAGTTTTTTTAATTTAAAACCTTCGATAACATGAAAGGTATCGGTTAATTTTGAGCGCGTCTGTTTCATTGATTAAACCATAGGCCCGATAAATATCAAACAATACTGGTCGATTTTGCGTATGCGAATTAATAATGTTATTCGGCGTTAGCTGTCTAAGCTCACTTTTGACCTAGTTTCTCGACCAATGAAATATTGTAAATAAAACTTATTATGCAGCGGGAAAATCAAATAGATTATTTTGATTGGTTATTAGTGGGTCTTGTTAATGATTACCGTAACGATTTTAATATTGTGTGTTAGTATTTACCTGGCACTTATATGTTCGGGCATTTTCGTTTTTACAAGCGATAATTGTATTGGAGAAAAGGATATTTACGGTATAAGTAACCAGTTAAGTCAATTGATGTTTTAAATACGGTTTTATATGGAATATTCATGGGTGTCAGGTAAACACTCGAGTACAATACACAGTGTAAAACGACAGAGAAGTGCAGATATTTCTGGTTCTTACTGGTTCCTTTCTAGTTCCTTTGATACTGATTGTTAATTTCAAGACCAGAAATTCAAAACGCCTTGCTGTAGTGGTTATTACACTCGCCTTTCAAGCTGAGGCCCCGGGTTCAATACTCGGGAGGGACACTTTTTTAAAAGTTAATTTACATAAAAATTGATAAATTTCGCTCTTGTAACAAGTTGTTATTATTTTCATTTATTGTATTTTAATGAAATTTATTCATCATTAGTACTAACTCTACAAGAGGTATTTTATTGAAACTGAATAAATGTACAGTTAATGTTAGACATTCTTCTTTAATCGACGTATTATCACCAGACGAAATGTTTGCACGCTCTTTATTTCTTTCTTTCTTATATATAAAAATCTTTTCCATCACGCCGTTTATCTTTTTTAAAGATATTTCTTGTTTTCTATTCAAGTCGGTTCTAGATGATTATAGGCATTCATTGCAGCATGCGCAAGGATTTCGGTTTTGCTGCTTGACACGAACCAAGACGAGGATATGGAACCAAGACGAGGATATGGAAAGATGGATTTATGAACGTTAATGAAATGTTTTCGTTGTAATATGATATAGCAATGCATTACGACTATGATGTTCTTGATCCTTTTCCTACTTATGAATTACTTAAATATGAGATAAATATATTATTTTCGTTTGAACGCAATAAATTAGAAAATAGTGATTTTTTTCACATCTGACGAAGTAATAGGGCTGCAGTTTGTTAACTAACTGACCGACTTCATATTCTAAATTATCATTTTCAGATAATTAAATTTGTTCTCATATACATGTATTCAGAAAACCCTAACACATAATAATAACACATAGCATTATTTAAACGTATGTGACATATTAGACAAGCAGAAAAAACACGCCAGAAAACTACAGTTTGAATGACTATGTTGTAAACGATTATTTGATTTTATACAATATTTTAGTAGGATTTTGAGATTTTGGTTTTATTGTACGGACTGTCGGCGAACTCGGCAGTCTTAAGAAGCTCAAAATTGAGAACACGTATTCTACAGTGAAAGACCCCCCGCTTATATGCGCACTGCCATTGAAGTATGTCTAAGGCTATCACTCTGAGCATATCTATTTACATTGTTGAAATGTGCATGTGAGTGTTTCCTTAAAAACTATTTTTTTCTGTTATTTGCATTTTTAACGAGATGTTTGGGACTTTCTTCTAATTGGAATATCATCCTTTACTATTTTTAAAATGACATGTAATACTTTGCAGCGTGTAAGTGAGCGCGCCATGGAATTCATTTCTATTAAGAACGATGTAAAACGTTTGTATTACAATGTAGCCACAATAAACAAGAAATAAATAAACTCCAATATGTACATCTTATTTGATACATATATTTTAAATTTCATTTTTTATTTTCCAATACATACTCAATTGGATACAGTCAAGAGCGGCCAGCTGCCTCTTAAAATGTCGGTTATAGTAAACAAAAACATTTTGTATAAAAAACAGTTTTAGTCCTTTCAATTGGGTAGCTTTTTCTGTTTTTTAGCTTAATAAAGAATAACGAACCTGCAGTTGTAATCTTATTACATCTTTGTGTAACCGACACATAGAAAATTAGAAATCGGAATTATTTTTCGAATGCGATTCTCACGCTGAATGTCAGCTTTGTAACTATTACGGCATACACATGATAAATATATTCGAATGACGCAATCAAATTGTATTTATTATAAGGATTTCTATTAAACAATTAAACACCCCGAAACAATTAGTTTTTATCCTTGATACTATGATCGTAATTAACGCGTCACGTACTCTTTAGTAGTTTCGATTTGCCAAAATGTTTAAGTGAATGATTAAGAGACCAGAACGTGTTGCATGATTTTATTATATCGGAAAACATGTTTATCGGTACTAAAAGCTCACTTGGCATTAGAATTTCTAACTAAGCTTTAGCCGTTAAACTCGTATTGAAAGTACAGTTAAAATTTTGGATAATGCTCATATACCTCGATTCTAACAGGTGGGCTGTAATCTTTCGAAACTGGTAGATTCCTACATATACTCAACAAAAATAAAAAGTACCCACGTTTTATTCTAATATTCTCATAAAGTTATTTTCATTTAATAATGAGCGCTTTAACCGATGTTTTGTAAGTTATTCACAGTAGTTTTTAAGTTCAATTGACCATGAACATAATCTTCCACATCAAGAACTGAGCATTTGCCCATTGAATGACAATTCATAAAAGAGATCAAAATACTATATTTTCCATTAAAAGGGAGATAATTGGAAAGCGTTGGAAATTCTATCGCTGTTTGCCAAAGAAATGTTGTTTTATTTATTGATGGTTTGTGATTTTATCGACAGCAAGAACTTGAGAAATTGATCTGTACCTAATAAATGCGAATATTGTTTAGAACAACTAACTTCTTTTTAAACCCCTATTTATACCAAGGGGAAAGATAAATCAGTTGTGACTGTACATTTTCAAAATCTTTTTATTTCTTTGCAATAAGTACAGAATGGACATTTGTTGAAAGAAAGAATTTTGAATTTTCTTTCTCTATTTTTGCAAAATCACAGATAGAAAAGTGGGTACTTTTTATTTTTGATGAGTATAGGTAGAGTGTCTATCAACTTGTAAATATATTCATGTGTTATTTATCATAATGATCACAACGAAATTTGTTTAAAAGTTTTTTATTGGATGGATTTGTTCAAATACCTTTAAATATAAAGCTTGGTACGTAAAATCGAATTGTCTCTAACTATATTCACATATCCTTTAGAGTTATCAATGTGACTGCATCTAGCGTCAAGAACGAGTCACAAGATACGCGGTTCTTAAACCATGCAGTATAATTTACAAAACGTACTTAGTATTGTTATTTGCATTTCATTTGCTTAAAATCAATGATAATTAGAATTAAGTTAACCATTAATTATTGTTGTTGTTGTTGTTGTTTACACAGAATAAACTTTTGTTTTGCATATTCTGAAAAATTGGTAAATGGTTTTAAGTGTTAGACTTAACAAAAAAATCTTTGCACAAATGTCTTTAAACGAATCACTGAATGCTACCAATGTTACATAGTCTTAATGGTAGCAGAGTGACTTATACAAATGGTCACTGAATTAAACAAAGTAAGTGCAGACGTGCGTTAATAGTCGCTTCCATGCATGTAAATGTATACAACAAACTACACATGTAACGTAGTTATTTTACGAGTTTAAAACTTTTGACGATAAAGAAAAAGGAATACATAGTTAAAAAAAATTCACCAGATCGTAACTTATTTTCTAAAATTCAACACAAGAATCAGACAATAAGAAATTAATTTAACAATTTAGTTAGTGTAAACATTTTAAACCCTTCCATAAATTATTTTGATATTAAGCTAAAATCAAAAACCTAATTTCCGTCATAAAATATGTCAAAACTCAAGCGCCCATAAGAATTAAATTTACTGGAAACTTACGGTTGTTTCGAATATTTTACAGACAACGTAATCTTCCTACAGTTCAAGTATCCCAATCAGTTAAATAGTTTTTAATAAATGAATATAATCGATTTTAAACAGAATTTATAGCTTGGCTATTATACGTGGTTCCTTTCAGTCAATAACTAGATTGCACCAGTTTTTAAAAGTCATATGATTTTTAGTAATCTCTAAATTTAGCTCAAAGTGTATCTGATGTTGGCACAATTGCAAATTAGTTTAAACTTATTTATTTTACATCGATTGCGAAACAAGTTTTTCCAACTTATATTAATAACGCCCGATGACTGCTTCCTGGGCTTTTACCCTTCTATTTGGTTTTGCATTTAAATGATTATTATAAATTCATCGTGCTTTTATTATTTCTATCGTTTTTTTAAAATTGTTACCAACTATTCCCATCTTTAGACAGTAACTCTTTATTAAAACGTACAAACATAACTTCTGTTTATATGGTGTATAAGAAAGAAAATGCAGAATTCCTGTTACAATCAACTGAAGAAGGCCAATGGCCGGAACGTTTTAATAAAGAGTTATTGTCTAATATATAATTATTTATAACAAGAGTGCCAAACTGACACAAAATACGCCCGTCAAAATGCTGATCATCACAGTTGCGTAACGATCCGATGAAAATTATTCGACTTGGAGAGCAGATATCGCTAATTCAGTTTTTGGACAATTCAAGGGCCATAATTCAGGAGTGCCTGGGGGGATTTGGCAGGTTATAGAACTTGGTCGAGATATTATGCCCACCAACATATTCACCAAGTTTGATAAAGACCGGATTAAAACTCTTTGACTTAGAGAGCGTAAACCCTTATTTTGGACATTTCAAGGCCATAATTCAAGAGTGCATGTGGGATTTGGCTGTTTATAGAACTTGGTCCAGATATTATGCCCACCAACATATTCACCAAGTTTGATAAAGACAGGACAAAAACTCTTCGACTTAGAGAGCAGAAACCCAAATTTTGGACAATTCAAGGGCCATAATTCAGGAGTGCCTGGGGGTATTTGGCTGGTTATAGAACTTGGTCGAGATATTTCATGTCCACCAACATATTCACCAAGTTTGATAAAGACCGGATGAAAACTCTTTGACTTAGAGAGCGGAAACAGTAATTTTGGACAATTCAAGGGCCATAATTCAGGAGTGCCTGGGGGATCTGGCTGGTTAAAGAACTTGGTCGAGATATTTTGCCCACCAACATATTCACCAAGTTTGATAAAGACCGGATGAAAACTCTTTGACTTAGAGAGCGGAAACCCTGTGGACGCCGCCCGCTCGCCCGCTCGCCCGCCCGCCCGCCCGCCCGCCCGCCGCAGGTGTTCCCATAATACGTCCCGTTTTTCAAACGGGAGTAAAAACGGGAGGAGTATAAAAAGTATCCCTGCCAGGATAATTTAAAGGATAACCCACTATTAGAGATAAACAAAATGAAACTATAGAAACAAATCGATATAATACGCTCAAGGATTACATGATCTATTATTCACTTTTCGCCTTTGTCCAAGATATATGTTGCCACATAATATCAATTAAAATCATAAAATCTTTCTCGACCTTTTTTTGGAAATTTCCAAATGCAAAATACTCAAACAATAGAATGCAACGTCCATATTTTCTTAAAAATTAAAATATCGGTCAACTTTAAATAAATCCAAAGACCTATATATAGGTCTTTGATAAATCTCACATTTTAGGATTCCGCGCCTATTTTTTTGAAAAATGAATCACAATGGCAAATGACTTACGTCAATATGACTTTGAGATACCAATTTTTAATGCGTCCAAAAAAAATCTTTGGTATAATTTTACCAATTTATGGTTTTAATTAATTACTCAGGTAATATACAAGTGATATTTAGTCATGTTTTTATATGGTTTTTAGGTTCTACGAAAAAAAAAAACCTTTGAAGTGCTGAACTTATTTGTTCAAAGGTTTCAAAAGGTAAACATTAAGCTGACATTGAAAAGAGTTGCAATTTGTATAGCTAAACAATTTGAAGTTTTGGTTTTGCAACGTTTGGTTCAATTAACAATAAACTTCTAGCATAATTTACATTGATTGAATGATATTGAATCATAATAAGTAATTTGAGTGGAGTCGCAGCAATGCTCTTAAACGACTATTTATTTTCTATAAGCGGAAATATTCGTTATTGTACGGATAATATAATTACATAAAATAAACGCTAACAAAGGAAAGGCTCAATCTATCGTCAGAGTGCCTTGTTTTGTAACTCGACAATGTCCCATCATACAATTAAGCGTAAAATGAATAATATTTTATCGGAATAACACTTGATGTTTTCTTGTGTGCTAAATAAAAGATTCATGTTGCGATTTCAGTTTTTCTTCCTTTCAGAATAAACTATATTAAAATAATTTGCTTAAGGATCTGTCACACTCCTCCCAATTCTATTCATCGATAAAAAGAAAATTATCAAAATCTCAATAACGGAATAATGCTGTTAAATAAAACTTTGCACAAGTGTATGTTATTAATGTATCTTTATTTTACAGATGGTAAGACACGTTAGAAAAGTAAAGAAAAATAGCGAGATCTAAAAATTCCATCAACTTCTATTTACATAAATTCACAAAAACTAAAGAACACAAAACATCATTTTAAATGCCCACATGAGTAATATGATACTGACAACAATTTATTGTGTCCTCATGATTTACATATGTAAACTTTACGAGATATTAGTAAAAGTGTGTTTGACATTCAATTTCCTGGTCGCGTAAACGGATGACAATCACTGATTTCTCATTTAATAGTTGAAAGTTTTTTACAAAGTACACAACATTTTCTTGTCAGTATCATTGCGCTCACGAGGGAATTTAAAATTATGTTCTGCATCGCCTAGTTTTTGTGAATTTATGTAAATAGAATTCAATGAATTTTTAGGTCTATCTTTGTTTCTTTACTTTTCTAAGTTGTCTTACTGTATGCAAAATAAAGATACATTAGTAACATTCATTTGTGCAAAGTTTCATTGAATGGCATTTTGCCATTACTGAGATTTGATGTTTTTTATTTTATCGATGAATAGGATTGGGAGGAGTGTGGCAAGCCCTTAAACATTAGCGGGAGGCTTTGTGTTTTCAAAACATTTGAAGTGTGTCTTATGGGGCCGTCACACCATGACGTTCTGGCAAGCGTTCTACGACGTTTGAGGAAACGTTGTTAGTCGTCCATGGTTGCTGGGATAGCGCGAGAAGTGCTTTGTGTGAACGCTAGTGAACGTCTGTAAGAGAACGTCGGTGATTGCAGGGAAACGGCAGAAAACGCTGGTCAAGAAAAAAGTTTTGAACATGCACAAAAACTTGCACTGAGACCATCGTAATTCAACGCATATTTTTAAACGTTGAAGAACGTTTAAGAACGTTCGTGGAAGGTTGTACTAGTTAACGTTCGCCAAACGTTGCACGCGTTCGGCTATCGTGAGTCGGTCGTTACTTAAGCGTTGCTTGGTTGTAACAAATCGTTTGTTTTGGTGTGAACACGCCAGATCTGTCATCTTCATTCTGGAACGCTTAAAAAATGAACGATTAAAACGTTCAGAGAAAGTTGACCAGAACGTAATAGTGTGACGGCCCCTTTTAGTCTTAGTCAACTGCCAACAAGCACTTATATAAATTTTCAAGTATTTAGTTTGGGTTCTCAATCGTCTTAAATATTTGCTTTCCCTCCTATCAAAAGTCAGTTTACACAAAGAAGCATTATTTATGCTTGTACTATTTATATCGCAAAAAATCATTAAAACATTTCTGAGCCCTATTGTTTGCCTTATAAATAGTTTTGTCGTTTAATCTGGACAAGCTGATATCTGTAATTTGCGCATTTTAGAGGATAAAAGCGACGATTAGATTTGATACGGGAGGTAAAATCTTGGTTTTGAGTGGTTCGTAAACATGGAAGTACAATTCTTTCTAAAATATATTGATATATTAGTGGTAGGACATTTGCTCCAGTAGTATAACCAAAACTGAAATGAGCATCATATAGGTTTTAAAAACCTATATGATGCTCATTTCAGTTTTGATTAAAACCTATATGATGATGTTCAATGCAGATATGGCTATACTACTTATAGTATTAATTTGATTTCTTCATGTTATTTCAATACGTAAAATGCGAAAAGTAATACCGCTAACCTAAACAATATTTGATAAAAAGATATACACTTGTCAAAAGTTCTAAGTGCACACTTTTCAATTTTAAATATCTCACAGTAAAATTGTCCTAATTAAAAGAAAGTTTGACATTATGTTAAATATGATAAATCAATAATAATTATTTTAAAACCGTGCATAAGTTTTACGTATTACGTCATCCGCGTTGGCATACGCTATTTATACGTAATCCCGGTGCGGCAAGCGAAATTCAGTTTTTATACAATCGATTTTGTTGTCCCGCAGATGTTCACCGACACCGGAAAATCTAAAAAAAACAACAACAAAACAACACCACTTTGTAACAACAATAAAACGTTTGACGTCTAAAAACCGCGAAAGTGGCGTCGAAATGCTCTTTGGTTACTCTATTTTACATTTGTTATTTAAATTTACTGATTTTATTCATAAATGCGAAGAAATATTCATTTTTACATATTTTATCGTTATAAGAAAAAATACGAATGAAATTATTTTCTAGATTGATAACGTTGCTTACGTTGAACGTTGACGGGACTCTATTACGTCATTAAATATTTATGTTGAAGAACGAAAACATGAAAAAATTATCCTTACATTTGTTTGATAACTGTCTACTTATCAATTATCAAAAATAAAAATTCATTTAAGTTCATTTCACTTCAAATCCACTTTTTCGAAAATGACAGAAAAATTAACAAAACATGTCTGAATTGCTGGTCTATTTTATCGAAATGAATCTCTTTGAAAGGATTTAACATATCTACAGAATGTATTACAGAGTATCGCATCATCCTAAATTTCTAAGCCACTAATAAACGTTTTGCACACAACAGTGTGTGAAAAAAGGATTTTTTTTCTTCAAATCCACGCGATAACGTAATGGATAAAATAGAGAAGAATGCAGGGTTGGGCGGTAAATACCACCCCCGGTATTTACCGGTGGTATTTACCGGTATTTACCGCCCTGGAAAATACTCCCCAACGTGGCAAATACTGGAAAATACTGGCAAATACTAATCAGATGAGTTTTTTGCCTTAAAATACTGCAGAAATCTTAACTTAGTTGACTGTTATTAATGTATAATCATATATAATTAAATTACTCATATATTTTAATTAAATTTCATATCAGGTTATCACTTTAAGCACTTTAAAGTAAAAATAATTCTTACAGAATTGTCTTTTTTTACTCTAAGAACCAAAAATACAGCAGGTAAGAAATTAATGCTGATCCACCTGTGCACCTGGCCATTGACACAAGCAAGGCCATAATGTCTAGTCTATTAAAACAACATTACAGGGGGCTGTAATAGCCAGGGGCAACAAAGGCAACAGTAAAGTGTCATAAATAACCTATACAATTTGTCTAGGTGCAAGTAAGTGGTTGTGTATTGGTGTGACTGCAGAAAGCTGCCAAACTGGTGTTCTGTTACAGGTATCTTAGGGGGAAAGAAGAGACTGACTGGTAGACAGAGGCTTCTTTGTATCTAAACCTCATTTGTTATTGTATTCATGTATATTTATTGTAAGTTGTGTACATTACTTACATGGCGTTTAAAATAAAAGGAAACATTTTAACTCCCAGGCTATCTTCTGCGTCTTCTGTCCATATTCCGGCTAAATTAAATACTTTCAAATACATGCAACCGTCAATTTCTTTATCTCCAATAAATTTATCTTCGGCTACTTCCGTCAATGTGACCGGTTTGCAAAGTGCACAATGTACCCATTTATTTAAAAATAATTTAAAAATAAAATTGTCACCTATCAAATCTCATATTCTTAAAAAATATAACATTTCCACGCCTATAAAACTAAACGACGGAAGACGCAGATCGTATCCTTTTATATACAAGTGTAATTTAAAGAGGTGTAGGTGCTGTAGTTTTTTAAAATGTAGCTCGACTATAAAATCAACGGTTAATGGAAGAACTTTTTCAGTAAATATTAATTCAGATATTGATTGACAAACAGATAATATAATTTATGTTTTAACTTGAAACGCTTTAAATTGTGGCATTCAATATGTAGGACAGACGGGACGCCCTTTGAAAACACGTTTTAGTCAGCACTGTTCTAAAATACGAAATAATAATAAAATCAATACATATTTATATAAACATTTTAAACAATCAGGCCACACTTTAAAACACGTTAGTATTCAACCTGTGGAAACAATTATTTTTGATAACAGTGCTTCAAGAGCATTTAAAATTAGAGCAAGACTTGTTTCAGAAGATAATTGGATTAAAAAACTACAAACTCCATATCCACTTGGTTTAAATGATAATATTTATCAAGAAGGCAACATTTCAAAAAACCCTGATTTTGACATTTTTGGATTGCTTCAAATACGAAAACGAAAATCGAGGTCACATGGGATAAGGACTAATGGTAACATCAAAAGAAAATCACGTGTTCATTGTTCTATTCATGACCTTCAAAATATTTTAAAACATTCTGGAAGACATGCTATGCTGTCGCGTTTAGCTTCTCTTTCTATTTCAAGTTTACAAAAAGTGGATAAGGAAGCCGATGATATTGTTATTAGAACTCATCCACTTTATGAGGTTGCAAGCCTTACTCAGTGTTACACTCGGCATGTTCTAAGACCACATATTGACTTGGAATCTGATCACCAAAGACATTTCCTTAAAATTTCATTTTTAAATAAAGGCATAGATTTTATTGACCTTCCAAGTATATTTAAAGATAAAAATGTTGAATCGGCTATACCTAATTATTTCAAGAATACTGAAACACCCATCGTTTGTTATAAATATAACAAGCCTATTAGAAACACAATTTTCAATTACAACAAAATTACCTCGGATTTACAGATTGTTGAAAACACACCATTATCTTGAGACTGTTCTTATTCAAAATTTTGCTATCAACCTGCCGGTCATATCGTTACAGGGGATCTAAATGTTATCAAAGACTTTAGAATCCGCAATTTAATTTCAAAAGGTCCAAAATACAGAATTCCATCGGACATCGACTTTAATACCTGTCGTGCGGAAATTGCAGAGTCTTTAAACTCTTTTTGCAATAAATGGTGTAAACGAGAACATGCTGAGCCTAATGCTCTTTCAAACTGGAAAAAACAAATATTCAAAATAATTGACACTCGTATATCCTTCTATAAAAGAAACATAGCTTTACTACCACCTCGACCTCGTTTTAACTTTCGTCATTTGAAAAAAGGTATTCAAGATTTTCACAACAAATTTGTTTTAACACCTGCTGATAAGGCTTCAAATAATGTTATTATAGTGTGACGTATACACTATATCAATATTCAAACTGAAGAGCTTAATAGCACTAATGCTTATACACTGACATCTTCATCTGAGAGTGATATTGTTACTGCACACACTCTACAAATTACAAAATTTAGAATCAGTGTTGAGCCTAAACAAGACAAAGTACATACTATGTATTGGTTGCCTAAAATGCACAAAACACCGTACAAAGCAAGATTTATCGCTAACTCTAGTTCTTGTACTACAACAAAGTTATCCGTGCTCTTAACATCTTGTCTTACAGCTATAAAAGAACATGTAATTGGGTATTGCGAAAAAGTTTTTGAAACTACTGGCAAAAATTTATTTTGGTCTATAGAAAATTCAAATGACGTTTTGAAGAAACTTAAATCAAATAATTTTCAGGCGTTCTGTTTGTCCACATATGATTTTTCTACCTTGTATACTTCTCTCCCTCATAATTTAATAAGAGACAAGCTAACCAGTCTCATTGAAAAAACTTTTGCTAGAGAAAATAAAACATTTATTGCTTGTAATGAACATAGGGCATTCTTTACAGATGGTTCTTATGATAATTATACTTCATGGACCTGTCAAGACCTTATCCAGGGGCTCACATTTTTATTGGATAATATTTATTTGAGATTTGGTACCTCTATTTATAAACAAGTAATAGGCATTCCAATGGGTACTAATTGTGCACCCCTTGTTGCTGATCTGTTTTTATACTGTTATGAAAGAGATTTCATGTTATCTCTTTCTACCGAACATCAAGATGATATTATTACAGCTTTTAACAACACCTCGAGGTACCTTGATGATTTATTTAATATAGATAATAACCATTTTCCATCACTGGTTAATAAGATTTATCCTAAAGAACTACAGCTTAACAAAGCGAACACTTCAGAAAAGCAAGCAAACTTCCTGGATTTAAATCTATCCATCGAAAATGGTTACGTCACTACTAAAATTTATGATAAAAGAGATGATTTTAATTTTAATATAGTAAATTTTCCGTTTCTAGACGGCGATGTTCCTCTTGTAACTTCTTACGGGGTTTATATCTCACAGCTTGTTCGCTTTTCAAGAGCTTGCAACAATGTGAATGATTTCAATGAACGTAATCTTTGCATTACAGAAAAACTTTTAAAACAAGGTTATCGGTATCACAAATTAAGGAAAACCTTTTGCAAGTTTTATCGCCGATATCCAGATCTAATTCATAAATACAGCTGCAGTTTAAAATCACTATTGCAATAAGGAATTTCACAGCCAGTTTTTTATGGAGATTTAATTTATAAACTTAAGAAGATAAAAGGCGATGCAAATTTCTCCCGGTTATTCGTAAAAACCATCTGTAAATTTAAAAAGAAAGGTTACCAACATGATATTTTACAGCGCTCTGCAGGCCTGGTGATTAACCCATCTACAGTTGATCATTATGCTTACCTCTTTGGTTGCACGACGGTGGCAGGGGTGTAAGAGTTTATGAAAGTTTATGGGGAAATCTTTTCTTAAAAGAACCTAAAAGCTCGATTTGTTTCTTTTATCCCTGTCATCGTGTTCTTGCTGATTTTACTCCAGGTGCTCTGGTCTCGGAAAGATCATTGAGTACCCGCCCTTTGGCTTTGCAATGCTATTAAATTCTTATGTTTATATGTTTGTATGCTTTTGCATGCAACATTGTTGAGCTGATGGGTGGGTTGGAGTTATTTCACCAAGACAATTTGTACTTGTTTTGTGATACGAGAACCTGTTGGGGCAAGTGTGAGGTTGGTGCACCCTAGAACCTGGTTTAAACCCCCAGTGGCAATTTGTTTTGCCACTGACCGTTCCAAGGCGGTATCCCCAAAGGTTCTCTTGTTTATTAATTGTTTGTGGCGTCCTATTTGAATTGACATGCATATATAAAACATGCGCTCTCTCTCTCTCTCTCTCTCTCTCTCTCTTCCTCTCTTCTTTTTCGCTGCGTGGGAAGGCTGTGTTTTTTGAGTGTGGCGATTCCTGATATGCATATGTTGCTTTTTTGTTTATAATTAAAATTAACCCTCTAAAATGCTGACTGCATTATTGTTAATAATTGAAATTTGAATTTGTCTATATGCTGACTTTAAGGGATACATTGTATTGTATAAATCCCATGGGTGGTCAATTCAAATGACCACTTGTTCAGTACTTAAATTTTTATTTATTATGGATAAAGTGATAAAAGTGTTAAACTTAAGTATTAATATAATGGCAATTAATGGGTAAACTTGAAATTATCTATATAAATGCTGATAATAGATAATATTGTATAAATTCCAGCCTGGTAAATTGAATTGACCAGTATTTGCCAGTAATTGCCAGTATTTGCCGGTAAATACCGGTAAATACCGCCGGCATGGACAATACTCATATTTGCCGGCATTTTGCCAACCCTGGAAGAATGTGCTGGCTCAACGTGCCCAGCAGAAAAACACGAAGTTATTCAGTGCAACGGAGTTGCAAACCACAACATTTCCTTTAGTTTTCATCAAATTTTAATGATACAGGGACGAAAAAATAATCACAACTGTAGAGGATGCAATGATTTTCATTTGAGAATTGCTTTCTGTATACCAGTGAGCTAAAATGTTATTATTTTTTAATCGCGTTAAGCAGTTTCAAATGTTTTGCGCGCTTTAATAGGAAATTGATATTCTTTTATTGCAATTTACAACATTTTTAAAAATTCTATCAATAAGTTGGAAAACTCAACATTTATCAAGCGTGAACTTTTGACTAGTGTATGACTCCTCATTTTAAACAAACTGGAACGCGAAGCGATCAGCTGTAGACAGGTTGATTATCGGGCTTACAGAATGCCGAAAAATTTTCTTTAGTGTTCCATACAGAGGGAAGATGCTTTGAATAAAGCAAAAATAATAACATACTCTACATTAAACTAACAACGAACTTAATAAATAGTTTTTGTCTACATGTAGTCATCGATTTGCGTGTGCGTTGGATCAACATTTATACTGTTTACCTGCTTATGTATTAAGTAAATCCCAACAAGGTGTATTGCGGCGTGGGCAGTACGTAGAATGTACTTCCATTTCTGACCATGAACAGGCTCTGACTGTAATATTTTCTTATTTGGCGTAATCGGTGGCTTTAAAGCCCCAGGACTCAACTTACGTAAGAATATACTATTGAAAAATCATATTTGTCCATATAGACTTCAATATATAAACTTTTTAACAGAACACAAAAGGTTCGAACGAATTCTTTCTTATAGACGGGATTTTCAATGATAATGTTAAATTATAGTTAACGAACTTTTAAGAAGCTAAATATTATGGAGTTATATTTAGCATCTATTTTTAACGAAGCGACCACTTCATGCGCGATCTCGATTTCTGTGACGTTTCGGAAATCCTACTTTCGCTTTTAGTCTCGCGGACCAAATTTATTTTAGTAAATTAAAATTCTATTAGCACGAACTAATGCTGCAAATTTGTGCCTATAGTTCCAAATACATGTAATATTTCATAAACGAGCGGGTTAAATTGAAGTAATGTCGCTTTTAAAAGTAAAATATGCATATCAGGAATCGCCACACTCAGAAATCACAGCCACCCCACGCAGCCAAAACTTAGAGGAAATGAGAGCATGGGTTTATAAGAATATCAGTTACAAACAAGACGCCACAAACAATGAACGAAAAAAGAACCTTTCGAGGTAACCACCTTGGAACGGTAAGTGGAGAAGCATTTTTGTCACTGGGGGTTTAAACCAGGTTCTAGGGTGCACCAACCTCATACTTGCCCAACAAGTTCTCATAAAAACGCACAAGTTGTCTTAGTGACCCGCCGATCAACTCGACAAGGTTATATGCAAATGCACACAGAGAATATAAGAAGCTAATAGCATTGTCAAGAAAACGTTTGGGTACTCATTGACCAGAGACCCCGGCGTCAAATCGGCCAGAGCATCTAGGTCTTTTTACAAGATTTCTATATAAAACTTCGTATGGTTAAAGTTTTAGTTTCATCTATACGTTTATAACCGCAGCAAAAAGGTTATCCTAACACCTTATCGAAACGTTTTATCCAGCCCAAGTTGACGCCCTGTTTTGACGCAATAATGTCACAGTAGTCTTTAATAACAAATTGCGAGTTGTTGATTTGAACAACCAGTTCCAACAGCTACTCGGATGATAAGATTGCATTCGATGTCACGAAGTTCCTGAAGAATCAAACACGAAATATGTTCTGCATACATCCTGTATTGGAAATAATATTCATCATCATTTTAAAACAAAACTGAGTAAAACAATTAATTTTGTGTTAAAAATACAATTTAAGCACTCCTGAATAAAAAGATATAACCATATTATGATTTTAAATGTGCTACCTCATTCACCTTTATCAAATATTTCCTTTCGAACGTTATCCTATATGTGGATAAAGTATCTTACCCATATTTCCTTTCCAATTTCTGATACACATTCTAATTAGGATATTTTCTTTCTCCACTGTTACAATAAAAATTCACTTTGTCAATGTATCATCTGTTTATATTCATTCCGTGATTTTTGTTTAATCTTAACCTTGTATTATTCTTTGCCTACCTGTTGGTCTACGTGGTTTATATAAGGAATGCTTACAATTTTAGGCCATTTTTGATTCATTGTAAAACTGCCCCTTTAAATGTATTGTAAGTTGTACATTCCGTGACAAGACGTTTTCGACTTATTACTTATTCACTAAAATCAGCGTTTCAGTTACATACCAATAGTTTTTGCAATTTGTTTTGACATTAACAAATGCAATATGCTAAGGGGTTTGGCCCGAAAAGTTAGTCTACCAAGTAAAAATTATTTTCTGGGGAAAATCTTTCTGCATATGTTCATGAACATATAAATTATATTAACAAAAAGTAAAACGTGCATTTCAATATAACCTATTAAAACAGCATGGTCTCTCAAATTAGCAAATAAATAAATAACGAGAAAGGGAGACAGATGCAATGACCGAAAGACAATGGATAGGGAACAGAGATGGATTAAACTTTATTTTTTACCATTTTATAAAAGAAAAAAAACACCCATGATAAAAAGGAAGGTGGTTGAGTAATTAATTTTTGTTCTTTGTTCCAAAACTATGTACTGTTACTATTGTCTCACTAAACCATGAAACACTTTAGATAGAACATTTTGTGTCACGAAAATGTATTGCAAAAAGTTCCCCTTACATGTATCACTAAATTAATTGATGTTTAGTAGATGGTCATCACATACAAAATGCATTCTTACAGTTGCTTAAAATGCGGAAATTGATCAAATTTGGAAAAACCACAGTATTTTCCAAAAACTTTTCGATGTAACTAGCAATAAGCTTTCTAAACAAAAAAGAAACAAGAAAAAACAGTTGACTGGTTCATAACTTTAAATATAGTAAGCAGTTGGATTAAGGGTTGGTATTAACTGTTTTCTCAATATATAATCGCAATCGTTTTGCGTTCGGTAACAATTTTATTCTTTTTATAACAATATTTATTTCATATATTTTATTATTTAAGAAGTTATTAAAGAAGTAATTTTGATTATACGACAATTAGATTATAACTTATACTTTCTAACTTCCTTATAACTTATCACACTAAAAGCAAGCTCAAATGCCTAACTCTTAAGAATCGTATTCTTTGACAAATATCTAATATTGATCCATTACTAAAAAGTTAAATATTCGTATGAGGAATATGAAAACGCAGCCTTCCCACACAGCCAAAACGTAGAAAGGAAAGCATTGGTTATAAAATAATCAATATCAAAAAAGACACTACAAGAACAGAGCCTTTTCGGTTGCAAACATGAGTATGATTTTAAAATTTACTTTAACTATGTAAATTTATGGCGTAACCTCTCTCATGGTTTGTTAAACTAGGTTACCATCAATCAACAACGAACCAAGTTTTGCTTATTCGTAACAATTATATAATATATGTTAATTAAAAGATAATAAACTTTTTTTAAAAAGAAGTACATGTTTTTAAATTGATATTTCATCATAACATAACATAACATAAAGTTTATTTCTTGACATAAGCATACAAGCTCATCGTCATAAATACATAATTTGAATAACATCAGAACATACAACATAAGCAATGAATTATTATGCATATACAAAGTAATTTATCACATTCTATGTTACTGTGAGAGTGTTAATAGAGAATAAATGTCTATTTAAACAAAAGAAAGTTAATTATATCTGTTTTAAACAGAAGAGTATTAGAACGTATGTATTTTAGCTTTATTAGGCCCCTGTTAGAATATGGAGACATTGTCTGGTCTAACTGTACTGTTGAACAATCGAATTCACTCGAATCTATTCAATTAGAACCTGCTAGAATTGTCACAGGCGCAACCAAACTCTGTGAAATCACAAAATTTTATCAAGAGCTTCAATTGCATAAACTAAGTGAACGCAGAAAACAACACAAATTAGTCTTATTCTACAAAATGAATAACAGTCTTGTTCCAAACTACCTTCAGTCTATGCTACCGACCATCAACCAATCCAGAACCACTTACTCATTAAGAAATAATTCCAACCTTACTCAAGTTCATTTTAAAACGACACTCTATCGCGAATCATTTCTACCTAGCACTGTCCATGAATGGAATAATCTTCCAAGTGCCACCAAAAATAGCTTAACTCTTACAAGTTTTAAATCAAATTTGATAGGCAACATCCGCAAACCCCCACCTTTTTACAGCATAGGACCTAGAGTTCCCCAAATTCACCACACCAGATTGCGTCTTAACTGTAGCTCCCTTAACGATCACCTATTTAGATGTAACGTAGTTGAATCCCCTCTATGCACCTGTGGTGATAGAGAAACTACAGACCACTATTTCCATAAATGTCCGAACTTTTCAGATCAACGACGATTATATCTTAATGACCTCCCATGTCCTCCTCTTATAAACAATCTACTGTACAAATAATGTATTGTATTTAACTACCCATGGAGAAGAGTTTATATAAGCGTTTTCGCTTGTTCTTTAATCCATAACATGACGTTATTTTCATTGTATTATATTATTATATGTGCATTTACTTGAATAAATACTGTTCAAACCAATTTTATTTGTTTGTTAATTCGAGTTTCTTTTGTAAAACGCTTTTTTACAATAGACAGCTAGACTGTTTAAAGTTTTTCTAAAAGATGAATTTAGGAGCTCTAAACATTTGTGGATATTCGGTCTTTCCGTAAAATATCTATGAATATATATGTTTCTTAGACTACTATATTTGGGACATATAAGGATGAAATGGAATTCATCTTCAATATCATTTTTGTCACAATAAATACATTTTCTTTGACTACGTTCAATGTTATTATGACGTCCAGCTTCAATCAAAAGGTAGTGTGAAGATAATCGAATTTTAGCAATAAAATTTCGTAACTGTATATTAATATTCATTATAAGTAAATATTGTGACATTACAAAAGCAGTTTTTAACTCCTTATACAAAGATAAAGAAGAACAGAGCTCAACTCCTTTACGCAATTTAGTGATATAAACATCTCTCAATCGTCTTTCAAAAATTGGTATGAATACGTTAATGTTAACAGATTCTGGATATAACCAAACGTCTGCAAACCCTGAAAGGTGCAATAAATCTTTTACTTTTGAAGACCAATTTTTAACGTTTGTATTACATATGTTAATGGTATATTTCCGTTGAACACGTAATATGATACTAAGTATACAGTTATTATGTTTAAGAGAATATGATTTAAGCCAAAATTTAACAATTCTTTTATATCTGCCTATATACAAAGGGAATCTACCCAACTCTGAATATAGCGCTTAAGTATTCGCAGACATTTTGACATCAATTTACATATAATGAATCACAGTAAATTGTGCACATAATTATAAACTAATAAATGAACTGTAAGAAATCGAAATTGAAACAAATAAATATGACATCAATTACGTTAAGTTGTTACCTATAAAAACTATGAGCAGATTACAATTTCGTACCATCAAAAAAACAACAACAAATTTTCTAGATTATAATGTCATGTTTGATTTTTTAACTGTATTGATTTAAACTTTTACAACAATTCGTTTGATATCAAGAAAGAATACCTTACCAGCTTCGTTTTCGTTCAATATGAATCCATCTTTCCTCTTTTTCGACTTTCTTTAGGCGTTACAATACTGATTTCATGTTGTTCACTGCTTGAAGTATATTTGCGTCCTGTTGAAATGTCTACAGCTGTACATGAATACATGCTGCTCCGAATACAAAAAAAAATATGCTTTATCCTATCCCATCTCATTATCATTACAATAAATAAACGTTTTTGCAATTTGCCTGTTATAAAGCTTCTGAAAATTGGATACGTAAAAGAATGGTTTTTAATTTAAAAATAACATAAACTATTTATACCATGTAAACTATAAAATAATATTTCTATAATTAATTGAACAGACAGAGAAAAAGATCTAAAAAATTTCATTACTTTTGAAATTAAGTTCAAATTATCTTCAAAGTAACTTTATCAGCACTGGTACCATCCAAACAAAACAATTTAGATTCATTCTTGTGTTCGTATTACGGTGGTGGGAGTAAGATTTGTCTGGGGTCGTTTGTCCTCAATACGCAAAAATTTGAACTAATGCCGTATACATGTTTTTTTACATTAAAATAGCTACAGTGTTGGATGACATGTCGTTAAATTACCAACAATGTCCCCAAAACGTGAGTGAAATGGTGATTAAATGTCCTCATTTCAACGGTTGATGCATTCCAATTAACACTTGGAATCATACTATTAAGTAGTATTTCTTTTAACTGTAATAATATGATAATTTAATATTATTATTCTACAAACAAGCAACGAGTTACCAACTTGTCCCGGTTAGTTCAATTGGTTGCGTCGTCGGCATTGCAGGGCAGGGCGCTATCGCCGTGACGATGCGGGTTCGCTCCAAGGTAGAGGAAATATCATTTAGAATCGCTAGAGGCAAAACATTTTGCCACTAGGTTAAAACAATGTTTTAGGGTGCACCATTTTCACACTGGAAACTCAAAAGAACAAACAAGCAAACGTTGCATGAGTGAATTAAATTCATTCCAACCATCTACTCGAAAAAAAATCTCGCTTAAGGTCACGAACGTATAAACACAAAGAAGCTTAAAGCAATTCAGGCGTGATGGGTAGGAACTCGAAGCCTTTCCAATCTGCCGACTATTATTTCATGCAAAAGTTCTCAAGCAATCAAAACATAACTAATTATACGAATTCCCTGTTAATTACCTGTGGTGTGTTTTTGAAATTAATTGAAAACCCATTGGGCTTGCACTTGAAATCGGACGCACTAGCCAATAAGCTATTTATCCTCTCACCCAAAGTCACAGCGAAAATTGCATATACATTTATTACTCTAATTTTATTCCCAATTGGAGTTTGTACCATCAATGCAGTTGTTAGCGTGATCAATTAAGATTACACGATTGTAAAATTAGATAGAAAGTTTTTTATTTTTGTAAACAGAAGGCAATTTGTCAAACAAGGTTTCTTGACAGGAGAAAAGGTGTGTCCTTTCATTGAACTATCCTACTCAAAATTTGACAAGGATCAAAAGATTGTGTTTATTCCTTACATAAAGTTTAAACGATAAAATATTTGCTGTGATTTTGAAAATATGTTCATTTGACATCAGCTATGTGCCAAAAATAATAAGCCGTCAAACTTTTGAAGTGGAACAGCGGTTGCAACTTGGTAGGGGTAATAATTCGGGATAAAACGGAAAGCGATCCCTATCAAATTTTGAGTAGCATATATTGTTTTATCACTTGTACTTTATTGTTTTACCACTTCAGTTTCATTTTGTCCTACTTAGTTAACCTTTATGTTATAACCAGTGGATTAAAACACAATGAGGAATGTAAAGGTTTTCCAAAGATATTTAAGCAACAGATAGGGTGCTGCTTTTTGCTTGAAGAATATTTGCGTCTTGTTGAAATGTCTATAGCTGTTCAGGAATGCATGTTGATCCGAATACAAGAAAATGATGCTTTACCCTATCATTTATGATCTAATTTGCTGTGAGTTAACACGTTCATTTACCATAATCGCTATGTGGTAAGTCGCACAATTTCTCTGCGTTGGAACTAAAGTTAATGATTGAACGAAGCATTCGAATGCCTTTTGGTTGAAACCGACCCTTTTGCAGCAAAACCCTAATATGTTCAATGCTCTGTGAACTGCAAACGTACTCATCCTTTGTTTTTGCATGTTTTCAATAACACATTCCATGTTCCGTATTGCTGAATCCCTGTTGTTAGGCTTGTTCATGCTAGTTGCTAGTTCAAAACATAAATACTGAGCGTAAAATACAGGATGAAATAGAGTGGTTGAAAATCTCTCGTCACCTGCATTATGAGCAAGTTCATAAACTATGGCAGGTGGTAAGCATTTTAAATCTGTAGATTCCAAATATATGTCATACGTCCTTGCTTTTACCCGTTCTTCAGTAAATTGGATATCGGCATCTTCAGCAGTAGAAATATCTAAATAGCGACCATCCCCAAGTAAACAAAAATAAAACATAGTTTTTACTTTCATTTGGTAAACCTGTTGCATAACGCTTAAAGCTTCTTCCAGACGGCCTTTCTTTAACCAATACGTTACAACATACATGTAACCACTGAATCTGTCCAAGGTAACTGCTAGCTTTGTTAGTTGGGTTTCTTCGGCTGCATCTATATGGATATTACCGGCGAAAATTTGGAAAAGCAATTTTCCAGCAAGAAAGGCGTTGCATGTGTCGATAAAATCTTTATGATATTCGTGTTGTAGGTCATCAAGCAAATTCATGCAGTTTTTTATTGCCTGTGCACACTTTTCAACTGACGGTATGGCATTAAGCCAAGATGATGCTATTCGAATCAAGAACACTTTTAAAGAGCTAATTGTGGCTTGTGTATTTTCAGGTTCATTTTTTTAAATATGTAGGGTAAAGACGGTCGATAATATTAAAGCAATGTCCAATGTCTTCGTTTTCGTCTAGCCATTCAGAAACAAAATGCATCGGCCTTTTCACAACATCAAGTATTTTATTAAGTAACGTTGCTTTTACCACTGGATCTTGAAATTTTCCGAACATTAAATTTCTCTCTCGAAGAAATTAGTGAGGCAACGATTGCTCTTTAATGCAATCTTGTAGACGTTTCATACAAACTACAACACACAGCATTAAGTTCCGCGTCTCCCACATTTCCATACCATTTTCTTCGGACAACCAATATACTATTGTCTTGAGATGAAAAGAACTGAGCTCATCTTTTGCGATTGCTTTAAGATACTGAGATTTAATCACCTTGAGTATGAAGTAACACTGAATCTGACAATCATTGAAGGTCCATACTAGTTCTCTTTCAGCAGGAACAAATGCATATCTCCATTCCAAGCCATTTGTCGTAGATGCTGGATCGCCAACTGGCAGAACGAAACACGGCATTGATCTTACTTGCGCAATAAATGTTTCGCTGGGCCAGCCTTTTGTCCGCCTTCTCGTTAACCATTCTTTCGCGATGAAAGGCCATTCTTGGCATTGTATTGCAAGTGCAAGGTCTGTCTCAAGAGGTAACATATCACTAAATTTGTCAAACTTTTCAGACGTTATAAGTGATGCACAAGGTCCATGGTTATAAATGCTAACATTCGTATTCTGGTATACAGAGTCTTTATAATTATGTATCAAAGCATTTGTAGCGAAGATTTTGTATTTTCACTTGATAAATAATCGGTTCCTTCATGCACTGTTAGACTATGTTTGACATGTTCGACCGTCATAGGAATATTTTCTTCGTCACTAGGTGATCGGAAAAGATATAGTTTCGTAAATCCAGGTCTCACATCTTCTGTTTGCGATATAAAGACAAACCCAGTAGGTGTACTTAAAGATGGCGGAGCTCGTAAAACTGATATATTGGTTTCTATACTCATGACATCCGCATCACTTCTTGTAAGGACGGTTCCCTCAGTCCCACTTCCTGTACGCATAAACGGCAAAATACCATCAAATAAATTCCTATGTATAAGTTCAGATATGATAGCCTTTGACCTACGGAATGCCAAGCAATGTTGACTGACACCCGATATAATCAGAGTCCGGGATAACCTCAAGCTGTATTCCTCCATTCTTATATCTTTGAATTATCTTCAGGTCTGATGTCTTTAAAAAGTCTGAAAAGGAAAAGAAATGCTATACTTGATTAAAAATATACTTGTGGTTAGAAAAAGATAAGTTAACACAGTTGGAGATGAAATCTTTGGCATATCATAAAAATCAAAGGATGTCCCTAATCAAAGGAAAAAAATTTATTTTGACAATATTTAGTTCCCACAACTTAGGTGAGTTTTGCATAGGTAGATGCAGCATAATTTGACATGTTGTATTATAAAAACACCTTTTTTCAAAGGTCTAATATAAAATATATTATGTGATATACAGGAATTTATAGTAATTTATTTAGCAACAGTAGAAATTTACAAAGCAGCATTATAAAGTAGGACTTCCCAGAATGCAAAGTATGATGTACAATATAGGCCATTACTTTCGAGGTTTCTGTTAGTATTCCAAATATTGTAGGAATGTAAGAAAAGAAGTATTTTTAAATGTTGAAGGCAAGTAATAACAAATTATTATTTATTAAGTACATTGTGTACACATTCTTTCGCATGCATTGAAAAAATACTATCACCGATGATGAAAGATTGGTAACCAAATGTTTGAAATCTGTGCTATTTTAAACTTAACAGTTATGACATCTTGAAAGTTGTTGGGCTGAATTGCCGACAATGTTGTTTAGAAATTCACAATATTTTGAAACTGTTTTGTTTGTCAGACATTTTTGGAATACTTAAAAGTATTATAACTGCAATTTTAATGAATTTAAGATAAAGTTAAATTAAAAAGACAGCCATTTTCCGCGACATAAGATAATTACGTGAGTCTATGAATATTCATTTTCATATGTGTACAATTCCTCTCGATTGCTCGCCACGGCGAGTAAATGATCGTTTGGGTCGAGTGAAGCGCCCAAATCACTCAACGGACCGGGCGATTAAATTTCAGCTATGCACATCTGTTATCTTTGCAAAATTAAATGTTTTCACTTTGTTCACAAATAATTTTCTGATGTAAACATGATAAAGGTAACAGAAGCGATTTATTTTTATCCTGGTCACGGCACCAAAATGTCGTGTAGACAATAAAAATGAGAGAACGAACTATTTGACTGTTTACTTTACGGAAGTATAAACAAGTGACGTCGCAGATGTCAAAACATGGTAATATATATTGCGCGTTTCTTAACGTGACGCCGATAATGGAGCGACTTCAAAGTCCATGTAACTTTACGTGACACTGGGTTTCCCAGATCAGAACGAGGCTGCAAGTGCAGGTACTTTCCCGTCATATCTCAAAATGTCGAAAGAAATAAAATATTTTTAAAAATGTAATGGCGATTGTACTTTCTGTAAGGGCAAATGCACTTTTTCATTCACTCGACCTACAGGGCGAGTAGGTCCAAAATATAGTTGTACAGCTCTGATATCTAAACAATTCGTGCATTCCAATATATGTATAAACATATTTATTTATAATTACATTTATTTGTTTAATTATACTAGTTATGTTATTATTTGTCTTTTGACACATTTCAGAAACACTCTTATTTTAAAAAAAACATTTCGTTTAGTCATAAAATATTTCATGTATCAATAGAAAATTAATGTTTCAACCTTTGCTTCAAAATGCAGATAATTCTATAATAAGATTGAAAGTTACGTCCTATAATGTACACCATACCTTGCTTTTCGAAAAATTTGTAAACAAACATGGATGTCAAATTACAGTGAGTAGTAACTTTGAGAATGATTTTGTACATTTCTGCTATTGCTTAGTTTATAATATTCTAATACATTGCTGTCCTTATTATAGACAATCTTCTTGTTGTATTAATTGTTGACAAAAATGCAAGTATAAGAAGTTTGGACTCTCACAGAAAGTCTGTTTTCAAGGTAAGAATTTGCTACAAATTTCACTTTTATTTCGCTTTGCCTGACATTACACACTCACATTATGCAGCAAATTAAACATTAAAATAAACATTTTAGAGTTTTTAAAACGGATTTATGTCTATTTTTCGAATTGTTCTGTTACAACATACCAATAACTCTCATAGTGTACCCCTTCTGTGTTCATGTGAGACCACCTGCAAAAAAGCAAATTGTGTACCTACCTTGTACCCTCTTTTGGACAAGTTTTTTAAGCCGTATCATTCACTAGATCCATGTACTATTTCTTTATAAATGTAAAATATCCAATAACACAATAGGTTTTTCACATTTCACCGATATGCACTCACCTGTTTATAAAACTAGCGTGATGATAAAAGGAAGAAGTTAGCATGCGACAAAAGCAGCCTTCTTGACTTTACTTTTGTATATTCCTCTATTTAAACTTAATTTCCTTGTAGCCGGTTCATTTACCATATTTGTACAATGACTTCAGCACTATATTACCATTAAACATTTTAAAAACCACGTCTTAAACATCATGTTTATTTTAAATTTTACCCCAAAACTCTTTAACATATTATATTTTCTTAAAAGTTTTATTCAGACATAAAGATGAAATTTACCTTATTGGATATCAACAAACATCTTTTGTAGAGATTAAGCAAGCATGAAAATGTCACCTACAATGACACAACTGCATATCACATTACTCGCATAACAAAAAGCGGCTAACCACAAAAATGCTTTTACCTGTGAAGAATCCAATAGTGATAATGTCTGTATTGTCCAACAATATTGACCTGGCACTTCATTAATTTTCGTAAAGGTCATTGAATAAACACGGGTATCAGCGAAAACACCGATATATTATTCAATTTACACCTCAGTGATGTGTGGAGTATTGGAATAGATGACTATCGATCGTAACAATTACGAAAATTAACGAATATTCGGTCAAATGCAAGAGTGCCAGGTCAATATTGTTGGACAATATATTCACGACTGAACTACTGTTCAGTCAACAAGTGATCACGTGATCTATTCTAGGTAAACATGATAAACATCTCGCAGCAGCTGCTGCGTTACAAATAGCAATACACTGATCAGCTTTCACCAGAGGGTTTTGCTTGTAATTATTACTGATTAGCCAAGATAGGGACCATAATAAATAAACAATATGCACTTGAACATTACAACATGTTTAATGTTTATAGTAAAATATAAATTTATAACATGTTTACCATGCAGTAATCTGTGCATTTATTCTCTGCTCTCTGTTTTAAACTTAAGTTAGAATGGCATCTACAAGTTAAATAGAGTGGGCTAAAACACTAAATGAGATTCCCAAGTCATGCTCTATAATTAAAATGGTTGACTACATAAATCAAAGTGGAAAAAAGCTTTCAATAAAGGTTCTAATTTCTTTGTGGAAAATTATATACATAAAGCATTTGTTTGCAAGACATGATATTTTACCGCGTTTAGCATGTTTGGTTGTTCTCAAATTTGCTCTGGTGAATTAACTCTAACCCACCCGCTTCTCAACAATGTTGTTTTCAAAAGCATACAACAAGAAAAAATAAGTAGCTTATTGCAGTGTCATGTGAAATTAGAAGGTTCTCGATAACCTTACTGAGAGGTCAATTCGATAAGCAAAAACACGACAAGACTTGAGGACTATTTTAAATACCGGACTAATTCTGATAACTTTAAAATATATGAAAAAGATACAAAGGAACTTTGAAAGCCTATACACGACGATATGAAAATATTGCACCTCGGCAGTAATGGCAATTCATATTACTTCCCACGCCGCTAGCCGCTAACCACCACACATGACACTCTTTAAACATTATCACTGGCAGTATTTCGAATGTTTATAAAACAAGCAAACATGTGTTATATCAAATAAACTCACCATATTGTTTGCTTTAAAATTTAACATTTATTAGAAAAGTGAAATAAACACACGTTATGAAAAAGTGAAATATGCATTTCAGGATTTGCCACATATAGACACCATAGCCACTCCACACAGCCAAAAAGTAGAGAGGAAAGGGAGCATGGGTTTATCAAACGATCAATCTCAAACGGGACACTACAAGCAATTCCCGAAGAGAGAACCTGAGGTGTAATGTAACCACAGAACAAGACTTAAGATATCGCATGGCTCTTTTGAATCATTGACAAAGTTAGAGAATCTTTTTTTTTTCTTTTCTTCTATCTCAAATAATAATACAACAAGCTTCCAAACCTAGATTTGTATCCCCTTTAACGAACTCTTTTATACCTTCAATTAATCTTTCATCTTAGTTTAACGGATAGATATAAATAAAAAGTTATGGCAAATAGAGTTTTGTTATAGCTGTAGTGATTTTTTTTGTTTCACTGAAAAACAAAGCAACGACGCAGGCGCGGGTTTCAATCAAGAAGGTTTTTAACATGACATTCCAAATATAGATTTCCAAGGAATTTTGAAAGCAACTAAACACGACAAATAATAAATATTGTAGTCTTTGTTTGATTGAGCCTGATCATGGGCAGTCATGGAAATTCACATAACTGTCCACGCCGCCTGGCCCCGGGTTGAGTGCATCTCAATATTTTCAGAGATACATGAATCGTACTTAAAAGCCATTATTGATCACAGGATTAATAGAATGTTGGGGGGAGACATTTAACAGCAGTTGCGCAGAAAAAAATCGCTTTATGATATAAAAATAGGTCCAAATGGACTTTGAAAGACACCAAATACGAAAAATAATCAAAATATTACAGGTTTTTTTTTAAGTCTGTTCATTTCTCTTCTTTACCCTGTAGTGAAATCATTAATCTGAATTTTAAACAAAATATAAGTGCGACAAGGAAACTAAAATAAAAACGATTACGTATTTAATTGTTTATTAATAAAGTTATGCAGACAAAAATGTGAGTGGTTTAAGCAGCATAAACATGTCAATACAAAACTTTTCTCTGTTGGGTGAATATGGATTCAAAAAAGTCTATATCTTTCACGCAGTAAAGACATATCAAGTAAAGGGAACTAAAAACGGTATTTCAAAATCGCAGACACAGTTTATCAGCAGTTTGTTATACACATGTAGTTTTATATTATGAGTTGTTATTGAAAGCTGTACACTTTATTAGAATGTACCGTTTAGAGCTGCGAGAAAAAGATTTTGTGATTTAACATAATCATTTACCATAATCGCTATATGGTACGCCGCACAATTTCTTGCTGTTGGAAACAATTTTAATGACTGTCTAAAGCACCCGAATGCCTTTTCAGGTCGGCAAACTCTTCTATAACAATAGCCTAATACATTCAGTGCTCTATGAACTTCGGATTTATCCATTTCTTTTCTTTGCATATCATCAATAAACTGTTTTAGATTGCAAATTGCTCTTTTTGTGCTCGTTGGCCTGTCCATGCCTACCGATAACTCAAAGAAAAGATAATGAGCGTAAAGAATAGAGTGAACATTTATATTTGAAAAACCATCTTTTGCATTATGGGCAAGCTCAAAAGCTATAGCAGGAGGAAGACATGTTAAATCGGTTGAATTAAACAACATGTCATATGCTATATCTTTTTTACCCATTTGAGACAACAAGCTGAGGTCTCTAGCAGATGTTTCGATATGGAAATCAAAACCAAGCGAACCGTGATAAAGGACATTTTTCATTTGGTAAACCTTTCTCAAAACGCTTAATGCTTTTCCCAGATTGTTCTTTTTTAACCAAAACGTTGCAACATACATGTATCCGCAAAATCCTTCCAATGTACATGCTTTATTTGCTAAACGGTTTTGTTCAGTTAACTCTAATTTAAAGTAACTTGTCAGAGATAGCAAAAGCATTCTTGCTGCAATAAAGGCTTTGCATGCATCGACCAAACGTGTATCAATATCTCGTGTTTCGTTATCTAAATATCGCATGCAATCATTAATTCTTTCCACAACATATTTACGTGGCACAAATTCAAACATCGAAGATATCAATCCAATCAAGTGAAATTTGTGTTTCATGAGGTTATATTTTTCAAAACACTTTCGAACATCTCTTCCTGAAAGTTGGGATTTTAATATATCAATCGCACGATAGTGATCACGAATATATTTGTTGCTGTTTTCATATTCTGAAACATAGTATACTGGTATTTCAATTATAGCACGTATTTCATTAATTAAAGCTTCTTTCACCCTTTGATCTCGGAACTTGCCAAACATTAAATTTCTTTCTCGCAGGAAATAATGTGGCAACGACAACTTTTCAATGCAAAATAGTAAACGCTTCAGACAAGCAACAACACAAAATATCAAGTTACGCGTGTCCCACATTTCGATACCATTTTCTTCGGACAGCCAAAACACTACAGTCTTGAAAAGAAATGAACTAAGTTCATCTCCTGCAATTCGTTTAAGAAATTGAGATTTAATTATTTTTAGAATAAAGTAACACTGAATCTGACAATCGTTGAAACTCCATAATAGTTCTCTTTCAGCAATCACAAATGCATATCTCCATTCCAATTCTTTTGTTTTAGAAAATTGGTCACCAACAGGCAAAACAAAGCATGGCGTGGATCGTACATGCGCAACAAACGATTTTGACGGCCATCCTTTTATCCTCTTTCTTGTAAACCACTCCTCAGCACTTAAAGGCCATTCGTGACATTGTATTGCCAATGATGATTCGGCCCCATCAGATGTCTTTTTCTCGGAACTGTTGTTCCGATAAAAAACTGATGAGATGCAGGGTCCATGGGTATATAAATGGAAATATGTGTACCGGACTTTTGAATTCAATTGGGTTTTCAAATAAGCAGTTGTGTGTATTTTGATTTTTTCACTAGATAAGTAAAAATTTCCATCATATTTTTCTATGCTTTTTTTGACGACATTGTCCGAAAATGAAACGTGTTTTCTATCACTGATTTGAAGAAGAATTAGTTTCGTAAAGCCGGGTCTTACATCTGTGGTTTGCATAAGAAAGACAAAACCAGGATGTACGGACGGAGATCGCAACACAGAGATATTCTCGCACTGAGAAATGAAATCCACATCACTGTCTGGCAGTCTGGTGCCCTCAATAAAGCTTCCTGACATTAAATATATCATATCATCTTCTTCAAGTGCACGCCTTTCTAAAGATTCAGTTATAATTGTGTTTGATTTGTTTAATTTTAAATAATTTCGACTAACACCGAAACTTTCGATATTCCGTGATAATTTTAAGTTATATGCTACACTCGTTACATCTTGAGTTTCTTCACCTCCAGCGGTTTTGAAAGGTCTGAAAAGAAAGAAAGATGAATTGCAGTCAACAAACGTGGTAAAATATATTAAAATACAATGAGAAAAACTAGAATCACAACACATTTAAAAAATTGTCAATTATCAAAGACACCATTCAGCTCACCGCGTGTCTTTCCTGTGTTTGGATTCGCTTTAAGTCCCGAACAATAATTTGATCATCTCTTAGTTACATAAATTTCTAGTCTCAATCATTCAGACGCTCTGATTTCGCAAAGGCGATCAGTACGTCTGAAGACATTGTTCGTAAAAAAAACCTGACACTCCAAAATGAGGCTTGTAATTAGGACATTAGTATGTAACGCCGTTGTTGTCTTGTGAAAACTGTATTTTAGACTGTCACCCTGCCAGCTGGAAATCGAAAAGACATATGCTACGGCGACAAGCATTTTTAACTTTATTATTGCCCATAGGCGTGCTCCAGTAAGATGGGTTCTGCGGTTACCAGAGATCTGATGAAATGTTTATTCGGACGTTGCAAGCACAATAGTTACCTTATCCACGGTGACGAATCAAGACGGTGCCTCGTTGTGCGAATTGCGTTTCGTGTTGCCTTGTTGTCCCTTTCAACGGAACCTCGACGTCCCTATCTCACGATGTGATCAACTTCGGTACAAAAAACTCCAATTTACAAAATGTAAGTAGAAAAAATCTGAATGTCACGGAACTTCAACGATGTTAATTGTTGCTGCACATATCATTTCAGGTCAATAAATTTCTTGGTAGTCTTGTAAAATACAAAACAGATAGTTTTACTTAACAAAATGCATTGGGTCTCGCCGAAATTGTCGATGTTTCCTGTTAATGTTATAGCTTTTATGATTTGGAGAAGTTAGGATATAATTTGAGTCAGTACTCTGTCTGCAAGTTAGCGAATATTAGTGGTTGGTGCATTAAACGCTGGTTTATTCGTTCAGGAAGATCAAGGCTTGTTTTTCCTCTGAAACGGCGCCTGTTGATGCAGTAGCTTTTTCATTGATTTTCAGACAACGGTGGCCTATGTAGCTAAAATACAACGGCGCTTTTTTCCTTCGATATATTGTTATTTGGTTCGATAACGCCAATAATAATTATTCTGATTTTCAAATATTTAAATGTAAGAATAAGTTCAGGGGCAAATTTAGCGGGGCACCCGGGGCACGTGCCCCTCCCCCTCGCCCGGCTCGGACACCAATTAAAGGGCCAGTTTAGTGTTACACATATTTCATTATAAGCATAAATACGGTTATTCTTAAAGTGTCATGAGATCTGATATCGCTTTGAAATAGTTTCTAGGCTTTGAACCGCGAAATTTCATTTTTATTCGCAACAAATAATGAACATTTTACAATATAAGCATCACATAAAAATACGACTGCAGCTTAATCTACCCACTATTATTACACTTACTGTATATTTATGTATGACACCAGCAGGTTACAAGGCAATAACCTGTGGCTATGTTGTTGTTGTTTTTTATAAGCTCGCCCATTTCGCATCCATGGATGCAGAGGACAGGTACAGGTGATAAAATCCATTAGACTGGTATAAGTGATAAAATCTGAAACCTGTCTAATGCTTTTCTTGGTTTGAGCGCAAAACTGCGGATTGGCGTTGAGAAATTTATTTTTTCGTAGTTTTGGTTAAATTTTATTTGTAACATATGAAAGATGACAACATAAGAAAAATAAATTATCCGAATTGTGAGGAAATATGTTGTATATGTGATAGATGAGACATAAATTAAACAATTGATTCTAAACTTTTTGGAGACCTCTGGAGACGGGGTTTGAGTTCAGTATTTTACAGTAGACAGCGTTAAGCTGTTTATTTGGCCTACTTTAGTAATCAAAATCAATGCATTATTGTTATTATTATTATTATTATTATTATTATTATTATTATTATTATTATTATTATTATTATTATTATTATCCAGCTTTCAGAATGCGAAAAACTCGACGCGGGCGATCGAAGTTCTCCAATGAAATTTATAAAAACTCGATTTACTCCCTTTACATTGAAGTATCAGTTTTCTCCATGGTAAAAATTGATATTTATGTGTTGTTTTTTGTATTAACACATTATCGATCAAAATGAATTAAACCGGATTACGTCTTATGCAACTGAAATGTGTTAATCCAATCGTCAGTTACCAGTTAACCTCGTTCTGACTCAATAAGCACTTCAGAAATTTGATTCGCTGTTTAAAAGGTCCTTATCTAAAGAAGCACATGGCACCTTTTTGTAGTTCACACGTTTTCTGTTTCTTTAGTTTAAACTTACTAGTGTGAATCTTGAAACCGAGGTGACTGTTTCTTTGTAAAATGATGTACAGCTTTGCCTAAAAGCGAACACAAGAAAGAGGTGCAGAAGGAAATTCAGTACGACCTCAAAATTCAAAATATAGCAGAATCCAAATGATACGTCTCCGCATTTTAACAATAATACTGTAAACGGTTTACGTACAATAAGGAACCGGTGCCACGAATCAACAGGGACCGTTCTTGTATAACATTTTTTTTAAACACTTTTAAATTGATATTCCTGAACGAATAAACCAGCGTTTAATGCACCAACCACTAATATTCGCTAACTTGCAGACAGAGTACTGACTCAAATTATATCCTAACTTCTCCAAATCATAAAAGCTTTAACATTAACAGGAAACATCGACAATTTCGGCGAGACCCAATGCATTTTGTTAAGTAAAACTATCTGTTTTGTATTTTACAAGACTACCAAGAAATTTATTGACCTGAAATGATATATGCAGCAACAATTAACATCGTTGAAGTTCCGTGACATTCAGATTTTTTCTACTTACATTTTGTAAATTGGAGTTTTTTGTACCGAAGTTGATCACATCGTGAGATAGGGACGTCGAGGTTCCGTTGAAAGGGACAACAAGGCAACACGAAACGCATTTCGCACAACGAGGCACCGTCTTGATTCGTCACCGTGGTTTTCATGTGTCGATGTCAAGACTGCTTTACACTACTGAACCATCGGAAATGAAATGGACGGGTCCAGTGTCTAAAAATCGTTAAAATCTCCCTAGTAAATTACTCACAACAAAATTTTATGCAAGTGGGTCAATACACATCGACAAAAAGCAAGCTTTTCTGAAACAATCCATATTATTCCGATTTATTTTGAACTTGAAACCGGTAAAGAAAACGATAACATGTTCCGTCACATTTTTCTTTTAAATCAATGTAACGATGGTAAACAGAAATTGATGCGTTTGCAATAAATGTTTCATAAAATTTTGATAAAAAGCTTCCGAGGCACCGTTGTACGGGACAACAAGGCAACACAAAACGCAATTCGCACAACAAGGCACCGTTCTGATTCGTCATCGTGTTATCGCAACCTTAGAAATATTTTAGAAAGTCATTTTTTTTCTCTAAATTTGGACCTTTTTGGATCAAAATTACGTCTGAAGTGAAAAACTTTGCCCTACAACCTTTTTTAAAAATTTCTTAAGATAACTTCGAATTTCTTTGGCATACCCTTATGGGAACCTTAGAAACATTTTACAAGTAGATAAATTTCCAAATTACGAAAAGAAATGTAATAAGACTATTTAGAAGTGTCAAGAAAAATAAAGCTTGAAAATCCTTTAAATTCTATTTGCAATCAAACACAAAAACGAAGCATCGCAAAACAACAACAGATCAAATGCCCACATGATCTATATGATACTGACAATATCCAATGTTCTTTAAAAGAACTTTTAAATGTAAAGAGAGAAGTCAACAATTTTTGTCATTCATTTTCGCAACCATGAAATTAAAGGCCAAAACACACTTTTACAAATACCTCTTACTGTATACATATTTTAAACAAGATAATCTTAGATATTGTTGTTAGTAACTCATTGCTCATGAAGGCATTTAAATTGATGTTTAGTGTCGCTTTGTTGTTGTGTTTGGCTGCAGAATTAAGCGATTTTTTAAGGTCAAATTTTTTTTCTTTTCTGTTCTAACTTTTCTTAACGTATAAATAATAAACATAAATAAAATTATTTATTACTGCAAATTTTGACGGAACTGCAATTTTCCGTGAGAGAGATTTTGATATTCTTCCCTTTTGTCAATCACCATACAATGACAACTGTCATATCATACAACGTGACAGTCTAAAACCATTATCAAGAAGAGGCAGCTACGGCGTACCATATATTTGCATTCATTTAGGTAAAATGGGATAGGCAAGTACTTCAACGTCCTTTGTTAATAAACCATATACCTGATTTTGTAGCTCGATATCATATTACCTAAATTTCCCTTTGCCCAGTGTGGGAGAAATACGGTTAAAGCACTGCTAACAAATTTCATTAGAAATCGCGATTGATTTTGGATTTGTTTACCATACAAAAGCACCACCTGTCGGTCAGAAATATTATATAGCGATGTCTCTAGACGTTCGTCAGAGCAGTGTGACACTGATCAATGACAGAACGTCTAGATGATCTAGTCTGATAAATTTCGTGTCAATTCGATTGTATATGCAGCTTTTTTCTAGAGAGTGTCGCGAAATCAAAATTAAAGTAAAACAATCTCAAGAGTGGTTTTGAGAGTTATCATGGATGAACTTGTATGTGCCGTTTATAGAAACTGAAACAATTTATGAACATTTGATATATTGTTCTACAAAGTTCAAAACCAAACCAAGAAGTAAACGTTCAATAATAACCTATCAAGCAATGAAAATATGTGCACCTGGTGTTCATTGTCGGTTTCTAATCCACAATTCTTCACTTTTGTTTTTCATTTAAAACATTACTTTGGTATGAAAGAGTCCAGCACTGTATACGTTTCTAATCCTTGTAATGTTCAGTTACTTTTCTATATACTATAACCCCATCACAAATATTTAATAACATTAAAACGCAATTTAAATCACACATAAATAAAATATTCTTTTCATAAACTTATTTTTACTGCCGCTGAATACTCGTATCTATGATAAATACTGTTCAAATAGTTTATTCAGACTTGCAAAGAATATTGATTATAATTTTGTTTACTGTATTCTCAAATATAAATATCATAATACGAGGTGTACCATCGATATGAATTATAAATATTGTGTTACTTGGCCTACTATTCATAAATTTTAAATCATATGAAATCGAAGTCGATATTTATTTTGAAGAAATTATCATTTATATATTTGGTAACAGAAAAAGGAATGCTATGTTTTGCTGGGTTTATATCAATAGATACAATGCACCATACAAAATACTTCATTCTTTTCTGAACTGTATGTTATCCATATTTTTGTGCTATTTCAGTTATTTATAATTCAGTATTTCGCCTACATGGATATGAACAGTTGTAATGTTTAAATTCAATAAATATTTGACTCTACTAGACTGTGTTTCATAAAGTATAATTTACAGTATTTTTTCTCAACTGCGTTTGGAGAAAAATAAAGAGGTATGAAATATCCAACACTGTTATAAGTTCTTATAAAAAATCCATTTTTTACATCAGGAAGATGTTATCTAATTTACTTACGCAATAAGGAATTTGCAACCTAAGGCTGTCATTTAGACATCCATTGTAGACATTTAGTATATTCAATCAGAGCTGTAATCAAGGCCTTTGTGAACGATAACATTTATTTGTATAATACATGCTTACTATTTATAGTAAAATAATGGTAAAGTCTTTCGAGTGAGAATAGCCTAGGCTGGGACTTATTAAAATAATCGGTCCTCGGCGAGGAGCGCGCAAGCCGCAATGTTTCTTTTTTTCACATAATATATTCAAAGTGGTAATGTCTCTGCATTTAGCAGAAATATCAATTTCAGTGTATTATTTCTAAAAGGAAATATTTTATATTTTACTCGCATCTTAGATTTGAATCGTGAATATACAGACATTGGATCACTTTTTTGTTCTTCACAGGTAAAAGCATTTTTGTGGTGAGCGGCTTTTTGTTAAGTTGTGTCACTGTATGTGACATTTTTATGCTTGCTGAACCTCCACAAAAGATGTTGAAATCCATTAAGGTAAATTTCATCTTTATGTCTGAATAAAACTTTTAAGAAAATATAATATGTTAAAGAGGTCTGGGAAAAATTAAAAATAAACATGATGTTTAAGGCGTGGTTTTTAACATGTTTAATGGTAATACAGTGCTAAAGTTATTGTTCATAGTTAATAAACGGCTACAAGGAAATGAAATTACCTTGACTGCACTTGCAGCTTCGTTCTGATTTTGGAAACCCAGTTAAGATAAAAAAAAATCGCTGCTGTTACCTATATCATGTTTACATCAGAAAATTATTTTGTGAACAAAGTGAAAAGATTTAATTTTGCAAAGAAAACAGATTTGCATTGCTGAAATTTAATCGCCCGGTCGGTCGAGTGATTTGGACGCTTCAGTCGACTCAAAGGATCATTTACTCGCCATCGAGAGGAATTGTACACATATGAAAATGAATATACATAGACAAACGTAATTATCTCATGTCGCGAAAAAATGGCTGTCTTTTCTTAATTTAACTTTATCTTAACTTTATTAGAATTGCAGTTATAATTCCTTTAAGTATTCAACAAATGTCTGACAAAAATATTGTGAATTTCTAAACAGCACTGTCAGCTATTCAGCCCAGTAACTTTCAAGACGCCATAACTGTCAAGTTTAGAACAGCACAGATTTTAAACATTTGATTATCAATCTTTCGTCATCGGTGAGAAGTATTTTTTTCAATGCATGCGAACGAATGTGCTCATAATTTACTTAATAAATATTAATTTGTTATTACTTGCCTTCAACATTTCAAATTCTTTTCTTACATTCTAAAATATTTGGAATACTAACAAAAACATTGAAAGTAATGGCCTATATTGTACATCATACTGTGCATTCTGGGAAGTCCTACTTTATAAACTTGTAAACAAATATGGATGTAAAATTATAAGTACAGTCACATGGAAAATGCTGTTTGTACATTTCTACTGTTGCTTAATAAATTATCTTCTGAGACATTGTTGACCTTGTTACGGACTGTCTTCCTGTGCAAGTAATTGTTCACAACAATGAAAGTATAGGAAGTTTGGACTCCCATAGAGAGTTTGTTTTCAAGGTAAGAAATTTCTACATATTTATCTTTTATTTTGACTTTTGCTTGACATTTAACATTCATGTGCTGTATAAATGTTAAATCAAGCTAAAGGAGGTTTTGAAGTCAGAAAAAATTACTTGCCTGAAATTAGGATCTCACCCACCCAACCAGCGTCAACTCTTCCACAACAAACGATACAACCTTAATCTTATAATAAACTCGAACTAGAAACACGTTGTGTACATTACGATACTCACGCCTGTGATTGCCATTTCATAAAGCAGTTACATTTCACATAACTATTAAAATATCAAGCATCAAGTTTATTTATAATTAATACTACATTGTATTTGAATTTAACAAATGAGCGTAAATGTTTACTACTAACTCGACCTTCAGATCGCTCTTGTTGTTTATTATTATGAGACTGACGCGCTACCAAGGCACTAACTAACAAACAACAAACGAATTACAACTACAAACTACCCCCCCCCCGCCCCCCCCCCCCCCCCCCACTAAAAAATACAGGTATTCCTATGCTTCTTAATATGCAAATTTCTTTTGAAATGGCATAAGAAATAAAGTTGAAAAATAAGTAAAAATGTTTAAAAAGTGACACTTTGATTTCTTAACCGGGTAAGACAATTTCAATTTAGGGATAATGTTTTTTTCTAGACGATTTTAACTTTTTTCTCAATTTGTCCTGTCAACATGTTCATGTACGAGTAATATTTACCCATATAAAAATGATAATGAAAATGAATACTTTTTTAAAATTTAAATGAGACATTTGCCGCACATTTAGCTCAGAAATATTTTTAAAAAATGTAAATTTATTGCGGAGATCGTTTTATGTAAATAAATATTATTGGACTGCCCCTAACGAGAAAACAGAAGGAACAACAGAAGATTATAGAACATAGTCAAAGAAAATAAATCCTGTATATCACAGAAACTGTTCACACTATTTCAATATTTTATATTAGACCTTTGAAAAAAACCTTTTTTAAAACACAACATGTCAAATTATGCTGCATCTACCTATGCAAAACTCACCTAAGTTGTGGGAACTAAAAATTATCAAAATGAAACATTTTTCCTTTGATTAGGGAAATCCTTTGATTTTTATGATAATGCCAAAGATCTCATCTCATTTGATTTTTATGATAATGCCAAAGATCTCCAATAGCGTTCTTAAGACTGGCTTTTTTTAGCACAACAGGTAATCCTTATCAGTGACATCAATCTAAGTTGCCCGTATGTCAGACATTGGCCAGTGTTTACATTCTTTGTCTGTCTATTGAAAGTCGCTGCAGATGCTGGGCAGTGGCAAAATTTCTCTTTGAAATACAAGGAAAATGAATTTAATATTAAGCAGAAAAGTGAAGGGTATAAACATTGTTGTTGGGGTGAATGTTGAAGTTACTTCCATTATTGTGAAAAAAGTCAATATGAAATGAAAGGAGTTTTTTCATCCCATTCCCAAGCCAATAACCAAGCCTGAAAAAATGTCAAAGGTGAATCAAGTTATGTGCAACCAACACATTAAAAGAACCCTCGGATGTGAAAAGAAGCACATACATTTGCAGTCTACACTTTCTGGGAGGGCAGAGTCCGACTAATGTGCACCTGATCCATTTTCGGCTAGAGATACTGCAGAACAGATTTGCCTTATTTCTTAAAATATTTTTTTTCAAAGAAGCGTGTTTCTTAATGTATTTCAGTTTTTTTTTGTTTAAATGTCATATGATGATTAGGTTATGATATGAACCCCTAACCTTTAAATTTATGTCATTCAATTCCATGTTTATTAAAAAGGTGTTTGCAAAAAAAACAACAACATTTGCTTGTTAATTATACAGTAAATGGGTAGACCTCGATCTAACTGTGTTCATTCGCTATTTGGAGCTTACTTCTAACCCTGGACCTAAATTTGACATAAATTGTAAAAAGTATTATGCTTTCATTTCAAGGTTGCAAGAAAATCTTTTAAAAGACCAGCCCTATCAGAGAGAATGTCCGCAATTAAACATAGTAAAAAGGCTTGTTTTTAGCCCTCTACACTCTAACCAATGTTTTAGTTGATAAACAGAATGATCTTAAATTATTCCAAATTGAAATTTTGCTCCAGGAATATCATCGTCAGTTAATTTAATTTGCAATAAGAAAGAGCAGTTTGCCATTGTTTTGTATAGAAACAAAGCATATTCAGTAAATGTTTGTATGAGGTTTACCTTTTGACCATCTTAATCCTCTGCTAGAGATAAGTGACGTCAGAGCTGAAAGGCGCTATTGTGTGAACTTATCTTTTTCTAACCACAAGTATATTTCTAATCAAGTATAGCATTTCTTTTCCTTTTCAGACTTTCAAAGACATCAGACCTGAAGATAAACCAAAGATATAAGAATGGAGGCGTTACAGCTTAAGTTTATCCCGGACTCTGAATATATCGGGTCTCAGTAAACATTGCTTATATATAGAATTTTCCCGATGAAATAAACGTGGTATTTCACTGCTTTCAAACAGTGGAATATCAATTTTATTTTCACTGATTTTTTCACGTTGGTACCCAAACGCACATAACATACCAAATGAGAACGTTTAGAAAACGGGCTAAAATTTGACGTCATGACGTCACGTCATAATCACGGTTTTGGCGCCGTTTCTTGCAACTATTCCTTCAAATTCACATAATTACAACCTTGTAACGTTTTACAAAATATTACAAATCTGATTGGCTAACAAGTGTCACGTGACTGCGTTTCATTTCTCAATGAAGTCGTATCGGACTACTTTTGATAAATATTTATCATTGACTTGTTTATTTGCCCCGCCCAGCCATCATTCAAAGTCTACAACTCTACATACCTTATTTCACTCCCAATTAAACGAGCACTAAATCAATAATGAAGAGGGAAATTTAAAGTAAGCAGTTACGTCACGATAGATCATAACTCACTACGTCATATAGTAAGTTGTGACGTAATCGAACAAATGTTTACATTTCTAAGCGCCATGATTGATTCTGTCAAATAAAGGATTTATGTTTGAAATATTTTAAAGAATTGGAGGATTAAATAAAAACAATAACAACATTTGGACAAGACCCGAATATGCTAGAAGTGTTTACCGTGGTATACGTATGTAACGACTAGAATTTGAAAGTGTTTCATTCTTATACCGCAGCAGGGAGCTTCGTTTTCACCAAAAGTGTCGGGATAGGGTTTAAATTATAGTAAATGAGAAGGAATAATGCATGTGGATATATTGATCGGGACCGATTAACGGTATGTACATTTTGTATTCGCAATGAGTTTCTATGAATTTTCTTTCCATTTTGAAGATTTTATATTATTTTTATTTGTAAAAGTCATTGGACTCAATAATTATTTTTAAAGGAAAAGTGTCACTGGAGTCAACAAATCAACATTTGTAAAAATATCGCGGTTTGAAATCGGCCATTTTGTAACGTAGAAATTTGAATCATCCAAGCCGATGGTATTACTCCGCGAAAAGTAAACCACATCTATCGTAAATAAAAAGTTTGTCAAAGGTTATAAATAAAATGTGATAGTAGGTTGTAATTATAAGGATTGAATGCTATTTTCGTGCGTTTCATCGATGTATGAAATGTCAGTTGCCTTACATCTAATTTGTACATAAACACCTTCGGTGTTTATGCAAATTAGATGTTCGGCAACTGACATTTCATACATCGATGAAACGCACGAAAATAACATTCAATCCTTAAGCAAATTTTGCATTAAAGCATAAAATAAAAAGAAAATTTGTTTTTACAGTGAAAGATAGAAATATATTTCACTCGTGAACTCCGGAATTATGTAGCTTCACTCGTGACTTCGCCACTCGTGAAAATACGAATTCCGGAGCTTACTCGGTGAAATATATTTCTATCTTACACTGGTAAAAAAATATTCTCTATGTATTTCACGCCAATATGATACGAAAATTGCGTTAAACATGCTATGGTACAGGTAAATAGAGGATATTTGTTTTTACCAGTGTAAGATAGAAATATATTTCACCGAGTGAGCTCCGGAATTGGTATTTTCACGAGTGGCGAAGCCACGAGTGAAAATACATAATTCCGGAGATCACGAGTTTCTCTCCGATGTGACGTCATGACGTCATACGACCAAACTTGAGTCCGATTTCTAAACGTTCTCATTCGGAATGTTATGTGCGTTTGGGTACCAACGTCAAAAAACAGTGAAAATAAAAATGATATTCCACGGTTTGAAAACAGTGGAATACCACATTTATTTCACCGGGAAAAATCTATATTTCACTGAAAAGCATAAAATAAAATATAATTTTCGTAAAATTTTCAATTGAGCAGTTGTATGTTCTTGACATGTCATAATAATATACATAATGCGAGCATTTTTGCATCTTTTTAGCGTATCCAAACTTTCTTCGACGTTATATAACCGCTAAAGCCAGACGGTGAACTCTTGTTATTATAACATGTTATTTCCAGTTGTTTAAATTTTCGAAATATGATATAAAAATGGATTTCTTCAGGTTAAATTTTTCGTAAAAATTAGAAAGTAAATTCATGTAATGGTTTTCTTTCGGGTGATAGATGGCGTTTTCTCAATAACCGTCGTCGGCAAGTGGAAATATCTTGCAAGTTGCAATAACACTTTATATAAACCGATTGTATCTTCTACCGGATATAGCGCACTGATTGTCACAAAAACGTAGTAAACAGTTCAAAAAAATGAATTTTGTATGTATTGTAATGAGAAATTCAATCGACAAATACATGTTCAAGAGGCGATTCTCGTAGCACGTGTTATGAAAGACGTTGTTACCCTTTTTATTCAATATACTTTAAAAAATCAATTTAATCACTCACATAAAATACCATTTGCAGTGTGTACTGTTATAAAATCAGCGTAAATGTTTATGTTTTAACACGTTTTGAGAGGTATTCTCATGCTAGTGATGATGAAACATATCATTTTTATTCTTACAATTATAAGAATACCATACAATCAATATAACATCAAAACGTCAGACCAAACTCATGTAGCTTCGACCCAGACTGTATCATTTATTGAACATGTTAACTCAATCATTTGTATGTTTCTAGTGATCTTTGTATATCAGTTATGGCGATTTTTTAAAGATGATTTTAGTCAATTTTTCGGATTTAAAACAACGGCTTGATGTAAAAACATGTATTAAGAGTGGTTCGTACAGAAATGTGATACGTTATGAAATATAAGTGCCTCGGTGCCTTTATAAACTGCGGCGACACGAAACAATTGGATCTACCTGACTTTATTAGTTAACACCCAGGCCGCTCTGAGAACTACAATTTACCACAAGCGATTATTAATTCCGTCCCAAAATGTTTTGGATTTGATAAACAAAGACTGAGGGATTTTTTAAGTAATAGTTTCGAAACTCAATAAATACATACGGTAGGCGTGACATACTAATTAATTATGTTGCAAAGCAAGTTATTTAAATACTGATATTTTAAACTGATGATAAATCCTTTACTCAACGTACGACCAATGTAGATCATCGTCAGCTGAAACATCCATTTCATCGGAATATACAATGGCCACTTGTTTTCAGAAGTATTCTAATAAATGTCATAGCAAACAGTGTACAGCAAAAACAACATACTCCATATCCCATGGAGTAAAATGTCAAATGGAACTTTAGTAAAGGAATCAATGTCTTGTTTTCCGCCCAAGGATTGACTATCACGAAGGTCTTCCCTTGAGAGTGAGGTATGTTCCCATGCTGATTTCAGTTAAAAATTAACGAATTCGCTTTCTAACATATTCTCATAATACATTTATACTAGCCATTTAAATTCTGTTTTTACAACTGATTTGTGTAAACTATGTGTATGCCAATTTATAAGTTACAAAAACAGTTTATAGTTTATTTCGAGGTATGTTATAATAAAAAATTAAACGGCCGCCAAGCTGCGTTGGGCCTGACCGTTTAATTTTTATACCACCCTCCAAACTAACAATAACCTTTAGTCACTATTGTTGTATCATTCTGTTTTATTATTTTAAAGTTCTTCTCTTCGTGTTTTTGTACGCCATGATTTATTATTTCTCCAAATATACCCGATTGGTAGAGACAATATATGTAGACGAAGTCCTCCATCTTATCTAAAAGCATAAATTGAAAAAATCAGCAAATGCGCATCTCCATATGTGATACAGATTATTGGAAAACCATTCAACGAAGATCGCACTAAATGATACAGCAGAAATAGGTGTGTTTGCTATAAATGATAATATGATAATGCTATAGATGATACAGTCATTACGAAACATACCCCTCAAACATTTTTATAATGTTACAAACCTATTAGAACCAATAAGGACTATACAAAATATAACGTACTTGTTTTCGTTGAATGTACTTAAAATGATACTAATAATTACATTTTCAAAGTGTTATTTACGAATTGTTTATATTGCAGCCATGCAATCAGATTGCTATATCCGGCATATGATACAGTCGGTTTATATACAGTGAATAAAGCGAACGTCACGCATTATTCTGACCAAATATCTGGTCAATATTTATTTTTTGATATCAAAATTTAGTAAGCAACGTATCTCCAACTACCTTAAATACATGTACCGCTGTATGAAAATTAGAACGAAGAAAACTTGTTATTATTTCGACGTGGTCAAGTTTAAAACAGATGCTGAGATCAAATGTTCTGAAAAAGAATAATGGAACAGAATTGTTGACAGTCATATCTGGAAGTCAAGTGCAAAATTTACAACAAATATTCTTCAGGAACATTATCGTGTTTACGGATGTAATACATTACCGAAAATTAATCTTTTGTCTTTTTTCAAATCCCTGACATCAGTCATTTTAAAAACATTGCGTATTCTTATTACTATCAAATGTTCAAAGTTAACCACCACTATTGTTTTATTCTGTAACAAATAACGTTTTAATCTTTGTAATGCTCATAAAACACGAAAGACATAACCTGATGTATTGTACTTCATGTTTGTATCAGTCGCTTGCACTATTCTTAGATTTTCAATGTTGCAACAGGCGCTTGCATTTCTTTTGGAATGACTATCAAGTTGCATCAGGCGCTTGCAATACTCTTGGAATGTCTTTCATGTTACACCAGGCGCTTGCAATACTCTTGGAATGTCTTTTATGTTTCACCCGGCTCTTACAATACTCTTGGAATGTTTTTCTTGTTAAATCAGTGCTTGGATTTTTTCTTTCGGCAAACTGATGTTCGAATCTAAGATCCGACTGCAATGTTCTTATTATGAACAGGACGAAACAAAACACAAAATGAACATTTTAAAATACAGCCAATGTAATCAACTCATCTTTCGTCACGGTTTCTTCGTGTTATTTTTTTCTGAATCGATTTTTATCGTCTACACATAAATGGGATTCACTTATTGAAAAGAACGCATTGTTTCTCAATATGTGTGATACCAAAAAGTACTCTGATAACTGACAACCAAAAAAAACTAAATCAGAACATTGTCTAATTGACATTTATCACTGATAAAATCCATTGATACGGTTTCTTGATTGTTGAAATTAATTATTGCCTAAGACTTTCGCAATGTTTTCTAGAAATATTAAGATGCTTAATTATTGACGGTTTCTAGTTACACGGATTTTTTAATTGAAAGAAGTTTGCTTCTCCCGCATTAGTTGTCAACTTGAGCTTGTGAAATATATCGAAAATAAAACTGAATCAAACTTAAAGGAAAATCATCTTCAACAAATTTACAAGGGACACAATTTCGGTTCATGGTTGTTTGAATTGGGTTATCATTAATCAACAACTAATTTAAGCGTAACAATAAATTTAATATGTGTTAATTTAAAGTTAATAAACTTTTAAATAAAGTAGTATATGTTTAAAAATGAAATGTTTCATCAATAGACATATAATGAATCACAGTAAATTGTGCACATAATAATAAACTGACAAAACAGTAAGAAATCGAAATGGAAACAAATAATGAAGAAAATGTTACATCAATTATGTTTAGTTGTTACATATAAAAAGCTATGTGCAGACTACAATATCACACGTTCAAATAACAAATACATTACATTCTATTCTCGATTCGTTTACGACATGTTCACAAATTAGTTTGTTAAATAATTATACGTTTTTTAAAAATTATAATTGCATATAGAAAATTAATTTAGTTGTTCACAACATATAATCAAAAACATTGTTTAATAAGTTATAAATACTTTGTAAATTGTAATGGCACATTGAAAATTAATTCAGTTGTTATATTAAGGCTCTCAATTATTCTCCACTCTTACCAGAATATTTGGGATGATGTGTCAAAAACGTATTTGGAACCACAATGTTGACAATGGAAATCGTAGAAAGCCTGCGTGACCGTGAACGTTATAAATTCTAATCAAAACATAGTATAAAGGCCTATTATTATCAGTGGCTTTTGTTTTATTCATTGACAAGCTCTGAAACAATTTATGTTCGATTGTTTTTCACCACAAGCTGAAAAGAATCTAGAGGAAGACATGCAAGATGAGTGTCAAATGCAAAAATATTTAACATGAGCTACATTGGTATAACATAGTTGTGCATTCTTTTTTTTTTACCCTTTTGTCTCATATGATTTACTTGACCTATAAAAGATTCTATGAAATAAAGAACAAAAGCCTGCTGGCAACATGTTTCTTGTAACAAATGTATATATGAAATGTGTGCGAATGTAAGAATGCATAATTAACTCTAATTTTATGTTTGTTTTCGCAACATGTCCAGTCAGAAACGTTACAACAATATTATTTGCTCATTCTTTTGGGGAATAAATTTTACTTTGTACATTACTGGATTTCCAGATCCCTAGCAGATGAGTCGCACTTCGGGAAAAGGTGTCTTTGGTGGTGATATTTCCGACATTGTAGTTGTTACTTTAATAGAAAAATAAATTATCTATCATTTTCGCATAATTATACATTATGATATAATTACGCATTTTTGACTTTATAGATCTACATTGTTTATGTATTCTAATAATCAATGTCATCTGTTCGCTGCTCAGACGACATTCCAACCATCGACGTAAGCTGTTTGAAGAGACCATTTTTATGCGATGTGTCCCATATTCCATCTCTGTATTCCCTTAAATCAACCACTATACTGTTGTTTTTTTTACTTACATGTATTTGCTCAGTCATTCAATCAGTGTTTTCTTATATGTCAATTCGCCAGCCCTGTGATAGTTTATTATAGAGTTGTATATATTCCATCCAGGACCAGCGTTTGTCTTCAAGATATAGTCAAACGCATCCAGATTGTTTTTTTATCTCTTATGAAAGCTTCACAACCATCTGTTAACCTAACATGCTTGTAAAAGCCATTCCAACACATATCGCTTGTAAGCAACGTAAGTCTTGTTGTTTTTTTTTTTGGCTCAGTCTTACTGAGCTTGCTAAAAACCAGTAAACTAGTATATCAACGGGATATTTTCTGGTTAATAACTTGATTTGTTCTTATGTTAGGTTCTTGGCAAAATCTCACTGTCGTAACGACAAAATATTTATTTATCTTCGACGCAGTATTTTGCTTTTGGATAACAAGTATATATTTCTGTAAGGACCTAATCTCCTTAAAGATAGAATAATCTTTGCATTGAAACCAATGAATTCAAATCCTTTACAAAACTATAGTCGGATTTGTTGTTCCATCTTCGTTGTCGTCTTTCTCCGGTTGATCAAACTTATCCTCAAGTCCAGGAATAATTCTCACCATATCGTCTTTTGTCGAGTTTCTTTGCATAAACTGAGTTACAAGAACAACTGCCGTCCCTTCGGCTATCATAAAAGACATTCCAGCAAAGAAGAATGACCAACCATATTCATACGCGAATTGTTTGCCTTCTTTACTTTTCAGTCTGTGACCCACTTCGTCGTTGATTGCAGAAATGTAAAGAATTATGCCGACGGCTAGTGTTAATCCTGCGAAAAAGGAATAAAGCATTTAAGTAGCCTGTATATACTGCAAACGTGATCCGTAGTTTATTATGTAAAATTATCTTTGTTATGATAATATTACTTAAGATAATAAGAATTCAAATATAAAGAAATCGAACATATGGTTTAGTTGAGAGATACGAGTTAAAAATGAAAAACATACTTTTATTAAACTTTGTTTGTTAATCCAAAATGCGCCTTAAATGTTATTTCTGATGTAATCTAGATTGATTGTTTGGCAGAGAAACAGAGACTTTGACTATGAAAACGTGATCTTTTATATGCATATTTAAACATTAATAAAAACCCAAAACAGCAAGCAATGAGGAGAGTAAAAAGAACGTAAATGATATTTTTAATTTTTACAAATTAGACAACTGTGAAAGAAATGTCAAGTAATCATAAATACAATGTAAGAGTGGATATGATATTTATACGTATCCTGACAAACTCTTAAGGTTTTAGAACTGTAATATGCACTTTTGCAGATTGGGATTTTGTTGTTTTCATTTCCAAGAACATCCATTTAGACATCTAAACACGAGTTTTAAAAAACATTTACCGTGCGTAACTCGAGAAATTTAGTATTTTAGAAGGGGACCCTCTGTTTCGGAAAATGGGCTGTAAAATCAAACATACTAGAAGCTAAATTCATCTCTATTTCTTTGAAACCTTGTAAAATTTTGTAAAATAAAGGCTAATTGTTTAAGGACATCATATCTGAACAGGAAAAAACAAGCATTATGTTTAGAATTTATTTCTAACACTTTATAAATTGAGTTTTTTTAAAGTGTACCCCATTTTCGGAAATGCACATTTTTCCGATCTGCAAAAATTAAGCAAGTTTTTATCTGTAATTTTTGTGCATGTTTAATGCAGTAAAATAATTGTGTTATACATTAAAATTATCTGCAATGTGTATAGAATCAAATAATTAAAAGAAAGGAGCACCTCACAGTCTTCGTTTTCATTTTATTGGCCTACAAAATAGGTACCTATGGCCCAGACCAAACGGTTAAAAACCACAAAAACCAAAGGGCTTGGTTTTCGAATGGTGATTTTTTTATACCCCCTCAATTTTTTTGAAAAAAAAAGAAATACGCAAGCAATCAGCTATGCTGGTTAACATTTAAACTCAAAAAAGTAACTTTGGCAACCGTAACCATAGCAACCAAAGCATTCTTTTAAAGGAAAAAATCATCGTGCAAACACATAAAATTAGTTTTATAAGACAAGTATCACAAAATTACTGTTTAATTATAGAAAGAATAAAATAGCAACATTTTCCAAAATGAAAGTACAGATTCCATAAGCATTTTAGTTTCATATCGTGATTCTGTTGCTGTATTATAAAAGAGTCAGTATTTTGTAATAATATCATTACAATATTTCAGTTTTCATGGCTGCTAAATTAAGATGAAGAATAACAATTATTTCCGAATTTTAAACCAATTGATTTTACTATTTTCTCCGAAAATTTCTTCACAATAATTTTTAAAAAAAGAAGAAGAAAAAGGGAAAAAAGGGTTCATCTCCCGAGGATTGAACCCGGGTCCGTCAAAATGAAGAATCCTGAGCGTTACCATAAGGCCAAGGATAATTGATCAAGCGGTGGTCAATTTCATATAAGCTCTATTCATTACTGAGTGTTGTTCGTCTATATACTTATTTTGAGTATTTGTTATGAAAATATTTGTTTACTTTACATCAATTTTATATCCGCACTTTGTTATTATTTGATTTAGTTATTGATGACGTCGTAATCGCGGAAAACACCCAAAGAGTAGACTCCTTTCACGAATAATAGTATCAACCGGAAACGTACGAATCGGCGTTCGGAAAAAAACGAATTAGTGACGGCATAAGTCGATGTTTGGCGGAAATATTACAGTTCTAAAACCTTAACATTTCTATGCATTCTAATGTGTGTGCGAAGAATGTTTGATAAATAAATTGTGTTTTTATTTTCGCTTTCCACAACATTCACGTGAAACACAAGAATACCTCCAAGGATAGCTATAACAGCAGCCAAGAGCGTCTTGATATCTCTACGGATATTTCCTATTATACCCAGAATCACAGCTATCGTTATCAAGACCAATGCAACAACTGGAAACATCGCAGCCACCCTTGTAGCTCCTGAAGCAACAATCAATATTTAATAAATATAACGACAATATGGTTTCTTAACAAAGCAAGTGCATATATATTGCCGGTATAAACTCATACAACCCGAGCCCTTAGTAGGCTATACCGGCGATATATCACCTCATACTCTAATAAGAATAACGATATTATCGACTGATCTGTAAAAATGCTCTTTCAGGCAAATGATTAAGTTACAAACTTTTTCATAACCACATTAGTTATAATTAAACATACTCTTTTCACTGTTATTTCTAAAATAATTTATAGAAATGTTTTTGTTTGTAAATTTTGAAGTTTACATTTCGAAAGGACAAGGTATTTAGCCGAATATTCGCCACAAGGAACAACGAATATAACATATCTGTGATCAAGCCACAAACTGGCTATAGCCGCAACAATAAAAAAGCAAAATGATGGTATTTATTAACAGCATGATTTGAAAACGTTTTATCTACTTACGCATTATTGCAAATGAAGTCTGTTGAGATTCTATCCTCTCCGTGTCAGAATGAATTGCATCATAGCTCTCACAGAATTTGTTACCATCTGAAATATCATTTTAATTGAAAGCGTTTATATATTTATAATTCATTTATTTTTACTTCAGTTGAAATTGTAAATCATAGTAAAAAAGAAATCATGCAAAACTATAACAAAGAAAGTGAAAATGAATGTTATAATTACTTGGCTTGATAAATTTATCTTCTTCAGTGATCTTTGTTTAATGATCTGTTGAGTATATGAAATAAATATTAACTGGATTACTATTCATAACTTTTTTATTATTCTTGGATGAAGTTGGTAAATTAAATCTGACTGGTCTATACTATTTACTTTATGTACCTACTAGTCTAATTCTAGGGGTGTACAAAGGGAATCGGACGACATCTTATATCTAGCAAATTATGTATACAACTGTAAAGCGGTGATTACTACTTATACCACAGAAGACATACTAGCAAATTTATTTTTATAGGATCTGGAATTAATTTTACTGATGTATTATTACTTGGATAACCAACTTGGAATCTTGGATTTTTTTTCAAATTTCGTACGATATTAAACCCTGGAAGAGTGTCCAGTGCAATTAACACGGATGCAGTTTGACCGATTTTGAGTTTAATTGGGTCAATGGATATGATGGATTCAATGGCTTTAATCCATGTTATCTGGACCCTTGGAATCTTGCCTTGTTATATCATTCGCTGTTCACGTTTAAATAATTTCTTTTGACCATTTTGGAAATTGTATATTTTCTTAAATGAAGGCATCTCTTATATTTGTGTGAAAATAGTTCTAAATGTTTCTCCTTTTGGTTTTTGATTGCAGTATTACGAGGTGAAATTTACATTTATAAGATTAAAAATGTTGTAAAAACGATTGTTAAATTAGTAATGTTATATGTAGAACTTGACAGTAATATATCCTTAAAACGTGTTGTATAACTTACAGATGGTATGTAACTTTATTATAGCACAAAGCAACGAGTATTTAGGCATAACAGAAACAGACTATAGTGCTACAACGTATGGCAGTCTAGACTGAATTAAAGCTCAAGCTGATATTTTAGTTAACAAATACATGTAATTCAGCCCGGCACAAAAGCATGCGTTATTTAGGCATTTTAGCTATTAGCTTAAACAAACGTTTTGATTTTGGAAAATATCAACAGCATCTATTGCATATTACACAATTCAAATATTTTCATTTTTATAAAGCAACCTGTTCTAGTTTAAAGGTTTTAAACTAAATAGGTTTGTAAATTAATTGTAGTCTGTTTCTAATAAATCTAAATACACATGAGGAAAGTGAATAATGCGTTTTCTAGTTCTATGAAGCTATACTTTCTTTGGAAAACGTAATAAATACTGAAGCGGCGGACAACAAACACCACCAGATTAATAGCAGGCAATGTTTAATGAGATTATTAAATAAATCAATGGCGAGCATTGCAATAATTAAATCATTTTAATATTATGGTCAACTATTTATCTTCTCATTGCCACAAGTTTCTTTGTTCATAACTCTTGAAAATGCTATTATAGCTCTGCAATCGTTTCTTTTGATGCATCTTGTAATACGAGGCGTTGTTTCAAAGTTATTATGGTCGTTAATGAGCTTTGTTTAGTACCCATTTTTATGCCTCGTAACAAATACTTTAAACATCGAACACCAGCAAAATGTACAATTTTATTGATTTTTGTTTTACAAAAAATATAAACATTTACATGTATTTAGAAATATTTCTAGACGATATCATATAAATATCCAATCCTAGCAACATATTGTAAACCTAGCTCTTTGCCCAAGATCATAAAACTAATGCTGGAGTATCAAATCACAAGCATCTGATTTGTTGAAATGGAGATAGATGCTTGAGATTTGAGCCTGGTCTCCAATTTAAGTTTTGTGATCTTTGACCCTTATCTGTACATAAACTAGCTATTCCTTCGACGAAGCACATATTATTTTGAAGTGCAATGTAATCTAGGAAGTTCGAGGGTTTAATGCAAGATTGTTGTACCATTAGATGTTTCCATAATTGCTGATACAAACCTGTTGCGCTAAATCCCCGAATTTGTATCTAAAGCTAGAGGAAATATATAAAAAGCGGTAACGGCATGCAACTGTAATCTTACCAACTTTCATAGGAGGAACTTTGCTGAAATCTTTAAGAATACAACAAAACTAAGAATAAAGAAGTGGAACAAAAACACTTACCCGAATATGACCTACTTTAAATTGAATTTTAAGTGATTTGTCCCTTAGGAAAGGTCTTTCACTTTTAAATTACGGCGGCATTTACTAAACCCCCTTTTTGAAGGAAGTAAAATCAGTACAGTACATCACTTGTTTGCTAAAAATCATTAATGAACTAAGAGTTGTTATAATAAAAATTCAACACAGCATTCCGAATACATTCATTAAAATAAAAAAATCAACAATGTGCCTTTTAATTTGCTTCGACCGATGATCTTTAAATAAAATTTGGATCACTGGCACCTTGCTTTGTTCATTTCTTTAGCTGTTTTCGTTTAAAAAATATTTTTATTTATTTATTCTCATTGTATCTTTTCTTTATAATTTGTTTTATAATTTTACAGGTTTTTTTACCAAATTATATTTATTTAAAGATCATAATACACAAATATGCACTAATATCAAGTACGCGTTTAAGGTTTCACATAGTGACAGCTATTTTGTTTTGTTTTGTTTTTGGCGTTTTTGTTATTAAATATTTCAAAGCTATTGGTGCTTCTCTGACTTCCATGTTTTAACATATCCACAACATTGATAATTATAGTTAGAGCGTAGATCCCTTTACCTTAAACTTTCATTTATAATAAACATTCAAAAGAGAAAGGTGCCAAAATAAGAAATGATATAAAACGTGGCGCGGTATATAAAATAGTTTGTTGCTAAAATACAAAATGAAGGCAGTCTTTCTGAGTAAAATATTGCTTTAAAGCTCAAAATATTTTTTTTTAAATTTTATTCAGTAACTACAAACTACACATAAATCAGCTCAAACTGAGTTTTAAACTTTGTAAGGAAAATACTACAAATTTCGATATCATTTAGATTTTGGCTTGCAACCAAAACATCAAACACGATGCGTGGCGACTGATATCTTCGTTGAGAAGTGGCGCGGGAAGTATAATTGACAGAACGTTGTTCATTGTTAATCAGGCCTTCGGGTTGTTTTACTTTAAGCCACTCCTTTTGTTATTGTTTCAACATCCACAAGGGGAATGAACCAACAGCGACAAAAATTGATTGACAGTTAAATCAATTTGGAAGTAAAATACAGCGTCGTTTGATTGGAGTGGCAGTTCTAACAGTCGTCGCATGACAGAAACGTGGTCGGCATCTTGTGAAGTGCTGCAAAGAAATAAGTGTTCATGGAGGTTGCTTGCTGGGTCAATATCAAATTGAAATCGAAATTAATAGTAACATAGATAGCTCGGAAAGTCAATCGCGCTAGTATATTCAACTTTGTGGCTGCGGTTGTTTTGCGATTCTGATAACATAGCTTTACCCTAAAGGGTTTATTGACGACTCCTGATAACGAAGACAAGAGCTTATTCCGACATAATACCGATGTCCACGCTCGACAAACGTTTAGCCTGTTATAGTGCATCTACTAAGCGCGATCCATGAGTCAAACAAAACTATTGTTCTTTTAAATGATATTGTTCCAAATGATAAAAGGATAAAACGTCAAATTTCAAGCATGTTCACGGCAGAAACGAAAATGCATTTTACTGTTAACGCCGCCGTGCCCCGGTTAAGGGCATCTCGATATTTACACAGACATATGTAAATCACACTCAACGGCCTTCAAAGGGCATATTGAATACAACACTGATTAAGCTGAAATTGTGTCACTTGATTTTTCTCGTCTTGCTTTAAAGGTCGTGTAGCTTTATTGTACAGTATTATGTACACTGTAAACGTCATTTCTCAGTTGTTTCATTAATGAAGGTGTCAAGATTTTCTGACGAAAACACGCAACTTTTAATACAGTAATGGATAATGCAGTTTCCAGTAATAACAGTCAGGTGTTAGCTGAGGCCTTTAGGTTGTGGGATAGCCTTCGATCATTAATTCTGTAATCTTACGATTTCTCACACTACAGAACCTGGCATTCAGAATCATCGCCTACACATATTATCAGGTTTTGAAGTTCCCATCGCAGGAATAAAATACTTTATATATAAAACATTCAAGGCTTATTCTCGAGTCAAAACGTTTATAACAAGTAAGCAACCATAAAACCCCCATGTTTGCTCCTACTTTTCCCATTGCAGGATTAATTCTGCTTTAAATTTATAACAAGTTTATAGTATGTTTCTTATTAATCGTATTCCTGGAGGTCATGTATGGTTCACTTGATTAAAATGCTTGAAAATGTATATATTAAAGGCACAAAAATACGCAAATATGCATTTGTCTAAGTATCTGAATTTAACACGTATGCTCTCCTGTTTTGCAAGATCGTTAACTCGAGACAAAATGTCTACCTTCTTTGTCAAAATGGGCAAAATTAGAAAGCTATATCAGTCTTAAGATGATTCCTGCCATATTATTCATCGATTTACTTTTCCCAGACATGCTGTAAACAACTTTAAGATGTCAAATGTCACGCCTTCTAACTGCCTATCCAAAAGATATTTAGAAAAGTAAGATCGCGAAAATAATCTAAAGTGAACATTTGAAACATTCGCCCAGGGACAGTTGTCTCGGTATAAAAGAAAGAAATCTACAGTATTCTCCAGATATTCCGTTATTTGCAATGTCATTTGCATGCAACGTCTATAACACTGCCGGTAGAGGCTGATAAACTAGAGTTAATTATGAATTTCAAAGTGATAAGTGCTCCCTATATGACTGATACGGAGACACACAGTATACACAAGTACTTTAAGTAGATGAAAAGGGAAATTGAATGCCACCAAACACGACAAATATGAATATATTGCAGACTCGGTTTGATTGAGCCTGTTAAAAAAAATAAAAAAAATGTATATAACTTGCACTGAGTTGATGAAATTTTTATTACCAGTAAATAAACACTTGCTTGACAACTGAGACAAAAATAGTCATTTTCAAGTAAGGGAAGGAGCAAATTCTACATACAGGGAGATTCATAATATCTGATACACTTTTAAAAATCTAATAGTGTTAATATCATCAAACTTAGGCATTCAAGTTTCACATGGTAATTATCTAAAGGCTTTAAAGTTGTGTTTGATGTATAACATACCATACTTGAATAAGAAATGCTGCTCGTATATCCAAAATAATATTTATATCAAATGTTCACGGTGACGTTCATGTTGGTTGACTATGTCGTCAAGTCATTTTTCTTTTCTTTAAATTGTCTATTGTCTACGCGCACATCTATGGATTTATCTTTCTCATTTCTCGTCGAATTGTTGATATTAGCTCTTGCACTTATGTTAGTTTAGGTGTGTAGACCTTATCTATTAAATGTCCCCAAAGAAAAGAAAAACGTCTTTACATAGACAATAGACAATTTCAAGTAAAGACCTGACCTCAAGTGTATCAGATATTATGAACCACCCTTTATTAAGGTACTCTACATATTGAAAAGAAGAAAAGGGCACTTGAAAGCCATCGAATATTACAAAATATGATAACAATGCAGGCTAGGTTAGAATATGCGTGCTAATGTAAAGTAATTGATAAGTAAAACTAGAGTTATGCTACCACCTAGATTTAAAAATCAAATGGACATACGGTTCTTTAAACTCATGTTGTGCTATTTTGCTTTTTGGATAAAAAAACAACAATCAGTTGTGTAAAGTCAGCTCATTGTGAAATCCAAAAGATTCTGGTTGAATGCGCAGTAAATGTTTATTAATGTCAAAAAACCACTGGCCTCTCATGCATTTTCAATTACATCACACATAATAAGTACTTCCGATCGTTAGATAAATTACTGCGACTTATGTTTGACAATTAAATTAATATGTTTTAAAATTTTGGACTACGGCAATTTTTTTTCACCAAAAAAGTATATTTCTAGTGGTAAGTTTCAGCAGAAAATCAGGGTCTTATAATAAAATTGTATGAAAGTGTGAAAAGAAACTGTGTTGTCACCGAACAGGATTGAACACATAGCAGGCTTGGTTTCATTGAGTCTGTTCATATCCAATGACATAGCTAGCCCTCTTTATTAATATGGATTAATAATTGTACCAGGTTCGACCTCCCGCAAAATGTTAAAAACAATGGCGAAATCTGGTTGCTTTTTAATGCGAAGAGGGGTTCTTAACTTCTCAAGGCTTTTTGGTGCAGTTCTAAACGGTACGAGCAAGTATCATAGTGAAGTACGCATACTGCAACTTTGGCTTAATTGAATACAATATTGTAGAATGTGGACTCAGCCACGCACTCGCGTATGTGAAGCTACTCGCCTGATATTGCAGTAAATCAACAGTTCTATTGGTCTCTGGTACCATTGATCTTTGTTGGGTTTTTTTGCACAGAAGCAGGTGCTCTTTGTTAAGTTTATTTAAGGATTGGATCAATATTTGATGGATTTCATTTAGGTATGGTACCCAAAGAAAACCATCAAATATCGATTCAATCCTTAAATTTACACACAAGACTCTCTTTAATACAAAAATTATTAGAAGAATTTGTGATATTACGGCTTTTTCGAATGGCTGTTGGAACAGCCGTATTGACGACAAAGTGAATGACGGCACGCTTTTACACAGCAACTCGTGTCAAAACGTGCGTGCTCGGCGACGTCACACGTCAAAATACTGTACAACGTCCAATAAATTGTGAATGGTTCTACTATTGCCACGCCTTTCAAATTATTACGTCACACTGTTTACCATCAGAAATTAAGATTCGTTAGATGAATAAGTCTTTATCGTAGAGGACGAAGTTGAAGTGTAAATATTCATTTTTAAAGGTGTTCTGAGAGTTCGTTGAATTTTGCCGCGGATTAAGACCAACTTTCCCGAGCAAGTACATAAGTCTTGCCATAGCATTTCTGCTCATTTAATGAAAATGAAAAAAAATTGTAAAGATAGGTACAAGATACATAGCTTTAATACAAGCTCTAAGCAAATGAAAAAGTTCAATCTCCTTTTGAAAACCTGAATAAACTGGAATATTTCCTGTTTTCTCGGTTTTGTTCAAATTGGTAATTCAGTTACCATACGGGTTAGGATCCGTGAAATAGCTGATGTAGACATATTTTAAGCTGTAATTAAGACTCTTGCTAGACTTCTTTGATGATAATAATTGCGTTCGTAATTAATCTTTGGTCGCGAAAGCGTAGTTGCTAACATCGTGGTGTTTCATGAAATAGTTAGACATTGTAACGAGAAAGATTAAACAATAAAAGAACGTAAGATTTTACGCTTGCGATATAACCATCAGATTAATGATCCGAATTTGATCGTCATAAGATTGTCGAAACATAAACAAACCTAATAATCAGTCATGCATCTCTTGTTTAATTATTTAGTCTTTCACTAATAAAATTACGTTACAGAATTTCCGCTGCACGAATATCCAGAACTTGCCTACGCCCCTGCATCGACAAAGGAAACTTTAGGCTATTGAAATCATGTACATCTACTTGTAACACTTAGACCAATAAAATGCTTTTTGAAAAGAAGATTGTGAACTTTATTTCTATATTGATCAGATAGGCAGGCTGATTCCTCTTAATTCAATTTTTTTAATATTTTGTCATGTTCTTTCAAAGCTCATTTTTATACATGTGTATCTACGTAATACTTAATTATCACAATATCGTTGTTTGTTCCTTGTGGCGCCTTAAAAATGTCCCCCGTAAATTCAATCAGTGCATCATTTGAAATCTGTTTGGCTTTCAAAGCTCCTTTTTGGTTTAAACAATATTTATTCAAATAAATGCACATGTAATAACATTACACTATAAATAAATGTCTTGATATGGATTAAAGAACAAGCGAAAACGCTTATATAAACTCTTCTCCTTTTTATAAATGTGTATCTACTTACTAAATTATCACAATAACGTTGTTTGTTTCTTGTGGCGGCCTTAAAATGTCCCCCGTACATTAAATCAGTGCGTCCTGTTCGGCACGATACATATATTTGTGTAAAGATTGAGTTTTATTGGGTAGGCGGCGTGGACATTTATACACATTTCCTACTATTACTACTCGCGATCAGGCTTACTCAAACTCAGTCTGCAATATTATGTTATTTGTTGTCTTGCTCGTTGGCTTTCAAAGTTCTATCTATTAAGTCTTTTAACATTAGGTTTAATTTCAAAATAGAAGTTACAAAATCAGTTCCTTAAAAATCGCTGTTAACTTGTCAGAAACAATGTTTATTTCTTCAGGCGGAAGGCTAAATGTTTAAAAGAGAACTTAATAAGCACTTAACACTCCTGTAAAAACTGTAAAAAGAATTGGAATATCGAAACTTATCCATGGAATTATGATTTATTGAAAGTGATGGCATTTATGCAAAACGTAATGTGACAGTTTGATATGTGCCGGGCACGTTGCCAATGTAATCTTATCCAATCTTAATGCATCAAATACTCGTATTAGTGGCGCCAAACTCTAAGGAACATAATGGCTTTTCACAGATTATAAAGAAATTACATATGTCAAAAATGGGCTCGAATATCACTACAAAATATAAATAGATGAATGTATAATTATACAATACAGATTTGTTTGTCAAACTATTACGATCTTGCATATTGAATTCAATTCCTAGAACTGGGCTGAAGATTATAAAACTGAGATTGGAAACCAGTCTCAAATCTCAAGTATCTCATTGGCTTAAATGGAGACCACTCGCGATTTGAGCCAATCAGATGCTTGTGATTTGAGACTGGTTTCAATTCTCAGATTGATAACCTTGGGTCCTGGATAACATGGCCGTGAAAGCGCGGAAATGTTCTATCTGCTTCTTTAATTAATTTCACAAAATGTACTTTTGCATGCAACATTGTTGAGCTGATGGGTGGGTTGGAGTTATTTCACCAAGACAACTTGTACTTGTTTGGTTATATGAGAACCTGTTGGGGGCAAGTGTGAGGTTTGTGCACCCTAGAACCTGGTTAAATCCCCCAGTGTCAAATTGTTGCCACTGACCGTTCCAAGGCGGTAATCCCAAGGGTTCTCTTCTTTGTTTATTGTTTGTGGTGTCTTATTTGAAATATATATTCTTTAAAAAACATGCTCTGTTTTCCTCTCCGATTTCGCTGAGTGAGGAGGCTGTGTTTTCTGAGTGTGGCGCTTCCTAATATGCATTTTAGCTTTTTTTAATTTTTAAGTAACACGTATTTTGCATAGGCTTTCCACTTGTCAGTGTACAGGTTTGCACTATTTCATCAAGTTAACTTGAATGCGTTGGAGGTTTAAGACAGTTTATTTATTAATGGAAACAATTTTTTGCGTAATTTTGTGGCCCTTATAATTAGATTGAATTAGGATTGAGGCATAAATTTGATTTATACTAACGATGTAGTGGTGGATATGTATTGATTTAACGTTAACGTTTGAAAATATGTGGTCTAACTCCATATATACTGAGCCAAAATGAAAACTTGACAAAAACTACATGGAAATTCCTATTACATGATTCTGCGTGTGAATGCAAATATCTGGAGAAATTTGATCACCAATGTGTTAATCTTAGAAGTTGTCGGATTAGTTTCTATCGGTTTAAAAAAGAAACAAAGAAAAGAATTACATGGTTGTGGAAAATTAAGCGTTTTGATTTTTTTCTGATTTTAATTAAAAGGGAGGTAATTTGCTAAAACGGATATTTAAGTAACTGTTTCTTATTTCTTTGGGGTTTCAATGGGCTTTAAAGATTGTGTTTTCCTCCTCTACATGCCATAAACATCAAAATTTGACAGTTAAATTATCTGTTTGAGACTTAAATGTTAACAATTGTCGATCTCAGCATTTTTAGAAAGAAGAGATAACATTGACCTCTTTGACAAGATAGCACCATCTCCCCGCTTTATCAACTGCCTAGATATGTGCAAATACCAAAAAATTGAAATGAAAGATAAAATACATAATCATTAAAGAAAATATTTGAATTAAAATAAAGGTAAGTTTTCATTTTTCTTCAGTATAAATCTAAACAGTAATTTTTAGGTCATTTCATCATCTACCTGCCAAATTGTTTGATCAATAGGAAAAAATATAATACTCTGTTGTTAAAAAACAAATAGTAAAAATGATATTTGATCTAGCACAGTGATTGGTCATGCAAGCAAAGTAGGACAAAACAAATGTTAAAAAGTGTATCGCATTTTAGAGGACCCAGACAGTTATTAATTATTTGTGACACTAGTCTAAAGAATTGCTTCAGTTAAAAAAGACAATAGCAAATCCATCTTCATACAAACCCACATTTCCTTCAGTTAAAAACAATAGCAAAACGAACTTTATACAAACACACACTGTTTTTCAAAACAGTTTCGCACAGTTCTGTATCAAATGTCTGCTTTTCTGGTAACACCAGAGCCAGAAACATCCTTACTTAATTTGTTAATGCTTAGTGATCCCATAGCAAAGTGATAAACGTTGCGATTACACGCACACATTAAATAGAGCTTAGTTAGGCTTATTTATCCCCTAATTGGTCTACATGTAGTTTTATTTGCTACTTGCTTTACTCTACGTAAGAATACAAAATACTTGGATAATTTATGACTATCATATTCTTCAATGGAAAAAAAACAGGAGATAGCAACGTGCTGCAAATATGTTTTATAGAGAATATATAGTTGCCTGTTTTATTTTTCCTCTGATTTTTCTATTGTTTTTTTTTAATGATAAACGAATATACATATGCTTCCATTTTCATATTTTTGAATTTTATGATCATAAACAAAACATTTCGACACATATTCAATATGTTGCAACTTTTATAATGAGATGTGTTTAGTATGGCCTATGTTATTTTTTTCTCTCACTGTTTTCATGCTCCACTTTTTAGACTTATATTTTATGTATCAACTTTTGATATGTGTTATTTCTCTCTCACTGCTTATGTTATGCTAATCCTCCCAAAAGACGTTACAGTGTACGTATGACCAGTATTTTTTTTTCTCGCCGCTTTCATGCTCTAAAGAAGAACTGTAGGTGAAAAACAGTTGACGTTGATGATGGAATCAATACTTCCTCTCTCTGCTGTCAGACACACGGAAATTTGCTGAAAGCACGTGACATACTTCGAAATGTCAGACAACAGCAATCAGATAATAGTTTTACTGTCAGATAATAGTTTTGCTGTCACAATGTTTAAAATTCACTTGCTACTTATTGTATCATCAGTACAGAATATGTTTGTTTGTTTTTCAGAATGGAATATTAAGGCAATTTAAAGTCGAAATGGTGTTTCTTTTCACATAGTCTATTTTTATTTCATTTATTTTACATAAAACTCGCTATTAAAACGAATGCCCAACTTGAATTTTATGTAATATTATAAAAGACATTAAATATCAAAATCTAATGTATAAACACCCAAGTTTAGTATTTTGTAGTTAAACCATGTATTGTTACTTGTGTTCGCTTATTAATAAACGACTCGACAAAAACAATTCAGGTTTGTCTGCAAATGTTTTTGCCTAATTAAGAAATGGCTGAAGCACGGAAATATTTTCAATGTTTTATTTTATTCCAAATATAAATGACACAATTGTAAGCATTGCTCATAAAGACTTTCAAAATCAAGCAATGTAAGTAACAAATTTGTTTTTGCCAGGTACTGACGTTATCTCACATTCAAATAAAGTAATTCCAATCGGTAGTTTCAGTAAAAGTTGTTTTATTCTAAATATTTTAAGATTAGTTTTATCATTAAGAAGCAACACAATTAGGACCAATTAGACTGCCTCCATTTTAAGATAACAGTAAAATGCCATACATAAACTGTCAAATAAAGTTCGCACATACCTGTATTAAGGCATACTTTCCAAAGTCCAAGTTGGGCTTTAAAAATCAAAATTTGGCCCGTCTGACCCGTCTGACCAGTCGTGTTGCCGGGAATTTCGTAAGATTCCGTAGTGAACAACCAGGCGTCCGTTGCTACTGACAGCGCAAGCGTTGCCACGGAAACGGCCCCTACCGCCACCGACATCACCATGAGCCCACGTGGTGTGAACACCATTTCCCTTCTTGTAACTCTACACACCTTCAATTTATAAAATGAATGAGTTTTAGATATTTTCTCCAGAGTTGTATTTTCTGGAAATAATTACATGGCTTGTTTCTTGCGTGAATGGTATTCCAGCACTTCTGTAATAATTCTATCTACCTTGTGTCAACGGTATTCCACTGTTTTCTATCAAGTCCACTATACTTTTTTTTCAAATTATGATAACATGTTTACAAGATTATGCAAGTAATCTTGTCATGTTGGCAAAAAACTGTTTCTCAATTTCACATAATTTACCATATTCATCAGTTTTAAAATTGTCAGATAGTTTTTGATTACGAGTTATCAAAATAATCATGACTTAAGTTTATTAAAATTTAATGTTATTGCTTTTCCAAACACTAACACTCACTTTCCAAACACAGCAGTATTTCTGTGCCAATTTTAAAACAAATTATCTACTCAGAACATTTCTTTATTCCAATTTTATCTTAAATCGAGGTTAAAATTTCCATTTAGATAATTGTATGTTCCATGTGGGTGTTGATCACTGTTGTGTATATATAAAATGGTTTGCTGTGTCCGAAAATAGTGTTTGGCATGGAAGTTTTCCCCTACATCATATAATGACTCCATTATTGCAGATGCCCATTAGTTCTTATTGACTTTTGAATAACCAGAAAGGGTATAATTATCGTGAAAGAAACAAATTGTTCTATTGTATTCTTCTCCAGAAAGGATGGATTCTCCCACGGGATGACAGATGAAAGATTTGAAAGTATACATATTGATGTTTTTTCACAACAATTTTGTTTCAACACTATCCAGCCATCCCCAGAGAAATCAAATGTCAGCGATGAATGTTATGTTTTAACCTTAGTGGCTAAAATTACTATGTTGCGACAGGACTGATCAACACGATAGGATGAAGCAATCGCATGTATTATAACAGTGTCTCACGGCTAATAATTAATAATCAAGTTCTGGGCCGTTTGGTTAATTGGTGTCATGCACGAGTTGTTGCTACATGATTGTTTTGCAATCACAAGTAAACAAGTTTTGTACATTTGGTTGATTAGTGTCGTGCACGAGTTGTTGCTACATGGCCGTGTTGCGATCATAAATAAACAAGTGTTGGTTTGTTTGGTTGGTTTGTGTCATGCACGAGTTGTAGCTGCATGAACGTGTTGCGTTACGTCAAATCACATACAAGATTTGGACTGATCGGTTGATTTTTGCCAAACAAAATATAGCTAAATGACCACGGCTAATCATTAAGGGATTGCCACACTCCTCCCAACTTTGTTCATCGATAAAAAGAAAATTATCAAAATCTCAATAATTGCAAAATGCCGTTCAATGAAACTTTGCACAAATGAATGTTACTAATGTATCTTTATTTTGCATACAGTAAGACACATTAGAAAAGTAAAGAAAAAAAGCTAGACCTAAACATTACTTAAAATTTTATTTACATAAATTCACAAAAACTAAACGTTACAAAACATAATTTTAAATTCTCACGTAAGCGCAATGATACTGACAAGAAAATGTTGTGTACTTTGTAAAAGAATTTCAACTACTAAAAGAGACATCAGTGATTGTCATCCGTTTACGCGACCAGGAAGCGACCAGAAAATTGAAGGTCAAACACACTTTTACTAATATCTCGTAAAGTTTACATATGTAAGTCACGAGGACACCATAAATTGTTGTCAGTACCATATTACTAATGTTGGCATTTAAAATAATGTTTTGTGTTGTTTAGTTTTTGTGAATTTATGTAAATAGAAGTTTATTGAATTTTTAGATCTCACTATTTGTCTTTACTCTTCTAACGTGTCTTACCATCTGCAAAATAAAGATACATTAATAACATACATTTGTGCAAAGTTCCATTTAACAGCATTTTGCCGTTATTGAGATTTCGATAATTTTCTTTTTCTCGACGTACAAAGTTGGGAGGAGTGTGGCAATCCCTTAATAAGTGTTAGGTTGTGCAATGTCATACATTTTCATAGTGGCTTAAATGACTATGTTGCGCCAAGGCTAATCATTGGGCGAAGTGGTTGCTTTGCGCCATAAAATGATAAAATTGCTTTTATTTGCCATAACGGCTAACTATAAATAACACTTGTTGGAAGTTTTGTTTATTTGTGACATACTATGACATCATTATCGTCACGTCTGAAATTTCTTTTTTGTTTGTGTATGAAATGCGAAAGTCGACATCTTGACATGTGCTTCCATTATTCCGATCTGGAACGACTGCTGGATACACAAATACATTAAAACTGTGCCCATATCCAACAAAGACAAAAGCACGATGGAATTAGAGAAAAGTCGCCCAATAATGAAGCCGCGTTGTACATGTTACAAATGTGTATGTCAAGCGTTATTCTAATGTATTAGATTTTGCGGTTTTGTTGTTGCGGAGATTCGCTTCGGTTACGACATGTTTTAAATTAAAACTGAAGAGCCTGTTTAAGTTTTTTTTTCAAAATGGCATTATTTGCATGTTAAGACTTAAATAATAATATTGTGACCCGTTAAGCATGTGAATATTCTTATTTTTCATAAAGCGATGGACAGCCTGTCCGGACGAAAATACAATCAAATAAATGTGTATTTACATGTACAAAGATAATGTCCAAGATGATTTATTGCCATCGTCCTAATGGATGATAGTTCTAGATATTACATTCGCCCTATTGATTACGTCCATGACATAGAATAGAGTTCTTTCACATTGTTGTGCGCATGCGTCGTACTCCACGTTTAGGTACGAAAATATTGGTTTTATCCTAAACCGACGCGTGAGGGGGCATGTAACAGTGTCATTGCTAACAGAATGAACGGACATGATCACGGTGTCGTCTTAAAGCTTATGATAAATTATAATAATAATTGTGATGAGGCACAATAAATTCAAGTTTTACGAATTTCCGAATATTGCAGGCTTTAAAAAGTCTGGTCGGCAAGATTTGACTGTGAAAAGCGTAAAACAATCAAATACGTGGTTGCAAATTTGAATCAGGAAGTCTTATATAAAAACAAAGACAATGTGGATTGCATGTTACTGTCTATTTGCCACAGACACATATATAAGCGTCTCGTGTTTTTCTGACAAAATGCGTTTACTTCAAAAAATAAATTTTATGTAACTTGATCTCCCTAAATTGGAAGAGAAAACGGATGAATTCAACAATGTATCGCCGTTGTATTCAACGCCCGTTAAGCGTTATTATTTTGTTTACTTTTTTACTTCCTTTCAACATATGTTTAAAACTAAAATTTATTGTAATCATTCGTATATTTCTTTTATCAGTCCTCGATTAAAATTATTTTTATGTTTAATAACTAGAAATCATACTTTGAACACTATAAATTATAGCGTTACAAAAAAAATGCCGTAAAACGGTAAAATGTCCGATAATGTTCGTCTGCATTGTCAATTATACAGATTTATTTTTAGTATACACAATTCACGTGTGTATTTTCATAAAAAACCCAAACAAATCCGTTGGATACTCGCGTCCTGAAAATACCGCGATAAACAATGTTTAAAATGCGCATAAAGTTTCTTGATGTTCTTGTAAATGATCATAACGTTTTTTTTAATTCTTCGCTGTTTGACTGAACTTACTTATTTATAAATTTGAAATGATTAATCAACATGTTCTTAATTTTATAATCACTTAGTCATATTAACAATAGTAAACGATGCTCCCTCGCGTGCATTTATCGACTAAATATGCTCTTCAATTTTAGAGAGCGCTAAGGGGAGGTAACAATGTGAAAGAACTCTATTCTTCGTATGACCTGCATTTCCTGGAAAAAGTGAAAAACTATTGATACAACTTTTGGGTTTCATATTCTTAGTTTGACGAATGTCCAAGGAGTTAAAATAAATGGAAACGAAACTTTGGAGTGACATGGAAACGAAACTTTGGAGTGACAAAAAATTACTGAGGGCTTAGTTTTATTGTGCATAATTATATATATAATAAGTCCTCGAAATTTAAATTTTCTGCTCAATCCGTGGTTAAGCGCAATTCAGTATCTACACAACTAAACGGTTAAAATGTTGATCTGCCTCAACTAATACGGTCCCCAACAAATAATTGTTAGCTAAGCGCTGTTATAACATAATGGATTTGTGTAAAAACTAAAATTGTATCAAAGAATTGAGAGAGTTCTATCTCTCTCTCTCTTGTATATCTACTTGGGTCAGGACATAGCTGATTTAACTTTGGGTTATGGAAAATATAAGATCACGGAACCCGTTTTTAAACTTGATGATATGTAAAACATTACTTAATTGCTTATATACACGGTTTTGTAAGCAACACTTTAGGAGGAGCTGGTTGGGAGGATAACTAGAATTCGTTTTACAACATTATATGTCGATGAGGTGGAGTGATAGGCGTGACGTTGTCCGCCTCTAGGGCCCAATATCATAAAGACTATATCTTGAAACCAGTCTCAAATGTGTTGGGCCATGAACCTGATCTGTTTACAAAAAGGCGGAATAATTTTCCCTTATCAGATAGTTCTAAAACCTAGTCCATCATTTTCAAAACTTAAATTCTATGCAATCAATTATTAAATTTACGTAAGCGAAATATCCGAGATATAAATGTACACAATAAAATATTGCATTGCATGACTTAATAAATAGCATGGTGAGAAGCGAAATATCTGAGACATGTTTCAATAGACATTTATCAAGGGTATTATATCTTCGTTGACAATATAAAACTCACTTTTTAGATCTTATATTCGCCAGACTGTATCGCAATCATTTTTAATTGCCGTGGGACAAGTGGAACTCCCGAACATGTTTCAGTAGTTGACACTTTATGCGGGTGCGATGGCTTTATAATGTAATTTGTGATTGCAACAAGAGAAGTGATGTTCTAGGCCGTGTCCCTAAAGGTTTCGTGCCATTTTGTAAGAGAATGGTGCATTCACAGATAATATGAAATCCTCTTGTTTGTCAGGCTTCGTTACAACAGTTCATAATCGCTGTGGGAGAAGTCATCGTCCTTCGATATTTTTTAATTAAGTGTGATTGCCATATGATAAAATTACAACACTTTATTGGTACTGTTTACATAAATTTGTATTGCAAGTTTGGATGCGCCACTCGGAAATAAGACAACCTTCCTAAACAGGCGTCTATATAAGTTAGATCAAATTAAACAAACGCTTTGGGATTAACTTCGAAGTTTCATTTCCTTCTGGTTTTAAATAAAAACAAGGCTCGTTTAAATTGTAGGCTTATATTTTAAAAATTACTGTGTCTTTTTATAGAAAAAACTAAAACTGGTTGATGTTATTTTCAAATAGATGAAAAGGGAACTTTGAAAGCCGACAAACACGACAAATATGAAAATATTGCAGGCTCGGTTTGATCGAGCCTGTTCATGGGCAGCAATGGAAATGCATATTACTACCCACGCCGCCTAGCCCCGGGTTAGAGTACGGCGTTGTTTTATATTTTCAAATCTGTGAAAGAAACATTACATATAATAATTATCACATGCGAAATAAACAATTTGACATGCCAAAATGGTAATACCTAGTAAATAAACCACGACCACCTAAAAGGTTTAAATAAAGCATAGATTAAAAAAAATAATTATGACATTAATTTATAATATCAATAAAAATGGAAAACAAGAACATTAAATCTTAATTAGGCGAATTGTTTTGCCATTGACCGTTTTAAGGAGGTAACCCATCGGGTTATCATTTTCGTTAATTGTTTGTGGTGTCTATATTGACATTGGCTGAAGGTTATAAAACTGAGTTTGGAAACCAGTCTCAAATCTCAAGCATCTGATTGGCTGAAATGGCGACCAGTCGCCATTTCAGCCAATCAGATGCTTGAGATTTGAGACTGGTTTCCATGCTCAGTTTTATAACCTTGGAGCATTGATCATGTTATAAGTTCCCCATGCTCTCTTTTACTCTCTACTTATGGCGGCGTGAGGAGGCTGTGCCTTCTGGATGTGGCCATCCCGATATGCATATTTCACTTTTTCAAGAATCAACAGACGCAAAAGAATCAGCTTAGAAATCGAAATCCATATATAGCACACCAAAATAAGTTTTCTCGTGACAATGATTCAGATGTCTCTGTTAATCATAGCTTGACTATTAATGTCTATAAAACAAATTGCAGACGAACAAAAGGAACAAACGCCTCCTTTACAACTTGAATTTATAATTTAATCAACAACTTCGCGCGTCAATACGAAAACCGATATCAATAGAACAATCGTGCCAAGAATTAACGATAAACAATTTATGCATTGCAAAGACGGTTACCTAATATCAGAACTAAATAATGTTGATGTGAGCGATGTCCTCAGAGGGTTGGACCAGCGACGACTGTCCCTATTGGACAAACTTGCCAAATTGACATTTATTGATAGACAAATGAGATAAGAATTTAAAAAAATAAGATTTGAAAGCAGCCGAACACGACAAATATGAAAATTGTGCATTGAGCAGAGATGGAAATGTATATTGCTGACCAAGCCGAATAGCTAGCTTCAAGCTGAGCGCCATTTACTACGATTGATGAAAAAAGGGAATAGTTTAAACTTTGGAAACAAGAACATTAATGAATGTGGAGAAAGACTCAACATGATCTGCAATAGCTACAGAGGTAGAATACAAATGAATTGATACACTTAGCAAAACGTCAGCTATAATCAGACGATACTCTTGTAATGGCACTTTGCAGAACAGTCAATAAGCTAGTCATTGCATTGCATTTACATTGTTCCTATGTCATTTGGAAAGGAGTCAAGTATTACTTTTCAAAATCAATTGGATGATTACTCGGCAGGGACTTACTAACAGGGGCTGCCTAATGCTTAAAACAATATAATGTATAAACATTAAATTCCATTCTGGCAGCAATGGGGTGTCATCAACAATAGTCAAAGACTCATTTCTTCAGAATATAAGAAAAATAGCAAATACATTCGGGATGGTGTCGTAATTTCACCCAAAAACTTCACTCTAAGAGATAAATTGTGGTTAATTCATCATGGAAGTTAACTATTATTGTTATTTGATTAAAAATGCTGAAAAACAACAACATTGTGATTACAAACAAAAAACAGTAAGAAAAAAGTTTTCCACACACATTTGATTTTATAGTTTAATCAAGAACTTTTCACAAAGGCGGCAATATCCATTCCATTATCAATTAATCAAACACATCCACTTTGTGCTAAAACATTTAAGCAATGCATAAGCACGATTAGTAAACAACAGAAACATGCAATGTAAACATCAAGAAATCTGTAAAATACAATTATTTACAACACCAAAATAGATTTAATATTTTTAAAGAATATGTAATTAATGGCTAGGGAACAGTAAGTTGCCTCAAATGTTACCAAAAAGCTCAAGAAAAGTTTGTACATGCAATACATTCTAAACACATTGGGTATCTATGACAAAACATATGGATTTCCGAGAAGATAGGTGATTGTCATTTGATGAAATTATACTTTCCATTTTTGCATTGGAAAGTCGCCCGAAATTTCCTAAAAGGAGGGTCGTTTTGATTTATAACCAGTAACTTCCAAGCCCCAAAAATGTTTATGTTTTTGTAGAAAAAGATGTAAAGAGAACTTTAAATGCCACCAAACATGACAAATATGAAAATACTGCAGGCTCGGTTTGAGTGAGCGTGTTTATCGGCAGTAGTGGAAACGCCTTCAACGACTAGCCCCGGATTGTGCGCAACTTAATATTTACGCCAGTAAACAGAACAAATTTGGTCCATATTAAACGATGGTATGCACATGGCGGTGAACTTGGAACCCCAAATGCGGTATTTTCAGATTAACAATTGACCAGCGGCGTAAAGGTCCACATATAAAAGAATAGGTTTGCCATAAAGGAGAGAATAGTGTGCGGAACTGAATAAAATAGAATTTTGACAAGGGATCAGAGAATATAAATCCTGCATATCACAGGGAACGCCAAAGGCACATATTAAAAACGAGGAAGTATATCATAGGTTTGACTGAACAATATCCTAATCTATACTAACAGGCCGATATATTACAATAAAAGAAATTTTAGATGTACATCAAACATATATAAATATCGTGTTCAACGAACTTCAAAGGACGTTTCTAAAAACAGCACTGATTGAATGTGCAGAGATACTTTTTGCAGTCGCCACACGGCACAAACAATGCGACTGTGATATTAAAATAGATGAAAAGGGAACTTAAAATGCCACCGAAAACGCAAAAGGGCAAAAAAATAGCCTGTTATAAATAAAACACGCGATATACAACCTTTAATTCCAGACGCCGTTGACAAAACTACTGTACCAGTAATAGATTAAGTACAGTCATAGTTTCTATAATTTGACAGTTTGAAGGCTTTTTCACGAAACAAGACATGATTCAACATCTATAATAGTTACTTATGCCAGTAATATATGACGCAATTTGTGTAACAGACACTTGGGACATTTTATGACGTGTCATTTGTTCTTTTGATATTATATAAGAATCGATTATGTATTTAAAGAAACACATTTTTCAGATTAAAGTCTATGCAATAATTGTTTTAAGGGTTGGAATTTTTACTAATTTTCTAGAAGAACTAAACAAAATATAATATAAAACCTTCATGTCAACTTTACCTACAAGTCAGTTTCAAAGGTTGTAAGTAAGCTCAACTATAAAACATGTTCACTTACAACAAAGCCCGTAGCTAACATGTATAGAGGAGTGAAACTTCATTTGAAATTCACAGTAGCGCTATTTATGCAGTGTGGTGGCCGTAAAATCGTCGCCTTATTATTACAATGTTCTAACTTACTTTTTTACAGTTTGGAGAAAATCGTCTTCAAAGTTTCAGATTTCTCTAAAACCTTCATATTCCACCGAATTTGCTAAAAAAAACAGCAGCGTGTGTGTTTTGATGAAGTCTATAAATTACATGAGTTTGTGTTTAGTCTTTATCTTTAACTTTTTAGAAATTCTCTACTTTCGGTTTAACCTAACCAGTGTTCTTGGACTAACCAGTACTAACCATTATTTTCTCCGCAAGTAACTCGTCGCCTTATTATTACAATGTTCTAACTTACTTTTTACAGTTACTTAGAACAGTGTAATCCTTACACGAGTGTGAATAAACCGCAAGATAGAACATTGTGTGATTGGGAATTTTAAAAACTAAAGTGAATCAACCAATTCTGAAACCATATTCAGATAGGTCTTTTTTCCACGATTACAACGGTATAAAAATCTCAATTTTCGAAAAATATCACTTAGAACATTGTAATAATAAGGCGACGAAATGTCTCCCCGTACATATAGTCAGTAGTGTTATCAGTAAAATAACCCGTTACCGATGTCATGCAGTGATGGTTACGTATATCAGGGCTATCCCATCAACCTTATTGGGGGTTGTCCCGGCTAGCTCAGTTGGTTGCGTCGTCGGAATTGCAGGGCTAGGCGCTGTCACCGTGACGGTGCGGGCTCACTCCCGTCTAGAGGCCTTATCACTTTAAATGACATTCAATATTTCTCTTGTTTAAGTAGCTGCTTTAGCCAACAATAATCGGAAATCACCGATGACTTGATATGCCCGTTGAGGCAATCTGTTTACCGGTAATTGGTTTAAGGACAAATGTCAGACACTGTTGTAAGTGAAACATTACCAGACGTATGAAATTTAATTTTATAATGACACTCCAAGGGAGATGCTCGCTCGTGCAGATGACGTAGTGTTTCTAGATACAACAAATATATAAAGTTACGGCTGCTGTCGTAATAAGTATTGCAAAGTCATCAAAAAAATTGTCAAAATCTTTCTAATTTCAAAATTCAGTTCAGTACTTTTTAAACTAATTAATATTATTACCAAATTTTTTTAACATATGTTAAGAAAATGGGTAAAGAAAAAGATATAGATGTAAAAATTCCCTTGAATTCTATTTAAATCGGAACACATATATCAGCCATATTTGCAAGGAATAAATTGAACCCTATAATTTGTAAGGAATAAATTGAACCCTTAAACTTGCATTTAAATAGAAGGGTGTGATGTTCAGATTTCATTAAAATACTCAATAAACAATCTTGTTATTTTATTAACCTTCGCTCGATCCTCTGTTATTTGCGTCAGGCGATTAAGAAAATTTAACAACACGACTCGGTACTTTGACCCATCCGGTTGCTATAAAACATACATATCAGCCACTCTTTTGTTTTAGTAAAGTTGTTAGTTCTATTATTAATGAGATACAAATACAACCAAATTGTTGTTCTGTATTAACTTTATTTGTATTTATAATTGAACTTAATAATATTCTATGATCCGCATTGTTATTCTTATTTTTCATCACATTTGCCTGTCAGGAACAATTCCATAATAATATGTATTACAGGCGACAGCGTATTACCGTTGTCTATACTTTCTGATATGATTTATTGCCATCGTCCAAATGATATTAGTTATTGTAATATATTTGCCATGTTGTTGTGAACCGGTCATGATACAAAGAAGTAAGCTTCTTTTGACAAGAATGTCTTAAGTAATATTAAATACCAGTAATGAATCGCCTTACCGAACTTTGAGATGCAAAGGTACACGAACGTAAACGGATTCTGAGGACTTTAAGGGTATTGTGTAAAAGTGCTAAGAAAAGTGCCATGTGGCGGCTATAAAAAGTATCCCCGTATATTCAATCAGTGCTGTTATTTAAAGCCTTTAGCAAGATACATCTGTGTAAATATTAAGCGGCGTTCTTCCCTGTGCTAGGCTTTGTTGACTGCAATACGCATTTCCATTACTGCCCATGAACAGACTCAATCAAACCGAAATTCCATATCGGCCAGATTTAAGATGGGTGATTTTAATATCCCAACCAGTATAGTTTTGGATATTGTTAAAAAATAGGATATACATGGATTTATTTACTTATTTATTGCCTTTGGCGTTTTCTGTGATATGCAGGATTTATATTCTTAGATCCCCTGTCAAAATTTTATTCCATTCACTTCTAGGGACCGTACGCCGCTGTTCATGGAATGGTTTAATCTGAAAATCCGCATTGAGGGGTCCAAGTTCACTGCCATATGCTTACAATCGTTTAGGACAAAAATTTTACTGGGCTGAAGGTTATAAAGCTGAGATTGGAAACCAGTCTCAAATCTGAAACATCTGATTGGCTGAAATGGCGACCAGTCAATCAGATGCTTGAGATTTGAGACTGGTTTCCATGCTCAGTTTTATAACCTTGGGCACTGTTTATTGGTGTAAATATTGAATTGCATTTTACCTTGAGCTTAGGCGGCTAGGCGTGAGCTGTAATATGCTTTTCTATTACTGTTCATTAACAGGCTCAATGTCAATCAAACCGAGTCTGCAATACTTTCATATTTGTCGTGTTCGGTGGTTTTCAAAGTTTTCTTTTTATCTACTCTATAGACTGAAGGCACAATAGTGAATAAGAATCAAAAAGTATAAGTTAATATCGATTTAGACGAACTAAAAACAACAAACGCTTTCCAACTTAGCTGAATTTATAATTTAATTATCACCATCGCACATCGATCAAAATCCTGTTATCAAGTGAAATCTTATCAGAAATAAAAGATAAACGAGTTTAACAGTTCCGTAGAGAAATGCTCCAAAATTCAACTTTTAATGATCAGAATGTAATTTTGTTGATACGATGTCTTCTGAGGATCGACAACCCGCGATGGCTGTCCCTACAGGGCCGCCTGACGATTATATTTACCACATTGAAGATTGAATATGACCTTTCTGACGATCTGTCTACTGCTTGTAATTGGTTTATTAACAAGTGTCAGCCATCGTTGGTGATGATATAATAAATTTTCGAAGGCAGCTTTTCGAAGATGTCTCGCGTGCACGTCCAATCTGCATGAACCGCACCAAAATAAGAATTATTCCTTAAACATTTTTCTTCCAGTGGTTTATATGTAGTAGAATATTTCACTGAGTAATTCAGATCCGAAAGGATATTTCTTAGGGGCCGAAACCCCAAGTTGCATATATGTACCCTTCTGAAAGAAGTCCGATGAAATATTCGAAGATAATCTCCATTAAATATATATTATTCAATGTCTAACAAGCTTTATACAGTTTAAAAATAACGGTACAACTTCTCTTGCTGTGTACGTTAATTGATTTATAACATGAAAAAGTCGTTATAAAAGGAATACGGGCACGTAGTAGTGATACATCGTGTATTCTTTCACGTCGCTCTGTATTGTCTATGGGGAAATATGGTTGTCGTGTTAGAATTATTAATGTGCATGCAGACGTGGTCTTCAATGCCTTAGTAGCTTCACACGTATAACAAACGAAATGATGATGAAACACCAACCACTATCAGAAATAACAGTGCAAAAAGCGTACAAATGCTAAATGTGTATATAATTTTTAACTCACACTTTACATATTTTTTGCCTTTTGACTGTATGGGAAGGTTGTGTTTTCTGAATGTGGCTTTACCACGATATGTATGTTTTACTTTTGTCTTGTATGTTGCATGTTTACATCGAGAGTAAATGAGACAATCAAATACTCTTAAGGAATGAAATAGATGAAAATGTATATAATAGTCAAAGACTCATTAAAATATTAACCAAGCAAGTGTACATAAAAATGTTATATATGCATATCAGGAATCGCCACATTCACAAAACACAGCCTTCCCACGCAGCGAAAAGGAAGAGAGGAAGAGAGAGAGAGAGAGCATGTTTGTTATAAGAATGTCAATTCAAATAGGACGCCACAAACAATAAACGAAAAAGAGAACCTTTGGGGATATCGCCTTGGAACGGTCAGTGGCAAAACAAATTGCCACTGGGGGTTTAAACCAGTTTCTAGGGTGCAGCAACCTCACACTTTCCCCAATAGGTTCTCATGTCACATGCTTATAAAGCAAACTATGCCTAATGAAAAGAAGTAAGAGCTTTTAACAAATTTGTAAATTCATAGGCACAAAGGTGTCGACACGAAGTCCGTTATGAATATCTATGAAATGGGAAACTTTTACATGGTTAAACAGAAAGACAAAGGATAACCTGTATATGATCAGGCCCCAAGATTATCAAACTGAGACTAGTCTTCATTCTCAGTTTTCTAATCTTCAGCACAGAATTTAATTTTTTGTGTCTCACATGCCATCAGAGGATTTGATACCAGCAAATACTGTCTCAAGAGCGCAACCTGGCAATTGTATTTTCTACACTCGGAACGAATCTGGAATGAGAAAGTCTGTGGGACGATCTACCTACTGGTGGTAATAAGTAAACAACCAAGTGTCAGAATTCGTTTTAAGGAACAATTTAGCAGACGTGTTCAAGAGGTTTTGGATATGATACATAAAAAAGGAACTGTGAAACCCACCAAACGCGAAAAGTATTAAAAACGAAAACTTCGTACCAAAAAGTACCAAAGGAAAATTAGTAAGGACAAAACGAATCATTTACATGAAGTGAATTTGTTGGCTTGGGACAACGAATACAAGAATAGAAAACGCAAATGTGCTAAGTAGACATGTTAAAGACAAGATATGTGCGCACGTTCAATTTCACCATTATATTACTAAAGCCTACAAGAATTGCTTTTATTAAGTATTTCGGTCAGTATAGCATCGGGTTTTAATCATCGGAAAGATATACATTCTCTTTTTTTAGGTGTCTTTGCCTTTGCCGTCTGATTTGATACGAATGGTTTATATATTCAGATCTCCTGTCAAAAATATATTCAGATGTATTCTGCCGATTATGTTCTCGTTTAGAAAAAAACCCTACACCGCTTGTGATTGTATTGTATTGATTGAAATGCCGCCGCTTTAAAATTTAAAGTTTACCGTCGTATGCACACCCTTGTTTTGTATGGTTTTAAATTGACTGTTTTCATATCTTTCGTGTTAATAACTTAATGAAAAGTGAAATATACATTTAAGACATTACATATTTCAAACATTTACAATTGAAAAATGTAGTAACAGCCAAGAAAGACTGAGAAGGAAAAGTTTATAGCAAACAATTAACTATACGGTCAAAATACTTATTCAGCCTATGTGCAGGCAGCCAGCTTACAGAGACTGCAATTAATATGGAGATAAGTGCCCAAGGTTATAAAACTGAGCATGGAAAGCAGTTTCAAATCTCATTTGTATAACCTTCAGTCAAGATAAAGAAAGAGCTATACACGTGGTATAACGTCTACAATTATTCGCATAGAAACGTCAGCCGTTCAGTCGGCAGTTCAATGCGTAATTTACACCAACTCATCAAGGCGTCTACTTTCCCGATAACAATTTTCTGTAATTAGTGGGATGATATCCTTTGGGAGACTTATTTATTTCACTGATAGATAAATATTGAACTGTTTTCGAAACGATTCAAGGTCGGACATGGGTTTCTCCTGATACCTTTAAGCGACGGCACATACAAATCAATAAACCCAAATCTTCTTAGTGGCAAAAGTATTTGCGTAATAATTAATCCGGAAAATTACTTTTTGCAGTTCAGACGGTAAGGGTTCGCTTCCTAGTAGAGGAAATATCATTCGATAAAGAGAGTTCAGTGTGTAATTGTTTACTTGTGATGGGACAGGTATGAGCATATGAAGGTAAGTATACAGTGTAAATGAATTCCGCTACTGCCATATTCTATATTTATCACCAAATTATGCATTTCTTGATGTCGGGTCAGCATTATATATTTTCCGTATATAATCTCTCAATTGCAATAATGTATAGGTAAAATAATATATTTGATATGGTGGCTTAGAAATATTGCGCCTCAAAGATACAACCGAACGGTCTTTAAAAATTGAAACATGCATATCAGGAATTGCCACAACCAGAAAAAACAGCCTCACGCGGGCCAATAATTAGAGGAAAGGGAGCAAGAAAATCAATTTCAAATGAGACACTAAAAACAAATAACGATAAAGGGAACAACTAGGGCTACCACCGGCACGGTCAGTGGCAAAATTATTTGTTTGCCACGGGGGATTTTAACTAGGTTTAAGGGTGCACAAACCTCACACTTGCCCCATAAAGAACAATGTATATTCAACAAATTACAGACAAATGGATGTCCATGACATAATGCATTTACCAGAAAGAGGGCCGATCGTCATTTGTATATGTATATGTATCCCTAGAGGAATTGAAATATCTTTGTCTTCATATCAAAACATTCGTGTTCACAGTACCAGTCACGGAGAAGAAAAATGACATATATCGTCACTTTAGTGCAAAAACGTAATAAGTGCCGTTGAAATAACAAGGAGTTGTACCATTATTGCTCTAAGGTGACGATATACACTCACCCAAAGTTATAGTTGGTCATTAATTGTATATGTTAACAATTTATTCTAGTTTAGTTTCCCTATATCAATAGAGGGTTTGAAAACAACAGTATTGTTTTTGAATAAATTTTGTGATGTCTTTTTAATCTTTATTTATTGTTTTCTTAAATCATTTCAATACCAGTTGCTTACACCGCAGGGTCAAAAATAGAACAGTCGTTACTAAAGAGGTGTCTTATTAATAAAGGACAGGAATTAAGAGCAGTTTTCTGGTTGCTTGACCTTTCATTGCATGAAATGCACTTTTAGCAAAATAAAAGATAAATCACGACAAACGGTAAAGTCAATTATAAAAAAGTTTAAAGCTTAAAATGACGATAGTTGCTGACAACTGATCACAAATAAAGAGTTTTCAAGACGGTATAAAGTAGTGGGAATATATTAATGCTACTTAGTATTGGAGATATATTATTAAGTCTTAATTAAAATGTGTCCAGGATAGGTCGCGCATGCGCAGTAATCTTAATTCGACTGTCGTGGACTTCGCGATTAAGAACTAAATAAACAACTTTATTGCAGGAATCGAAAACTTTGCATTGTTAAACTTTATAATTTAAAAGAAGATGCATATAGATTTGTGTTGAACAATTTTATCATTACGAGGAATGAAACAAAAAATGAATTTGCATGCCCCCCTAAAGTGGAATACAGTAAAGTAGGTCATCTGACTAGCAGCGTGTTGTAAAGTCTTGAAAAAAGAGTGAACATTGTTAGCGACTGCTGACCTTGTTGCGATCAATCAAAAGTTAGTTTTTAATATTCGATCGGCATTTATTACTGCTGAGAAAAACACAGTTGTCCATGTTAGTGATATGCTATTTTTCGTTCCATTGATTCGTTGCGGCGATACGAAACACCCAAATCCACCCAAATTCACCCAAATCTATGCCAAATCCACCCAAATCTACACCAAATCTACCCAAATCTACACCAAATCCACACAATTTCACATTAAACTAATAATAAAATAATTCGAATTTTATTATTATTTCATTATTATTCTCATATGTATAAGAAACGCTAAGATATGATCATTACTTAATAAAACCTTCTTTAAAACACCAACATCTATCCATATTCATCTATTCTACCAAAACGGCCCACAATCAGATTTGTATAAATGCCGCAAATTTAATTAAACTTTTAGTCTATTTCCTGCTATTGCAAATTTAAAATGAAATTTTAAACATGCCGATTCCCCAGTTAGCGCGAAAGTTACACATAGTATTTCTTTGTACATTTCGACGTCATAATATTTAATGCAGAATAAAGGTATAAGTATTTCTATTTATTTGCATGAATTTCTTAAACGTTTGCAAATAAAATATACTTAAGCAGCATTTGGGTTGCGATAATTATACATAAACAAAAACAACAACAATCACATTTATTGCATTAAAAGTGCTTATGCCAAACACATAAATTTTGAGTGAGACATATATCTGACATATATCTGAGAGGTAAAGTATATCTGACATATATCTGAGAGGTAAAGTAAGGCCAGAATGCTAAAATTTTATTCTTATATGCATAAAATAGTGGCCTGGTTTTCCGTAGAGTACATCTAGGTTGGTGGCCGCTAAAGATTTTATACAAAAGTTGGTCATATATTGTTTTCGGTTAACATAATATTATTTACAGAATTGCTTTAACATCATTTAACTTAATTTTCACAATTGAAATAAACATTTTCTTCATAATAAAATTGCAAAGACACAATATCTCTTTATTCTTGAAAATGTTGACCACTTTTCCTCAATTCTTCTGCATCAAAATGACCCCAAGCTCTGAATTAGGTGGGATTTAAGTGGAAAAATTCAAATTTGCTTGCCTCAAAAAGCAAGAATCTGCATTAATTGAAATCTCTGTAACCACAGTTAACGCCGAGAACAATGGTTTTCGGCCGGAAAATAATCGTTTACGTCGATATCCACAGTTATTGACAATTACTACGGTTATCGGCCGATATCTAGGATTTTCACCAATTACTATGGTTTTTGGACAGTAACCCTGGTTATTGTCAATAGCTATGGTTATCGGATCAATATCTATAGTTATGGGTTTCTAACCATGGATATCGGATCAATTGTGCAAACCGCTTGCCATAGTGACGATGATGATAGTGATTTCTAAGTCTCTTAAAATGATGCAACATTAAAGAATGCAGGATGTACTCATCATGTAGTGTTTTTATATAATATAATGCATTTTTTCACCTCACCAGTATTTAGATTTCTGTCATGTTATGGAAATATTACAAACTCAATCAGATTTTAGCTGCATTTCAGTTATTATTTTTAACAGAGTTGAAATAAGCAAGGTTATGATTTAATGTATCGCAAACACTGCAAATGGCGAAAACAGGCTAAAATTTCAAAAAAATGAATTTTGGGGAAAATACTTATTGCCACCTAGATTTTAGTAAAGAAATGTATTTAGCTATGGATGTAGTAAATGTTTGCAAGCTCAGTTTAGTCTAATTCATGTTCTAATTACCAAGCACATACTAAAACAAAAGAAAAACCATTTGCATAGGAACTCTGAAATTCATGAACAATATACCAAAACAACTCATACCTGAAATAAGTATATGCTGGTCTACAATGTTTAGTGCCAATTCATCAAAATAATGTTAGGGTTTTCAAAAAATTCAAGGAAATCTTACTTTCAGGTTCAAAGTGAAAGTAGAAATAAGTATTTCCAAAATTCATTTTTGAAATTTTAGCTAGTTTTCGCCATTTGCAATGTTTGCTACCTCTTAAAATGATTTATGAATCGGGCCGATATCAATAGTTATTGGTCGGTAACTATAGATATTGGATTATTTGGGCAAACTGCATGTCAAAGTGAAACAGATACAATGGCAAGACAACAACCTAGGATATTGATTTATATCTAGAGTTTTGTGCCAAGTGCACATTAGATATGATATCCATAATTACTAGTGAAAACCCTAGATAAATATTGCTCGTTAACCACGGTTAACTCCAAGAACTATGGTTTTCAGTCTGTAACTATAGTTTTCGCCAATATCAAAGGTTATTGGTCCGACATCCATAGTTATTGACAATAACTATGGTTATCAGCCGATATCTAGGGTTTTCACCAATAACTATGGTTATCGGGTGGTAAACCTAGTTATTGTCAATTGTGCAAACCGCTTGCCCTACTGATCTCTGAGTCTCTTAACATGATGCAACATTCAAGAATGCAGGATGTACATGTGTTGTCATCATGTTGTGTTTTTATAATGCATTTTTCACCTCACCAGTGTTTAGATTTCTGTCAAACGCAATCAGATTTTAGCTGCATTTAAGTTATTATTATTAACCACATTGAAATAAGCAAGGTTATGAAGTAAAATGAATTGATTTGTAAGCAGCTGATAACTTCCAGGCGTTCCATTTTTCACATTACCTCACTTTGAAAATGCAAAATTGATACAAAGGTTAATTGTGTTGCTATTATTCGCTATGAGTACCAACTGCATTGTGGTTTGTGATCGGGATGAGATGCTTGGAGTGTGTTCAATAAATAAAAACGCATTCTTTGAAGGTAATTCAGCATTTGTTATTTTTATGATTAAATATTTTTCTGGAAATTCGCAAAATATAGTGTATTGGGTACTTTACATAAATTTATGAAACTTTCTGTGAATAAAGAATTGTTTTTAAGTTTATTTAACAAATCATGAGCTATTCAGTATGAAATTCCAGAAAAGAAGTCTTAATTTAAAAAGATTACCCTATCATGTAAAAAAAGGTTCCAAAGTTAAGTTTGCCTGAACTAGAGGAAGCCTGAATGTCTTCAAGACATAATATCACTTTCATCAATTCTGTGGTAAAATAAATTGATACTGTTGTTTTTAAATTATATAATTTGTAAACACTAAATATTACATAAAGATTGTGGAAGAAGTTGTATTCTAAAGGGTATGGTAATTGAAACCTATAGTAGTGGTTAAAAATGAAAAAAAAATCATAGAATATTGAATTGTTCTTCAAAATCAACAAAACATACATGTATCATACTTGATAGGCAAATAATATGTGGTGAGAACACTATCAAAAAGGGAAAATTATGAAAATTTGTAAGGACAAGTGTGATACAGATAGGCAAGGTTTAAAATCAGAATGCAGGTTGGATTGCTTTCTACCAAAATATCATTAAAACAAATCAACAAATGGGCTAGACATTGCAATACAATTCTGTGAGAGATTATTCAGTTGTCTGTGAATAATAGACCGTCTGTAAAACAGTAAGTTACTGTTTTACTTTTTCTTGTTAATAAATAATTACGGACCAAAAATGACTATAACGAAGTGTGAGTGTATGCTTCCAAGCGATATTAAGTTAACCAATGTCATAGTGTTCTAAAAATAATGATTTATTTATATTAGAAATAATAATAGCACGTGATTAAAGACACTGATCAAGTGACACAGTTAATTGATATCATAGTTAACTAAATATAATGAATTAATATATGATTCTAAAATTTTGTATCTGGCGAATAGCAAGCCTAAATAACACTAACACGTGATAAGAGACACTGATCAGAAAAGCCCTTGTCAAAATTTAAGCGGTTATCGATTCCATAAGCGCAATGGCCATTGACATAAACACTTGTTATATGACAGCTTAAAAGCATTTTCGAACGATCACAAATAAACCAGCAAAGTAATAAATCAACATCTGGAGAATGTTCTTATGTCAATAACGTATGGGACCATTTGGCTGAAACAATTTTAAAACAACGTCTGGAAGTTTTTGGTTTTGTGACGTGTATGTTACGATTACTGGAAACGTTTACTATTTAATATGCACTCATCGTTTGAATTGTAATGTGTAAGAGATAAAATCATATTACTTTTTTCCACAAAATCTAAAACTGGATTTCGAAAGAACCGGCTATTTAACTTGACGATATGTGACTTTTTTTGCTAATTCAAGAAATAAAACCAAGTGCCAGACATCTTTACAAACGATTAATGAGCAGCCGTTTGAAATTATATTGTTTACCGACCATTCGAATGAGATGCAAAAGCAGGTCATACAAAAGTTTCAGAAAACAATAAATAGTTTGTATAGCATTAGTCTTATAACCAGAGTTATTTAAATGTTATTGTTGTTGACACCAGGGTCATTCATGAATCATAGGAAAACATTCTCAAAACGGCCAACTTTTCTGATGGTCTAGAAATTTCAGTTTAAATACTTTTATAGAGAACAGTTGTGATAATCAAATCGCAAATTGATGATCCAGCAATCGGTATATACTACTGATATGGAAAAGCTCAATTTTACAGAACAAAATGGACATAATTATTGCTATTACCTTGCTTTGTTGTCCTGAGAAGAAATGGAACAAGAAATATCTTTAAAAAATATAAACGGCGTTGATAGAAAAGATTTATATATACATGTATATAAGAAAGAAAGAAATACAGAGAGGCAAAGCAGACACAGTTTAGTTATTTTATTTTATTTGTTATAGCTGTTGACGAACCCTCCCTGCCTTCTTAGTATGACTTAGAGATTAAGCGACCGAATCATGACAACTCATAAATTCATTGAAAGTGTCTTTCAAAAAAAATGTTGAAGCTGTTGCAACAATTTCATACAGTGATAACAAGTCGATTAAAGAAGCAAAATATTCAGTTTCAATAAAATACCTCGTGTAGAGTGAGAATTCATGATGAATAAATGTCCTTGAAATTTAATAAATATAAATAATAACAGCCTGTTACAAGAGCGAAATCTACCAACTTTTACGTATATTAAGTTTAAAAAAAGTGTCCGTCCTGAGTATTGAACCCGGGGCCTCCGCTTGAGAGGCGAGAGTGTTAGCCACTACACTATAATGAACTTGTCTTACGAACTTGAAATTAACAATCAGTATCAAAGGAACTAGAAAGGAACCAGTAAGAACACTTCTCTTTCGTTTTACACTGTGTATTGTATGCAAGTGACACCCAAGAATATTCCATATAATATTATATTTAAGCCATCAATATTGACTTAACTGGTTACTTAAATCGTAAATATGTTTTTCCTCCAATACAACACCCACTAACAACCAATCTAATTAATCTATTTGATTTTTCCGCTGCATAATAATAAAATCCCACTAGATACCTCTCCAGCCTGCTAGATGCCTCTCTGGTGTAAATAGCTACCAATCGAAATAGTTTATTTCATTTTCCCTCTGCATAATAAGAGAATTCGAGTATTATTTACAACATTTCATTGGTCGAAAAACTAGGTCAAAAGTGAGCTTAGACAGCTAACGCCGAAAAAAAACTCATGTTTTTAAACAGGGAGACAACAAGGTAAACGTGACAAAACACTGAAATAAGCCATTTGTTTCCCTAGAATAATGACATTATTTCTCGTAGAAAAGCTTTTAAATTGGTGTCACGGAAACAGTATGGGTCCCTTGAGTAAAGAAAAACGCTGTTCAGTGACATTTAAACAAATAGTTGCACCAAAAATCTATCACGTATTTTCTAGTTGATGTTACATATGTTTCCTCAAATGTTAGGTTGGCAGTATTGTAGTTGTAACACAGTATTACACAGAGTCGGCTTATTATCAAAATATCATAAAGTAAACTTAGAGGTTTTGAAAAAAGGTGAAATATGCATATCAAGAATTGCCACATTCGGAAAAAACAGCCTCCCCACACAGTCAAGAAGAAGAGAGTGGGAGAGAGCATGATTAATAAAATGATCACTTTCAAAAATGCCACCACAAACAATTAACAAAAATGAGAACCCGAGGGTTTACCGCCTTGGAACGGTCAGTGGCAAATCAAATTGCCAGGGTTTAAACCAGGTGCTAGGGTGCACCAACCTCACACTTGCCCCAACAGGTTCTCATATCACAAAATAAGTACAAGTTGTTTTGGTGAAAATTATCCAATCATAATACGATATTTCAACACACGACTATCTTGAGCCTTTCCCATTTGGCATAGAGGTGAAAGATTTTGACAGATTTCGCGCTAGTTTTTCTTCCTGTATAACCGCGTTGTAAAAAAAGGTAATTTTCAAAAATTTGGTCGACACAAGGTTTTTGATATTAGGCCGGATAGTTGGTTTCTAAGTCTATTTGTTATTTAATTGCATGACTTTCATAAGGATATGTTACTTTTTGCTTAGAATCAGTTTGCCAAAAAAGATTCTTAGAATCGGAACAAATGGGATCAGTTTTGTAATAATGTTGAAACATATATTATGGACAGTTGATTAAGCCGATTGATGTAATGGTTGTCTGGAGGAATTAATGTTTCCGTATTTGCATATAACAGCCATTATAAAAGCTCTTATATAATATAAACTCAAAGACCTTACAGCAGTACATTAAGGGATATAAATGTCACTGTGTTGCCATATGAAGAGTGTTAAAAACGGTTATAATTGGTTCTGTGTCGGACATCGGAGAAAAGTTAAATATGTATATCAAGAATTGCCACACCCAGAATACACCCGACGCAGCCAAAAAGTAGACAAGAAAAGAGTTTGGGCTTCTCCAATAATCAGTTTCAAATGTGACAATAAAAACAATTAACGAAAAAGAGAACCAGAAGGGTTTCTGCCTTTGAACAGTCAGTTACAAAACCAATTATTCCACTGGGGGTTTAAACCCGGATCAAGGGTGCACCAACCTCACACTTGCCCCAAAAGGTGCTCATTTGTCCAAATAAGTGCAAGTTTTCTTGGTGAATTAGCAAATCTAGACGCATTTTCCCGTAATGTTGATCAATTTCACTATTAGACAAATTAACCTTATAGAAAAATGTCCAGCGTTATGAGAGGCTGAACCGAATAGTGAAGTTAAGAAATATCAAATCCCATTCTTATATGTACATACATTTAAACTAATATTTTAACGAAATTATGAGAAAATTCGTGATATTACAGCTCTTGGCTATTGGAACAGCCAAGTTGACGACAAGTCGAATGACGACACGCTTTTTTCGCAGCAACTGGTGGCTAGACCTGGCAGCTGGTCGACGTAACGTGGTAAAAATATTTTGCACAGTCCAATAAATTGTTAGCGGCTTTTACTGAAGCTATGCCTATTAAAGATATACGTCACACTCCGTACTATCAGTAATCACGACTAGTTAATGAAAAAGACTTCATCGTACTTCTAAGATGAAGTAGAAGTGTAAAAATTATTTCTTAAAAAGCAATATAGTTTGTATTGTTATACTCCACCTAAATTGTAAAAAACTAATAATACATTATATAACAGACGCAAAACAGCAGACGATTCTTTAGAAATTCAGACCAATTTCCTTTACAGATGATTTATAACATTTATCGAAGACACTGCAATTTTCGGAATAACTCTTACAATTACTTGTAGATGATCTTTATCAATAGCGCGGCTTGCTGGTAATTTCCATTTCAATGTAAAATTATTATTTTATTGTGCTCAAGAACAAAAATAACTTAAACTAGATTATAAGATGTCCGATTTCCCTTGGGTAACGGAATGTAACACTTCAGGATACATTGCTCAGAACACCGCAGGTTAGAACTCCATTTTGAAGGTTCATGATGTTTTCGATTTATTCAAAAGTATCAACAATACTTATTTTTCAATTGTCTGCCCAAAGATCATTTTTTAGATATTCGATAAATGTAGAAGGTTTGATATTGTGAAAATGTGAAAACTAGAATTATTTTCTGCCGTTAAAAACTGTCTTCCGTTGGTAATTAAAAAAGTGAAATATGCATATTACGATTGGAAACATTCAGACGTCCAGGAAAAACACTCTACCCCCATAGCCAAAAAGTAGAGAGGATAAGAGAGGATGGGTTTATAAGATAATCAATTATAAAAAAAAACGTAACGGAAATGAGAATGAGAAATGAGTTTACCGCCTTGAAACAATCAGTGGCAAACTATTTTGCAAATGTGGGTTTAAACCAAGTTCGTCTAGGAAAGAATACTCAATGACATTACTTAGATCGTACCACCTGGAGTCAAATAAGCAAGTCCCCGATGGCATGAAAAAAGACTTTACGATATTTTACAAGATTTCCCTAGTCACCTTCACTTACTCTTTAATCTCAGCCGTGAAAACAAAGATTATGCAGAGCGCTGTAGAATATCATGTTGTGTGCCTTTCTTTTCGAATTTAAAGATATGTCCAAGAACTTGATATTTTGTAATAACGATTTGTCAGGAAATGAAATAGGATTGGCATTTGTAGATTGTCTGGAAAAAAATACATTTTCCCTATTTGCAAATTAAAGTCTTCTGCAAAGAGAGACCTAATATGGTCTCGTGACATTATATTAATGAACAGACGGTTCTAAAAAGCCACTGTTTGGTCATTTGATGTAAAGTTAAAGAAATCATGATTCCTGGACAAGATGCAAAGATGCAGACATTGCCAGAAGTGGTTAGCAAAACAAAAACTCGTCGTTTACTTTAAATTTAGGCAAGTCACGCGAGCTTGTGTCTTTGGTAATAGTTTTGACATGTTTAGCTGTTACTTATTTATTATCGATTTTTTTAGATGAATACAGATTATTTTGTTACAAATTTTGTGTACAGCAGAGAGAAATTAAAAATGATAACAACATAAAGTCGTCTGCTCAAATTAATGACGTCGTTTGTTTTGTTTTGTTAAGTTAGCCACTCGGTCTTCTTTTTTCTGCGTTTATGCCCTGAGTTTTCACATGCATTCTGTTACACCAGAAAATTTATTTAATTTCCGGCAGTCATTTTGGTGGTAATCATTTAACAGAGATAGTAACATGAATTTTCGAATTAAAGTCAACAGACTGACCCAAATCTAAATTTTCAAAACATCGTTTCAGGAAATGAACGATAACCTACACATAAAATATGAAGTCCAATAGTAATTATTAAAACTTAGATGGTTCACACCATATGATTTATCTCTATTTAACGAAAAGAGATCAGGAATGGCCACATCCAGCCCACCCAGCCAAAAAGTAGAGAGGAGAAGAGATACAGAGAAGGAATAGTCAGTTTCAAAATAAACGCTACAAACAATTTACGAAAGTGAGAACTCAATTTAATTTTCCGATCGCAAGTTAACATCAAGATTCCTTTTGATACAAAACAAACATTAATAATCAACTGAAAAACTGCATATCACATTCATTCTGACTAAGACATTGTCATTTATTTAGTAAAAACTTTAATGTTCAGACATATTTATTGTATGATTATAAAAGTGCATTGTTCATGCTAAGGAAGGATATTTTCATCAGACGCTTGTCTATGGAACATGAAATTACCTATCTGCAAATAAAAGTCTTCAGAAATAATTTGGATTTACGAGTAGTTCCGAGACATCATAGAAATGAACAAAAAATAAAAGCCACTATTTTTTCATTTAAGGTATAGTTGTAATGCTTATTGCCTTGTCCATGTTGTCGGGATGGTAAAATTGACTATGTAGATCTTCCTCAAAAAGACAGAATTTGTTATAAAATGATATTGCATATACTGAAGAGCAAACCCGCAACGTCACGGCGAGAACGCCAAACCATGCAATTCTGACAACGCTACCGACTGAGGTCATCTGGATTTCTTCTTAAATTCAAATATAAACAATGACTGTTTTTCTTCCAAATTATTGCCTGTCTAAGACGCAAGTAGCCTCAATATAGGCAGCAAAAAGTGCAATGCATAAAAAAAGAAGAACCAAAAACATCCCATAAACATTCAATTAAGAAGTAAGGATAGATTGCACATCTCTACAATACGGCAAATGTTTTTATCCTAACTCTGCAACGCTACAAATCAGCCATTACTGAATAACTGAAGCATAAGTAAGTGGTTTGGGTTTTTAAGTGTTAAAAATAAAATACCTTTCTTAGTTATTCAATATTGGTTTTTATACTTAAAATTAATAATTACGTAAAAGAGTATTCTTTTTTGTTGTTTTCTAATCTTATTTTGTAGTTGACTTATTCAAATTAATGTCATTCATTCACTTTTACCCTCGCTTGAGTTTGAACGTGAACGTTAATGTCAGTTCACTTCCATCTTCCTTCATTTATTCAGATTACAGAAAAAAGTACAGAAAAGCATTAAGTAGATTTCGACTTTCATCACATTCTTTAGAAATAGAAAGAGGACGTTACTTTAATATACCACAAAATGAAAGAAAATGTCAATTATGCAATATGAATTTTATTGAAAATGAATACCACTTTTTGTTAGTATGCCCAATATATAAAGATTTACGAAAGCAGTTTTTAAAACCATATTGCTTAAGTTGGCCATATTTAAATAAATTCGACTCATTAATGGAAACACGAAATCGAAAATTAAATTAAATTTAGGAAAAATTCATATACAAAGCTTTAAGATTACGCCAGTTAGAGACTTAGTTATTATTTTTCATTGTTATTTCAAAAATTAATCATCACTCTCGTATTTTAACTATTAACTTTCAGTTATATCAAGTTTTCATGTTTATAAGTATACATGTATATCTGCTTATCATTAAAGTTTCTCTTTTAAGAATTCTTTTTCCAGTTTAAATAATTATTACATTACTCATATCGTTTGATTATAAAACTACATGGTTATGTGAATGAATTATGTTGTAAATATGTCAGAAGCAATGTTTTTGCTCTAGTGAAAATAAATGTTGTTGTTGTTGTTATTTTTAAATCGGATTCAATCAGTTCAAGACAAATTATGATAATTTAACTTGAAAAATTCTGTGTTCTTTAATGCATTTTTCTTATGGTTTGCTAGTTAATAGAAACAGTTGTTAGTCTGTGCTTTCACGCAGCACAAATATATCTTAACGTGTGTTAATATTGTTATTACTCTTTCTAGGATAAACAAATGAAAACGTGGGAGGCGATTATAACGGACGCCTGGCAAATGCTCCTGAGTCACCAAATCTATTATATCATGAAAAGTCGCACGCAGAGAATATATGTCTGAGAAAATAAATACTGAATATCGCTAAGAACTTTAGAAAAGCAAAAATTTAAAACCAGAATGTATATCCTATGATAACTGAAAAGTATCCGAATCTACATGTATACTGGGATATATGTCTGAGAATATAAATACTGCATATCACAGAAAACGTCAAAAGCAAAAATTAAAAACCAGGAAGGATAATTGAACAGTATCCGAATCTACACTGGGATATTGAGACCACCAATCTTGAAACTGGCCGAAATTTTAAAACAAATGTTATTTTAGATGTACTTTAAATATACAATATATAAGTATCGTGCTCAACGACATTCAAAGGACTGATAACAGCACCGAATGTATGGGGAGACTTTTTAAAGCCGCCATACGGCACAAACAACTCTACTATGATATTAATGTAAATCAAACGGGTATAAACCCAATTGTATATTACATATTTTCTGAACATTAGAATGTCTATTTATGAAAATAGAACTTTACGGCACAAATTGTTGTATGATAATGGACATTTGATTGTCCAAGATTGATGATGATTCTGATCTTGATCTGACGCGTATTTGCAAAGTCTTCAGAAAGTAGCTTAAATATATGAGTAGTTCCGAGATAGTAATGAACAATGAATAATAAAAAACACTACTCATTTATTGTCATATGACGTTGGGTTATATATTTAATGACAAAGTCTGGAGCGGTTAAATGGAATAAGAAGATCATTTTAGATACTAGTAATGCCAGAAGTTTGTTATATAAAATGAGATAATGATCCCCGACTGCAGAGAAATATTGTACAATCCATCTCCTCTGTTATATTTCATGAGATGACATTCAAGACTCGAGACTAATGTCGTTATTCTCGGAAATTGTCATATTTTTCTTATAGAATTCTGTACGCCGGGTTGACCGAAATATTTATTGCAGATGTTTTAAGATGTCAGTTTAATGAAGCAGCAAAGAGTGAAGTTCACAAATCAGAAGACGGTTTCTTTCTAACACGTTTTGGAAAAGTAAGGAGAGATAGTAGACAAATACATACTACAAAGACATTTTTAAAAACTAGGATGCATATCAACGTTAGATTTTAATAAGAAGATTAGGTTTAACTGTTTTCTCGTGAAGAAAAACAATTGCTTAAGATCAATATGATCATATTTTTAAATATTAAACAATGAAGCTTTTTTCCCTTCAGAAACGACACAATATTCTCGAAACGGCCCAATTTTTCTGACGTTCTAGACCTTTTAGTTTACAGTTATTGCATATTGAGAACAGTGTAGATGTAGATCAGCCGACACATTCTGATCAGATTCTGCACTGTTTCCTTTTTTATTTATTAGGTTATTTAGGACAATAATGTGAACAGTGCAGATCATGCCGGACGCCACTGATGTATCGGCTGATCTGGAACTACACTGGTCGCACATGCGTTTCAATGCGTATATACTGGAATAAAGAGATTTAAACAATGTGAACTGTACTTGTGTGGTGTGTCAGATAAACATGATAAAATGGTTTATTCTATTTACACTTATTTTACAATGACTATTGCTGAACAGTAATGATGATTAAATCATAAAACTGATGATTAGATTCATCTATCAATATTTACATCTGATATGGTCATTCACGGTTTTACAGACCAAAAAGAACACAATTATTGCTATTACCTTGGGGTACTGAAATGAAATGGACAAACTATTATTTTAACATACTCGTATAGACCAAAAAATAAATGTGATAAAACATTGAAATAAGCCATTTGTTTTCCTATGATAATGACATTAATTCTAGGAGAAAAGCTTTTAAATTGGTGTCACGAAGAAAACAGTATGGGTCCCTTGAGCAAAGAAAAACGCTGTTCTGCGACATTTAAACAAATAGTTGCACCAAGAAATCTATCACGTATTTTCTCGTTGATGTTACATACTTATGTTTCCTCGGACGTTTGGTTGGCAGTATAATAGTTTGTTTCTAAGTCCTTCATTTTTTTGTATATCTAACTGTTTATGTATAAGTTGTTTGCAAAAAAATATTCATAGAATCCTAACAAATGGGATATTCATCATTTAAGTAATAATATTGAAGCATATACCGAGCAAATTAAAATGAAAACTTACAAGCTTTTAAATTCAAACATTTTAATCAGTGATGCTGTATTTTCTCTTTCATTTTATTTGCAGCATTTGACATATCTGGTCATTTGATAAAAGGGGGAAGATGTTGTTATTTTTTCACAGAGGTCAAAGCTCCTCTTTCTAAATAATGATGAGATCAATAAATAAAAAGTCACACACAGATTATTTGAATGTCAAATTTAGAAGTTTATGGCATGTACAGAATCAAAACGAAATCTTTAAATCCCACTTGAGCAAAGAAATAAGCTACAGTAACGTAGATATCCGTTTTTGCAAATTCTCTCCCTTCGAATTAAAGAAAAAACAAAAACCAACGCTTAATTTTCCACAACACGTATTTTTCTTTTTTATTTTGTTAACCGAAAGATACAACACCGAAAACTTCGAAGATAAACATATTGATGATAAATTTCTCCAGGTATTTGCAATCACTTGCATCATTAATGTTAGACCTTATAGCAATATATTTAGGGATATAAATCTCTCTGAGTAGCCCTATGAAGAGTGTGAACGGATATTACTGGTCTAGTGTCGGACAATGAAGAAATAAACAATATTAATATATAACTGGTCTAGTGTCGGACAATGAAGAAATAAACAATATTAATATATAACTGGTCTAGTTTCGGACAATGAAGAAATAAACAATAGTAAAATATTCATATCAGAATAGCCACACCCAGGAAACTAAGCCGCCTCACTACGCAGCCAAAAAGTAGAGAGGACAATAGACCATGAGACTATCAAATGATCAACTTCAAATGTGACACCACAAACAACTAGGGAAAAGACATCTAGAGAGGTTACTGCAGTGGAGCGGTCAGTTGCAAAACAAATTATGCAAGTGGGGGTTTAAACCAGGTTCAATGCTTCACCAACCTCTAACTCCGCCTTTGAACAAACAAGTGCAAGTTGTCTTAAGTTTGTGAATTAGTTCCGACGCATCATCAATGCACATTTCCCCCTGATGTTGATCAATTTCACTTTTGGACAAATAAACCTAAATAGAAAACTATGCAGCCTTAAGACATGCTTAATAATAGTGAAGTTAAGAAATACAAATTCCATGGCTCCTGGCATATTCTACGTTCTTTGATTCTTCCAATTATTTATAGTTTCAGTATGTGTTCGGAATAAACAGCTAAGTTGTTAATAGTTAAAGTGTCTCCTATATCATTGCCTTACCCTTAACAAAGACCCCTGCAATTCTAATTCGTTGCAAATTTTAGTGATAATGCTGCAAATCTGTAGGCTTTTACTCTAAGAGATATTGTTACTAAATCAGAAGCATAACACAAACTGACAAAGTTTCTTCTTTCCTGCACAATCAAATATCAATTCCCATTCTTATATTTACATAAATTAAAACTAATATTTTTATCGAAATTTTGAGAAGAACTCGTGATATTACAGCTCTTTTGTATGGCTATTGAAACAGCCAGACAAGTTGACGACAAAGCGATGATGACACCCTTTTTAGCAACACCTGGTGGCAAAACTTTGCTCCTGGTCGAATTAACGTAGTCAAAAATTGTGCACAGTCTAATAAAATGTGAGCGGCTTTTACTTTAGCCACGCCTATTAAAGTTATACGTCACACTGCGTACAATCAGTAATTACGACTCGTTAGATGTAAAAGACTTCATCGTAGAAGTTGAAGTGTAAATATTTTTTTCTTAAAAAGCAATATTGTTATTATCGTTTTTAACCAATGAAAGAAATCATTCTTTATATAACATACTAAAAAACAGCGTTAAACTGCAGACGATTCTTTAGAAATTCAGACCAATTTCCTTTACATATGATTTATATCATTAATCGAAGACACTGCTATTTTCGGAATACTCTTCCAATTGCTGCTAGATGAACTCTATCCCTAGCGCGGCTTGCTCATAAATTCCATTTAAAGGTAGACTGATTATTTTATTGAGCTCAAGAGTCGGAAACTTAAACTAGTTTATAAGTTATTTGATTTCCCATGGGTTACAGAATGTAACACATTACGTTACTTCGCACAGAGATCCACAGGTAAAATTTGCATACTCCTTTAGAACATAACAAAATTATGCATATCAGGATTGGCAACATCATCCAGGAAGAAAACAGTCTACTCCAATAGCATAGCCAAAAGGTAGAGAGGAAAAGACAGGGTTCGTTAATGACCAATTTTAAAAAGACACCACAAGCAATGAATAAAATGAACCCGTGAGGTAACAACCTTGGAACAGGCAACTTCCGTAGCATAGCCAAAAGGTAGAAAGGAAAATAATGGCTTGGTTATAATGATCAATTTTAAACAGACAACACAAGCAATGAATAAAATGAACCCGCGATGCAACAACATTGGAACAGTCACTGGTAAACAATTTTCCAAATGTGGGTTTAAACCAGGCTTTAGGGTGCACCGATTTTCACATTTGCCCAATCAGGTTTTCATATGAACAAACAAGTACGTACAATCAGGATGTTGGTGAAATTAGCTCCAACCCATCTACCAACTCAATGTTGCATGCAACGGTACACAAAATATGAAAGAGTGAAATATGCATATCATAAACTGCCACACGCAGAATACACAGACTTCCCATGCAGCCAAAAAGAAGAGAAAAAGAGAGCATTTGTTTATAAGAAGATCAATTTTAAATTAAACAATACAAAATCATAAAAGACTGAAGGAATAGTCCAGCAAAAAAGTACACAATGCCATTACTGGAATAAGAGCACATAAAGTCACATAAGCAAGAATACGATGGCATGAAAAAAAGAAGCAAATCGAGTCTTCACTTTGTACAACAAGAATTCCCTATTAACATTCGATAACTCTTAAAACTAAGCCGTGCAAACAAAGAGGTTAGCAAAACAATTAACTGCTGATGGGTTCATTACGAAGCATGCAGATCGCCGAAGAATATCGTGTTGGTTGCCTTTCGTTTTGAATTCACAGATAAGTTAAAGACAAGGATATTTCATTATAACGATTTCGCAAAGAAACCAAATAAGATTTACATTTGAAGATTGTATGGAAAAATGCATTTCCCCATTTTGCAAATTAAAGTCGTCTGTAAAGAGAGACCTAATATGGTCCGGTGACATTATACTAATAAACAGTTATAAAAAGCCACTTTTTGATCATTTGATGTGTGGTTATAGAAATCATGATTCCTGGAGAAAAATTAGACATTATCAGACGTGGTTTTGCAAGACAAAAACACATCTGTTACTTTAAATTTAGGCACGTCACGCTAGAATGAGTCTTTGGTAATATTTTGACATGTTTAGCTATTTCTTATTTATTATTTTTATGTGCTTTTAATATCGAGTGATTTTTTTACAAATTTTGTGTACATCATATAGTAATTAAAAATAGCAACAACTGAAAGTCGTCTGCTCAAATAAGCGACTTCGTTTTGTTTTTATTTTAAATAAGTCATCATCTTTTATATCAACTTTTATGTGCTGAGTTTTCACATTCATTCTGATACACCAGAAGTTTATTTGAATGTCGGCAGTCTTTTTGGAGGCCATTAAATTAGCATATCGCATTAAATCTGACCAAGAAAATGTTTATTTATTTAGTAATAACTTTATTGTCTAGACACATTTATTGTATGATTAAAAAACCGGATTGTTCATGCTAAGGAATGCGATTTTCATAAGACGCTTGTCCAGAGAAAATAGTGTTTCCTTATCTGCAAATCAAAGTCTTCAGAAAATAGTTTGAATATACGAGAATAATGAACAACGGATTATGAAAGACTCTATATGGTCATTTTGTGTGTTGTTAAAGGTTTTTGCATTGTCGAGGTTGGTAAAATTGAATAAGCAGGTCGTCAGACAGACATACTGTTGTTACAGTATATTGACGCAACCATAGTGGCATCAAAGCGTGAAATCTCTATGTAAGAAAAGAAAACTAATTTAAGAAAACAAAATCCCACAAACATTCAATAAAGAAGTAAGGACTGATGGTACTTCTCTACAATACGACTAATTTTATCATCCTCTCTCTGCAACACTTAATATCAAATACCCGCCATTACTGAATAACTGAAAGTAGGCGGTGTTGTTTGTTTTGTTTTCTTTATAAAAGACCGTTCTACAAAAGTGAAATATACATAACAGGAATGGCTACATCTATCAGACCCAACACAGCCTCCCCACACTGCCAAAATGTAGAGAGGAGAAGGGCACTACTCAATATTTACACCAAAAACAGCACAATTTCGATCCATCCCAAAAGTTGTCTCGGTGAAATAACACCAACCCACCCATTAGCTCAACAATGTCGCATGCAAAAGCACACATACAAAGAAAGGCAACGTATAGTCAAAATTAAAAACCAGGAAGTATACACTAGTGGTAATTGAATAGTATCTAAATCTGTACTGGGATATTGAAACCATCAATCTTAAAACTGGCCGAAATATTTTTTAAGAAAAAGAAATTTTAGATTTACTATCAACATACATAAGTATCGTTCTCAGCGACATTCATATGGCATATTAACTGATGACAGCACCGAATGTACGGGGAAACTTTTCACAGCCATACTGCACAAACAACTGTGAAATTGAAGTTAATCAAACGGGTATCAACCAAATTGTATATAACATATATTCTGAACAATAACAAATTACAATAACAAATGTCTATTTATGAAATCAGAACTCTACTACACAGATACAATTGTTGTATGATAATGGACATTTGATGTTCCAAGATTGATGATGAATATGATCTTTATATGACGCGTATTTGCATATCAAAGTCTTCAGAAAATAGCTTTAATATAAATGTCATTCCAAAACAAAATAGTAATACACAATGGACAATACAAACCACTACTCAAATATGATCATTTGACGTTGGTTTATATGTTTTATTGCAGAGTCTGAAATGGTAAAATGGAAAAAGAATATAATTCTAGATAATGTCAGAAGTTTGTTATATAAAATGAGATAATGATCCCCGACTGCAGAGAAATATTGTACTCTCCATGTTCTCTGTTATATTTCATGAGATGACATTCAAGACTCGAGACTAATGTCGTAATTCTCGGAAATTGTCATATTTTTTACGCCAGCTTGATCGAAATAATTGTTGAAGATGTTTAAGATATCAGTTTAATAAGACAGCAAAGAGTGTTCAAAGTTCATAAATCAGAAAACGCAATCTCTCCAACACATTAAACCTTTTGAAAAGTAAGAAGAAATAGACAAATACGTGCAAAAGAGAGACTTTTAAAAACTAGGATGCATTTCACTGCTACAGTGCTATATTTTATTCAAGAGACTCAGATTTAACTGCTATTTAAAGAAGACAAAAACATGATATTTTTGCATCCGTAAGAGATCGGGTCAATTATAGTATATTGTCCACACTGAAATAAAGACATGTTGACAATCATTTTTATTAATGTACAGCCAAATCTGTGCTAAAGACCACCTGTATACAAAGACCGCATGCGGATAAAGACTTCATTTTATTTGTCCCACTAACTGACATAAAGAATAAATTCATCTGTGAACAAAGACCACCTGCCTTCAGAGACCGCTTTTGAGTTGTCTTTATAGACAAGACTGACTGTAATATAAGGCGTGTATTTCTTTAGCATAAAGAATTTCTATCAGCCAGGAAATTGATGAATTATTATTATCAAGAAAAGTAATAACTACCTAAATAGTGTATGTTTATGCATTTGTCAATAATTTCTCGCCGATAGCGACAAGAATATTGGTTTATTTTCTCTGGAAATAGATGCAATTGGTCTGTCTAAGATTTTATCACAATGCGTAGTTTCATTCATAAAAAGTCGGACAAATGTCGCCATGTTCTTCAAATCTGTGTTATTGTAGATCTGGAAGATCAAGTCAAGAACAAGACTACGTGCAGTCTCGAAGAAATATATTGTCTAAGACTGTTTTCCTAAAAAATGTCTTCCCTTGTTCCCTTATATATTAAATATCTGAAAGTTCAGAACCCTCCCTCATTCCATCACCACGCAAAAATGTTGCATTTTTAAATGTATTACATGCGTTAATGAAAAAAAATATAATGAGAACTTTGAAGTCACAGGTCACGTAAAAAAGCAACAACTGAGTGATGGTCTATAGTCAAACATGTCACCGAGTTCCCACTCCGTATATTTTAGGATGTGTGATGCTAATTTCATTCAGTTTTATCAGGAGAACTTTTCCCAACAAGTAAATGCATGTACATATGGCAGTGTTCATGTAATTTTCATATTGACATCTTTAAACCAGCAAAGTTTGGTTCAGAGAAATGGACAAAAGTAATTAATGAGAAACCCGATGGCTGTGTAGTTACGTTTCCAGTTTCGTAGACACTTATCTTACCATTTACACTTAAAAGAATTATCGATCGCTCCGAATAACATTACAGGTATGCAACCACTAACATTTTTGATAAACGATGTTAGAGTACAAAACAGGTGTAAGCGAGTACGGAGGTTGCACCCACGAAATTAGTTTGATGTTTAGCTTGTTCGTCGGTATACAAATTTAATCCAAAAGCAACAATTCCTACTTTGACTTGATTTTCAACCTAAAGAAAAGAGCAGTATATGTTTTCAGCTTAATGGTAAAATTAACTTTTATACAAATTGGAAACCACAGATATAATTTACCAAGGAAACTGGTACATGTTTGATCATATAAGACATCCGAGGGAGCAAGTTTGAGGTGGTGCACAACTGAACCTTGTTAAAGGCTCCAGAGACAAAATTTAAATATCCGGTCAATGGCAATAACCTACCAGGCTTTTAATTTTTAGTTAATTGTTTGTAGTCTTTTTGAAATTGTTTTGGCTGTGTGTGAAGATTGTGTTAAATAAACGAGGCAAACCCCAATATGCCTTTATCTCATGTTAATAAAGCTTTTGTTGGGCAATAAATACTCTTTAATATGATCTGATCCAAATAAATTAGATCCTCATTCACTATAAGAAAAGATTTTACTATGTGTTCAGAATCTTACGAATTTAATGTTATTCTTTGAGATACATTATGTGTTTATCAAGATAATGGTGCATGTATATAACAACAATTAATTTTTTTATTTATTTAGAATTTCACGACCCAGACTCGGTTTTCGAATGCAAACGCACATTAACTTTCAAATATGAGAAAGCCGATTTTGATCAATAACTTTTCATAAAAGTTATGAGAATAAAATAGATAATAACGCGTCCTATATACACTGCATAAGTTATATGACATGGAAAAATGAAATATTCTGGGATCGTCTTTTATTTTCATCAGAAAAGGCTATTAATAATATACTTTCAAGTTTGTGTGTAAAGCGATAACGATCTTCGCATGACGAAAGATGAAAAGGAAATTTGAAAGCAACCGAACGCTAAAAATAAAACAATTGCAGGTTAGGTTTGATTGAGTCTGTGCATGGGTATTGCTGCAACTGAATTAATTTTATATATTTAAACGCATAATTTTACATATATTATAATGTAAAAGTGATGATAACGTATATCAGGGCTATCCGATCAACCTTTTTTAGGGTGGGGGGAGGGTCGTCCCGGTTAGCTCAATTGGTTGTGTCATCGGAATTGCATGGCTAGGCGCTGTCACCGTGGCGGTGCGGGTTTGCTCTCCGGTAGAGGCATTATCATTTTATATTTACTTATGTTGTACATTAGATAAATAACAAGCAATGAAAATATACATTGTCCTGACAAGAATTAAAATTCACGAAGGGGAGTAATGAAAATGCATAATACTGCCCACGCCATCTAACTCCGGGTAGAGAGCAACTCAATATTTACACCAGTCAACAGTACAACGTCGATACAATCCCGAACGATGGTGTGTATTTGGCGGTGAATGTGCAGAGATAACGATCTTCGCGTGATTAGAAACACTTACTTCCGCATTTTACTTGTCTTCGTATATCACCGAATGACATTCAACCCTTGAGCAAAATGTCCCAAGAGACTTGTCTAGATAGTTTTTGTCGCGCTGGTGTGTTTCTAAGATGTTAGTTTAGTGAGACTTTAAAAAGTTATGTCCACATATAAGGAAGCATAATTTAGAAAACTCAATCTCCCCCGCAAATAAAGAGGAGTACGTCTTCATAATTCGACTTATTTCTGAGCGCCGCACTTGCCCCGCTTCTACTAAACAAGTTTTTTTCTACTTAAAAACCAAATATATGAGTATATTACATGAAAGATAAATTGGTATGAACGAAAACACATTTTATGACCCTTGCTGAGGTTCGAACGTAAGGTTTATATCTCGTCTCACTGCGAACAGTCTTGAACACTTTACCTCATATGTTTAAGTTAAATTCAGTTACATAATGACAAAATATGGTTAAAATTTAATTGAAAATGTTTGTCTTGCAAACTTTTCAATTTTTGACTTTTGATGGTGCAATCATCATATTTGTAACCGCCGCGCAAATTCATCTCAATATTATCTTATACGTTTGTTTATTTCTAGGATAACAAAATTATGCCATACAGGTCATTATAACCGATGCCTGGCAAATGTTCATAAATCAGCAGATTTATTATATCACGACATGCCGGAGAAAAAAAAAGATCATTGAACGCTACTGGGACATTGAAATATGCATTCAGAAACACAGCCTGTTTAGTCAAAATGAACAGGGGAATTGATGCGTAAAAAATATAAAAATTTTCAAAATGACAGTACGAACAATTTATAAGAATGGAATTAGATTCCGCATTGGAAAAGTCAGTGCCAAAGCATTTTGATGGTTTTAAACAGGTTTAAGGGTGCATCTGTTTAACACTTGCTCCCTAAGGTTCAAATATAACAAACATACAAAATGTATTGGTGAAATAACTTTTCCCATCTATTAGACAAATTGTAAGTAAATGCACAAAAAGACACAATCCATCAGCAGCTAACGGCATTGTTCATTGATAAAATGGATTGTTTCCCTATTACCTAACTGACCAGAGCACCTGAAGTTAAATTTGCTAGAACTGAATGGAAGAAGATCGTATTTGAACAACATATATTACAAAATATCATACATATCAACCCTATTTCAAATGCTACAATTTTACTTTGTTTTATTATTGATTTCAAACTCATACAAAGGTTCGAGCAACAATCGGTAATTGGCAGAGATGACAGAATAGTTCAAACGACCCAGCTGATAAATTTGCAAAGTTGTCTCATCATAAAAGTCATTCTGTTTTTTTTTTGTTGTTTTTTTTTCAGAATTTCTTCAATAAAACGTACTCGCCCATTTGACTTGCAATGCTATTAGCTTCTTATGTTTTATATGTTTGTGTGCTTTTGCATGCAACACTGTTGGGCTGATGGATGAGTTGGAGTCATTTCACCAAGATTACTTGTACTTGTTTGTTAATATGAGAACCTGTTGGAGCAAGTGGCACATTCAGAAAATATAAAAAGGTGAAATAAGCATATCAGGAATCGCCACATTCAGAAAAAAATAAAGCTACAGTACACATATCGTATAAAAAGGTGAAATATGCATATCAGGAACTGCCACATTCAGAAAAAACAGCCTCCCCACACAGTCAAGAAGAAGAGAGAGGGAGACAGCATGGTTAATAACTAAAGTGACTTTCTGTCAATGCATGTACAATCTTATCACAGTCAACGACAAGGTACATGTTGATATTCAATGGTGAATTAAGGTGACAGACGTCAGAAAACGACAAAACGAAATGCAAAGCGGGCTTACTAAAACTATACCAAGCATGCAGTAATTAAATTTAATTTATTTTTAATTAATGATTTGAAATTCATCATATGGGCGTACGACTTTTTAAAAAATATACTAAAACGTAACATTTGACTTGAGAATTACAGGTCTCGTTCAGTAATCATTTAGAAATGATGTTGTAACAATGATAATAATGATTAATGATTTCATTATAGGGGAATTTATGATTTTTGAAAAACTTATACCGAAAAAGTAATGTCTGACTTGAGAAATACATAATCGTAGAATAATTTGGAAATGATAATATAAAATTGATTATTAAACATGAATTTTTTCTGAGCTTGAACCCCAGACACTGTCTTAAGCTTCTGTCGAAAGATGTCTGTCTGCTGTAAATATGTTTTGCAGAATAGTAATTGCTTTTCTGACTATTTGGGATCATAAAACTTATTAATCTAATACACGCCATGCTGGAAGCTTAGACAGTCTTGCACAGTATTATTTACGGAAGGGGTTATGTCTGCTTTTTTCACATCTACACGGAGACGTATTTTTCTCTGAACATTCTCTACAGAGACATAGTTCATAAACTGTATGATCACTTTTGGGAAAACAGCTGAATGTACTAAACCTTTTGAAATCATGTAAATAAACGGCATGAAACTAATGTTTTCAAAAGTATTACACAAACGGATGAAAAAGGTAAGTTTTGATCTTATTGTTTGTGTAATGCATTTGTGGAATGTTTTTTTTATTAAACTGGGTTTTGCCTCAAAAAGCACATGTTTAATACAAAGAAAGTGACTTATTCAGTGTACGAATAATACCTTATTATACGAATAATACTCCTTCACATTTAATAAGAATACACGTGGATTAATTAACCCCCGTGATAACATAAATGCTATAGATTAGCAGTATAAAATAGCCATGAAAATCTGACCTGCGGAATGATTTGTTTGTTTTTGGACCTGTTATAATTTACATTTTATTATTTCTTTGAATTCTAGAACAGAAATTTCAACAAAACAAAAACACTATCGCATCAAACAACTGCATCCAACATTACTATAATTCAGTGTATTTTGGTGCAAGATCAGAGGAAAACTAAAATATTCGAGAAAAATATTTCGAAACCTTACTATTAATTAGAGTGATGTTTAGAGAGAAACAACCCACTAAACTTACCATTGCACAATATGACAGCAGAAGTACACAAAGCGGAATAACGCCAAATCTAATGGTGTTTTGTTAATATTTCCGATCAACTTTGTTGAACAAATTTTACTACGAGCCTTAGCAAAGGTCTTCATTGTGAGACGGGTGGGCTTTACTCTTGGTATTACACAACATAAATAAACTCTGTTTACTGCATTAGCGGATAAATTATAAACATAGTGAACTTTTCCAAGACGATTTGACATATTTTTTTAAATCAACATTACTAAAAGATGTAACCTACCTACTTTCAGAGGTTAATGTATCACAGTTTTTACCAACCGGGACACCAAACACTTCTTAGTCCTTTATGTTCTAGAATTTCTAAAAGAACATTTCAGACATGCGCAGAATGAATAAAATAGATTGTTCCTCGTGACATTTTAAAAACAAAATAAGAGAAGATTACTTTCTGTTAATAAGGCTGTAGCTGTAATTTAAGGACAGTCTAAATGTTTGAGAGCAGAGAAGAAACTCCCAATATGGTAATTCTATCGTTGTTTAATAGAATGTAGTAATAAAACTGTCTGTTCGATTTAGATTAATACTTTCCGTTGACAGAATTGTATCTTCGAGCAATAGGACCAAGATATATGTATGTTTCAAAGGGAATCCTTATAAAAACGATTCTAAGACAACGATTGTTGTCGCAATGGAGGTAAAGATGTAAGTCTTGTTATAAAACTCTAACTGGGCCCAATTCGTATGTGTGTGTTATGTTCGATATTATTTATTAGTGTGAAATAATTATAAGGGGTAATGGGAATTGGTATTGAGTACTGCAGAAAAGAACGTCTAAAACCCTGAAATAAGCTGAATTTAGGATTTTAATACCTTTTTGTTTTTGATCCTGGAATATATGGTGTTTTTATTTAAAAAGAACCTTGCGAACCAAGTGCCAGTTTGGTGCCCTTTTAAATCGTTGGAACAAATTTATTTTCTTACAAACGTATAAAGGTTTATAAATATTTCGATATGTATCTGTCTAATTCCTATTTTAAATAGAAGAACAGGAAACATTGAAAGCCATCGAACACGACAAATATGAAAATATTGCAGGATCGGTTTGATGGCAGTTATGGTACTGCCCACGACGATTAGCCCCGGAATGATCGCATTTCTATATTAACACAATTAAACAGTACAATTTGATTAATCTCAAACGACGGTTTGCATATGGCAGCGAACATTGGACAGTCAATAGGGTATTTTCATTTAAAATTCCATGTTCAGCTCGTATGTAATTCAGATTAAGAATGGGTTTGCCCTAAACGAGAAAACAATGAGCGGAACTGAATAGAAAGGCAGATTGTTTGAAAATTGTGTTTTCTGGTTATTTCTACTCGTACTATATAATCAAAAGGTTATCCTTCGGAATACTGAATGAAATTTGTGGTACTTTACGCATTGAATATAGTATATATAAAGATCTACTGAATAACACTTACCTTAAGTTATATGGAATCTTGCACCAAAATCCAGAATCCACATGTTTCGTAACCTAATTCCAAACAATCAACTCGCCCATTCTGGTTGTAAATCGGATTCCATAGGGCTTTAATAGCAGACAATTGTACAAAAACCGTACCCTGTTTTCCCAGATATTTTATCCCAATTACTCTCAAATAAATGTAGCACTTCACGATTTTGACACTTTGAGAAACTTTTCTAGACAGGACCCTGTCGATAAAACATTTGTTACCATGGCATTTATATCTTATACGAAATACTCGATTGAGTAGGTTCGCTTTCTTTAAACCTCTGTTACATTTTTGTCGCCGAATTAAATATTAATCCATCCTTGATCCATTTCGAGCGTCTAGAATATCACTGACTTTTCGAATAAATAAGCAAACCTCTTTCAACTGCTAGATATAAATTTCACAGAATCGTGATCTATGTTCATTTATTTTCGAAAAATGCAAAATAATTCTTGATAAGATGTTTTAATGGGTCTAAGCTTATCTATCCAAGTATAAAATATTCATTGACTTTTGCATGAAAACCAAACTGCGGCTGTCACATTCGGCTCAAGAATCAATATGGTTATTGTTGGGTTGCAAGAATGTAGCGCCATTTATTGGAATTCGTCCGATCGAGATATATAAGGCCCTTAGCAGAACACTGAAAATTGTTATTTTTCACTTTCTACAGACATTATGAGTAGTAAAACTTCTTTTAACGCTCGATGATCAATATATACAGATACATGGGGTAACAGTTGTTTATGGGTACAGCTTCGGAGTACAGATCTGAAGATTGCAAGTTCGAATCCCATATATGATGAAATTCTTCTGCAGTTTCCACAACCCACATATGACGTGAGTACTGGTTTCAACCCAAGAAACAATCATCGGGCGTAATTAATATAATTTGAAAGAACTATTAAAATAATCGGTAAATAAGGATAAACTATCAATTGTAATTATAAAAATGTTACGGTGAAGAGTCATACTGTTAGGATAATTTGCCCAATCCTTCATGTATTTGCAAAATGTCAAATGTCAAACTGGATAAAAAGATGTACGACATGTAGCTTTCTTAAAACAATAACACACTAGTATTCCAACGGTGTTGAAAAAGGGTAAAATTACTAGAAAGTACTTGCACAAACATTTGAAAAACGGCAGTAATTATAGTAAATCTGAGCAAAAACATCATTTACTCACGTACATATTTTACAAATAGATTAAATGGGAACTTTAAAAATAACCGATCACGACAAATATGAAAATATTGCAGTCTCGGTTTATTTGAGCCCTGTCATGGGCAGTAATGGAAATGCACATTACTCCCCGGGTCGCCTATTCCCGGGTTGAGCGCAACTTATTATTGACACCAGTAAATACTATACAATTTCAGACAAGAAAATCACAACGTCACCAGAAAATTGACGTAATCTAGCTTAGTCGGTATCGTGAACGGAATTGCATGGCTAGGCGATGTCGCCTTACGGTAAGGGTTCGCTCCCCAGTAGAGGCAATATATTTAAATGTCGAAATACACAAATAGTACTGGTTTGTTAATATGAAAACATATTTGGGCAATTGTGAGGTTGGTGCACCCTAGAACCTGGTATAATCCCCCAGTGGCAAATTACTTTGCAACTAACTGTTCCAAGACGGTATCCTCTCAGGTTGTCACTTTCGATGTTTGTGGCGTCTCTTTTTTAAACAGATCGTTGCCAAACCATGCTTTCTTCTGCTATTTTTGGCTGTGTGGGGAGGCTGTGACTGCTGGATGTAGCCATTCCTGACATTCCTAATTCACTTTTTAGGAAAGGTAGCCTAATTTAGAATCACAGCCAGTAAAAAGCAAGCATAGATGTCAAAGGTACTAAAATTGCTGACATATTCTCCTAGCATCGGCCTTTGGCAACATTTCTATTAGTCGGGAAAAAGGTGTAATTGTTCTCGAATACCCATGAAATAGCTTAATGCTATTTACACTGCTTTTTGGGTTGAAACATGTACTCAGGTTAAGTGTGGATTAGAACACATGTGCCATTTAAACTGTTCATTCAATATACTGTCATTGATGAACAGTTTCATGTCGTAATAAAGTAAGTACGTAAGATTTTCGGTCCCATTGTCATTTACAAACACGACATATACGACTGGTTTCCTTGATTTTTGTCCTGGGCAAATTCACTTACTAATGTAATACTCCGTCACAACAGGCTCATTCAGTGAGATCTGTGTCTAGATAAGATGTTTTCCTTCGGTAATTGCTTTCCATCTCAAGATAAATAAACCCATTATTTGCGGTGGGGGAAATGATTCCTGTGAACGCAGCTCTAGTTCATATTTAGGGAGAAATAATGATTGTTTGACAAGTGAAAAGAAAATTGAAAAATAACATAATTCCACTGGTTGGTAATCTTTTTCGATTGATCATGCGAGTCTCGTTTCCGTTAATTGTTTGTGGTGTGTTATTAGAAATCGATCATTCTTAAAATCAGTGATGTTATCAAATATGCCCTTTGTATGCCATTGATTTAATTTATATTAAATTAAAAAAAAAAATTTTAATCTGCTCACAGGTCTTGTCAAAAAGCCCTAGTTTCTGCAAACACCCTAAGGCACCAAGCATCGGCGAAATTGGAAAATGCGAGAAAAAATATTTGGAATATTTGGAACCTATAAACCAAGCCAGATGGACATTTTTTAAGGTAAATATATCATACAATCACATAAACTCAGTGCCTCTCTTTCTGTCTGTCGGTCGATGGTTCGGTCGGTCTGCCTGCCTGCCTGTCTGCCTGCCTGCCAGCCTGCCTGCCTGCCTCCCTCCCTCCCTTTCGGCATTTCTCCTTCCCCCTCTATATCCCTCTCTCTCTCTTTCTCTCTTTTTCTCTTTCTCCCCTTCTCTCTCTCTCTCTCTCTCTCTCTCTCTCTCTCTCTCTCTCTCTCTCTCTCAAAGCATAACAGTAATAGATCGCTCTTCGCTTTTCCTCGCTCGCTCTATGCTGAAAGAAAACACCAGCAATCTTTCACTTGCGAGTATTGCTGAGATCTGTCACGTGATAAATTGTTTTCCTACGATAATTGTTTTCCATCGTCTTATCAATAAACCCAAGGTTAAGTTGATTTTCTATTAAACCAACATTTCCCATGCAATTATACACAAAGCAGAAAGACTATTGTGAGAGACACTTGTGATAGTTAATGGTATTACAATTATTCAGTTTTAAAACGTAATGAAAAGCTAAAAACTATAAAGTGAAATACGCATTTCAGGAATCGCCACACTCAGAAAACACAACCTCCCCACGCAGCGAAAATGTAGAGATGAAAAGAGAGCATGGGCTTATAAGAATGTCAATTTCAAATGAGACACCACAAACAATTTACAAAAAAGAGAACCTTTGGGGTAACCGCGATGGAAGCGGAAAAGAGAGCATTCGTTTATAAGAATATTAATTTCAAATAAGACATAAGAAACAATAAAGAAAAAGAGAACCTTTGGAGTTACCGCTTTGGAATAGTCAGGGGCAAAGTGTAAAAATCAATCAGGTCTTGTAATACACATCAAAACACTAGTTTATAAGAAAAAGCGGCTAATTTTTAATCGGTCTCCTCAAAGCATTTAAAAGTTAAAAACAATATCCATCTGTCAATTATTAAGGACACCGTAAAAGAAACAGAAAAATACCATCAAAGCAAATACTGTATTATTCATAGTTCTGATTAGCTTTTTAAATGTCAAAAGTGAAGAGATTTTCTTCAAATTCGAAGTGGTCAAAAGAATATATTCCAATCATAAAAGAGTATATTCCTGCAACTGTATCATAATCTATATGAAAATAGAGTATAATCCAATCATTCTCTTCCTGCAACTGTACAATTAGCTATCTCAATGTCATATGTTTCTCTAGACACCTAGTCAGTTTCAAGGTATATATGTGTTGCAATACATATAACACTATTTTGTCGCTATTCTATATGTAGATAAATGTCAGAAAACGAACAAGAAAACCTGCTCGGTGCTTCTTTGCCATTTTATATGGCCTAAGTGAATTGTTTAATATGTACTATATTGTTTTATATTATTCTTCTTCTGTAATAGCAACGTAATACCTGCAAGATACAAGAAGTAGGTTGACAGCTCAACGACGTTTAACATTTTCTCTTGGGTTTAGTCCATTAAATAAATCTCTCTCGTTAAAACTCATTTCTTTTGTGACATTTGCATATTAGGCTACTCTTATCACATCAGAAACCATTGTACGAATGACAAAACTTCTAGACAACCTCTTCCGGTGAAACCATTCTTTTGGACTGTTGACCTATACATTAGTATGTCCTGTTCCTCGTTAAAACTCATTTCCTCTATGACATTTGCACATTACTCCTATCACAGCAAACACAATTGCACGAATGACCACGCTTCAAGACAACCTCTTCTAGTATTAACTAACCATTGTTTTGGTCTGTTGACATATTCGTTAGTATGTCGTGCTTGTAAGTAATAATGGATGTAATATCCTAGATGCACCTATTCATCCTGTATTCTAGCATGTAAAGGCATTATCTCCTGTATTCTAGCATGTTAAGTAAAGACATTATTTGCTTGTTGTGGTGCAACACTCTCTGTTATCCTTAGTGCTATATGGTTTGCTATTTATTCATCAGAAATTACTGAAACTGTATGAAAGTAGCCTATACAAACAGACCACCGAACAACACAATCAATCAAAATATTGCAGGCTAGATTTGACTGAGCCACTACATTAGCAGAATGAGTATTTATTATGTGTAATTGAACACGTATAGTAAGAATAAAAACTGGCAGTGTAACATGCGAGAGATTATAAGTATGCAGCATGCTTGTTCTTCCTTTAAATAACAGTAATGCAGTTGCAAGATGATGAAGATCCAGCTCAAACTGCTGGGTTGAAGGTTATAAAGCTGAGATTGGAAACCAGTCTCAAATCTCAAGCATCTGATTGGCTGAAATGGCGATTGGTTGCCATTTCAGCCAATCAGATGCTTGAGATTTGAGACTGGTTTCCATGCTCAGTTTTATAACCTTGGGCACTGATACCAAATATATAATGCAAGCTTACAATTTAATTTCAATTCGAACACGCTGTAGATTATGAGTGACAAAATGAATGATTAAATTTGAATAGATCGGACTAAGAAACACAAGTATTATGTCCTATATTGAACCTTAGCATAATTGATTTCGTTATTTGAAAATTATAGTATGGAAAAATAGAACGGAAAAATAATTTTATGTCATTGCAATGAAATCGATACAACTTTAAATATTTGAGAAAGGCTTGGCTTGAAAGTAATATATGAAACGTTGGGTCTAGTGGACAGTGGCAAAAAAGAAAAGATGTTGCCCGAAGGTCATACTAAATCTGTTGTTATAAGCCCTGATTTATTTTAAGCATTTCACTTTAGCAATCAGGCAAATAGTAATCATAGCTCTAATTAGTACGTGTAAATATATTGATCCAATGTACCAATGGCAAATTGGAACTTTCTATGTAATGTTTATTTATCAATCGCTGCGTTGATGTCTTGTTTACGCAAAGTATCTTTGGGATATTCGTTTTGAATAGCTATGCCACGATAATAAGACTCGAACACCGAGATTATCACAGCGCGAATGCTTCCATGCTGTCAGAATTGAATCTGTTTTTTCATTCAATAGCATCGAATCTAAGCAATTATGAAGTCGATTGATTGGTTAGGTTTTCTGTCATGTCCTGTAACAATAATATTAACCAAGATTATTTTCCTCTTTCTCCGAGCTTAATATTCACTCAACCCAATATTGCAAAATAAAAAGATATGACCTAGATATGCTCACTACATAGCTCTCGTAAACTGGATTTTCGTTCCCAGAGAATTTAACCTTTAAAAGTAAGAAAAAATGATTGTTGACACACTTAGACGTGGGTTTGTTGTTTTATTTAGTTTTCGTGAATCATGCTTTAGCAGATAAACATTCAGAGTTCATCTTTTCCGGCGGCGACAACAGTTTTCTCAGGTAATCACAAAAACGTTGATAAAAAAAATTTGTTCATAACTTTGATAGTACTTATCCCACTACCAATGAACTTAAAATACGTTATCTGCATGATAAAAAGCTACTCCTATGAACAAGAATAATAACTTTTGTATGTATCCCCGTTTTAAATGACTTAACCTGTAACAAGTTGTCGCTTTTAACTTTAAAGGTACTTATCTTGTTCCTGCACAGTTCTTAAAATATATCATTTGCATTAATAAAAAAGTGAAATATATCAGGAATTGCCACATTCAGAAAAAAACAGCCTCCTATTTCAATACCTATGAATGAAAACCAACGCTGGACTGTTTTGTGTTATTCTCTATTCAAGTAACTTTAACTTAAATGTCATCATTACTTTGAAAGTACTCTTTCTACTGACTGGCATAATACCTGGAATATGTCATTTGTATTATCAAAGATAGACAGACTTTAAAAATGATAACTTCTGATTAACTATTTTGGAGGTATGTCTCTTCTGATTCAGAAATGACTTTAATCCGAAACATAAAGTTGCTGAGCACGTTGATAGTAATGCAGTTCGAAAAATACTTGAAATTATCTTCTGCATTTTCATAGCACTTTCTGACAACAACAATGATAACTCCTAATTTACTATGTTTTGAATTATTCCCCCTAACTAATTCAAACTTAAAGTTTTGAACGCTTTGAAACAACTTGTCCTATTGGAAAAACAATCGGTGAGTATTATATGCATAATCATGTTTTAATTATTCGGTCGAACAACTACAGCAGCCGTTTTTCAGAGCCTTCCATGACACAAATTGCAAACCTATCATTAAAGTAACAAGAACAATTCCTCAGGATAAGAAAAAATTGTTAAGGAAAACGTGAGACTACATAATTAATTCTGATGAAAAAGTCTAAATTTTGAAACTCAAGGCTTATCAATATGTTTTACATTATTATGTTTGCATCGGTACATAAAGAAGTAGTACTAACAATTGTAAAAGCTAAAATGGCGCTTGAAATAAGCGTTATAGAGCGCTTCGGTCATCTTGGTTACACAAAATGAGCCCATGAACTCAGGTGTATCTAAAATTTTCTTGACGAAACCGCTTCACAAGTTCATTTTAAGAAGATTAAACTAAAATACTTGTTGCTGTATTTCTCCATTGTTGATCAACTCAAACGTGTTTCATTTGCGATGATCAGTTCAAACATAACTCAATGTCGATGAGCAATCTGGATATAACATTTCTTATTTCTTAAGATAAATCTTAAATCATTTCTTGTTAGAATAAACCATCATGTCTTGTAAGAGATAAAAAAATCAACAAAACATGTATGGCATATTTGAGTTCTGTGACTCCATGTTTTCTCTATATGTTTTGCCGCTGACCGTTCCAAGGCGGTAACCCAAAGGGTTCTCTTTTTCGTTAATTGTTTGTAGCGTCTTATTTGAATTGACATAATTATAACAACATGCTCTCTTTTCCTCTATTCTTTTTCGCTGCGTGGGGATGCTGTGTTTTGTGAGTGTGGCGATTCCTAAATATGCACATTTCACTTTTTTTCTAGAAAGCCATACAATGTATCAACACTGGCCTTCAGACAATGATTAAAGTTTCATCTCAGAAAATCGATGTATCTTGATTTAGGATATTTATTTTGGGTTCTTTGTTATTTTTCTATAATTGGACATCTTGTGTCAATGTAGTTCAAACAAATTGCACCCCAAATGAATGTTTGCTTATCACTTAGGTCAGAAACGAAAAACAGATTATATAAACAAAATTCAATAAACTTTGTATTTTGTCTTCGTTCTTCATAAATTTTTGTACGTTTTGAGAATGGCGTTTGCCGGTAATTTTATTTTCCTTCTTTTTTTAAATTGACATGTTAATCAAGTTACGACTTGTTGAAGTGACCCACATATTATTTTGCAAATCATTTACTGATACCTGTTCTTTAGCAAATAACCAAATTAGCATTATAATTATTCAGTTGTACAGTGATGCCATTAATCACCTCAACAACAATTTGCAGTACATCAATTATACCAAATACTTCAACAATTAAAGTTCCACGAATTTTGTACTTCCTATTAGCACTCTAAAATATTTATGCCATGCTCTTCTTAAAGATATTTTTATTTTGTCTAAAAAGTGACTAATATTGATTTTGTGAATTGTGATTTTTCATTCATCTTCCAAGACAAAACGTTAACTTAACATTACTCTGTCTAACTTCATAACATCGTCAAAATAGTGAACTAAGAGCATAGTCATAAGACCATCAAATAATGGTGCTATTACTAAATTTAGGCAACTGGGAAGTTTAATCGCTTTCGTTTGTGCAGAGTTGCGATTGAATATAAAACAGATTTCGATGCTGAGAAGTAAAACCTTTTAGATCTAAACTAAATCATTTTCCTCAATAATAACATTGCGTCGGTATTTTAATTTTCACATTTAGATTAAAACAACATTATCCGTCTTTTGGGGATTTCGCGAAATAAAAATGCGTTCAAATAAAATGCATTAATCAAAAAACAACTAAACAACATTCAATTTCTGCTGTTTCGACGAGTAACGTCCACATGAGACTGCGCTCGTTTAAATGATGGTGGTAATCATCCTTTACACATAAGCACCTGAAGGATAAAATGACGTTGCAAACATTTAGATAAAAGCAATTATATAGAGCAATCGGTGATCTATCGGTAGTTTTGTTAGCCAAATTATGGAGTGCACCGATGACAAAGGATTTACCACCGATATCAACTATTGGTCACCTGTTTGCCACCTATCAATTGCTTTTGGGAAAAAATGAGTTTCGTAGATAAAAAAATTACCGATCGGGATTTTTAGACATGTTTAAAATTCTCGATCGGTGAAAATATTTTAAAAATAACCGATCTGCAACTTGTCTACAACCGATCGCCACCGATCGACATCCTGTCTAAAACCGACATCACCGATCGACAACCTGTCTACAACCGATAAATCCGATGGGCCAACGATAAGTAGTCGATCAACTTATACTTACCAACGATAGAAAAAAAAGATGAGAATTAATGTGCTCCAGCAACCCATAAAATATCTGTTTAACCGATGAACACTTGTCAATCCCCGAAGGCTGTTTACACAGAAAACCAGAAATAAAATAACAAATGACAACCGATCAAAACAGCGATTAACTTAAAATAAAACAACCGATTGGGCACCGACCGTCTGTGTAACTGGGACCTGACACGACCGTTAAGATTCTCCCACAGGCACTGAATCAGTTCTCGATATATCTTGCTGCGCGTCCGTATTCGGTCATACTGTTTTGACAAGTTAGTTGTTACTGTCTTGGAAAGAACTTACAGGTATCTATTTTGTTCTTATAACTAATGTCCAAACTTAGAAGCTGAAAATTGTTCTTTATGTTGCTACTTAGATCTACATAAATTTACACGAAAATGTGCTTCCATGAATATCTTTTCTATTTTCATCAATATCGATAATGTATCAGAGGCCGTAATAGGAACACAATGGTTTAATCAAATATTTAACATTTTATCAAATAACCTGAAAATTGAGACCGACTAGAGGCTAGAAAATAAAACGAATCGCGCTTTAATGATAACCCTATAAATTTATTTGCTGGAGAATTTGATTTTGATCGATAGAAAAAAATAGTTAGAACGAGTCTAACAAAGCTTCTTGTAAATTTTCCATAGACATAGTTGCCATTTACTGTGAGAGAACTGGTTGGTCCTGATTACAAGTAAAAAGCCATGGGATACTAAAATAACAAGCAAACCTTCACACAAACGACAAAACGGACTAGAGCGGATCATTAGCTCAGTGGTTAGCGCGTCTGCCCCTGAGACCAGGGATCGCTGGTTCGATCCCCCGCTACTCTCACTAAAATAACTAATATAGTCGTTCGGATGGGACTTTAAACCGAGGTCCAGTGTAGTGGTGCTATACACTGGGCACTTAAAAGAACCAGGGACGATTCTGGAATGGAGGGTCCTCTGTATCTTGCACTATCCTCCAAAACCTAAAATGACTAACACTATTCTGGAGGCGTCGCTCATATGGGCTTCCGGTAGCGACGATAAATAAATGGAAATACATACATTAACAAACGGACAAGTGTTAAATGACGACACGGTCAAAATCTCAGTCGGTCTCCATTTATATAACTACACAAATGTAGCAGCATAAAGAACAATTTTCAGCTTCTTAGTTTGAACATTAGTTATGAGAACAAAATAGATAACTTAAGTTGTTTTTCCAAGTACAGTAACAACTAAAATTTGACAGTGACCGAAGGCAGATATTCATGTGGCGTGCCCGAAGGCACCTTTTCTCGTGGCGTGCCTCATTTTAACGATTTCCATTTCTAGTACTGCCACGAACACATTAAATCTAATGAAGCAGTGATGTGTTAAGATGTAATTTAAAGATCCCTTTTAGATCTTTCAAGCCTTCCATTTAAATGGAAACAATCCAGCAATTTGAGAGATTTTACGAGCTCGGTGAACTATATTTATAGATGTTTCTAAAGCAGAAAATCAATGATAAAGAGCAGGTCGATTTCTCATCAAGTCACAGAATGAAAAAAATGTTGGAACAATTTGCATTTTTTTGTTTTCAGATTTTCCCTTTGCGTTAAACCCTTATTCGTGTTTTATAGAGTTCTAAAGCAATGTAAATATGGTTTTTAAACGTAACGTGTTTAATATAAAATGATGCTGTTCATTCAAGATAATCTTTTCCTTTTAAAAAATGACCTTTATAAATGTTTACTAAACAAATGTTTCATTATTGTTTTTTATTTATTTTTACCTGCAAAAGAAAAGCACAAACAATCGTGCTCCAATTAAATTTACGCGTGATATCTTAAAGAAAAGGCGTACAAGCTCGATCCGTTTCTTCTTACCTTTTCTATCATGCTTATGGTTATTCTTATATAAATCTCAGTAAGGAATCCATTTTGACTGACCACTGCTTACAGTGCCTCGAGCTACGTCTGCATGTGTGTTTCAGTTCATTTACATTCCACGCTGCCGACAGGGTGTGCGCGTTTCATTCGATTAACATAGAAAAGATGCACATCTTTGTGAACATGGTGAACATGACGGTGCAAGTGAGAAGTTTGTGCACCTCTCACAAATAATTGACAACACTCCACAGTCTCAAAATTGTTAAATTGCAAAATGTTGCTACATGTAAAAACCTGCAGGTCACATCGTTAAATGTTATCTTAGGTGATGTCAAGTTTATAGAAGTTTTATATTAATATTGTCCCAAATATAGAAATTCTTCTGTTATAATTCGGATGACTCTGTAAACTGTAAGAAGTTGCATATAGGAAGTAACCAGCTAAAACTAGTAAATTCATTAAATTAAGAGCCTTTAAAGAACAGCATCTGTTGCGAAAGCCTTAAAAATATCAACACCGCGAAAAAATGTTTTGTTTTGCGAAATAGATTATTTACACTGTTTAGCTATTTCTGATAAACGCAATTCGTTTGAACAATTAACAGACAAGTAGGCCAGCAAACGTCAGCAAATGAAGGATAAATTCTCTCATATGTGTTTGATTACAAAAATTTGTATGCTAATATGACCTTTTTAGGTAGGACGGCAAATTTTTTTATTATACAACCTTTGCTTGGCATAAAATGACCGGGGCTTTGATATTTCTTTAACTTCAGATTATCGAGAATTGTCACAGTGGAAAATAGCATGTAAATTCATAATAACTTTGTATGTTTGCAAAATCAAGTAGTGTTTGTTTTAATTGTATTGATATCTAAATCAAACTACAAATAATCATTGACCTTCATACCAGACATGAACTCTAATATAATAATTATATCAAAATAGGTCTCAATTAATATTTTGATGTTTGAACATATGGGGGTTTTCTTTCAGAAAATTGCGGGCACTGTAGCCATTTTGCAAATTTATTTTACACCCTAGTACACCCCTCTCTCGTTTTAAATGATTTGAGCGTGATGCTGTCTTACTGATATATATATTTGTATTAAGTTGGTTTTATAATTTTAAACTTGTTTAACAACTGATACATGTATCAACTGCCATAAATAATCTACCATTTTGTTCCTGTAGTGTAAAATGAAATGTTTAACATTTGTAAAGCTAAAAAGCTGTTACCAAAACATGTTTATGTTTTATTCTATTTTGATAGTGCAAAAAAAACTTATTGCAAAAACAAACATCGATTAAGTTCACAGTGACGACAATGGGAGTTTTCATGTGATCAATTTAATTGCATTGTATTGGAAACTTGCTTCAAAGACATTCAAAACAACAAAAATAGTGACACGTTTGCAAAGAATTCCAGAACTATTTCATTAGACTCTTGTGTGAGTGTGACATTAAACAACATAATTGTAAAATATCCCATTTCATAATGCATAGCAATACAAATTTAGTTTATTTGCCATCCAATCAGACATTTTGTCGTTAGGTAACATGATTTATAAGATATATCGGCGTCATTTTCCCATCACGTTTATATTATTATGCAATAATCATGAAAAATAGAATTCTATTATCAGGGTCTGTTGCCTGTTATTATGTTGACATCTTGACCTAGAAAACACCAGTTTTGTGAGGAGTGCAGGCCCGCTGAAACATTTTTATAAAAAATTTCCTGACCGCCTTAATAGCAAAGTTTATAGTTCTGTTTTTCTGGAACGCTTAGAGGATATATATAGCGATTTGTTAAGTCATTGTCGTGCTGAAAGGGATATGTGTTCAGCAACTGAACGAATTATAAGTTCCACTCCCATGTAAAAGATATAAAAGATATACTTAACAAAAAACGCAAGAATCCTTACACTGTGTATTTAATCTAGATCCCCGAAATCAGAATGATGAGCTATGTGAAATGTGGTTGGTATTGATAATTGTTGTGAACGGACCTGTGCATTTTGATATTTCGGATGCATGAAACAAGTGTGTTAAGGTAATTCATACTTCCAGATAGTACAGTTGTACTCATGATGAGCTGTGAAAATTAAATTTTCATTTTTTCAACAATTTCCAAACAAACTGTTATTATATTGTAACAAACAGATGAATATTGATAATAACAGGAGACAATTGTTGAAAAAAAAAGAATTTTGTTAGAAAAATAATAAAATGTGGTACCTGCTATGTTGTCTAATCCGGGTGTCAAAATAATGCATTTTCCACTTAAATAAATCCAAAACAATTAATTACAATATCCAGTTCAATGTTCCCTCTAGGGCCAACCAGTGTTAATTTTTCAAAATAACTTTTTTAACATTGACTAGAATGAATTTCAAAACACTGCACAAATACCATCACACAAGATTAACATTGTTATACATGTAGAGATTAAACTGTCCTACAGGTAAACACAAGTGGGCATGATTTGCATGCTTTTTGCATGGGTGAGTGACCTCATGGGACAAAGGATGATGTGTTTGGATTTTGATTTATAAGAGCAATATTTTCAAGTTATTTTGAAAAAGTAACACTGGTTGACCCTAGATGGAACATTAAACTGGATATTGTAATTAATTATTTTTGATATATTTGAGCGGAAAGTATTTATTTTGACACCCGGATTAGACAACATAGCAGGTACCACATTTTATTACTTTTCTAACAAAATTCTTTTTTTTCAACAATTGTCTCCTGTTATTATCAATATTCATCTGTTTGTAACAATATAAAACAGTTTGTTTGGAAATTGTTGAAAAAATGAAAATTTAATTTTCACAGCTCATCATTAGTACAACTGTACTATCTGGAAGTATGAATTACCTTAACCGGTAGTTTTTATGGGAAGGTTCGAAAATATAGACTTTGTATACATTTTGTATGTATCTCATAGTCATGTTATACAGTGACAGGTTTCTTTTTTGCTGAGTATAGATTGTGACCTTATCTCTTCAGTTGATTTTATTGATATATAAGTTAATTCATCATTATGTGATGTTTCATAGTACTAGGTAAAACTTTAAAAGATTTAAAGGTCGCAAAACAATAAACGCAAGTAGTGTTCTCATCAAGTTATGCAAATTAACTGATTTATTTGATACGAAAAAACACCTTACTTGTTGTTTCATTGTCTAATCTGTCAACTCAATTGTTTTCACCATCATTACATCCATAACAGTCACGAACTGTAATATATCCATTTAGGCCTTAATCAGTTTTTTAATTTTTATCGTGTTAGGTGGCTGTCTAAGTTATTTTTTGTCTGTTTAATTACATGTATAGTAGCGTTGTATGTGCCGTGTGGCGGCCGTAGATTGACTCCCCGTACCTTATATTAGTGTTGTTACCAATTACTTGTACAGTATATAGCCCTTTGATGGTCATTGATCACGATACTTATATATGCGTAAATATTGAGATGCGTTCAAACCGGGGCTAGGCGGCGTGAACAGTAACACGCACTTCCATTACTGCTCAAGAACTTTTTCAATCAAACCGAGCATACAATATTTGACATTTGTCATGTTCGGTGGCTTTTAAAGTTCTTCGTCTGTTTATTTGTTTTTAAGACGACGTAAACTTTTTCAAACTTACACATGCACATGGTTTAATACATTTTAAATGTTGTCGGTGTATACTTACAGTACATGCTTAACGTGTAAAAAGTGAAATATGCATATCAGCCATTGCCACAACTAGAAACAAGAAATATCTTTAAAAAAGATCAACGGCGTTGATGGAAAAGATTTATATATACATGTATATAAGAAAGAAAGAAATACAGAGAGGCAAAGCAGACACAGTTTAGTTATTTTATTTTATTTGTTATAGCTGTTGACGAACCCTCCCTGCCTTCTTAGTATGACTTAGAAATTAAGCGACCGAATCTGGACAACTCATAAATTTATTGAAAGTGTCTTTCAAAAAAAATGTTGAAGCTGTTGCAACAATTTCATACAGTGATAACAAGTCGATTGAAGAAGCAAAATATTCAGTTTCAATAAAATGCCTCGTGTAGAGTGAGAATTCATGATGAATAAATGTCCTTGAAATTTAATAAATATAAATAATAACAGCCTGTTACAAGAGCGAAATCTACCAACTTTTACGTATATTAAGTTTAAAAAAAGTGTCCGTCCTGAGTATTGAACCCGGGGCCTCCGCTTGAGAGGCGAGAGTGTTAGCCACTACACTATAATGACCTGGTCTTACGAACTTGAAATTAACAATTAGTATCAAAGGAACTAGAAAGGAACCAGTAAGAACACTTCTCTTTCGTTTTACACTGTGTATTGTATGCAAGTGACACCCAAGAATATTCCATATAATATTATATTTAAGCCATCAATATTGACTTAACTGGTTACTTAAATCGTAAATATGTTTTCCTCCAATACAACACCAACTAACAACCAATCTAATTAATCTATTTGATTTTTCCGCTGCATAATAATAAAATCCCACTAGATACCTCTCCAGCCTGCTAGATGCCTCTCTGGTGTAAATAGCTACCAATCGAAATAATTTTCCCTCTGCATAATAAGAGAATACGAGTATTATTTACAACATTTCATTGGTCGAAAAACTAGGTCAAAAGTGAGCTTAGACAGCTAACGCCGAAAAAACAGCCTCCACACACAGCCACAAAGTAGAGAGGAAAAGAGAGGATGAGTTATTAGATAATCAATTTCAAATTAGACACATTTATCATTAGAACGCCACATACATTGATTAAACAAGAGAACCCAGAGGGTTCCCAAATGGGGACGATCAGTGGTAAACAATTTGTCATTTTGGGATTTCAGGTTCCAGGGTGCAACAACATCATACTTCCAGTCAGCTTCTCATTAACAAGCACGTGCATGTTGCCTTATTGAATAAATAACAACCCACATACTACCAGACAATGTTGTGTGTGTTGTTTATCTCTAACCTTTTTAGCGGGAACAAAATCTAAGTCTTATTAGAGCGGTAAAGCATAGAACTTTTACTATAACAAATCGTATTTTGTTTCATACTATTATTTTCTTTGAGTGTATTTTTTTATTTTTGGTTTTTATGTCATTTCCTTATCCTTTAACTGTGTTTATGATTATTTTATTTGTTTATGGTTGTCATGATGGTTATTGTCGGCTGAGTTTGTGTGGATTGTTTTCTTTGTTAACAAATAAGTTTCTTCCCATCAGAAAAGAACAACACAAATACAACCAAAAAATAATAATTAAACGCTGTTGGAAAAATTCTTCTAAATGTTACTTTGTATGAAATGTTTCTAAAATAAATTAATGACAGTTTTTTCTGAATGATTAATTTGAATATTAATCGTTATTGGAAATATTTAGTATTTTCATTAAAACATAAGATATCGGGCTCTTTTACTGACAAAAATCATTATATTGGCATGTGAGACAGACATTAAGCTTTCGTGCTCCACAATGATTGTATGCATAAATGTAGTTAAGATATCAATTGCTTGTGATATTTAGTCCTCATTTTACATCATTTTAAGGTGTTTTTCTTTTTGCTTCTTATCCGGGCAAGTTCTCTTACTTAATCTAATATCCAAAAATTTTAGAATTTCATTAGCTCTATCTTATAAAACTGATACATGATCGGATCAGTTTATAAAGTAACAATTTTGAACCATTGACAATTACACACTTTTAACAAGTATGATGGTGATCAGATAAAACTTTGATTTCTACTGTTTACAAGCTATTTCTTTTAATTTTACCTAGTGACTTAGTTTTAGACTCTATGACTAAGAAAGGTATGGAAAAACCATCGAAACAAAAATTCTGAGCATGTGCAAATGATTTAGAGTAGCCACATACAAAATAAACAAGAGCTGTCAGAGGAGACAGCATGCTCGACTATTCGAATCATTTGAAACAAATGCAATTTGAAGATTAAAACAATAACAACTATGGCCATACATTCATGTGCAATCAGGAAAAATATTTACAAGTGAATGGTACGGGAGAAATTCTTTTCAAATAACAGAAATAATTCCTAAATGTACCATAAATATTAAACTGAATAGGGGAATAACTATGAAATATTTCTGAATTTGTTAGAAAACTTGTTAGTAATTTTTTATTAGAGACATTTACTTTTAGTCAAATATCAATCACTTCAGTAATGTTACAGAAAAAGAACTGAAATGAAAATATAATGGTAGTTTGAAGTTGATACCTTAAGTATTTGCAAAGTTATCGATGAAGTGCACTTAAGTGAAAATATAAGTGAAACTAGAAATGTGTCCATAGGACACGGATACCCCGCTATGCATCATTTTCAGACACTCAAGTGCAATGATGGGAATAATACGCGATACACTGCCCTTTCATGGTGAACATTTGTGTCAAGTTTTTTTGAAATCCCTCCATTTATAATGAAGTTACAGCCTGGACAAGAAAATTCTATTTTTGGTAACAGTGACCTTGACCTTGGACCTTCAGGCTTGGGTATTGTGCGGACACACTGCCTTTTCATGAACATTTGTGCAAAGTTATTTTAAAATCCCTCCATTTATAACAAAGTAACAGCCAGGACAAGATAATTCTATTTTTAGTAACAGTGACCTTGACCTTTGACCTACAGGCATGGGCATGGTACGTGACACACCGCCCTGTCATGGTGAACATTTGTGTCAAATTATTTTGAAATCCTTCCATTCATAACAAAGTTACAGCCTGGACAAGAAAATTCTATTTTAAGTAACAGTGACCTTGACCTTGGATCTACAGGCATGGGTATTGTGCGGACACACCGCCTTGTCATGGTGAACATTTGTGCCAAGATATTTTGAAATCCCTCCATTTTAATAAAGTAACAGCCTAGACAAGAAAATTCTATTTTTAGCAACAGTGACCTTGACCATTGACATACAGGCTTGGGCATGTACGTGACACACAGTCTTGATATGATGAACAATTATACCAAGTTATTTAAAAACCCAATAAGAAATAACAAAGTTACAGAGCGGACACGATTTTGCAAGAAAATTCTATTTTTAGTAACAGTGACCTTGACTTTGGACCTACAGGCATGGGTATTGTACGGGACACACCGCCTTGTCATGGTGAACATTTGTGCCAAGTTATTTTGAAATCCCTCCATTCATAACGAAGTTAAGGGCCGACTGTATATTTTGCTTAACACAAAATGTAAGCGAAAAAGGGGCATAATTTGAAAAATATTGGAAGAAGGGTTATGGGTCTTGTTGGTTATGATGTAGATTTTGATGGTGAAAATATATTTCAAGTTTCAAGGCAATATCTCAATTAGTTTTAAAGTTAGAGGCAAAATGCATATTTTGCTTGACACAAAATATAAGAAAAAAGGGGCATAACTTGAAATATATTGACAGCAGAGTTATGGGTCTTGTTGGTAATGATGTAGAATTTGATGGTGAATATATATTCCAAGTTTCAAGTTGATATCTCAAGTAGTTTATAAGTTATGGACCAAAGTGCATATTTTCCTTAACGCAAAATTTAAGTGAAAAAGGGGCATAACTTGAAAAATATTGGAAGCAGAGTTATGGGTCTTGTTGGTAATGATGTAGAATTTGATGGTGAATATATATTCCAAGTTTCGAGTTGATATCATAAGTAGTTTTCAAGTAATGGACCAAAGTGCATTTTTTGTTTAACGGACGCCGACGCCGACACCGGGGCGAGTAGGATAGCTCCCCTATTCTTCGAATAGTCGAGCTAAAAACCTCTTTACTTAGACCAGCAGGAAAGCATATAGAAACACAAAGTTAAAAACCAAAAACAAAAGACAAAACAGGTGACACATGGACAAAACAAACGATAAAAGTTAAATCTGGATAGGGTATCGCCTTGGAATTGACCCTAAAGAGTCCCAAAAACAATAAATGGAACCATAAAGTAACACATAAACATGTTTAATTAATAAAAAGAAAAACTGACCCTAATGTAGAAACATAAGTAGCCATAAAATATTGTTAAAATAAAGTTAAATGTCGAAAGCCACTGATCGTACATACTCAACAACCGATCACAATGATAATAATAATAATAATAATAATAATAATAATAATTATAATAATAATAATGATAATTATAATTATTATTATTATTATTATTATTATTATTATTATTATTATTATTATTATTATATTATATATGTTTTAGAGGCATATGAAATGTATTTTATTAAAAAGGTTATAATAGATGAAAAAGGGAACTTTGAAAGCAACCGAACACGACGAATATGAAATACTGCAGGCTCGGTTTGATTGAGCCTGTTCATGGGCAGTAATGGGAATGCATATTACTGCCCACGCCGCCTAGCCCCGGGTTGAGCGCAACTCAGTAATTACCTCAATAAATAGTACAATTTAGATCCATCCCAAACAATGGCATGAATATGGCGGTGAACATGGAACCTTCAATGAGGTATTTTCAGATTAATACCATTCAATGCTCAGCAGCGTATGGTCCCCAGTTAAAAGAATGGGTTTGCCCTAAACGAGAAAACAATGTGCGGAACTTAACAGAATAGAATTTTTGACAGGGCATCTTAGAATATAAATCCTGCATATCACAGACGACGCAAAGACAAAATTGAATCAAAGCGCTGAAAGCGTTGAAAGACTTTCGCGCCGGAGAATTACATTACGCAGCAGAATGTCAACTCTGGCTAACATCGTTTAATATGTGCACACGATAGAAACTGCATGTCAACTTAAATACTTGCTCACGGCCAGTATGAAAGAGTAGTCAAACATCTGCTATAAAATCCCCACAAAATACACCAGAATGCTGGATTTGGCATATAGATTTTCAAATTTTCCCGGGCCCCCCATGATAAGTTAGGCCTCTTACAAATTAATTTGGGCCTCATAAACGGACTGATTTTCTAGCTTAGTTAAAAATTAACATTGTTAAAAAATAACTCGCTGAGTTGAACCCCCCTTGTTGAAATCCTGGATCCGCCCCTGTCTACTATTGTAAATGCAAATGTTATGTAGTGTATAAGCTGGCTAAACAATACTAAATCCTGTAGAGTATACTTCTAGTATCAATGAGACATAAGCTATTAATATTAATTAATAGGCGGTGCTACTTAAAATTTGTAGAGAATGTTCATTCATAGTATCATGTTACATCTCCGATGAGTAATTTCCAGCATTTAACAAGCATTGGCCAATGTAAAGATAAGCACAGCCGTTATTTCCTGATTAGAGATAAAACGAATTCAATTAAGAGAGTAATAAGAGATTGCTAAACTGTTAATTATCTAAAACAAAACAACATCCTGATAAAAAGAGACGTGTTTCTCGCTGACCTGAATACAGTTTAGTCACTGATCACGTGACTGATTTCTTTATAACTGGATTTTTAATATTCCCTTCATTTTTGTTTGAACAACAACATAATATTGTTTTCTTCTTTTCTTTGTCGCACTGTCTGTACAAATGTTCGTCATCGTTCGTAATAAATTTACTTTCTTAATATGCACTACTTTCTGACGCCGCACAACTATGGAACTTATTAGGCGTAACTAAACTACTCATGCATATTTAGCTGTTTGTTCACTAACGTAGCTGGACGTGATTTCACTCAACATTTGTTTGATGGAGTTTTTGGCATGGACGCTACAAAATTACACGGACACGTACTATAGATCACTATTCTTTCGTGGAATTGTGTGCTTGAATGTGCTTAAAACGTCTGCATTTCATTTCGGCCTGCTCTCGCGGTGACCACAAAACCCCTCTTACTTGAATACGCTCGATGTCGCAGTGATACACCGGAAGTTAAAAACTGCGCGTCGCCGTGTTCTAAACTTCTAGCTTAAGACTTTCGCGCATGCGCGCGAAAGTCTAAAAAGCAGGAAGTATATATATAAACGATCATAAATAAACCAGCAAAAGGAGTTTAGCACTACATAGAAGATTAAAAAAAACAATGACGTCGTTGCAAAAAAACTTGGAAAGATATTATGTGATCTCATCCGGTGAAAATGGCATTTACAAAAAGCGTTTAAATGTTAATGTTTCCTCCATGTAATTGAAGCTTAAAATAAGTATTTCAGACAACCGGGTTTGCAGTTTATTCTGCTTGAACATTTTTGTCGGGGCGGATCAAGAGGGGGTTCAGTGGAGTTGTTCAAACCCTTTTTAGTGCAGCAATATTTTCGTAATTTGTTTCGTGGTGATTTTGACCAGAATAACGTATTTTATCATTTAACTACCCTAATACTTCATCAAACATACCCTTGCATCCGACCCTGATCTAGATGTGATGAATAGCGAAATAGAAAAAAAAATGTTAACCCTATATTGCTGAAATGACTGCATATTGCGAATGTTCAAAGAAAGTTTCTTTCTAATGTTGTTATCAATACTTGTATTTTATTGATCAGAATCGTAAACCCTGGCGATGTAATTCTAAAGGGGGTTATCTTTATAACGCATTTCGTTTTATTGTCTTGATACTAGTCAGTTTCAATTTGCAAATAAATTGATAACATATTAAATAATTGATTAAACTTCCATTGCGGAATCAGATGCATTACTGCCATCGATAAAGACAAAACAGATAGGAGCATGTTTTGAGTAATAACATGTCGGGTTTAATACAACAAGTTGTTTTGTTTTTCTGGAGGAATGGTGCTGGCAGCTAGCCGCGCGCTTTGCGCTTATACAACAAGCTGCTTTAGGTTTCTGGAGGAATGGTGCTGGCAGCTAGCCGCGCGCTTTGCGCTTATACAACGAGCTGTTTTAGGTTACTGGAGGAATGGTGCAGGTAGCTAGCCGCGCGCTTTGCGCTTATACAACGATCTGCTTTAGGTTTCTGAAGGAATGGTGCAGGTAGCTAGCCGCGCGCTTTGCGCTTATACAACGAGCTGGTTTAGGTTGCTGGCGGAATGGTGCAGGTAGCTAGCCGTGCGCTTTGCGCTTCAATAGATGAAAAGGGAAGTTTGAAAGCCACAGAATATGACATACATGCATAACATTGCAGGCTCTGTTTGATCGAGGCTGTTCATGGCAGTAATGGAAATGCATATTACTACCCACGCCGCAAGTAAGTCTCAACGGAAACAGAGGTTTTTGTATTTAATTTAGTGGTACTTTTAAAGAACAAATATTTTATTAAGTATTTCCATTTGTATCAGAACAAATGTCCGATTTCTAAAAACAGAAGAAAACGAAGGCCATAATCTTTAAATATTTATCACCAGTCTGCTTCGGTGTTGAGAAAAAGACATTTACCAAGTCTCTATAACAGGAATCGACTGAGCAACCTTACATGCACGTCTTAACAAATGATTGAAGTTTGAAGCGAATTACACACATAAAAACGATTCTGTTTCAGGTTGCTTGCATGTTTAAACTATGCGAATTGAAATTACACAAACCGAAGAGCGAATGCCTTATCTCTCCTTGTCAGCATTATTGTTTGTTTTGTTTTTTATTTTCCCAAACATTTTTTGTTATTTTCTGTTCTTAAGCATATTCTTATGCATGTTCTTATTTCTTATTACCATCACAGAAGATTGAAATTACTAAGAAACTGAAAGGTCGCAAGGACTTAATGTAAAGGGAAAAAGAAAATAATCGATATAACCCATCTACAGTTGATCATTATGCTTACCTCTTTGGTTGCAAGACGGTGGCTGGGGTTTAAGAGTTTATCAAAGTTTAAGGGGAAATCTTTTCTTAAAAGAACCTAATAACTCGATTTGTTTCTTTTATCCCTGCCATCGTGTTCTTGTTGGTTTTACTCCAGGAGCTCCGGTCTCGGTAAGAGCATTGGGCACCCGCCCTTTGTGTTTGCAATGCTATTAGCTTCATTTGTTTTATTTGTTTGTGTGCTTTTGCATGCAACATTGTTGAGTCGATCGGTGGGTTGGTGTTATTTTACCAAGACAACTTGTACTTGTTTTGTGATACGAGAACCTGTTGGGGCAAGTGTGAGGTTGGTAAACTCTAGAAACTAGTTTAAAACCCCAGTGGCAATTTGTTTTGCCACTGACCGTTCCAAGGCGGTACCCCCAAAGGTTCTCTTTTTCGTTAATTGTTTGTGGCGTCCTATTTGAATTGACATACTTATAAAAACATGCTAGATCTCTCTCTCTCTCTCTCTCTCTCTCCCTCCCTCCCTCCCTCCCTCCCTCTCTCTCTCTCTCTCTCTCTTGTGTCATAACAAGTGCGCGTTAATTATTGCTTTTTATCTGCACTTAGCCGTCTAAAGCTGTTTATAACCTATTTACTACCTATTAACTATGTCACCGAACACGTTTTTTTCTGCTTATTTTTTTAAAGGCCGCAGTTTCCCATTGTTTCTACGTTCTTAAAAAATTATTTTTGTGTATTTTTAATAAAAAAAGACGTCTGCCTCGTCGTTTTCTGTCAAGAAATGTCGCATTACCTTGATAATTTCATGATTGCGCCGCCAAGCAAAACTTTTTTTGACAATGACAGGTAAATATTTTGGTAAATAAACAACAAATATTTTCTGCAACAAAAATAATTCACTTCAGTCGGTGAAAAAAAGGAAAAATTGTTAAAATTTTTTACTAGTACGCCAAGTGTATGTCAAACACCAAATGGGCCTTAAATAATCAATATGACAAGGCATGGTCAAAAGGCCAGACACGAATCCGAGTACAATTTCACTTGGAAAATGCAAAATACCTATAACTGTCAATTTCTCGACAAGATATTATTTTTGTTATGTTATGAGTTTAATTAATGTAATGCGACATTTATACGATTTCATGGTCATAACGTAGTTACCTCACACTTATATGAAACCATCATAATTAATTAGTGTTCGTAAAATAGCTCTAGTTTTCATCGTTAACGGATATTTAAATTCATAAATTTGCATAAAATGAACTAGATTTATTGTCAAAATGCTGATTAACGCGGAAATTGTTGTGAGCAAATTGTGCTTTGTTTTGTTAGCGCTTTTAATCTTTCCACAAGAATATGTTGGATATCAACTTTCTGGTATGTTTTTTTATAAACGTTTGTTTATAGTTACTAATTTTAATGTGATTTTATATGTTTTTCTAGACTTTTTCATATGACTTTTGCCACATGTTAGCCAAAACATTAATATAAGAATGCGTTCAAAATAACCATTAAGAATTTGTGAGACTAGCTATAATGTCTATTTCCGAAAAATTTGACATTAAAGGCAATATGGGTATCTGTGTAAAAGTTACATTTACAGCGAGTAATTGTTTAGAAGACAGTCACGTGACAGAAACGCTGAGTGAATTATCTTACTTATCCATTATCAATTATCCATGATAAAGCGGCAAAATATTGTATAATTTATAAATTAATAAAACAATCGTCAACTCAACTAAGCATCTTACGAGCACCACCATAATATAGAGGTTTCAATATTCTGAAAACATTTGGCGAATAGACAATTTCAAGACTTTTGCTTATGAGGTTTGACGTCGACATACCTAACGCATTACACATTACACGCATGGAACGACATTATGTCAACAACTGGAAGACTGAGATGTCATACTATATTTTAGGTCTCAAATGTTGACAAAAATTAAATATTAGTAACAATCACATGGTTTGAGCAAACTACCTTAATATTATTGTTCATGAATTTTAGACACGGCGCTTTCATAACCGATTGTGATAAGAAGAACCTCAATTTATATAAACAAGCACGATCTGATGGC